>CM022299.1:335194797-336394797 GCA_011799875.1 Thinopyrum elongatum | reverse complement strand
CTTGATTGACAATAAATCTGCAATAGCGCTGGCGAAGAATCCCGTTCATCATGATCGAAGCAAACATATCGATGTCAAGTTCCATTTCATCCGAGACTGTGTTGAACATGGAGAGGTGCAGCTTGATCATGTGGGATCTGATGACCAGGTGGCCGATGCATTGACAAAAGCACTTGGGCGTGTGAAGTTCATCGAGCAGCGTCAGAGACTTGGAGTCAAGGAGATCGGCAAAGGACGTTGAGCTTAGGGGGGAGAAATGTTAGCCCTGCTGTAAGCTCACGTCGGATAGGTTAGTTTGTTTTTCCGTTTAAAATAAACAAGGCAGCTGGGTCGGATGTGACCCAAGCATGCACGTAGCTAGGGGAGGCGCACGTAGCGAGCCCTCCCGTTTCTTTCGTTTCTGTTTTCTCCCTCCTGGTCATTTTTGGCTCTCACCGTGGACGCGATCGTGGGATGGCGTGATAAACGCGGATCATAGCGGCCAGACCGGGAGGGTAGGCGAGTCAGTTGTAATCAAATAAAAAGAAGGAAAGTAAACGGAAAACGCTGCACAGTTACGGCAGCACAAAAACTCTCTCGTAGACTCGTTCTTGTTCTTCTTCCTCACGCTAGTTCCTCTCTCCATTGATCGTTCGGCAACTACAACCACCGCCGGCCAGAGCATGCATCAAAATTATATGTAGCTTTTTAGTTCAATACCCAGATGAATACAACGAGCATTAATTGGGATAATGGCCAGATGCTATTGTGATTCCATGACCAGGCCCGCCCGAGCACACAAGAGAGTTTTCGCGGAAGAAGGAAGGTTACGCAAAGAGACTAATTCCACTAAGTTCTGCAGCTACATGGGATTTCTTCATGACTAATGCATGGATGTTCAGGCACAGATTTCTTCAGGACCGGCCACAGTCAGGACAATATGTATGCATGCAGAGAACAATGGTACAAGGGTGTGTGTGTCTAATGTCTATCGTACAATTCTACCACTATATGCATGTTTTTTATGGATTATTTACAGTTCGCAAGTTTTTATGGTCTCTAGGCAAGCTTAACGTAATTTCACATGAGACAATCATCATGCACAGACCAAACGAACAATTGTTTGCATGGGCATGAGACGATTGCACTGAATGCTTGCCATCGTATCAATCGTGAGACAAGATGATGCTTGGCACCGATCGTGAGACAAGATAAGCTGTTCAAAGGAAATTCATGCCTGATCTGCTTGGATTATAGAAAGTATGTGTACCTTCTGTCTTCTTATGAACCTACGTTTGTGAATCAAATATATTCATTGCATTTTCAGCTGCATGTATGCTTAAGAGACACAACATATACATAGTTCAGTTGTGTTGTTGTTCAATTCTATTTAACATATGCAAACCAAGTGACCAACACACAAGTTCGAATTATTTTAGTGACATTTTTCTATAGAGAATTTTCTGCCATTATTTTTTCTCCCTCTTGATTTATTTTCGCCTTAGCATCCATCAACCATCATTGCCCCATGACCTGAATTGCTTTCCCAAATGCACAAACAAACATATGCCTTGCATGCACGACAAAATTTAGTTCCATTCAATGCCAGCACATGATCTTCTTACAGTATGTGAACAACAGACTGGAATTTTATTGGTTCAGATGTGGCATTTGCTCATTTGATTTTGGATTAAATTTGCAAGCGAGATATTTTAGTTAGAATGCATTTTAATAAAATGAAGGATCGTTCCAAGAGGTTAGTGTGGAATAAAATTTCCTAAGGAATGTAGTGCATAAGAACTTGTAGAATTTTTCCTATAGGATTAATTCACTCATACAATAAGAGAGCCTAGAAAAAAATCATATGGATTCAACCCTCTGAATCTTCAGTGAAAAGATTTTGGATCAGAGATACCCTAAGGTGGAATAGAAAGACCACCATGACCCCAATTATTATCGAAAGTGGTTGGTGTTTGTTATGAACTATTTTGACTACAAATAATAGGAAATAGGCCAAACATTTACTAGAGTCGGCCAGGATGGGGCGCGCAATGGTGTTGGAGTAGGTAGACGCTGGAGTTGATGGTGGCCCAATGACCCTCTTATATATATAGTTTTTCTCCCATTGCAACGCACGGGCATATTTGCTAGTGGAAAAAAAACGTATAGTGCATATGCCGTCAGACCATTAGAAAAGCCATTAATAATTGACATTTAAAACCGAAATTGCTTTTGAAGGCCGAGCTTCATGGAGGCCTTTAAATGCAAAATGCAAAATTCATGAAAATTCAAATTTTTACATTTCAAAAAATTCTGAAAAAATTCTGACATACATGAAGGCATAATACACAAATGTGTAAATTTCCAGGATGAAATACATTGAGATGAGGGTTGCACAAAAAAAATGAGGCTTTTGACACATGATACTATTCATCCTGTCAGACCATGAATGTCTTTTGTACAGTGCATTTCATCGTATTTTATTCTTAAATTTTACACACATACACCTTACATCCTTGTCTACTTGTACAATTTTTTTAAAATTTTGATTTCTTTTTAAAAAATTCGGCCTCCATGGAGGCCGAGATCCAAAACGCCATTCTATATGTATACATTACATAGTAAAATAATTTTACTAGTAAGATATATGTGCATAGCTTAGATAAGCAAGTATAAACTAATGAAAATTACCATACAGTGATTGTTCTACAGTCTGGTGCTTCAATCATGTAGATATGTAAGTTTGGAGTTGCATATCTATAATGTGGCCGTAAAACCAACTCTAGGCCATACTCAATCCCCCGTACTGTAGATGCGTTGCCAGAAAAAACTGTGTCCAACGAGTTACCACTAGGGATGTATTTTGCCTTAAGCAGCCTTGCACATAAGCTCTCCTGATTCTCCGGCCAATTACACAAAAGAGGAACTGCAGATGTTATTCTTAAGGCAGCCTTGCAGCCTTGCCTTAAGCAGCCTTGCCTTACGCAGTCTGATTTTATAGATGAGAATGGTGCTTGGATGAAAGAACGACTTGAGGAGTTTTTCTGGCGGTCTGGCCTATGGATGTTATACACATACTTAAGATCAGAACCTCACCGTAGCACGGGACGATTTTTTGGCTTGGCACCCGGAGCGGTCGGGGTTGTTTATTGCACATAGTGCGTACCAGCTGGCGACATTACAACATGGTGGTGAGTTTGCAGAGGGTGTGACTAGTGTGCATCCGGAGGGAGAGAGAGGCCACTATGGAAGTTTATATGACAAGCGAAGGTCCCGCAAAAGATGAAAATTTTGGCGTGGAAGGTGGTGTCAGGAGCTATTTACCAACAGCAAAAAATAAAGTACGGCATCACATACCCACGCGGGCTACTTGTCCCATCTGCGGAAGGGAAGAGGAAGGGTCACACCGTGCACTAATTGCATGCATGCGGCCGCGTTATGGGATGACATGGCCAAGTTCTAGAAATGTGCCACGCAAAGAGGAGGTGGTGGAATCTGGGAAAGAATGGTTGTTGCTGCTGCTATCGAGTTGCTGAGATATGGTCATTATGTTGGTATGGAGAGTTTGGCAGGCCCGGTATCTGATATCGCTCATGGAAAGGAGGCCACCCCTGTGGCTGCATGTGCGGATTTTCTTGTTAGTTACAACTAGCTCAAAAATACTCTAGAGAAGATATGCTAAAAGGAAAGATGTCAGTGATGGACTATGAAGAGCGTTCGAAGCATCACCCACCGACCCGGGTGCTCCCGTGGCCTGCACCCCCATGCAGCTCCGCGACACTCTTGGTGGATGGGTCATTTCACGAGGAGGATGGTACGGCGGCAGCTAGGATGATTCTACAGAGACACGACGGCTCAGTCATCTTTGCTGCATACCGCTATCTGTTCAATTATAACGACACACCGGAGGCGGAGATCCATGCTATTATGATCAGTTTGTTGCTTGCTCGTCAACATACGGAGCTACCGGTCATGGCTCAGTTTGATTCGTCGACTGCCCTTTCTTGTATTTCCGATTCTAGTTTAGATCGTTCGGCTTATGGTCACTTAGTAGCCGAGATTAAGTCTCTAATGATTGATAGAGAGTTTATTCTACAGAAACTACATTGGTCTCAAAATAGTGTTGCAAATTGTCTGGCAAGGTATAGTCGCTCTGAGCGAGCCACGCTCGAAAGAGGAACCCCATATATTGAGGAACTCTTGCCGAAGGATTGTAGCCCCACCATAATGGAATAAACTACTATTGATCTCGCAAAGCAATGTGGCTGTAAATTTAATTTTTGTAGTTCATCCTACTGAAAATCAAATTATAGCTATAAAATATTTGAAGATTGCATGTCACAATACTACATGACAAAGGGAAGCCTTACGGAGTAGGCCCCTAATGACACATGACCCAGCTCCCACGCTCAGAGACGCTATGTTCTAGTTAGCTGCAATAAAGAAGAGTCGTAACCAATTGAAGTGGTGCTACCAATCAGACATGATTCTTCAGTCAGGCAGAATCCATCAGTAGAACAACGCTCCTCATTCAGTCTCAAGGCATCAATCAGACCAACGACAAGTCAATTGATGGACGTTACAAGATGCATCTCCCACGACCACTATGATTCATCAACTAATGGTGTTACCTTCGAAATAAAAAATGGCGTTACCTTTTGTAATAACCGTATGTAGTAATATTCGGCCATCAATGCATCATTAACCATTTTATTGTACTGACAGTTATTGCTGCTCTTCACGTCACACTCTATGTAAGCCAAGGAGGGTCATAGGTGACATCATTCGTACTTATCCTATACACAAGGAAGAAAACAGCACACATGAAGTAGGGTATTATCTCCATCGTTGAGGGCCTGAACATGTATAATTTCTTGTGTATACACCCATTTGCATCTTTGGTAGTCAATGTGCTCCTCTATGCACACACCCATACGTATTGTCGGCAAAATAACCACGAGTTGGAATTCACTGTAGAGAATGACCATGTGATGGTGGTTAACATTAGCAACACTCGACTTATGGACAAAAGGATGATACACTATGTAGTTGTCACTGAAGAGAGCATGTGTCATGGAGAATAACCAGCGATAGTTAAGATTGACCCTGCAAGTGTAAAAGTAGGTGTCAACAAGCTCCTTTCAGGTTCACTAAGTTCCTCAAGAGCTACAAAGGATACAAAAAAGGGAAAATGAGACATGAGACAAACCCGGTGTTTGTTGATAAAAATACACAAAGAATACCAACAACTTACCAACCCAAGGTAAAGGGAGCAACAATATTGCACAACGATAAATGTCAACATCAAGGAACATCCCAAAATTCTCAAGTCCAACAATCAATTAATCGCGAGGACGAAGTCCGTAATCAGCAACTAGTTCCTCCTAGTTAGGACCATGAAATTTTCTACTGATTTGAGCATATGGTATACCCTCAGAAGTGTGAAGGCCAGGTTTAGTATCCCTGCCCCTCTCCTCTGAGTAGCTAAAGCCCTACATTGCTCAATGTACTATGCAAGATGAGCCCTGACATTACACACGAAGAACAAACAAAACCCAAATAAATGAAAAACAACTAAAATTTTACAATTAATGTCATCAACTAATTATCAGTGAAACTTATCCAATTATGCAATGTCACATTGAACAACAAACATGCATAAGAACTAACTATACATCACCACACTAACTATGCATAATAACGAAACTAGAACTAACTATACATCACCACACTTATTACAAAAAAAATCAAATCAAGAAATTGTTGAACTTATCTCACACCTCGAGCGCCACCCATCCAGGACCATAGTGAACTGGTCGGGTGAATCATCACCCGGGGCAAGAACCATTTGGCCTGTGGCAAGAAGGGCAAGCCATAGCTGCAAAAACAGAAAAACAAGAGATAGATTACTAATAACTGAATCAATAAACATGTTTTCATCAAGTTGAAAGCTATCATTTGATAGAATTGAAAGCACCACCAATTTTTACCCCATAAACTCCGTATCCCAGAAATATAATGGAAAAAAGAAATTGAAAAAGTGAGAGCGATGGAAGCGACAAACTAACCACTACCAATGAAAAATTAGGAATTCAACAGAAAAAGACGATCGAGGCAGAGGATGAGAGGAGGCGACGGTCGTCAAAGGACCGGGGGTGGAGGAAAAACAATAGGAGGCGGCGGTGCGAGGGGCAATAACAAAGGTGGAGGAAACAAGTGCGACGGCGGTGCAAGGGCGAGGAAGAAACACGGATGGAGGAATACATAAGGTAGGTTAAGAAATCTAAAAGGCTTAGGGACTAATGTGAAAATAGAAATCCCGAAACCAGAAGCTGGATACCGGAAACAAGAAACATGCACGGTCCTCTCTCATTACACCACATGTCAACAACGAAGCACAACGGAAAATCCTCTCGACGCACGAAGTTGCGACACTTGCCGCGTTGGGGCGCCATGCGAAGTCACCTTCGTCGGGTACCCTCTAACTAGTGATTTCGGTTTTATAGATGGAGACCCAAATCTCATTCCTATGCTAGAAGAAAAATCTCCAGATTCAAAAAAAAACTCAAATATGCTTTCTTCTCTCAAATAAAAGAATCACCAAGTATTTTCCCCCAAAAGTTTTTATCTCGTATAAAATAGAAACTAGATCAACTCCATGTCTATCAGCTTTTGTTCTTGTATGTATCAAGGGAGTACAATAGGTCACAAATATAATCATTGTAGTAATACCTTAGAGAAGGTTCCTCTTCAAAGAAAGATTAGAGTTTCTTTGCCTCCCATCAGCGCCGCCGCCGGTCCACCTCATCTCCGGAGGCCTTAGGGTCATGGGGCCGTAGTGAATCTTGACCCCTGCCGGTAGAAGGTCTTCATTTTTAGATGTTCCTTCGAGTTTTGTTAGAGTTTGTGTCCTGCTCGAAAAGGCGAGATGTCAGCGGCTTACTGAAGATGGGATAAGGTTCTCCCCACCTAGCCCCCATCCCGGTGGTGCGTCTAGCATCGTCAATGGGCGTGTGAAGGTGTGTCTCCGGTAGATTTGTATTTGATGGATTTGCTCGGATCTGATCGTCGTTCGTTTATGTTCGTGTGTCTTCAGGTTTGATCATTTTGATCTATGCTACTCTTCATTGGAGGTTGTTGTTGTTGGAATTTGCTAGTAGGCCTTTGGCCCAAAGCCCAACTAAAAATTCTGAAATTCTCTTGGCCCATTCATGCATAGCTTGTGAGTGGTGTGAATGAGACTAAAGTTTAGTCCCACCCCGGAAGTTGAGTGAGACTTACACCTCTTTATAAGGTGAGCTTTTCTACCACTTGTATGAGCATGAGAAGAGGAGACCTACACGCGCGCTCCTCCTCCTCGCTATCCTCACCGTGGGTTACGGGAATGAGCCGAGCAGGGGACAGAGCTATGCACGTTGTCTATATTTTTGCTGCTCGAGAATAATTAATAAGTCATTAATTAATAATTAATGGACGCGTTAATTACTCACCGTTTCCGATTCTTTTGGATCGTGGGGCTGTTACTTGGACATGGGGTTTTCTTCACGACCTACCCCGACCCGCATTATATAGTCAGACAGATGTCTACCCTAACCGCCGCTGCATCGTATGGTTTCGCACCACCGTTCCAGATCATTGCGCCGCCATGCAAGTCTTCTCCATCCCTCCTTTCGGCGTGCACCGCGAGAAGGGACAGCAGGCCTCCGGAACCCCACCTCTCGTGATCCTGTACGGGAGAAGGGCGGTCAGGTTTTTGGGGAGCGCACTCGCGCGACTGCTGGCAGCGACGACTTCGCCAACGACAACTTCTTCCCCGACCTCGGCAACCTCTTCCTCAACGACATGGGCGACAACATCAACGCCAACGGTGCCGCTCCCGTTGCACCGTATGTGATTCTGTCCTTCTTGTTCGAGATCGTGGTAGAATTCATGTTTCTAGTCTATGCCCTAGATTTGATCTGTTCATCTATTATGCTAGTCCGCATGATTTGTTTAGTCTCTCTTATTTTTGTCATGATTTATTTAGTGCTTGTTCGGATTAAATCTCGTAGTAATTTTCTCATATATTCAACAATCCAAAAACCTGATTATAGGCAATTTACTCCGAGTGGTTTTGTTGCGCATCTGAAGCCGCCTACCTTTAAGGGGGTGCAATATAAGAGGTGGCGCATGGGAGCAGTTTACTAGTTCCAGACCATGTACTGCTATGACGCCACAAGGGCAAGCCTGAGGGTGATCTTAATCCTGCACAACAGGAAGCTTTTGAGAAGATCGATACCCTCTTTAAATGCGCCCTTCTGAGTGTTCTTGATGATTCCATTGTGGATTCGTATATGTCGTTTGACAACGGCAAGGACATGTGGGCTGCGCTCGAGGCCAAGTTTGGGCCTCAAACGCCGGCAGCGAGTTGTACGTCATGGAGCAATTTTATGACTACAAGATGACTGATGAGCGCTCTGTTGTCCAGCAAGCTCATGAGATACAATCACTCGCAAAGGAACTTGAGTACTTCAAGTGTGTTGCCGGAGGCATCATTGCCAAGCTTCCACCTTCGTGGAACAATTTTGCTACTTCCCTGAAACACAAGAGACAGGAGTTTTCCGTTTCGGATCTCATTGGTACTCTTGATGTTGAAGAGAAGGCGAGAGCAAAAGACACACGTGCTCGAGTTGCTGAGGGAGCTTCTAGTGGCCACATGGTACATAAGAAGAACTTCCAGCCCAACAAGTTCAAAAATAACAAGAACAAAACTCAAGGCAAAGGAAAGTTTGATGCAAAGAACAAGCCGTCACATCCTACCAACTTCAAGAAGAATTCTCATAAGAAGGGGAAGGGACTTTGTCATGTCTGCGGTGATCCTAATCACTGGGCTCCGAGATGTTCTAACCGCTTTGAGGAGCGCAAACATGAGAAGAGCGGCAAGTTTGCTAATGTTGTCATCGGTGATACTGATATGAAGGAATCTGGGTCACACGGACTTCTCCCGTGCTGATGGGGAACGGGTTACATGCCATTGTTCGAGGTGTCGGTAAGGTTGATATGAAGTTTACTTCGGGGAAGATCGTGCGTCTGAAGAACGTTCATTATGTGCCGTCCATCAATAAGAATCTCGTCAGCGGTTCCTGTTTATGTCGAGATGGTTTTAAGTTGGTTTTTGAGTTCAATAAAGTTGTAATTTCTAAGTGTGGACAATTTGTTGGAAAAAACTATGAGTGCAGAGGCTTGTTCCGCCTGTCTTTGTCAGATATTTGCACTAAAGTTATTAATAATGTTTGCCACGTTAATGAGTCTAATATTTGGCATTCACGACTTTGTCATATTAACTTTGGTTGCATGACACGGCTAGCCAATATGAGTTTAATTCCGAAATTCACCACTGTCAAGGGCTCCAAGTGCCAAGTGTGTGTGCAAGCTAAGCAACCTCGCAAGTCCCATAAGACTGCGGAGGCAAGAGACTTGGCGCCACAAGAGCTTATATATTCTGATCTTTGTGAGATGAATGGCGTGTTGACGAAAGGTGGAAAGAAATACTTCACGACATTGATTGATGACTCCACTAGATATTGTTATGTGTATCTTCTGAAATCAAAAGACGAGGATTTAAATTTCTTCAAAAACTATAAAGCTGAAGCAGAGAACCAACTTGATCGAAAAATTAAACGGCTTAGGTCTGATCGTGGTGGAGAGTATTTTTCCAATGAATTTTATTTGTTTTGTGCAGAACATGGTATAATCCATGAGAGGACGCATCCCTACTCACCTCAGTTAAATGGGGTAGCCGAAAGAAAGAACCGAACTCTAACTGATTTGGTTAACGCCATGTTAGACACATCGGGTCTCTCCAAGGCATGGTGGGGGGATGTGCTAATGACTGCATGTCATGTCCTAAACCGAGTTCCCACAAAGCATAAGACCATGACTCCTTTTGAGGAATGGGAAAGGAAAAGACTGAAACTCTCCTACCTATGTACTTGGGGTTGTTTGGCGAAAGTCAATATACCAATTCCCAAGAAGCGCAAGCTGGGACCAAAAACAGTGGATTGTGTTTTTCTGGGCTATGCTTTTCATAGCATTGGCTATAGATTTTTGATAATAAAATCTGAGGTATCCGACATGCATGTTGGTACGATTATGGAGTCGAATGATGCAACTTTCTTTGAGGACATATTTCCTATGAAGGATATGTCGAGTTCATCAAATCAGGAGATACCTACTCCATCTAGTGAGGAATTCGCTGTAATTCCTGAACCCACCATTGCAATGGAACACATTGAGAATCCTGTTGAGGATGACAATGAAACTCCTATAAGGAGTAAGAGACAGAGGACCACAAAGTCCTTTGGTGATAATTTCATTGTGTACCTCGTGGATGACAGACCCAGGACTATTTCAGAAGCCTATGCATCTTCTGATGCTGACTACTGGAAGAAAGCTGTCCGCAGCGAGATGGATTCCATCTTAGCTAACGAAACCTGGGAAATCACTGATCATCCTTATGGGTGCAAACCTGTAGGATGTAAGTGGGTGTTCAAGAAAAAGCTTAGACCTGATGGTACGATTGAAAAGTACAAGGCACGGCTTGTGGCCAAGGGTTATACCCAGAAAGAAGGTGAAGATTACTTTGATACTTACTCACCTGTGGCTAGACTGACCACTATTTGGGTGCTACTATCACTGGCTGCCTCACACGGTCTTCTCGTTCATCAAATGGATGTTAAGACGACTTTCCTCAATGGAGAGTTGAAGGAGGAAATCTACATGGATCAGCCAGATGGTTTTGTAGTACCTGGTCAGGAAAGAAAGGTGTGCAAGTTATTAAAGCCTTTATATGCCTTAAACAAGCTCCTAAGGAGTGGCATGAGAAGTTTGAAAGAACATTAACTGCTGCAGGCTTTGTGGTAAACGATGGTGAGAAGTGTGTGTACTATCGCCATGGTGGGGGCGAAGGAGTTATTCTTTGTCTGTATGTCGATGACATACTGATCTTTGGAACCAAACTTGATCTAGTCAAGGAGGTTAAGGATTTCTTATCTCGTTGTTTTGAGATGAAGGATCTAGGAGTAGCTGATGTTATTTTAAACATCAAGCTGTTTAGAGATGAGAATGGTGGGATTACATTGCTTCAGTCTCACTATGTGGAAAAGGTTTTGAGTCTCTTTGGGTATAGCGACTGCAAGCCTTCTCCAACTCCATATGATTCTAGTGTGTTGCTTCGAAAGAATCAACGGATTGCTAGAGATCAACTGAGGTATTCTCAGATTATTGGCTCGCTTATGTATTTGGCGAGTGCCACGAGGCCTGACATCTCTTTTGCTGTGAGCAAACTGAGTCGGTTTGTGTCAAAACCGGGAGATGATCATTGGAATGCGCTTGAGAGAGTTATGCGCTATTTGAAAGGCACTGCGAGCTATGGGATTCACTATACCGGGTATCCGAGGGTACTGGAGGGTTACAGTGACTCAAACTGGATATCTGATGCTGATGAGATTAAGGCCACAAGTGGTTATGTTTTTACACTTGGTGGTGGCGCAGTTTCCTAGTAGTCTTGCAAGCAGACCATCTTAACGAGGTCAACTATGAAAGCAGAACTCACAACATTAGACACTGCCACTTTTGAATGATACGTCTCCGTCATATCTATATTTTTTGATTGTTTCATGCCAATATTACACAACTTTTACATACTTTTGGCAACAATTTATATGATTTATTGGACTAACCTATTGATCCAGTGCCCAGTGCCAGTTCCTATTTTTTGCATGTTTTTTGTTTCACAGAATATCCAAATCAAACGAAGTCCAAATTCAATAAAATTTTACGGAGAATTAGTTTGGAATATTTGTGATTTTTGGGAGTTGGAATCATCGCAAACGGATGCCCACACACACCACAAGACACCTGGGCGTGCCCTAGGGCCCAGGCGCGCCGTGGTGGGTTGTGTTCACCTCGTACGTCGGTTGGAGCTCTAATTCGAGCGCAAGGAAGCTTATAACCGGAAAAAAATCGTGTTAAAATCTCAGCGCAATCGGAGTTACGGATCTCCGGGAATATAAGAAACGGTTTTCGGCCAGAAAACAGGAACGCGAAACAGAAGAGAACAGAGAGGGAGATCCAATCTCGGAGGGGCTCCTGCCCCTCCGCCTCCATGGAGGCCATGGAACAGAGGGGGAACTCTCCTCCCATCTAGGGGGGAGGCCAGGGTAGAAGAAGAAGGAGGGGGGCTCTCTCCCCCCCTCTCCCGGTGGCGCCGGAGTGCCGCCGGGGCAAGGATCGTGACGGCGATCTACATCAACAATCTTGCTACCGTCAACACCAACTTTCTCCCCTCTATGCAGCGATGTAACACCCCTTCTCCCCGCTGTAATATCTACTTAAACATGGTGCTCAACTCCATATATTATTTCCCAATGATATTTGGTTATCCTATGATGTTTGAGTAGATCCGTTTTGTCCTATGGGTTAATCATGATCTTGGTTGGTATGATTGTATATTTTATTTATGGTGCTGTCCTACGGTGCCCTCCATCTCGCGCAAATGTGAGGGATCCTCGCTGCAGGGTGTTGCAATATGTTCATGGTTTGCATATTGTCGGTGTTGCGGGGGTGACAGCAGCCTAAACGCGGATAAGTGGGTTATGGCGTATGGGAGTAAAGAGGACTTGATACTTAATGCTATGGTTGGGTTTCACGACCTTAATGATCTTTAGTAGTCGCAGATGCTTTCTAGAGTTCCAATCATAAGTGCATATGATCCAAGTAGAGAAAGTATGTTAGCTCATGCCTCTCCCTCATATAAAATTCCAAGAATGATTACCGGTACTTGTTATCGATTGCCTAGGGACAAATGACTTTCTTGTTGACAAAAGCTATCCACTTTTATTACCTTGCAATTTATTCGTAGTTTTATTCTCGCAAAGTACTCGTAGTTTTATTCTTGCAAAATAGTTTCATACTTGTTTTAGGTAAAGCAAACGTCAAGTGTGCGTAGAGTTGTATCGGTGGTCGATAGAACTTGAGGGAATATTTGTTCTACCTTTAGCTCCTCGTTGGGTTCAACACTCTTATTTATCGAAGAAGGCTACAAACGATCCCCTATACTTGTGGGTTATCATTGAAGCAGAGTGGCTTCTGAGCTCTTGATGGACTTACCTATGGTTGAAAAACCAATACCCCCTATCCTGATGAACTGTGATAATCAAACTGTGATCGCCAAGATAAACAATTCTAAGGATAATATGAAGTACTCAAGGCATGTGAAGAGGAGACTAAAATCTGTCAGAAAATTGAGGAACTCCAGAGTTATTACTGTTGGGGAACGTTGCATGGAAAACAAAAATTTTCTACGCACACGCAAGATCTATCCATGAAGATGCATAGCTACAAGAGGGGGAGAGCATCTTCATACCCTTGAAGATTGCTAAGCGGAAGTGTTTATCAACGCGGTTGATGTAGTCGTACACCTTCACGATCCATCCCTATCAAGTACCGAACGTACGGCACCTCCGCGTTCAGCACACATTCAGCTCGATGACGTCCTCGCCTTCTCGATCCAGCAAGAGGGGCGAAGTAGTAGATGAGTTCCGGCAGCACGACGGCGTGGTGATGATTGGTGATGAAGAACAATCTCCGCAGGGCTTTGCCAAGCACTACAGAAACTAGATGGAGGATAAACAAGAGGGACGGGGTTGCCGACAAACGGCTTAGTGTATCTTGATGTGTCTTGGGTGCTAGCCCTGCCTGTCTATTTATATGTTGAGCCCTGGGGTCGAAACTTGGAGTAAAAGCCTCCTCAAAGTCGGTTTTGCCCGAAAGGCAAGAGTCCTTCTCGGACTCCAGGGCCAGATGCCAGGGTTCCCGGCGTCTGGACCCAGACGCCAGGGACCCTGACGTCTGGCCTCTGGTCTCCGCAAAACTTCCTTTTGCACTTTCCAAAAACCTCGTGGGCTTTACCCCTTGGCCCAAATAAGGTGTTCTCGCACCAGATCATTTCGGGAAACATCCGAAACCCCTTCCGGTGAATTCCGGAACTCTTCCGGAGACCAAACACTATTATCCCATATATCAATCTTTACCTCCGGACCATTCCGGAGCTCCTCGTCATGTCCATGATCTCATCCGGGACTCCGAACAACATTCGGTCACCAACATACATAACTCATATAATACTATATCATCAACGAACGTTAAGCGTGCGGACCCTACGGGTTGGAGAACTATGCAGACATGACCGAGACACCTCTCCGGTCAATAACCAATAGCGGAACCTAGATGCCCATATTGGCTCCTACATATTCTACGAAGATCTTTATCGGTTGAACCTTATGACAACATACGTAATTCCCTTTGTCTGTCGGTATGTTAATTGTCCGAGATTCGATCGTCGGTATCTTCATACCTAGTTCAATCTCGTTACCGGCAAGTCTCTTTACTCGTTCCGTAATACACCATGTTGTAACTAACTCCTTAGTCACTTTGCTTGCAAGCTTCTTGTGATGCTGTATTACCGAGAGGGCCCAGAGATACCTCTCCGTTACACGGAGTGACAAATCCCAATCTCGATTCACGCCAACTCAACAGACACCTTCGGAGATAACTGTAGAGCATCTTTATGATCACCCAGTTATGTTGTGATGTTTGATAGCACACAAGGTATTCCTCCGTTATCCGGGAATTGCATGATCTCATGGTCGAAGGAACATGTATTTGACATTAAGAAAGCAGTAGCAATAAACTGAACGATCATATGCTAAGCTAACGGATGGGTCTTGTCCATCACATCATTCTCCTAATGATGTGATCCCGTTATCAAGTGACAACACATGTCTATGGTTAGGAAACCTTAACCATCTTTGATCAATGAGCTAGTCTAGTAGAGGCTTACTAGGGACACTGTATTTGTTTATGTATTCACACATGTATTTAATTTTCCGGTCAATACAATTCTAGCATGAATAATAAATCTTTATCATGAATAAGGAAATATAAAATAACAACTTTATTATTGCCTCTAGGGCATATTTCCTTCAGTCTCCCACTTGCACTAGAGTCAATAATCTAGTTCACATCGCCATGTGATACCCATAGTTCACATCGACATGTGACTAACACCCAAAGAGTTTACTAGAGTCAATAATCTAGTTCACATTGCCATGTGATTAACACCCAAAGAGTACTAAGGTATGATCATGTTTTGCTTGTGAGAGAGGTTTAGTCAACGGGTCTGCCACATTCAGATCCATATGTATTTTGCAAGATTCTATGTCTACAATGCTCTGCATGGAGCTACTCTAGCTAATTGCTCCCACTTTCAATATGTATCCAGATTGAGACTCAGAGTCATCTGAATCGGTGTTAAAGCTTGCATCGACGTAACCCTTTACGACGAACTCTTTATCACCTCCATAACCGAGAAATATTTCCTTAGTCCTTTTCAGGTACTTCAGGTTGTTCTTGACCGCTGTCCAGTGATCCACCCCTGGATTACTTTGGTACCTCCCTGCCAAACTTATGGCAAGGCACACATCAGGTCTGGTACACAGCATAGCATACATGATAGAACCTATGGCTGAGGCATAGGGAATGACTTTCATTTTCTTTCCATCTTCTGCAGTGGTCGGGCTTTGAGTCTGACTCAACTTCACACCTTATAACATAGGCAAGAACCCTTTCTTTGACTAATCCATTTTGAACTTCTTCAAAACTTTATCAGGGTATGTGCTTTGTGAAAGTCCTATTAAGCGTCTCAATCTATCTCTATAGATCTTGATGCCCAATATATAAGCAGCTTCACCGAGGTCTTTCATTGAAAAATTCTTATTCAAGTATCCTTTTATGCTATACAGAAATTCTATATCATTTCCAATCAACAATATGTCATCCACATATAATATCAGAAATGCTACAGAGCTCTCACTCACTTTCTTGTAAATACATGCTTCACCGTAAGTCTGTATAAAACCATGTGCTTTGATCACCTCATCAAAGTGTATATTCCAACTCCGAGATGCTTGCACCAGTCCATAGATGGATCGCTGGAGCTTGCACACTTTGTTAGCACCTTTAGGATCGACAAAACCTTCTGGTTGCATCATATACAACTCTTCTTTAAGAAATCCATTAAGGAATGCAGTTTTGACGTCCATTTGCCAGATTTTATAATTATAAAATGCGGCAATTGCTAACATGATTCGGACAGACTTAAGCATCGCTACGGTTGAGAAAATCTCATCGTAGTCAACCCCTTGAACTTGTCGAAAAACTTTTGCGACAAGTCGAGCTTTGTAGATAGTAACATTACCATCAGCATCTGTCTTCCTCTTGAAGATTCATTTATTCTCTATGGCTTGCCGATCATCGTGTAAATCCACCAAAGTCCACACTTTGTTCTCATACATGGATCCTATCTCAGATTTCATGACCTCAAGCCATTTGTCGAAATCTGGGCTCATCATATTTTCTTCATAGTTCGTAGGTTCGCCTTGGTCTAGTAACATGACTTCCAGAATAGGATTACCATAATACTCTGGTGCGGATCGTGCTCTGGTCGACCTACGAGGTTCTGTAGTAACTTGATCTGAAGTTTCATGATCATTATCATTTGCTTCCTCTCTGATTGGTGTAGGCATCACGGGAACGGTTTTCTGTGATATGCTACTCTCCAATTCGAGAGAAGGGACAATTACCTCATCAAGTTCTACTTTCCTCCCACTCATTTCTTTCGAAAGAAACTCCTTCTCTAGAAATGTTCCATTCTTGGCAACAAAGATCTTGCCTTCGGATCTGTGGTAGAAGGTGTACCCAATTGTTTCCTTAGGGTATCCTATGAAGACGCACTTCTCCGATTTGTGTTCTTATCTGGCAGAAGCCTTTTGACATAAGTGTCGCAACCCCAAACTTTAAGAAACAACAGCTTAGGTTTATTGCCACACCACAGTTCATACGGTGTCGTCTCAACATATTTAGATGGTGCCCTATTTAACGTGAATGCAGCTGTCTCTAATGCATAACCCCAAAACGACAGTGGTAAATCGGTAAGAGACATCATAGAACGCACCATATCTAATAAAGTACGGTTATGACATTCGGACACACCATTACGCTGTGGTGTTCCAGGTGGCGTGAGTTGTGAAACAATTCCACATTGTTTTAAATGAAGGCTAAACTCGTAACTCAAATATTCGCCTCCGCGATCAGATCGTAGAAACTTTATTTTCTTGTTACGATGATTCTCCACTTCACTCTAAAATTCTTTGAACTTTTTAAATGTTTCAGACTTGTGTTTCATTAAGTAGATATACCCATATCTACTCAAATCATCTGTGAAGGTCAGAAAATAACGATACCCGCCGCGTGCTTCAATACTCATCGGACCGCATACATCGGTATGTATTATTTCCAATAAGTCATTAGCTCGCTCCATTGTTCCGGAGAACGGAGTTTTAGTCATCTTGCCCATGAGGCATGGTTCACAAGTATCAAATGATTCATAATCAAGTGATTCCAAAAGTCCATCCACATGGAGTTTCTTCTTGCGCTTTACACCAATATGACCTAAACGGCAGTGCCACAAGTATGTTGCACTATCATTATCAACTTTGCATCCTTTGGCATTAATATTATGAATATGTGTATCACTACGATCGAGATTCAATAAACCATTCACATTGGGTGTATGACCATAGAAGGTTTTATTCATGTAAACAGAACAACAATTATTCTCTGACTTAAATGAATAACCGTATTGCAAAAAACATGATCAAATCATATTCATGCTCAATGCAAACATCAAATAACATTTATTTAGGTTCAACACTAATCCCTAAGGTAGAGGGAGTGTGCGATGGTGATCGTATCAACCTTGGAATCACTTCCAACACACATCGTCACCTCACCCTTAACTAGTTTCTGTTTATTCTGCAACTCCTGTTTCGAGTTACTAATCCTAGCAATTGAACCAGTATCAAATACCCAGGGGCTACTACGAACACTAGTAAGGTACACATCAATAACATGTATATCAAATATACCTTTGTTCACTTTGCCATCCTTCTTATCCGCCAAGTATTCGGGGCAGTTCCACTTCCAGTGACCATTTCCTTTGTAGTAGAGGCACTCAGTTTCAGGCTTGGGTCCAGCTTTGGGCTTCTTCATGGGAGTGGCAACTTGCTTGCCATTCTTCTTGAAGTTCCCTTTCTTTCCCTTGTCCTTTTTCTTGAAACTAGTGGTCTTGTTAACCATCAACACTTGATGCTCTTTCTTGATTTCTACCTTCGTCGATTTCAGCATCACGAAGAGCTCGGGAATCATTTTTGTCATCCCTTGCATATTATAGTTCATCACGAAGTTCTAGTAGCTTGGTGATAGTGACTAGAGAACTTTGTCAATCACTATCTTATCTGGAAGATTAACTCCCACTTGATTCAAGCGATTGTAGTACCCCAGACATTCTGAGCACATGCTCACTGGTTGAGCTATTCTCCTCCTTCTTGTAGGCAAAGTACTTGTCAGAGGTATCATACCTCTCAACACGGGCATGAGCCTTAAATACCAATTTCAGCTCTTGGAACATCTCATATGCTCCGTGGCGTTCAAAACGTTTTTGAAGTCCCGATTCTAAGCCGTAAAGCTTGGCGCACTAAACTATCAAGTATTCATCATACCGAGCTTGTCAAACGTTCATAACGTCTGCATCTGCTCCTGCATTAGGTCTGTCACCTAGCGGTGCATCAAGGACATAATTCTTCTATGCAGCAATGAGGATAATTCTTAGATCACGGACCCAGTCCACATCATTGCTACTATCATCTTTCAACTTATTTTCCTCTAGGAACATATCAAAAATAGGGGAGCTATATCGCGAGCTATTGATCTACAACATAGATTTGCAAATACTATCAGGACTAAGTTCATGATAAATTAAGTTCAATTAATCAAATTACTAATGAACTCCCACTTAAATAAACATCCCTCAAGTTATCTAAGTGATACGTGATCCAAATCAACTAACCCATGTCCGATCATCACGTGAGATGGGGTAGTCATCAATGGTGAACATCTCTATGTTGATCATATCTACTATATGACTCACGTTCGACCTTTCGGTCTCTAGTGTTCCGAGACCATGTCTGTACATGCTAGGCTCGTCAAGTTTAACCCAAGTATTCTGCATGTGCAAAACTGTCTTACACCCGTTGTATGTGAACGTAGAGTCTATCACACCCGATCATCATGTGGTGTCTTGAAACGACGAACTGTAGCAACGGTGCATACTCAGGGAGAACACTTTTATCTTGAAATTAAGTGAAGGGATCATCTTATATTTCTACCGCCATTCTAAGCAAAATAAGATGCATAAAAGATAAACATCACATGCAATCAAAATATGTGACATGATATGGTCATCATCATCTTGTGCTTTTGATCTCCATCTCCAAAGCATCGTCATGATCTCCATTGTCACCGGCACGACACCTTGATCTCCTTCGTTGCATCATGGTCGTCTCGCCAACTATTGCTAACGCATAGCGATAAAGTAAAGCAATTACATGGTGATTGCATTTCATACAATAAAGAGACAACCATAAGGCTCCTGCCGGTTGCTGATAAATTTACAAAACATGATCATCTCATACAATAACGTATACCACATCATGTCTTGACCATATCACATCACAACATGCCCTGCAAAAACAAGTTAGACGTCCTCTACTTTGTTGTTGCAAGTTTTACGTGGCTGCTACGGGCTTCTAGCAAGAACCGTTCTTACCTACGACAAAAACCACAATGGTGATTTATCAAGTTTGCTATTTTAAACTTTTTCAAGGATCGGCCGCAGTCAAATTCGATTCAACTAAAGTAGGAGAAACAGACACACGCCAGCCACCTTCATGCAAAACTAGTTGCATGTCTATCGGTGGAACCGGTGTCATGTGCGTGGACATGTAAAGTTGGCCCGGGCCGCTTCATCCCACAATACCGCTGAATCAAAATAAGATGTTGGTCGTAAGCAGTATGACTATCATCGCCTATAACTCTTTGTATTCTACTCGTGCATATCATCTACTCATAGACCTGACTCTGATACCACTGTTGGGGAATGTTGCACGGAAAACAAAAATTTTCTACGCACACGCAAGATCTATCCATGAAGATGCATAGCTACAAGAGGGGGGGAGCATCTTCATACCCTTGAAGATCGCTAAGCAGAAGCGTTTATCAACGCGGTTGATGTAGTCATACACCTTCACGATCCGTCCCGATCAAGTACCGAACGTACGGTACCTCTGTGTTCAGCACACGTTCAACTCGATGATGTCCTCGCCTTCTCGATCCAGCAAGAGGGGCGAAGTAGTAGATGAGTTCCGGCAGCACGACGGCGTGGTGACGATTGGTGATGAAGAACAATCTCCGCAGGGCTTCGCCAAGCACTACAGAAACTAGACGGAGGATAAACTAGAGGGACGGGGTTGCCGACACACGGCTTGGTGTATCTTGATGTGTCTTGGGTGCTAGCCCTGCCTGTCTATTTATATGTTGAGCCCTGGGGTCGAAACTTGGAGTAAAAGCCTCCTCAAAGTTGGTTTTGCCCGAAAGGCAAGAGTCCTTCTTGGACTCCAGGGCCAGACGCTAGGGTTCCCGGCGTCTGGACCCAGACGCCAGGGACCCTGGCGTCTGGCCTCTGGTCTCCGCAAAACTTCCTTTTGCACTTTCCAAAAACCTCATGGGCTTTACCCCTTGGCCCAAATAAAGTGTTCTCACACCAGATCATTTCGGGAAACATCCGAAACCCCTTCCGGTGAATTCCGGAACTCTTTCGGAGACCAAACACTATTATCCCATATATCAATCTTTACCTCCGGACCATTCTAGAGCTCCTCGTCATGTCCGTGATCTCATCCGGGACTCCGAACATTCGGTCACCAACATACATAACTCATATAATACTATATCGTCAACGAATGTTAAGCATGCGGACCCTACAGGTTCGAGAACTATGTAGACATGACCGAGACACCTCTTCGGTCAATAACCAATAGCAGAACCTGGATGCCCATATTGGCTCCTACATATTCTACGAAGATCTTTATCGGTCGAACTTTATGACAACATACGTAATTCCCTTTGTCCGTCGGTATGTTACTTGCCCGAGATTCGATCGTCGGTATCTTCATACCTAGTTCAATCTCGTTACCGGCAAGTCTCTTTACTCGTTCCGTAATACACCATCTCGTAACTAACTCCTTAGTCACTTTGCTTGCAAGCTTTTTGTGATGCTGTATTACCGAGAGGGCCTAGAGATACCTCTCCGTTACACGGAATGATAAATCCTAATCTCGATTCACGCCAACTCAACAGACACATTCGGAGATACCTGTAGAGCATCTTTATGATCACCCAGTTACATTGTGATGTTTGATAGCACATAAGGTATTCCTTCGGTATCCGGAAGTTGCATGATCTCATGGTCGAAGGAACATGTATTTGACATTAAGAAAGCAGTAGCAATAAACTGAACGATCATATGCTAAGCTAACAGATGGGTCTTGTCCATCACACCATTCTCCTAATGATGTGATCCTGTTATCAAGTCACAACACATGTCTATTGTTAGGAAACCTTAACCATCTTTGATCAACGAGCTAGTCTAGTAGAGGCTTAGTAGGGACATGATATTTGTTTATGTATTCACACATGTATTTAAGTTTCCGATCAATACAATTCTAGCATGAATAATAAACCTTTATCATGAATAAGGAAATATAAAATAACAACTTTATTATTGCCTCTAGGGCATATTTCCTTCAATTACGTTGGATTATATCCAAACGTCGAAAACTTGGCAGATCCCTACACAAAGGGTTTATCACGTAATGTGATAGATAATGCACCGATGGAGATGGGTTTGAGACCCACCGCATGAGTTGTCCACAGTGCTAACCCACTCTATGTGATCGGAGATCCCGTGAAGTAGAAGTGGGAGACAAGCTGTTAGTCAGTTGGGAGGAGAGTATCCCTATTTTAATTATCCCACTCCGTATGCAATACTCTCCTGATCTGCATGGCAGGTTGATAGTTATCTTAATGTATTCCAAGTGGCTTATTTGAGTAAGTAGAGATGCTGTCCTGTAGAGCATCTCCTGAGGAACACACCTATATGAATTTAACTGTTAACATCGTAGTCTGTGAGAATTGGGTGTTCTCTAATAAATTCATGAAAGGCCCTGGAGTACGACGTATACGCTCCACCCGCGGGGAAGCCTTGCGGCAGCCCAGTATCGGTCAAGAATTTTTGTGAAACTAGTCTCGTAGAAAACTTGTAGTTCAAGGCATAGTCCACTATTCAAGTTGTGATCTAGTCTAGCATAAACCTCTAAGTGGAAGTTCAACTTTACAGTCTCCACTGAGCACCGGTATATAAACAATGTTTTGGACTAAATGATGAGATGTGCCAATAAGACTTTGTGGGGGATTGTTGGAATTTGCTAGTAGGCCTTTGGCCCAAAGCCCAACTAAAAATTCTGAAATTCTCTTGGTCCATTCATGCATAGCTTGTGAGTGGTGTGAGTGGGACTAAAGTTTGGTCCCACCGCGGAAGTTGAGTGAGACTTGCACCTCTTTATAAGGTGAGCTCTTCTACCATTTGTATGAGCATGAGAAGAGGAGACCGACATGCGCGCTCCTCCTCCTCGCTCGCCTCGCCTCGCCTCGCCACGCCATGCCACGACGTGCGATGAGCCGAGCCGAGGACAGAGCTATGCACGTTGTCTATATTTTTGCTACTCGGGAATAATTAATAATTCATTAATTAATGGACGCGTTAATTGCTCAACCGTTTCTGATTCTTTTGGATCCTGGAGGTGTTACTTGGACGTGGGGTTTTCTCCACGACCTACCCTGGCCCGCATTATATAGTCAGGCAGACGTCTACCCTAGCCGCCGCCGCATCGTATGGTTTCGTAACACCGTTCCAGATCATTGCGCCGCCACGCAAGTCTTCTCCATCCCTCCTTTCGGCGTGCACCGCGAGAAAGGACAGCAGGCCTCCGGAACCCCGCCTCTCGTGATCCTGTACGGGAGAGGGGCGATCAGGTTTTTGGGGAGCGCACTCGCGCGACTGCTGGCAGCGACGACTTCGCCAACGACAACTTCTTCCCCGACCTCGGCAACCTCTTCCTCAACGACATGGGCGACAACATCGCCAACGGTGCCGCTCCCGTTGCACCGTATGTGATTCTGCCCTTCTTGTTCGAGATCGTGGTAGAATTCATGTTTCTAGTCTGTGCCCTAGATTCGATCTGTTCATCTACTATGCTAGTCTGCATGATTAGTTTAGTCTTTGTTATTGCTGTTATGATTTATTTAGTGCTTATTCGGATTAAATCTTGTAGTAATTTGCTCACATATTCAACAGTTGTTGTTCTGTGCGCTAATTCTGTGGGGCCTGAGCACGACGACTTCCCAACTGTCTACCATAACAAGTTTTTCCTGGCTCCAGCGAGGGAGGGGCGACGGCGGCGGCACGCCCTCGACTCGCTTCAGTATTTGTAGTCCTCACTACGTGGTCTAAGAATCTGAATGTAATTTTTATTATTTCTGATGTTCATTATACTGTCATGATTGAAGATTAATAAATCAGATTTTTTCAAAAAAAAAAGAGAGTACAATAGAGCCATGAAAAACAATGCAGCGAGGACACAGGAAAGTTCTTTTGCAAGGTTGCTTGGCTCCAATTGTTATTAGTACATTCAGAATAGTGTTAAGTAGCACTTAGCATAAATATAAGATTTACAACGAGACGAGGCCTTTCAGATGTAGGCATCGACCAAAGTAGGAGGGATCAACAAGTTCGCCACAGACTCCTTCTTGCTCGTCTTCCCGTTCTTCTCCTTTGAGCCCAGGGCCTCCTCCCGGACCTTCTCCAGCTTCTCCATTACTTTCCTCTTGTTCTCTTGTCTCGAGGTTCTAGCTTCAGCATGTTCAGCCACCAGGAACATTGCAAAGAAGGCAGACGAAATGTATGCCAGGGTACCTCTGCGGGATGTCCTGCTCGCTACTTGGACAACGGTTGACTGCAGAAACAAGTGCTAAACTGATAAGTAACAGGGGCAGTTCAAGCCTCGATAGAGGTTAGTAATAATTAAATCACGCACGAAAGTAACAACCTTGACATGATAACTCTGTCTACAAGAGGAAATGGCTTCAGTCCAAGTGTGATTAGCTGACAGGATACACATCTTATCAATTCACGTAGAGATAAAAGCAGGACTAGAATCGAAGTTTTCATGCTCTGTACGAGTATATCTTCTAAAAAGTGGACAGAACCGTCTCTGCGTCAGTTGATGCACACAGCAACAAGTATATGCATGAAAACTTAAAGACTGCAGAGTTCGTTCACACTACCCTCAAATGAATACGCACCATACATTTATAACTTACAAGTAGTGGCATGGAACATCCTAGAAGTTTCTCTACTGGACATCGTATGAGTGAAGATCTAGGATGCTGGCTGGGGATCTGCTCGAGGACCAATATGGAAAATACGCACAGGATTTACAAACTCTTACCAAGCTACTCATTCGGCCTTTCAAAACAAAAAACACAGGATTCAGTAGAGAAACTTCTAGGATGTTACCAATCTGATATTTGCAGAGAGAAGTGTGCCAATCAAGCGAGGCATACAAAAGAGACGCATCGGATCTATCAACTGGCTACTGCTAACACATCGAATAATTCAGAACTTGCCCCGGCTTACTACAGATTCGATGTGTTCATGTAGAATAATTCTGGAAAGCCGCAAAAATGATTCCTTAAATTCAGTACGTACCTGGTTGTGTTTGCAGCTAAGCAGAGTAGCCCGTGACCTTGTGCGGGTGCGGCCATTTCTAGCAGGAGCAAGGCCGTAGATCTGAGAGGGCAGCTGCAGAGAAGTGACGGCCATTGTTGTTGCTCCTAGACGAGAACCGAGAAGCTGGCGCGTACTGCTGGTGGTAGTGCCGTGGAAGGAAGTGCTTCCTTGGTGGCTTTCTTGACTCTTCTCAACAGTTCCACTGCCCACTGGAGGACAAACGCACATTTGTCATGACAAATAAGACCCTCCATTACGCTGTATTTCAAACAAGATTAGTGATTCCCGCAAGAAAAGAAAAAACAAGATTAGTGAGGAAAAACCACACGTAAATAAAAGTGCACGAGACGACCACGTTGCCATGCTGCTGTCAGCCTGTAAACCACTCTGGTCACTCACACCGCGCACGAGGCCGACGAGCCAGCCCAACGGCGCAGGCGAGGGTCGTGCTACAATTTGTGTGTCCACCACGGGATTCAGTTAAGCTCTCAACCTCTTCTGCGCAATACACTCCTTCGTCTTCCATTTCGAAATGCCGTTCCTGAATTTCTTCATCTGATCCCGAGGTGTCAAACGGTCCGCTGATCTTCGAGACCCTAGCTCCCATATTAATATCCTTCGTAAACCCCGTCCAGTACTACTACAATCTATTGGCACCCACCCCGCCGAGCAAATCGAAGGATCCTCATCACACCATGTTCGCTGCCATGGCCATCCTCCTCTCCTCCATCGCTAGCCGGCTGAGGCTCCGCCGCCGGAACAAGAGGATCACGACCTTTCTTCTCCTGCGGCGGCGGCGGCGACACCCTCAGCCCTTTCGTGAAGCCCAAGACGACGAGGAAGCTCAAGGGGCCGTCGGGCAAAACATTCGCGGAGCATGGTCAGGACGGCCGCACGGTGGACGACGACGACGTCGACGAGCCGTGCCTGTGGCGGCGAACGATACTGCTCGGCCAGAGGTGCCAGCCGCTGGAGTTCAGCGGGGCCATACACTACGACAACGATGGGCGGCGGCTCTGGCATGCACGGACTCCGCTCGTCAGCCCCGGCCGTTCTTCGGAATTCGGATACATTAACCGGGCATGAGACGCCTTGCGACAACTCAAGGACGAACAACCGAAGATCTGCTCAGGATATCGACATTGATAGGGCATGATTCTCTGATTTTTAAATTTCCTCCTCCTCTCAGATATTGCTGAGGCCCCAGTTTTTTTTCCCTTCAACTAAATCACTCTAAGTCCCTGCCGTTTTCTGTCCCTGGTACTGTCCAGTATGATTGCATCAAGATCATGTTGTTCTGTTCTCTCTTGGTCGTGGGAAGTTGGCAGTATATGTTGGAACAGGAAAAGTGAGCATTTCTTTTACTCCAATGCGATGTACTCTCACTCTTGCGTGTAACATTTGATACAATCCTTCTCGATAAACGATTTGGCGGACGTTAAGCAGTTCAACTGTTTATCACCCCCAGTGTGTGTTGGACGCATGCGTAGCAGTGACGATTTCCAGTACGCCAAACCCGGAGTTGGACTGAGCCACCTAGCTAACGGTACGGACTGAGAGAGGGCGACGGGGAGGGCGATTTGATTTCGCCATGGCTCCGGCTGGCAGCTCCGCCGGCGACACCGCTGTGTCCGTTGGGGTGGAGACGCGTGGGGCCTCGCCGACGCCCGGGGCGCGACCAACCTGGGCCCTCGCCAGCATGTAGTTGTAGTCGGGTTATAACGCTTGAAGTTCGAGTCTAGTGGTGGACACACAACTGGCCAACAACCTAATTAAAAACGTGCAGTTGCGACTCCTTCTAAAACATGCAGCTGCAACCTCAACTTGAAAACTTACGTACAGTTGTGACCCCATTTATGAAAACTTGCAATTGGCGATCCCTTGAAAAACAAGCAGTTGCGATCCCATTTTTCAAAACATGTAGCCGCGACCCTCACTAGAAAAACTTGCAGTTGCAATGCCATATGAAAAAACTTGCAGTTGCGACCTTCCCTTAAAAACATGCCGTTGCGGCCCCATTTGAAACTCGTAGTTGCAACCCTGTTTGAAAAATTAGTTGTGAATCCTTTTTGAAAACTTGCAGTTGTGACCCCATTATGAAAACGTGTAATTGCGATCCCTTGAAAAAACAAGTAGTTGCGATCCCATTTTCGAAACTTGCAGTTGCGATCCAATTTTGAAAACCTGCAGTTGCGACCTCCCATTAAAAACTTCCAATTGTGACCCCATTTAAAACTTGTAGTTGTGCCCCATTTGAAAAACTTATAGTTGCCACGCCCCTTGAAAACCAGCATTTGAACACATGCAGTTGCGACCCTCACTAAAAACTTGCAATTGCGACCCCATTTCAAACTTATAGTTGCGACTTCCCTTGAAAAGGTGCACTTGCGACCCTTCTTCAATACTTGTTGCTACGACCAACATTTAAACACATGCAGCTGTGATCCCATTTAAAAACTAGATGTACATAGGATATAGGATAAGTCGATATGCCCATCCATCTCCTCTTTTCATAATTTTGACTAAAAATTCACGGAGAAAACATTTCCGCCGAAGGATAGGCTTAGCTTTTCATTTCATTAGAATAAAAGGGGAAAACAAAAAAACACAACAACAAAATCTTTATCTTTATCTTCATTACTGCTTAAAAAAAACGTAAGGTTCCCATTTCACCTCTCTTTCATCCAACCTTCCTTATATACGTTCCACTCTTTTCTTCTCCTCTTTGAATTTTTTTCTTTCATCTTTTTTTTTCTCCCATCCATTCTCCCTAAAATAAAATCAATTGTCTCATGTTTTTTTTAACTTACCAAAATAAAAACATAATTTGTTTGGTAAGTCATTAAATTCTTATCAAATAAGTGCTTAACAATAAAATGGCAGGTAAATCATGGCGATTGCATACAAGAACTCGCTAAGATTTATCGCGTCAATATGATAATCAACTTGCAGTTACGGGCTATCTACTAGAATGTTTATACTCCCGTTGCAACGGACGGGCAATTGTCTAGTTAATGAAAAAAATAAAGAATAATAAAAACAGAAAAATAAAAATAATTAATGAAAAATGAAGAATAATAAAAACAAAAAAAAAGCTGAAAACAAAAAACAAAAAATATAGAAAATAAAAAAGTGAATAAATAAAACGCTGAGAAAAAATAAAGCAGAAAAGGCCAACATGGCCCGATACTTGTATAATGATAATAACACATATAAAGGAAATAAGGCAACATCGCTACCGTGAAAATAAAAAACTAGGCAACATCGCTGGTGAAAGAAAAACTTTATTGATCACCAAAATCCACATGTTGTGGGATACATCGAGGGTCATGGGGATGGCCAAGCCAGACGTGACGTCCCGGACCCTGAGAAAGAGAAAATTTAACTAAGTTATGTGCTTCATAGTTGACAGCACGCCCCTCGAAGGAAAAATTACAATTGAAAGAAATTGCTTTGAGATTGATCTCTCTAGTGACCGCAACATACAAGCCTCGGGTCCCTTTTGATATATCAGAGATAACTTGTTTGCAATCATATGCGACAATGAAGTTCTGCAAGAGGTCATCTGCGAGTGCTATTGCCTCCCGACAAGCTATGGCCCCCAATGATGTTGGGTCACATACTCCATAGATGACCAAATCAGAGCTTCCCATATAGTTTCCATGCTCATCCCGACAGACATCAGCTGCAGATCCTCCTCGTTCGTGCCTCGCGCCCGCGTCGACATGTATTTTAGCATAGCTGGCCGGTGGAGCCTTGGGTCTCACTGGGGGTGCCACTTCTGATGTAGACGCATGACCCGCACGTGGGTTCAGGGAGCAGCCGATGATCTCTAGATCAGAGATGAATCTAGTTATAAAAGATTGGGTGGCCTACGGACTTTGGAAGATCCCTTCGTGTATTGCTTTTCGACGTGCCGACTAAATGGCCTACAATGTAACCGAGAGCGGAACAAACTTATCATGTGGTAATGACTCCTTCAAAGTGAATAGCCAATGCTTCGTTGATGGTTTTGCCACAGTCGTCATTCTATGTGCTAGATCATTGTCAACAAGGACCCAAATGCTTCTAGACGCTGTGCATTCAATGAGAGAATGCCTCCATGAGTTGGTGTTGGAAATATGCCCTAGAGGCAATAATAAATTGGTTATTATCATATTTCTCGTTCATGATAAATGTTTATCATTCATGCTGGAATTGTATTGATCGGAAACTTAAATACATGTGTGAATACATAAACTACACCGTGTCGTGGTTGACCATCGGTGTGCTAGCCTGGACGCTGTGGACTGTTAGGAATAAGCTTGTGATTCAACGTATCCTTCTTCGTCGCGCTACTGACGCTCTGTTCAAATGGTCTGGTTACTTGCAGCTTTGGCGGCCTCTTAGCCGCCCCAGGGAGAGAGACGCCATCACCTCCATCATCACCCAGCTTCGAGCGATGGCTCTCCGGATGGCTCCGCCGCTTCCCCCTCCACCACCGGAGCCGGATTAGATCCTCTCTACCTCGCCACCGCCGTGTGTGTGTGTTGTGCGTGCCTTGTGTATGTGTTGGGCTTGTTGTGCTGTGCCCACAGCTGAACCCGTGTCGTGTTTGTGTGCCTGTTTGTTGGACCTTGCCTGCGGTGGCGTTGTGTGTGTGTGTTGTTCGGTTGGTTCCTTGTTGACTTTGTGCTCGGTTGTTGCTTTATTATAAAGCGGGGCGAAAGCCTTTTTCGGTAACTACACCGTGTCCCTAGTAAGCCTCTACTAGACTAGCTCGTTGATCAAAGATGGTTAAGGTTTCCTAACCTTGGACATGAGTTGTCATTTGATAACGGGATCACATCATTAGGAGAATGATGTGATGGACAGACCCAACCGTAAGCTTAGCATCAGATCGTTTAGTTATTTGCTATAGCTTTCTTCATGTCAAGTATCTGTTCCTTCGACCATGAGATCATGCCACTCCCGGATACCGGAGGAATGCCTTGTGTGCTATCAAACGTCACTTCGTAACTGGGTGATCATAAAGGTGCTCTACAGGTCTCTCTAAAGGTGTCTGTTGGGTTGCATGGCGAGACTGGGATTTGTCGCTCCGTGTGACGGAGAGATATCTCTAGGCCGTCTCGGTAATACAACATCATAAGAAGCTTCATGTGAGTAATGAGTTTAGTCACGGGATCTTGTATTACGGAACGAGTAAAGAGACTTGCAGGTAATGAGATTGAACTAGGTATGGAGATACCGACGATCGAATCTCGGACAAGTAACATATCACCGGACAAAGGGAATTGCATACGAGATTGACTGAATGCTTGACATCGTGGTTCAACCGATAAAGATTTTCGTTGAATATGTAGGAACCAATATGGGCATCCAGGTTCCGCTATTGGTTATTGATCGGAGAGGAGTATCGGTCATGTCTGCATGTTCCGAACCCGTAGGATCGCACGCTTAACGTTTGGTAGCGCTAGGGTAGTGTTGAGATATTAATAGTGGAAAGTCCGAAGGTTGTTCGGAGTCCCGGATGGGATCCAGGACATCACGAGGAGCTCCGGAATAGTCCGGAGGTAAAGATTAATATATGGAAAGTTGTTATCGGGGTTCCAGAAAAAGTTCGAGTTTTTTCGGTATTGTACCGAGAAGGTTCTAGAAGGTTCCGGAGTGGGGCCCACCTGCATGGGGGACCCACATGAACGTGGGTAGTGGGGAAAGTCCCCACAACCCTGGTCTAGGCACACCAACATCCTCCCTTAAAAGGAACTGTATCATATTCCGAAGGGATAAGATAAGAATCCCTAAAAAGGGGGATAACAATCGGTGGGGAAGGAAAGGAGGGATTTCCTTCCTCCCCTTTGACCAAAGGCCCTAGGACCTTGGAGGGCAAGCCACCAGCCCCCTCCACGCCTATATAAAGGTGGGGAGGCATTGGGGGCAGCCCTCTTCGACCCTTGTCCGTTACCTCTCCCAACTCCTCCCACGTTTCACCGGTACGCGCTTGGCGAAGCCCTGCCGAAATTTCACTGTCACCACCACCACCACGCCGTCGTGTTGGTTCAGATCTCATCTACCTCCACTCCCTCCCTTGCTGGATCAAGAAGGAGAGGACGCCGCTGAGCCGTACGTGTACTAAACTCGGAGGTGCCGTCCGTTCGGCACTAGATCGGATTGGATCGCGATTGGATCGTGAAGAGTACGACTACATCAACCGCGTTATGACGCTAACGCTTTCGGTCTACAAGCGTATGTAGACACCCCCCCCTCTCATAGCTACACATCTCCTAGTTTGGATCTTGGGTGTTTCGTAAGAAAACTTTTGATTTTCATGTAACGTTCCCCAACAGTTGGTGTGCCGCATAGACCACAATTAGCTCAGTCAGTCATGTGCCGATGCGCATGTACGTCATTAGTTGGTGTGAGTGTTTGGACAGCCGCCACAGGAACATCCGCACCTTTGCTGGGACATTTGTTTTCCATAGAGACTTCCAAGCTCCTTCTTCCGCATTCGTGCTAGAAGAGCCCGTGTTTCCCTCTAGCCATGCTTCTCTTCGTTGTTTTGTTGTTACGTGGATTTTATAAGCTGATTTCACCGAAAATGTGACGACCCCGGCTTAATCGTGCACTAACCATACATGCAAATGCACACGATCAAGCCTAAGGACTCACTTGAAGATATCAAAACACAACTCTAAAACATAAATAAAGTCATACAACCTTTATATTACAAGCCAGGGCCTCGAGGGCTCGAATACATAGCTCGATGGCATACAAGCGTCAGCGGAAGCATCAGATATCTGAGTACAGATATAAAAAGAAAGACAGAATAAGCCTTTAAGAAAGCGGGGCAAAAGAAAACACTACGATCGAAAGGCGTAGGCCTCCTGCCTAGGACCCTCCGAACCTACTCCTGGTCGTCGGTCGGCTCCTCGTAGTAGTACTCGCCAGGAGGGTAGTAGTAGTAGTAGTAGTAGTAGCCTTCGGCGGGGGCAGCTGGCTCAGGGGCTCCGTCATCTGGTTGCGACAAATGGATAAGGGGAGAAAAAGAAAGCAAAGCAAATGTGAGTACTCATCCGAAGTACTCAGCAAGCAAGGATCTACACTACATATGCAACATTTTCAAAGGAGGGCTGTATATGTGGACTGGGCTGCAGAAATGCCAGAATAGAGAGGAAGGCCTAGTCCTATCGAAGACTAGCATCTTCAAGCATCTTCATTGGTCTTGCAGCATTAGAAGAGTGCAGATTAGCACAATGTAAAGTAGTAGTAGTGTTAACAACCTCGCCCAGAGATTCTTCCTCGACTCCTGCGAGAAAGCAATCCCATAGCCATACTATCCAGTTATCATCTCAAGTGTCCAGTTCTAGTTGTACTGATCGGGATACAACTCCGAGTGTCCGTTACCGTAGGACAGGCTATCGATAGATTGTTTCTTCCTTGCAGGGGTGCACCAACTTACCCACCACGCTCGATTAACTCCGGCCGGACACACTTTTCTGGGTCATGCCCGGCCTTGGCCAAACGATACGCCGCAACCCGACCAAAAACTTAACAGAGAGGTCAGCACGCCGGACTAACCTATGCCCCCAGGGGTCTTGGGCCATCGCCCCGGGAACTCCTGCATGTTGCGTCAGGCGGCCGAAAGCAGACCTAGCCCCCTTAATACAAGCGCGGGCTTAACCAGTCCAATTCGGCGCGCGCCGCTCAGTCGCTGACGTCTATTAAGCTCCGGCTGAAGTATACGATGCAGAACGCCCATACTATGCCCACGTGATGGTTAGTGCTATCAGGCCAGAGGCCCCTCGGATCAAATATCCAAACCGTTAGTGTGTTGGTAGTGCAGTAACGAGCAGAGACTCATGAAAGATGTGACCCCATCACCCCGTCTCGAGGACTTGCGGCAAGGGCTAAGAATGCCCGGCCACGCCTCGTGTTCAGCTCTCGGGCACCATCTAGGTCCACCCGACTCCACATCTCTCGCAATTAAGCTCGCGCGGGTAGCCCTCACGGCCGACCCGTCTTTAGTAACATGGTTCAGTGTAAAGTCATAGTAACCATAGTAACCGTGTGTCTAACACCAAGGGAACCCTGAGGAATCACCCTCGATGGAATTCCACCTGATGTTATCGTCAAGGTGAACGAAGGAGGAGTCACCCTCGAGGTCCACACTCGAGAAGTTGCACGACGACGTCGTTATCGGGGGTGGTGTAGGAGGCATCACCCTCGCTGACCACGACCGATTAACTAACCTACAAGGTTATGGTCAGAAGTGTTGATGAGGTATCACCCTCGGCACTCGATAGTAACCCAGTAGTGTCGAGCAACTAAGGGGGAAGTGATGTGCGGTGCCGGGGCCTGGTCTTCGATCCCGTTGATCGGGTCTTCTGATAATCGAGCGGGGCAGTCGGGATAAAGTGGGGTCTCTGATGGGTCTCTACCCAACCTATACTAAACAGTTTAGGATAAGCAGGTAGATAACAATAGCAGGTTACAATAAACAGGCTATGCAACAGAAATAAGATAACAGCAGCAGTAGTAACTTCTAATGCAAGCATATGAGAGAGGAGAATAGGCGATATCGATATGCTCAAAAGGGGGGTGCTTGCCTGGAAGCTCTGCGGCAAGGGTCTGATCGTCAGGGGCGTAGTCGACCTCCGGAGCTGTGTCGGTCTCGGGAGCTATGTCGACGTCGAGGTCTACCGAGAGAGAAGAGGGGAAGGAAACAAATAAATACACCGCAATAAAGCAACAGAGCATGCTATGCCTAGGATGCAGTGCGGGGTTGCCTAAAGTATGTCTAAGTCATTTTAGTTACTTTAGGATTTAAGTTGGATTTATTATCCGGTGTATATGCACTATTCATCTACCGGAAACCGATGAAAAGTTACGGGTTCTCCTATGTAGGGGGTTCCGACATGGAAACAGACGACACGATCAGATTCGTCTCTTCGTTCTGAGCAACTTTCATATATAAAATATTTTCATCCGAGTTACAGATTATTTTCTATGATTTTCTAAAGTTTTAATCAAACTTCCTGGAATTATTTAAATATTTAAATCAAACATTATCCAGAACAGTAAGGAGTGACGTCAACATGACGTGGGGATGACATCAGCAGTCAACAGCCGCACTGACCAGGTCAAACCTGACCAGTGGGCCCCACATGTCAGTCTCTGTTACTAACAGAGTTTAATTTAATCTAAACTAAATCTAATTAACTACTGGACCCCACCTGTCAGTGACTAATTAACTTTTATTTATAAAAACATTTTAGTTAATTAAAACGCGGTGGGGCCCGCTTGTCAGTGGCTGGGCTGCCCAGTAAGCACGTTGACTGGGTCAACCCAGTCAACTGAGGCCCCCAAGGCCCACTAGCAGCGACCCAGGGGCGGGGCCCACCGAGCCACGTAGGTGGCCGGCGCCGGAGTTGCTCCGGTGGCCTCCCGCGGCGGCGAACTCGCCGGAGATGCTCCGAAAAACACTACGGTGGGTCTTTTTGCGCGCAGTCACTTGCGTTCGAACGAGCGGACGCCGCCGCATCGAACGGTGGCAGCACCGTGGCCTGAGGTGGCTGGTGGCGACGATGGCGACAATCGCGGCGGACGGCCGGAATCGGGCGATGGTGAAAACGAGGCAGCAGCGTGCAAACGAACGAACGGCGAGGCTAGCGAGGCCCTACGCAATGCGGCGAGCACAACGGGCACTGGCCCGTGACCAAAAGGTCACCAGAGCCTTGCCAGCGGCGAGCTCCGCGATGATGCGTTCAGGCACTCGATGGGGATGGAGCTAGGAGGCACTAACGGGCGCGTGCGTGTGTGCGTTGTGTTCCTAGATGCACCAGGAGCACGGTGAGGTACTTAGGCAAGCAAGATGGCAGCTATGGCGATGGACAGGAGCTCGTCGGCGGTGATTCGCTTGGGCTCGAGCGGTGCCGTGGCTACAGACGGCAAAGAGCAGCGCAGAGAGGTGGAAGAGGAAGAGGTGGGGCTCACCGAGCGATCACGACAGATCCTTGACGGCTTAGGAGCAGCAGAGCTCGTCGGAGGAGAAGGGGATCGCCGGCATCCCGAGGAAGAAGACGAGGCTATGGGGCTCGGTGTAGAGGTCCCTGGCTTCAACGGACGGCGCCAGGCAACGTGGTCGAACACGACGCTCCTTCCAGGCACGTTGGTGGCTCGTGGGGACGCCGGTGGCCGCGGAGACGACGGAGGAGCGGCGACGGTGGCGCTCGGGTTCGCCAGATCCGAGCGAGGGGGAGCGAAGAAGAAGGGGGAAATGGCGGAGGAGGCCAGGGGGAATGGACGGGCCTCGGCCTTATCCCCTCGTCGAGCTGCGGCGTCGGTGGACGTCGCGCTGTCGACGCCGCACCGGCGCGTGCGCGCTCGACCACGATGGCGGCGACACGCAGGGGAGAGAAGGAGGGAGATGGGCTGGCTACGGGGCACTGTGCACTTAGGCCCAGTGCACAGTGCCTCTTTTCTTTTTATTTTCTGTTTTTGCTTTTTCATTTTAACAGAGAAGGTTTTGAATTAAATAAGCTGTCAATTATTTTTGTACAAATGTGAAACTTAGTCACATAGGTACATTGCAATATCCAGCACTGCCACAAATTTTTTTGGCATTTTTGGAATTCTTTTGGGATTTTCTAAAAATGGAAATAGCATTTTCAGTGTTGTTTTGGCTCTGCTAAAATTCTTTAGCTCATTTAGGTTTGATGATGATGTTGTGTTCCTTAACAACAAATAGTTTTAGATTATTTGCTAAAAGGTGAACATTTTTCCAACATGTTTTGGGCAACTTCATATTTCACTTTTGAATTTGTGTTGATTCTCAGAATAGAATTCGAATTGTTTTGATTAACCATTATGACTAGGCACTCCAAATGAAGTGACTTGGCATTATTAGCAGATGATCACAGTGGCTATTACACAGGGGTGGACGGGATTTACGGGATCCTAAGTGTCGGTGTTAGTAAAGTTATTAAACCCGAATAGAAGAGTGATCAGAGTCCCAGAGTAAAGACGAGGAATAAAAGATCCTAATACCACCCAGTTGGCGACGTGGGCCCGTAAGCCACACAGCCAAGTTAGTAAAACAGTTTTTGGACCACTAGACTCAACTTCGGCCAAGGAGTTGGAAAGGGGGATTCCTAGAGGCAGTCGGCTCTGATACCAACCTGTGACGACCCCGGCTTAATCGTGCACTAACCATACATGCAAATGCACACGATCAAGCTTAAGGACTCACTTGAAGATATCACAACACAACTCTAAAACATAAATAAAGTCATACAAGCTTTATATTACAAGCCATGGCCTCGAGGGCTCGAATACATAGCTCGATGGCATACAAGCGTCAGTGGAAGCATCAGATATTTGAGTACAGATATAAAAAGAAAGACAGAATAAGCCTTTAAGAAAGCGGGGCAAAAGAAAACACTACGATCGAAAGGCGTAGGCCTCCTGCCTAGGACCCTCCGAATCTACTCGTGGTCGTCGGTCGGCTCCTCGTAGTAGTACTCACCGGGAGGGTAGTAGTAGTAGTAGCCGTCGGCAGGGGCAGCTGGCTCAGGGGCTCCGTCATCTGGTTGCGACAAATGGATAAGGGGAGAAAAAGAAAGCAAAGCAAACGTGAGTACTCATCCGAAGTACTCAGCAAGCAAGGATCTACACTACATATGCAATATTTTCAAAGGAGGGCTGTATATGTGGACTGGGCTGCAGAAATGCCAGAATAGAGAGGAAGGCCTAGTCCTATTGAAGACAAGCATCTTCAAGCATCTTCATTGGTCTTGCAGCATTAGAAGAGTGCAGATTAGCACAATGTAAACTAGTAGTAGTGTTAACAACCTCGCCCAGAGATTCTTCCTCAACTCCCTGCGAGAAAGCAATCCCAGAGCCATACTATCCAGTTATCATCTCAAGTGTCCAGTTCTAGTTGTACCGATCGGGATACAACTCCGAGTGTCCGTTACCGTAGGACATGCTATCGATAGATTGTTTCTTCCCTGCAGGGGTGCACCTACTTACCCACCACGCTCGATTAACTCCGGCCGGACACACTTTTCTGGGTCATGCCCGGCCTTGGCCAAACGATACGCCGCAACCCGACCGAAAACTTAACAGAGAGGTCAGCACGCCGGACTAACCTATGCCCCCAGGGGTCTTGGGCCATCGCCCCGGGAACTCCTGCATGTTGCGTCAGGCGGCCGAAAGCAGACCTAGCCCCCTTAATACAAGCACGGGCTTAACCAGTCCAATTCGGCGCGCGCCGCTCAGTCGCTGACGTCTATTAAGCTCCGGCTGAAGTATACGACGCAGAACGCCCATACTATGCCCACGTGATGGTTAGTGCTATCAGGCCAGAGGCCCCTCGGATCAAATATCCAAACCGTTAGTGTGTTGGTAGTGCGGTAATGAGCAGAGACTCACGAAAGATGTGACCCCGTCGCCCCGTCTTGAGGACTTGCGGCAAGGGCTAAGAATGCCAGGCCACGCCTCGTGTTCAGCTCTCGGGCACCATCCAGGTCCATCCGACTCCACATCTCTCGCAATTAAGCTCGCGCGGGTAGCCCTCACGGCCGACCCGTCTTTAGTAACATGGTTCAGTGTAAAGTCATAGTAACCATAGTAACCGTATGTCTAACACCAAGGGAACCCTGAGAAATCACCCTCGATGGAATTCCACCTGATGTTATCGTCAAGGTGAACGAAGGAGGAATCACCCTCGAGATCCACACTCGAGAAGTTGCACGACGACGTCGTTATCGGGGGTGGTGTCGGAGGCATCACCCTCGCTGACCACGACCGATTAACTAACCTACAAGGTTATCATCAGAAGTGTTGACGAGGTATCACCCTCGGCACTCGATAGTAACCCAGTAGTGTCGAGCAACTAAGGGGGAAGTGATGTGCGGTGCCGGGGCCTGGTCTTTGATCTCGTTGATTGGGTCTTCTGATAATCCAGCGGGGCAGTCGGGATAAAGTGGGGTCTCTGATGGGTCTCTACCCAACCTATACTAAACAGTTTAGGATAAGCAGGTAGGTAACAATAGGAGGTTACAATAAACAGGCTATGCAGCAGAAATAGGATAACAGCAGCAGCAGTAACTTCTAATGCAAGCATAAGAGAGAGGAGAATAGGCGATATCGATTTGCTCAAAAGGGGGATCCTTGCCTGGAAGCTCTGCGGCAAGGGTCTGATCGGCAGGGGAGTAGTCGACCTCCGGAGCTGCGACGGTCTCGGGAGCTACGTCGACATCGGGGTCTACCGAGAGAGAAGAGGGGGAGGAAACAAATAAATACACAGCAATAAAGCAACACAGAGCATGCTATGCCTAGGATGCAGTGCGGGGTTTCCTAAAGTATGTCTAAGTCATTTTAGTTACTTTAGGATTTAAGTTGGATTTATTATTTGGTGTATATGCACTATTCATCTACCAGAAACAGACGAAAAGTTACGGGTTCTCCTACGTAGGGGGTTTTGACATGGAAACCGACGACACGACCAGATTCGTCTTGTCGTTCTGAGCAACTTTCATATATAAAACATTTTCATCCGAGTTACGGATTATTTTCTATGATTTTCTAAAGTTTTAATCAATTTTCTGGAATTATTTAATTATTTAAATCAAACATTATCCAGAACAGTAAGAAGTGACGTCAGCATGATGTGGGGATGACATCAGCAGTCAACAGCCGCACTGACCAGGTCAAACCTGACCAGTGGGCCCCACATGTCAGTCTCTGTTACTAACAGTGTTTAATTTAATCTAAACTAAATATAATTAACTACTGGATCCCACCTGTCAGTGACTAATTAACTTTTATTTATAAAAACATTTTAGTTAATTAAAATGCGGTGGGGCCCGCATGTCGGTGGCTGGGCTGCCCAGTCAGCACGTTGACTGGGTCAACCCAGTCAACTGGGGCCCCCAGGGCCCACTGGCAGCGATCCAGGGGTGGGGCCCACCGAGCCACGTAGGTGGCCGGCGCCGGAGTTGCTCCGGTGGCCTCCCGCGGCGGCGAACTCGCTGGAGATGCTCGGAAAAACGCTACGATGGGTCTTTTCGCGCGCAGTCACTTGCGTCCTAACGAGCGGACGCCGCTGCATCGAATGGTGGCAGCGCCGTGGCCTGAGGTGGCCGGTGGCGACGACGGCGACAACCGCGGTGGACGGCCGGAATCTGGCGATGGTGAAAACGAGGCAGCAACATGCAAACGAACAAACGGCGAGGCTAGCGAGGCCCTACGCAATGCGGCGAGCACAACGGGCACTGGCCCGTGACCAAAAGGTCACCGGAGCCTTGCCGGCGGCGAGCTCCGCGACGATGCATTCGGGCACTCGATGGGGATGGAGCTAGGAGGCACTAAGGGGCGCGTGCGTGTGTGCGTTGTGTTCCAGGATGCACCAGGAGCACGGTGACGTACTTAGGCAAGCAAGACGGCAGCTATGGCGACGGCCAGGAGCTCGTCGGCGTTGATGCGCTCGGGCTCGAATGGTGCCGTGGCTATAGACGGCAAAGAGCAGCGCTGAGAGGAGGAAGAGGAAGAAGTGGGGCTCACCGAGCGATCACGACAGATCCTTGACGGCTTAGGAGCAGCAGAGCTCCTCGGAGGAGAAGGGGATCGCCGGCGTCCCGAGGAAGAAGACGAGGCTGTGGGGCTCAGTGTAGAGGTCCCTGGCTTCAACGGACGGCGCCAGGCGACGTGGTCGAACACGGCGCTCCTTCCAGGCACGTTGGTGGCTCACGGGGACGCCGGTGGAGCGGCGACAGTGGCGCTCGGGTTCGCCAGATCCGAGCGAGGAGGAGCGAAGAAGAAGGGGGAAAATGACGGAGGAGGCCAGGGGGAATGGACGGGCCTCGACCTTATCCCCTCGTCGAGCTGCGGCGTCGGTGGACGTCGCGCTGTCGACGTCGCACCGGCGCGTGCGCGCTCGACCACGGCGGCGGCGACACGCAGGGGAGAGAAGGAGGGAGATGGGCTAGTGGGCTGGCTACGGGGCACTGTGCACTTAGGCCCAGTGCACAGTGCCTCTTTTCTTTTTATTTTCTGTTTTTGCTGTTTCATTTTAACAGAGAAGGTTTTGAATTAAATGAGCTGTCAATTATTTTTGTGCAAATGTGAAACTTGGTCACAGAGGTACATTGCAATATCCAACACTGCCACAAAAATTTTGGGCACTTTTGGAATTCTTTTGGGATTTTCTAAAAATGGAAATAGCATTTTCAGTGCTGTTTTGGCTCTGCTAAAATGCTTTAGCCCATTTAGGTTTGATGATGATGTTGTGTTCCTTAACAACAAATAGTTTTAGATTATTTGCTAAAAGGTGAACATTTTCCAACATGTTTTGGGCAACTTCATATTTCACTTTTGAATTTGGGTTGATTCTCAGAATAGAATTTGAATTATTTTGATTAACCATTATGACTAGGCACTGCAAATGAAGTGACTTTGCATTATTAGCAGATGATCACAGTGGCTATTACACAGGGGTGTTACAGAAAAGGAGCCATGTTTCACATGCTGCCAGCTCCAGAAGTTAGGAAGGTTTCGAGTGCAAAGTTTTATGCTCAAAATAACTCGAGCATCCACTGGCATGGACGTCGCTTTGACCCTTGCTCTATCCCATGAAGCCGATGTGTGGTCAATTAACTCTGATACCAAAGATGGCGGGTTCGGGATCAAGTAGCCGTAGGAGTGTAGCATCCGACTCGGGGTAATCATTTGTCGCTCCAAATGTGTGTTGTCTCATTGTTACTAACACACCTGATCAAACCTTGCTTTAAAGTGTCTCTGCCCTCCACTATAGCCCTCCATACCTGGCTAGGGTGCCCTCCGAGATTAGCTTAGAGAATATCGTAATTCAAAAAATATGTGCTTTTCAATAATCGTGCACTCAGAGTCTCAGGGTACTGTAGTAGGAACCACGCCTGCCGAGCAAGCATTGCGAGATTGAAAAGCCGGGAATCTTTAAACCCTAAACCCCACATTCCTTTTGGTTGAGTCATGATTTGCCAGGAGACCCATTGTGGTTTGCCTTTGCCGTCATTACTCCCCCACCAGAACTTCCTAATCAGCTTGTTTGGGTGTTCACATAAACCTCTGGAGAGTTTGAAATGGGACATGGAGTAAACAGGCGCTGCCTGAGCAACAGCTTTCACCAGAACCTCCTTGCCTGTTCTAGACATGGTATTTTCAATCCATCCTTGTACCTCACTCCATAATCGGTCCTTCAAATATTTGAGAGCACCGTTCTTTGAGCTCCCAATATCAGATGGCATTCCCAAGTATTTCACATTAAGAGTTTCATTGGGAACATTAAGCAAACCTTTTATCTCCAGCCTTATATTCTTAGGAACTCCTTTGCTGAAGAAAATTGAGGACTTTCAATAGTTTATGGGTTGGCTTGTTGCCTGACAGTACATATTCAGAACCTGGTTTACCTCAGTAGCACCCCACACCAGTGGCGGATCCAGGACCCAGGGCGGGGGGGGGGGGGGCTGGGCCTGGGGCGTGAAGAGAAATTGCTTCGTTTACTGCAGCGAACTGAGCACTGTAGCGACACTGTAGATGCACTGTAGCAGACTGGGCCCTGGGCTTGGCCCAATCCTGGGTCCGCCCCTGCCCCACACCGTTGGACCTTAAGAACAATAGGTTGTCATCAGCAAATATAAGATAGTTCATTAGCGGTGCCGTGGGAGCTACCTGCAGACCGTGCAAATTGGATGACTTACTTCTGGATTTAAGGAGGCACGAAAGGCCCTCTGCTGCTAACAAGAACAAGTATGAAGATATTGGGTCCCCCTATCAGATTCCACGAGATGGGTTGAACTCTTGTAGTTTCTTCCCATTGAACGTAAGAGAAAACTTCAGTGTGGTCACTAAGCTCATCACAATGTCCACCCATCTATTAGTGAAGCCCAACTTTAGCATTATGGCTCTTAGATATTCCCACTCAACCCTGTCATAAACATTCATCATATTAAGTTGCAAAGCATATGACTGATGTTTTATAGCCTTATTTCTCTTCATAAAATGCAAGCATTTATAAGCTGTTATGATATTGTCAGTGATCAGTCTGCCAAAGACAAAAGCTGATTGTTCCTTAGAGATAATGTACAGGTAGCACTAACTTGAGTATGTTGGACATTACGCTACTTTGTACAAGACGCTGCAGAGGCTGATTGGCGAAATTGAGACATAAGTGTGTGTGTGTGTGTGTTTTTTTTTTACCTTAGATATCAGGACTAGAACTGTCTCGTTGAGCAGCAGCATCGCTACCTCTTCCTTCGATCATGGACAGGGGGACGTGACGGGCCACGACGGACCAACAAGACAATAACAAACAAAATAGAAAAAACAGAACTGGCCGAGGACAACTTCGCTTGTACAGTACATCTACACGAATCACTGCGTGCTTTTTGATCCAACGATTGTGTACGTGAAGCTAAGTTTTAGCAAACTCGTTTCTTTATGTGGGGTCCTCTAAGAAGTATGGCGGCGCCGGCTATAGAGCTTGTATCCTCGTGTTTTTTGTTGTACTTATTTGCGAGGGAACTTCTTTCGTCATGTCATGGCAGTACAAAGAACAGGTAATAACAAAAAAAAAATCCATATCCGATGATCACCTAGTAACGACTATGAATAATGGAGTGAGCCAAAGACGCGCTGCTGTCATCGCCTCTCCTCACTGGAGTCGAGCCAAACTTGTTGTAGTAGACAGTTGGAAAGTCGTCGTGCTAAGGCCCCACAGGACTAGCACACTAGAACAACAACCGTTGTTGATGAAGAAAAGTATAGATCGAAAGGACTCAATCTATAGACAGACGAATGAAGACGAACAAAGAATGGATCCAAGAAGATCCATCAAAAACCACTGACTGAATCCTGCGAGATCCGTCACACACTTCCAACCGCCCTCCGGCGACGCATCACCAAGGCTGGTCCCGAGATTTTGAGGGCCCGGGGCGAAACTAAAACTTGGGGCCCTTAATATAGACATCATAATAATAACAGTGAAATATATATCAGTTTTCTAAAGCACATCTAGATGTGCTCTAAGTATTGCACATCTAAATCCTAAGTCGTTGATTTTACGCTAAGACTCGTGCAACCCTTTTCTTTTGTCTTTTTTCCTTTATTTTCTAGTTTGACTCACTTAGATGTGCAATAGTTAGGGCACATCTAGATGTGCCCTAGACATACCCATATATATATATATATGAAATATTATCAAATAATTTATACATATTACCTTAAACTTTCTTCTACGTTCCTCAATGCAAAGTCACTTATGATAGGGTCGATGTCAATCTCATCCAATAATTTCTTCTCGATGCAAAATGCAGCAAAGCCATTTAACCTCTCCTGAGTCATTGTTGACCTCAAATAATTCTTCAATAATTTCAACTTCGAAAAGCTTCTTTCGGCCGATGTGACCGTGACGGGCACAGTAAAAAAGATGCGATAAGCAATGGAGATATTAGAATAACAATCAACTTCTCTAACATGCTCGAAAATCTCCATAGCAGACACTACAATAGAAGATCCCGCCTCCCCGGGGCGACACGGGCGGCGAACTCCACCCCTCCGGCAGCCTCCGCCCACCAGCCTCCTCTTCCCCTCGCCGTCGCCGGTGGCCTCCGGCAGGCAAAGCCTGTGTGGAGCCGGCGGCGGCGGGGTGCTCTCTGGCTGTTGCTCGCTCGGGAGGAGGGGATCTCGCGTGCGATTGGCGGTTGTCCGGCGCTCGGATCCGGTACGGCATCCGTGCTCGCGGTGGAGGCGGTCTTCGGCGTGCGGCGTGGCGCCTGGTCGCGATGGTGGGCGCGCCGTCGCTGTGCGCGCGGTCGCGGTTGTCGCTCTCGTGCGGTCCCGATCCGGTCTGGGATCTCGCGGGTGGCGGCTGGTGCGAACGGTTGAGGGAGGCTCAGCTCCTCTGATGCGCGTCCTGCTGTCGCCTCCTACAGCGTTTTCTCCGGCTAGGTGTCGTGGTGGTTCCGGCTGGTGGTTCGGCTGGTCGGCTGCCGATCTGGTGGCTCGTCCGGCGAGTTGGGGTGGGGTTGAAGAAAATATGCCCTAGAGGCAATAATAAAGTTGTTATTTATATTTCCTTATATCATGATAAATGTTTATTATTCATGCTAGAATTGTATTAACCGGAAACTTGATACATGTGTGAATACATAGACAATACACAGTGTCCCTAGTATGCCTCTACTAGACTAGCTCGTTAATCAAAGATGGTTAAGTTTCCTAACCATAGACATGTGTTGTCATTTGATGAACGAGATCACATCATTAGGAGAATGATGTGATGGACAAGACCCATCCATTAGCTTAGCATAATGATCGTTAAGTTTTATTGCTATTGCTTTCTTCATGACTTATACATATTCCTCTGACTATGAGATTATGCAACTCCCGAATACCGGAGGAACACCTTGTGTGCTATCAAACGTCACAACGTAACTAGGTGATTATAAAGATGCTCTACAGGTGTCTCCGAAGGTGTTTGTTGGGTTGGCATAGATCAAGATTAGGATTTGTCACTCCGAGTATCGGAGAGGTATCTCTGGGCCCTCTCGGTAATGCACATCATGATAATCCTTGCAAGCAATGTGACTAATGAGTTAGTTATGGGATGATACATTACGAAACGAGTAAAGAGACTTGCCGGTAACGAGATTGAACTAGGTATGAAGATACCGACGATCGAATCTCGGGCAAGTAACATACCGACGACAAAGGGAATGACGTATGTTGTCGTGCGATTTGACCGATAAAGATCTTCGTAGAATATGTAGGAACCAATATGAGCATCCAGGTTCCGCTATTGGTTATTGACCGGAGATGTGTCTCGGTCATGTCTACATAATTCTCGAACCCGTAGGGTCCGCACGCTTAACGTTCGATGACGATTTGTATTATGAGTTATGTGTTTTGGTGACCGAAGATTGTTCGGAGTCCCGGATGAGATCACGGACATGACGAGGAGTCTCGAAATGGTCGAGAGGTAAAGATTGATATATTGGAAGATAGTATTCGGACACCGTAAGGGTTCCGGAGTGTATCGGGTACATACCGGAGTACCGGAGGGGTTACCGGAACCCCCCGGTGGAAGATATGGGCCATATGGGCCATAGGAGGAAGGCTAACCAGCCCACAAGGGGATGGTGCGCCCCCCACAAGGGAGGAAGCCGAATTGGACTAGGGAAGGGGGTGGCGCCCCCCTTTCCTTCTCCCTCTCCCTCTCCTTCCCTCTTTCCACCTCCGGAGAAAGGAAAAGTGGGGGGGGGGGGGGCGAATCCTACTAGGCGTGGAGTCCTAGTAGGACTCCCCCCCATGGCGCGCCCCCTTGGTGGCCGGCCTCCTCCTCCCCTCCTTTATATACGGGGCAGGGGGGCACCCTAGAACACAACAGATATTCTCTTAGCCGTGTGCGGTGCCCCCTCCATAGTTTACTCCTCCGGTCATAGCATCGTAGTGCTTAGGCGAAGCCCTGCGCAGATCACATCACCATCACCGTCACCACGCCGTCGTGCTGATGAAACTCTCCCTCGACCTTCTGCTGGATCAAGAGTTCGAGGGACATCATCGAGCTGAACGTGTGCAGAACTCGGAGGTGCTGTACGTTCGGTGCTTGATCGGTTAAATCGTGAAGACGTTCGACTACATCAACCGCGTTAAGCTAACGCTTCCGCTTTCGGTCTACGAGGGCACGTGGACACACTCTCCCCCTCTCGTTGCTATGCATCTCCTAGATAGATCTTGCGTGAGCGTAGAAATTTTTTGAAATTGCATGCTACGTTTCCCAACAGTGGCATCCGAGCCAGGTCTATGCGTAGATGATATGCACGAGTAGAACACAAAGAGTTGTGGGCGATAATAGTCATACTGCTTACCACCAACGTCTTACTTTGATTCGGCGGTATTGTTGGATGAAGCGGCCCGGACCGACATTACATGACCGCGTTCATGAGACTGGTTCTACCGACGTGCTTTGCACACAGGTTGCTGGCGGGTGTCTGTTTCTCCAACTTTAGTTGAATCGAGTTTGACTACAGCCGGTCCTTGTTGAAGGTTAAAACAGCACATTTGACGAAAAATCGTTGTGGTTTTGATGGGTAGGTAAGAACGGTTCTTGCTAGAAGCCCGTAGCAGCCACGTAAAACTTGCAACAACAAAGTAGAGGACGTCTAACTTGTTTTTGCAGGGCATGCTGTGATGTGATATGGTCAAGACATGATGTCATATATGTTATTGTATGAGATGATCATGTTTTGTAAAAGTTATCGGCAACTGGCAGGAGCCTTATGGTTGTCGCTTTATTGTATGAAATGCAATCGCCATGTAATTGCTTTACTTTATCACTATGCGGTAGCGATAGTCGTAGAAGCAATAGTTGGTGAGACGACAACGACGCTACGATGGAGATCAAGGTGTCAAGCCGGTGACGATGGAGATCATGACGGTGCTTTCGAGATGGAGATCAAAGGCACAAGATGATGATGGCCATATCATGTCACATATTTTGATTGCATGTAATATTTATCTTTTATGCATCTTATTTTGCTTAGTACGGCAGTAGCATTATAAGATGATCCCTCACTAAATTTCAAGGTATAAGTGTTCTCCCTGAGTATGCACCGTTGCGACAGTTCGTCGTGCCGAGACACCACGTGATGATCGGGTGTGATAAGCTCTATGTTCACATACAACGGGTGCAAGCCAGTTTTGCACGTGCAGAATACTCGGGTTAAACTTGACGAGCCTAGCATATGCAGATATGGCCTCGGAACACTGAGACCGAAAGGTCAAACATGAATCATATAGTAGATATGATCAACATAGAGATGTTCACCATTGAAAACTACTCCATCTCACGTGATGATCGGACATGGTTTAGTTGATATGGATCACGTGATCATTTAGATGACTAGAGAGATGTCTATCTAAGTGGGAGTTCTTAAGTAATATGATTAATTGAACTTAATTTATCATGAACTTAGTCCTGCTAGTATTTGCAAATTATGTTGTAGATCAATAGCTCGCGTATAGCTCCCTTGTTTTATTTTTGATATGTTCCTAGAGAAAACTAAGTTGAAAGATCATAGTAGCAATGATGCGGACTGGGTCCGTGATCTGAGGAATATCCTCGTTGCTGCACAGAAGAATTATGTCCTTGATGCACCGCTAGGTGACAGACCTATTGCAGGAGAAGATGCAGATGTTATGAACGTTTGGCAAGCTCGATATGATGACTACTTGATAGTTTAGTGCACCATGCTTTATGGCTTAGAACCGGGACTTCAAAAACATTTTGAACGCCACAGAGCATATGAGATGTTCCAAAGAGATGAAATTGGTATTTCAGACTCATGTCCGTGTCGAGAGGTATGAGACCTCTGACAAGTACTTTACCTACAAGATGGAGGAGAATAGCTCAGCTAGTGAGCATGTGCTCAGAATGTCTGGGTACTACAATCGCTTGAATCAAGTGGGAGTTAATCTTCCAGATAAGATAGTGATTGACAGAGTTCTCTAGTCACTATCACCAAGTTACTAGAACTTCGTGATAAACTATAATATGCAAGGGATGACGAAAACGATTCCCAAGCTCTTCGTGATGCTGAAATCAGCGAAGGTAGAAATCAAGAAATAGCATCAAGTGTTGATGGTTGACAAGACCACTAGTTTCAAGAAAAAGGGCGAGGGCAAGAAAGGGAACTTCAAGAAGAATAGCAAGCAAGTTGCTACTCCCGGGAAGAAACCCAAGTCTGGACCTAAGCCTGAAACTGAGTGCTTCTACTGCAAAGGAAATGGTCACTGGAAGCGGAACTACCCCAAATACTTGGAGAATAAGAAGGATGGCAAAGTGAACAAAGGTATATTTGATATACATGTTATTGATGTATATTTTACTTGTGTTCATAGTAGCCCCTGGGTATTTGATACCGGTTCAGTTGCTAACATTAGTATCTCAAAACAGGAGTTGCAAAATGAACGGAGACTAGTTAATGATGAGGTGACGATGTGTGTTGCAAGTGATTCCAAGGTTGATAAGATCACCATCGCACACTCCCTCTACCTTCAGGATTAGTGTTGGACCTAAATAAATGTTATTTGGTGTTTGCGTTGAGCATGAATATGATTGGATCATGTTTACTGCGATACGGTTATTCATTTAAGTCACAGAATAATTGTTGTTCTGTTTACATGAATAAAACCTTCTATGGTCATACACTCAATATAAATGGTTTATTGAATCTCGATCGTAGTGATACACATATTCATAATATTGATGCCAAAAGATGCAAAGTTGATAATGATAGTGCAACATATTTGTGGCACTGCCGTTTAGGTCATATTGGTGTAAAGCGCATGAAGAAACTCCATGCAGATGGGCTTTTGGAATCACTTGATTATGAATCATTTGATACTTGCGAACCATGCCTCATGGGCAAGATGACTAAAACTCCGTTCTCCGGAACAATGGAGCGAGCCAATGACTTATTAGAAATAGTACATACCGATGTATGCGGTCCGATGAGTGTTGAGGCTCGCGGTGGGTATCATTATTTTCTGACCTGCACAGATGATTTAAGCAGATACGGGTATATCTACTTAATGAAACACAAGTCTGAAACATTTGAAAAGTTCAAAGAATTTCAGAGTGAAGTGGAAAATCATCGTAACAAGAAAATAAAGTTTCTACGATCTGATCGCGGAGGCGAATATTTGAGTTACGAGTTTGGTCTTCATTTAAAACAATGTGGAATAGTTTCGCAACTCACGCCACCTGGAACACCACAGCGTAATGGTGTGTCGGAACGTCGTAACCGTACTTTATTAGATATGGTGCGATCTATGATGTCTCTTACCGATTTACCACTATCGTTTTGGGGTTATGCATTAGAGACAGCTGCATTCACGTTAAATAGGGCACCATCTAAATCCGTTGAGACGACACCGTATGAACTGTGGTTTGGCAAGAAACCTAAGCTGTCGTTTCTTAAAGTTTGGGGTTGCGATGCTTATGTGAAAAAGCTTCAGCCTGATAAGCTCGAACCCAAATCGGAGAAGTGCGTCTTCGTAGGATACCCAAAATACACTGTTGGGTACACCTTCTATCACAGATCCGAAGGCAAGATCTTTGTTGCTAAGAATGGATCCTTTCTAGAGAAGGAGTTTCTCTCGAAAGAAGTGAGTGGGAGGAAAGTAGAACTTGATGAGGTAATTATACCTTCTCTCGAATTGGAGAATAACTCATCACAGAAAACAGTTCCCGTGATACCTACACCAATTAGTGAGGAAGCTAATGATGATGATCATGAAACTTCAGATCAAGTTACTACCGAACCTCGTAGGTCAACCAGAGTATGTTCCGAACCAGAGTGGTACGGCAATCCTGTTCTGGAAGTCATGTTACTAGACCATGACGAACCTACGAACTATGAGGAAGCGATGATGAGCCCAGATTCAGCGAAATGGCTTGAGGCCATGAAATCTGAGATGGGATCCCTGTATGAGAACAAAGTGTGGACTTTGGTTGACTTGCCCGATGATCGGCAAGCCATAGAGAATAAATGGATCTTTAAGAAGAAGACTGACGCTGATGGTAATGTTACTGTCTACAAAGCTCGACTTGTTGCAAAAGGTTTTCGACAAGTTCAAGGAGTTGACTACGATGAGACCTTCTCACCCGTAGTGATGCTTAAGTCTTTCCGAATCATGTTAGCAATTGCCGCATTTTATGATTATGAAATCTGGCAAATGGACGTCAAAACTGCATTCCTCAATGGATTTCTTAAAGAAGAGTTGTATATGATGCAACCAGAAGGTTTTGTCAATCCTAAAGGTGCTAACAAAGTGTGCAAGCTCCAGCGATCCATTTATGGACTGGTGCAAGCCTCTCGGAGTTGGAATATACGCTTTGATAGTGTGATCAAAGCATATGGTTTTATACAGACTTTTGGAGAAGCCTGTATTTACAAGAAAGTGAGTGGGAGCTCTGTAGCATTTTTGATATTATATGTGGATGACATATTGCTGATTGGAAATGATATAGAATTTCTGGATAGCATAAAAGGATACTTGAATAAGAATTTTTCAATAAAAAGACCTCGGTGAAGCTGCTTAAGTATTGAGCATCAAGATCTATAGGGATAGATCGAGACGCTTAATAGGACTTTCACAAAGCATATACCTTGAGAAAGTTTTGAAGGAGTTCAAAAAGGATCAGTCAAAGAAAGAGTTCTTGCCTGTATTCAAGGTATAAAATTGAGTAAGACTCAAAGTATGACCACGGCAGAAGATAGAGAGAGAATGAAAGTCATTCCCTATGCCTCAGCCATAGGTTCTATAAAGTATGCCATGCTGTGTACCAAACCTGTTGTGTACCTTGCCATGAGTTTGTTAAGGGGGTACAATAGTGATCCAGGAGTAGATCACTAGACAGCGGTCAAAAATTGTCCTTAGAGGACTAAGGAAATGTTTCTCGGTTATGGAGGTGATGAAGAGTTCGTCGTAAAGAGTTACGTCGATGCAAGCTTTTACACCGATCCAGATGACCCTGAGTCTAAATCTGGATACGTATTGAAAGTGGGAGCAATTAGCTAGAGTAGCTCCATGCAGAGCATTGTAAACATAGAAATTTTGCAAAATACATACGGATCTGAATGTGGCAGACCCGTTGACTAAACTTCTCTCACAAGCAAAACATTATCACACCTTAATACTCTTTGGGTATTAATCACATGGCGATGTGAACTAGACTATTGACTCTAGTAAACCCTTTGGGTGTTGGTCACATGGCGATATGAACTATGGGTGTTAATCACATAAAGATGTGAACTATTGGTGTTAAATCACATGGCGATGTGAACTAGATTATTGACTCTAGTGCAAGTGGGAGACTGAAGGAAATATGCCCTAGAGGCAATAATAAAGTTGTTATTTATATTTCCTTATATCATGATAAATGTTTATTATTCATGCTAGAATTGTATTAACCGGAAACTTGATACATGTGTGAATACATAGACAAAACACAGTGTCCCTAGTATGCCTCTACTAGACTAGCTCGTTAATCAAAGATGGTTAAGTTTCCTAACCATAGACATGTGTTGTCATTTGATGAACGGGATCACATAATTAGGAGAATGATGTGATGGACAAGACCCATCCGTTAGCTTAGCATAATGATTGTTAAGTTTTATTGCTATTGCTTTCTTCATGACTTATACATATTCCTCTGACTATGAGATTATGCAACTCCCGAATACCGGAGGAACACCTTGTGTGCTATCAAACGTCACAACGTAACTGGGTGATTATAAAGATGCTCTACAGGTGTCTCCGAAGGTGTTTGTTGGGTTGGCATAGATCAAGATTAGGATTTGTCACTCCGAGTATCGGAGAGGTATCTCTGGGCCCTCTCGGTAATGCACATCATGATAAGCCTTGCAAGCAATGTGACTAATGAGTTAGTTACGAGATGATACATTACAAAATGAGTAAAGAGACTTGCCGGTAACGAGATTGAACTAGGTATGAAGATACCGATGCTCGAATCTCGGGCAAGTAACATACCGATGACAAAGGGAATGACGTATGTTGTCGTGCGGTTTGACCGATAAAGATCTTCGTAGAATATGTAGGAACCAATATGAGCATCTAGGTTCCGCTATTGGTTATTGACCAGAGATGTGTCTCGGTCATGTCTACATAGTTCTCGAACCCGTAGGGTCACGCTTAATGGTCGATGACGATTTGTATTATGAGTTATGTGTTTTGGTGACCGAAGATTGTTCGGAGTCCCGGATGAGATCACGGACATGATGAGGAGTCTCGAAATGGTCGAGAGGTAAAGATTGATATATTGGAAGGTAGTATTCGGACGCCGGAAGGGTTCCGGAGTGTATCGGGTACATACCGGAGTACCGGATGGGTTACCGGAACCCCTCGGTGGAAGATATGGGCCATATGGGCCATAGGAGGGAGGCTAACCAGCCCACAAGGGGCTGGTGCGCCCCCCACTAGGGAGGAGGCCGAATTGGACTAGGGAAGGGGGTGGCGCCCCCCTTTCCTTCTCCCTCTCCCTCTCCTTCCCTCTTTCCACCTCCGGAGAAAGGAAAAGTGGGGGGGCCGAATCCTACTAGGAGTGGAGTCCTAGTAGGACTCCCCCCCATGGCGCGCCCCCTTGGTGGCCGGCGAAGCCCTGCGCGGATCACATCACCATCACCGTCACCATGCCGTCGTGCTGACAAAACTCTCCCTCGACCTTCTGCTGGATCAAGAGTTCGAGGGACGTCATCGAGCTGAATGTGTGCAGAACTCGGAGGTGCCGTACGTTCGGTGCTTGATCGGTTGAATCGCGAAGACGTTCGACTACATCAACCGCTTTAAGCTAACGCTTCCGCTTTCGGTCTACGAGGGTATGTGGACACACTCTCCCCCTCTCGTTGCTATGCATCTCCTAGATAGATCTTGCGTGAGCGTAGAAATTTTTTGAAATTGCATGCTACGTTTCCCAACAGGGATGGCGGCCCTCCCTCCCTGCTCGGGGCTTTCCTTTGGCGCTGCAGCGGCAGTGGGTTGCTGGATCTAGCCGATTTCGGCGCATTCGGCTCGTCGGCGTCTGGCCGGCAGTGAGGATTGTGGTGGCTCCTGCTTGGTCATCGCGTGATGGCTTCGTGGGAGGTTTGCGGGTCAGCGGAGGTGCTATGCGTGGGGGTGTGGGTGTGGGTGGTGCTACGGGCGAAAGCTTGCCGTGCTCTTGCCGACCGACGGCGTCGGCATCTGTGGACGTCGTTTCACCTCCTTGGAGGTGCCGCCATGGATTCTACCCTTCACGCACCCTTCGATCCAGTTCTTCGGGCGACGGCGTCGGCATCGTCGCTTCCCACTTTGGGGCATCGCCTGGAAGAACTTTGGATCCCGTTTGCACGCACCATGGGCTGGACGCTCACGACATTGCGGTCGGCAGGTGTCCGTCCGGCAATGTGTTTGTTCGGCGCAGCTTCTTGTGTGGCAATGATGGTGGCTTCTGGCGGAGCTGGCTTGCTGATGGGTCTTGGTAGTCGGTCTCTTCTGGCGTGTTCGAGGGGTCGCCGTGCCTTGCTTTGTCTTCCTGAAGTCGGAGCTGCTGAGGAGGGCCCTTGCGGTGATGATGACACGAGACGGGTGGTCGGCTCTGGCGCTGGCTCGGCGCAAGCCCAACGCTTTTCTCCTGCAATGCTCATAGACAGAGTCGGAGCTGTCTGGTTGCCGACACGTGTGGCTGACTGTTTGGCATCGACCGGCTTAGGCCTCGATGCTTGTTTGTGGTGAGGGCTTCTTCGGTGGTTGTCGATGGTGGAGTCGGAGTCGCCCTCGCGGAGGCGTGACGACGATGACATCGGGCTGCAACCTCGATGGCGCTTTTCTCCTCGGCGGCGTGTGTGCGTTCTTGTGCGGGTTGCCAGGTCACCCTGGGTGCCTTGTTTTCGCGGGCGAGTTGTGATGGTTTTTTCTCGGTGTTTCGTTAATTCACCGAGCAATTCTCTTTGACCTTTTTTAATGAATCGGGCCCTAAGGGACCGTGTTTAAAAAAAATAATAGAAGATCTTACAGCAGAAGCAAAAAACTTTGTCGAGATCTTCTGAATAAACTAGCCACTTCCTATCATGTTTCTCTCCATTGCTTAATTTCCTATGATAATGAGCATATGAAAAATGTCTTCCTACTTCATCTACATGGTATTCCATCTTTTTCCTCTCTCACAGCCCTTTCTCAACTAAAATGTCTCTTGATTTAGTATCAAGATTATCCCAATTGCTTGGATCATAAATATTACATGAGTTTGAACATGTTGTTCATCAAGACTAGCAGACTATGCGTGTGCATCCGATGAATTTCTTACATTCTCGAAGCCACTTACATTGTCACCACCGATGTTGGTGTTGACATTTTCTTCTCCCTGGTCATATTCTGAATTCCCAATAGGTTACTGCTCTTCCTCTATGGCAACCGTCGCCAACTCATCATCTTGCTTTATCAAAGCAGTGGAAGCACCAATTTTACTCTGAGAAATTTGTGCATATCTCCGTGTTGTGATTGTACCAATTTATCCATGGCCTTCCTTATTTTCCTTATCGCTACCTGATGCATACGTCTTGTTTCCTTAACGACATGATAACGCACAATGCTGGAAAAAAATGTTGCATCAATTGGTGAACTGTACCAGCTTATGCATCAAGGAACGACAATATGATATACTACCTGATGATCGATTCAGTGACGAGCGTTAGTGCGTGTGCCAAGTGCCAACACAGAATTGCAGATGGGGTCGGTGGAATTGAAATCAGCAGGAAACTAGATTAGACGTGTTCCTAACTGCCTATACAGAATTACAGATGGGGGCCCTAGGAACTGAAATTAGCAGCTAATTAGGAAGGAAATTACCAGGATGCAGGAGGGAGGAGGCGGCAATACCAGTACAAACATCGGGCGGCGGTGGCTTAGGGCTCGAATAGCTACGCCTGCATGATTGCCTTGATGGAATTGGAAAGGTTCGCGTAGATTGCTCCTTTTTCACGTGAAGGACTCGCTCCCAGCTGAATCGATCGCTGGGGTGGGCGATAGGCCTGCTGCTTGCTGCCCTCATACGTGAAAGACTAAAGCCCAGCGCCCAGCCCTTTCATTTTTTTTCCTGACGTAGGCCCATAACCTACCTAGGCTTAGTTGTTGCATACCTAGATGGGGGCACCTAGATTTTGGGGGCTCGGGGCGGCCGCCCCCCTGCCCCCCTCAGGGCCGGCCCTGCGCATCACCGAAACAGAGGTTAAGTGGGAAGAACCTTATTCCATCTTCAAGAAGTTTGGATCCAACAAAGACCACTGACCGAATCCGCGAGATCCATCGCACACCTTACCAAAGCGGAGGCTAGGCAGGGAGAACCTTATTCGATCTCCAAGAAGCCATCATTGTCTCGTCTTTCAAAGCAGGACACATACCCTAGACGAACTCACAAAAACACCTACAAACAGAGCAAGATCCCTCCTGTCGGGAGGGTACGTGTTCTTATCCGACTCATATAAATACAAGTAGCATAGGCATATGGCTTCAGAGAAAGAAAACGTGACACCGTTTACTACGAACCACCTTCCTCAAAAATAAAAAAAATAACTATACCAAAATGCACACAACGATAGCCGCATGGCCCGTGCGCAAGGATGACACACACAAATCGAGAAAAAGAGAACAACGTCAACCTGACACCAAGCTCATCCAACCAAGGGGTTCACCTTCATCATTAAAGTGAAAAATTGCGCGGTAATGCTACATACCGGCAGATCCGCGGCCGCTCGTTGCCATTTTAAGATTAGTGCAACTATGCTTTGTATAAAAAGCAAGTCATTTTGCTTAGTAAATACACAACAATACAAAAAGAAGAGGGGTTCATAACATCAGCTTTTTGTCAGGTGAGAGCGTGAGAGAAGCGCACTGCATGCACAGAACATTGCCTGTCCAACTAAAGACTTATGTTTAATTTTTCTCATATCATTTTGAATGGCTCATAACTTTTGAACCAATATTCTAATTTCAAATTATATATTTGAACTCATGCCGCAAAGACCTTGAAAACAAGACCGATTTTTGATACCTTTTAAATGAGTTTAAAATTCATGAAACATATTTCACATATTTCACTCCGTTGAAATCTTTTAAATGGAATAATTTCAATCAGTTTCACAAGCTGACATTTCAGTTCAGAAGCTACATTTCACTTTGCACTAGCTTATTTCACAAAAATCACATATATTTCAATTACACATTTTTGAAATAACACATTTCACTCCTTTCAAACAAATCACTACACATTTCCAAATAATTAGTTTAACATGTTGATATCACATTTCACTTTTCACTGGCTTGTTTCACAAAAATTACATCTATTTCGATTGCACATTTTTGTAAAAACATATTTCACTCTTTTGAAATAAAGTGTTACACATTTAAAAAAATCATTTTGACATGTTGACATTACATTTCACTTTTCATTGACTTGTTTCACACAAATCACATCTATTTCAATTACAAAATTTTGAAATAACATATTTCACTCTTTTGAAATAACCTATTACACATTACCAAATAATCAGTTTCACATGTTGACATTATATTTCACTTTTCACTGCCCTGTTTCACAAAAATCACATCTATTTCAATTGCACATTTTTTGTAAAAGCATCTTTCACTCTTTTGAATTAAACTATTACACATTTAAAAAAACAATTTCACATGTTCACATTACATTTCACTTTCCACTGGCTTGTTTCAAAAAAGACAAATCTATTTCAATTGCAGATTTTTGAAATAACATATTTCACTTTTTTTTAAATAAACTGTTACTCATTTCCAAATATCATTTTCACAAATTGACATTTCAGAATAACATATTTCATTTTTTTCAAACTAGTCAAAACGTAACCAAGAATCTTGTTCTAAAGGTCTTTGCACCAGAAATTAAAATATACAAAAAAGTTTCAAAAACGAGTTGATAGTTTAGAAGATATGAGTGATTTAAATTGCCTAAGATAAAAGAAAGTCTATGAATTTATTTGGAAGAGATAAGTGATGTCGCATTCATACTACACTCACAAAAAGTAGTACTATGGGGCTTTCAAACTGATATACTAAGAGCATCTCTAGCAGACCCCTTAAAATGCACGAAACTGTAAAATAACCGCCGGTTTACAGTTTTAGGCGAAAAAATGGCCCGAATAGAACCCGTAAACTACTCCGACCCGTAAAAAATTTTAAGGGGCGCGGTAAAAAACTCCTCCCGATCTTCAAACATACAGTTTTCACGTCCACTTCTACGGTGCCCTGTATCGAAGGAAAGCAGTTGGCGGGTGCGCAACTGCCACGGAAACATCCGCGTCCTCCATCCGCGTTCGCCGTCCGCGCCGCCCCGGACGCCACCCCGCCCGTCCCCGTACGCCGACAGCCCGTCCCCGGCCGCCGGTCGGCCGCCCCGCCCCCCCGGCCGCTGCCCGCCCGCGGCTCTTCCTGACGAAGGAGCTAGCTACGGCACGGAGGAGCTGGCTGGGTTGTTGCTGGATCGATTATTGACTTGATCGATTGTTGCTAGAGCTAGCTAGCTCGCTCCTGGATCGATGGATCGATTGGAGCTGGCTCGGAAGGAACTAGCTAGCTAGCTCCTAGATCTGGATGGATTGGAGCTCGCTCGGGAGCTAGCTAGCTCATGGATTTGGCGTGCTTCGTATTTGGCCGTCGGCCGCTCCAATTTGGTCGTTTTCGTCCCTTGTCCGCGGGCTTTGCAGGAGACCATGGACACGGGCGAGAGGAAGAAGAAAACATGGGGAAAAAATATGCGGGTATTCGATTTTACAGTTTATGTTTGAGGGGTCTGTTCGGTCGCAGCTCTAGCTGACCCTTAAAACGCGTTTTTCGTGAACTGAAAACCGTGTTTTCAGTTTCGCGGTTTAAGGGGTCTGCTAGAGATGCTCTAAAAAGGAATACCAGAAAGTGAGAAAGCAATATAAAGAATATACTCCCTCCGTTCCTAAATATACGTCATTTAAGAGATTTTAATATGAACTATGTATGAATGTATATAAACGTATTTTATAGCGTAGATTCACTTATTTTGCTCCGTATGTAGTGTTGGAAATATGAGCAATTTACCATACGATTTTATTAACAGAAATAGTAGATAAAACATGGCTATTATAGTAGGGATGAAACTAGTCATGTAATCTAGTAGAGTGAAGGCAAATAGCATCTGCACATGTGAACTGGAACAAACCATATGCGGAACAGAGGCTAGAACAAGGAAGGCTAGAGGAAGAGACTGAGGCAAGATCTTAAATAGAGAGAACACAAAGACGTATGGAGCAACGGCAGAAGCACCGGTCTTGGGGTCGGTGTCCTCGCCAGCCATGTCGTCGAAGAGGTTGTCGACGTCGGGGAAGAAGTCGTCATTGGGGAAGTGGTCGTCGGTGTCCGGAGCATCCATGATGAACCGGTCAGTAGTCGCGCAGAGCGCTCTCCAAAAACCTTATCACCCTTCTCCCGTACAGGACTCAAAGAGGGTTTCGGAGCCTACTGTCCCGACCTGCGGTGCACGCCGCAAGCCAGGATGGGGAAGATCGTAGCAGTAGCTCAGTGCTCAGGAACTCGATGGCTAGAGGGAGATGATCTTCTGGTGTATCACTCTGGAGAGGAGCGACCTCTCTTTTATAGGCATAGGAGAAGGAGGCGAACTGGCTGCGATGGGAGGTGAAGCAAAAGAGGGAGACGAAGCAAACAGTCTGCAGCCGAAGAGGTGCACCGATCGGATTCAAACTCCACTACAACAAAACATTTCAGCTCCCGTGTGACCGTTCGTATACCCGTCGTGCGTGGCAAAAATTTAGACATCGGTTCGGCTCATTCCCGCAACCCGCGGTGTGTCTGACAAGGCGTGGCGAGGCGGGCTGCGGAGGAGTAGCGCGCGTGAATGCCCCTCTTGTTCTAATGCTCATACATGTGGGGAAACAACCTCCCTTATAAGGAGGTCCAACTCCCACCAAACTAGCAATATGGGAGTAAACTTTAGTTCCACCTATTGTCTTGCACGAATGGGCTGCATGGGCCTCTAGGATTTATTAGGAATTCTGAAACTGCTATTGGGCTGGCCCAAAATATACAAAATTCCAGCAATCCCCCACCAGATCCCAGAGGCACACAAAATTTGCCTTTGGTTCCAAAACACTATTTTATATACCGGTACTGCAGTGAAGACTGTTAAGTTGAACATCCACCTAGAACTCTATGCTACACTAGTAAGCAACTTGAACAGTGGACTGGGCCTTGAACTGCAAGTTTTCTGTGAATCTAGCTTCACATAAAGCCTTGACCGATACTAGGCTACCGTGGGTCTTCCCCGCGGGTGGAGCTTATGCTTCATACTCCGAGACCTTTCATGAGTTTACTAGAGAGCACCCTACTCTCATAGATTGCGATGATTAACAATCAGACTCATATAGGTGTGTTCTTCAAAAGATGTTCTGCAGGACAACATCTCTGCTTAAATGAGCCACTTAGAACACATTAAGATATGCATCGACCTGCCATGCAGATTAGGAGAGTATTGCATCTTCATGGAGTGGTATTGTTAATAGTAAGGATACTCTCCTCTTAGTTGACCAACAGCTTGTCTTCCACATCTAATTCATGGGATCTCCGATCACATAGACTAGGTTACCACTGTGAACAACTCACATTGTGGGTCTCATACACATCTGACATCTCCTTTGATGCATTATCTATCACATTACGTGATAGACCCTTAGTAAAAGGATCTGCCAGATTTTTAGACGTTTGGATATAATCCAATGCAATAACTCCTGAGTTTCTCATTTTCCTGACAGACTTTAACCTTCTCTAAACATGTCTTGATGACTTCATGTTATCCTTTGAGCTGTTCACTTTTGCGATCATAGTTTGGTTTTCACAGTTCATAAGGATACCCGGTATAGGTTTCTCAACTACCGGCAAGTCATTCAAGAGCCGACGAAGCCAATCTGCTTCGACCATAGCTGTATCTAGTGCTGTGAGTTCTGCCTCCATTGTTGACCTCGTTAAGATGGTCTGCTTGCAAGACTTCCAAGAAACAATGCCACCTCCATGAGTGAATACATATCCGCTCGTGGCCTTTATCTCATCGACATCTGAGATCCAGTTTGAGTCACTATACACTTCCAGTACCTTTGGGTACCCAGTGTAGTGAATTCCATAACTCGCAGTGCCTTTCAAGTAACGCATAACTCTCTCTAGAGCTTTCCAATGCACATCTCCTGGTTTTGAGATGAACCGGCTCAGTTTGCTAACAGCAAAAGAGATGTCAGGTCTTGTAGCACTAGCTAAATACATAAGCGAGCCAATAATCTCAGAATATTTCAATTGATCTCTAGCAATTCTTCGATTCTTTCAAAGCAGCACGCTAGCATCTGATGTCTACTATGCAACCTTCTTCTTGTAGACTCTTGTTGGGCCTCCAAGCGTAGAGTTTTGTAGGACAGTAGCAAATTTCCCTCAAGTGGATGACCTAAGGTTTATCAATCCGTGGGAGGCGTAGGATGAAGATGGTCTCTCTCAAATAACCCTGCAACCAAATAACAAAGAGTCTCTTGTGTCCCCAACACACCCAATACAATGGTAAATTGCATAGGTGCACTAGTTCGGCGAAGAGATGGTGATACAAGTGTAATATGGATAGTAGATATAGGTTTTTGTAATCTGAAAATATAAAAACAGCAAGGTAACTAGTAACAAAAGTGAGCAAAAACGGTATTGCAATGCTTGAAAACAAGGCCTATGGTTCATACTTTCACTAGTGCAAAATCTCTCAACAATGATAACATATTTGGATCACATAACAATCCCTTAACGTGCAACAAAGAATCACTCCAAAGTTTCTATCGGAGAACGTAGGACGAAAACGTGCATCAACCCCTATGCATAGATTACCCCAATGTCACCTCGGGAATCCGCGAGTTGAGTGCCAAAACATACATCAAGTGAATCAATAGAACATCCCATTGTCACCACAGATATCCCATCGCAAGACATACATCAAGTGTTCTCAAATCCAATACTCAATCCAACATAACGAAACCTCAAAGAGCAAGACTCAATTCATCACAAGAAGGTAGAGGGGGAGAAACAACACATGATCCAACTATAGTAACAAAGCTCGTGATACATCAAGATCATGCCAAATCAAGAACACGAGAGAGAGAGAGAGATCAAACACATAGCTACTGGTACATACCCTCAGCCCCGAGGGTGAACCACTCCCTCCTCATCATGGTGGCTATCGGGATGATGAAGATGGCCTCCGGTGATGATTTCCCCCTCCGGCAGGGTGCCAGAACGGGCTCCCGATTGGTTTTTCATGGCTACAGAGGCTTACGGCGGCGAAACATCCGATCTAGGGTTCTTTTCGGAGGTTTCTGTATTTATAAGAATTTTTGGCGTTGGAAACAAGTCAGGGGGATGCCCGAGGGGCCCACAAGCCCTAGGGGCATGCCTAGGGGGGTAGGGCGTGCCCCCTGGCTCGTGGACTTCTCGGGACTCTTCTGGTCCAGCTCCGGTGCTTCGGGGGTCTCTTTTGTCCATAAAAAATCACCGTAAATTTTCAGCCCATTCTGAGAACTTTTATTTCTGCACAAAAAATGACACCATGGTAGTTCTGCTGAAAACAGCGTCAGTGCGGGTTAGTTCTAATAAAATCATACCAAAACCATATAAAATTGTTGCAAACATGGCATGAATACTTCATAAATTATAGATACGTTGGAGACGTATCAGCATCCCCAAGCTTAATTCCTACTCGTCCTCGAGTAGGTAAATGATAAAAGAAAGAATTTATGTAGTGTGAATGCTACCTAGCATATTTATCAATGTAATCTTATTTATTGTTGCATGAATGTTCAGATCCATAAGAGTCAAAACAAAAGTTTAATATTGACATAAAAACAATAATACTTCAAGCATACTAATAAAGCAATCATGTCTTCTCAAAATATCATGGCCAAAGAAAGTTATCCCTACAAAATCATATAGTCTGGCTATGCTCCATCTTCATCACACAAAATATTTCATCATGCACAACCCCGATGACAAGCCAAGCAATTGTTTCATACTTTTATTGTTCTCAAGCTTTTTTAACTTTCATGCAATACATGAGCGTGAGCCATGGATATAGCACTATAAGTGGAATAGAGTATGGTGGAGGTTGTGAGGAGAAGACAAAAAGGAGAAAGTCTCACATCAACTAGGCAAATTAATGGGCTATGGAGATGCCCATCAATTGATATCGATGCAAGTGAGTAGGGATTGCCATGCAACGGATGCACTAGAGCTATAAGTGTATGAAAGCTCAAAAAGAAACTAAGTGGGTGTGCATCCAACTTGCTTGCTCACGAAGACCTAGGGCAATTTGAGGAAGCCCATCATTGAAATATACAAGCCAATTTCTATAATGAAAAATTCCCACTAGTATATGAAAAGTGACAAAATAGGAGACTCTCTATCATGAAGAACATGGTGCTACTTTGAAGCACAGGTGTGGAAAAAGGATAGTAACATTGTCCCTTCTCTCTTTTTCTCTCATTTTTTGTTTTTTTTGTTTGGGCTCTTTGGCCTCTTTTATTTTTTTTATAAAGTCCGGAGACTCATCCCAACTTGTGAGGGAATCATAGCTTCCATCATCCTTTCCTCACATGGGACAATGCTCTAATAATGATGATCATCACACTTTTATTTACTTACAACTCAAGAATTACAACTCGATACTAGAACAAATTATGACTCTATGTGAATGCCTCCGGTGGTGTACCGGGATGTGCAATGATCAAGAGTGACATGTATAAAAAATATGAATGGTGGCCAAGCAACAAATACTATGCCAACTACATGATCATGCAAAGCAATATGACAATGATGGTATGTGTCATAATAAACGGAACGGTGGAAGTTGCATGGCAATATATCTCGGAATGGTTATGGAAATGCCATAATAGGTAGGTATGGTGGCTGTTTTGAGGAAGGGTATATGGTGGGTTTAATGCACCGGCGAAAGTTGTGCGGTACTAGAGAGGCTAGCAATGGTGGAAGGGTGAGAGTGCGTATAATCCATGGACTCAACATTACACTACAAAAAAAATACACTTCGGTGATGATACGTGTTTGTCATAGTAGGTCACGTTTTCCGTCATGCATGTACATCCATGACGATTTTATGACAGAATCAAGATAGTCATACCTGTGCTGTCGTAGAAGTGTTCCATGACAATACCAAAATTATCATCACGGAAGTGTTCACTTCCATGACGATAAATGACGCGTCATGGAAGTGCTTTCGTCAAGGGTAACCGACACGTGGCATCCACCATAACGGGTTGCCGTTTATCTATCGGGTCCAGTTTTGGATCCGATAACCCGTTAACAGCAACGACCAATGGCAATTTTCCACGTGTAAAATTCTCATTGACCGGAGGAAACACGTGTCAGCTCGTCATTGGGTCAGATACGTGCCTATGATATGTCATCACGTGCGACGACCCAACACTAGCCCATTTAGCTTACAAAGGCTGGCCCATTTGACTTGGTCAAAAGATAGCGTGCCAGCCCATGAAAAGCCTATTAACGGTCTGTTCGCATATAGCCCATTTACGGCCCGGGAACTCACGACCCATTATGGCGTTCCCGAAATCGGCGCAACAGCGTCATGTGGGCCGTCCAGTATAATACCAGCCCATTTCATTTTCGGCCCATGTATGGCCCACGACGTCTTTTGGCCCATACGAGGCCTTTCGTATCTTTGGGCCCTTTAATGGGCTGCGGTGACTCTGGCCCATAATAAATATTAAATTTCTTTATTCCCAGTAACGGCCCATGATTCACATGGGCCGTTTCCAGCCCGTGTTAGCTTTCGGCCTACTGACGGCCCATACATTCTTGGGCTCCTTTCCGGGCCTCGATTACTTCTGGCCCGTTACTGGCCTGTTCCCCTAATGGGCCAAATTCGGCCCGTTTGTGGCCTGTTAACCCGTTGTGCCATTTCCAGCCCGTCCTATATTTTGGCCCATTAACGACCCGTTATGCCTATGACAGAATTAAGCCTCTGCTGTCTTTCGGCATGTTAACGGCCCGTTATCGTGCTGGCTCAATACCAATTACGCCCATTTACGGCCCATGTGGGCCCATTTATTCGGCGGCCCGAGGCCCACTGAATCTACGGGCCGTTGGACACTACTGGAATCAGCAGATTTACCGTCTGCCCACTCTTTGCCGTCCGCTAGCGAACGGCAAAGGTAGACTTTGCCATCAGCCACCAGAAAGCGGACGGCAAAGAGGCAGCGGACGGCAAAGGTAGGGTTTGCCATCAGTCATCTCTTTGCCGTCAGCTAGCAGATGGCAAATAAGTTTTGCCGTCTGCTAGCAGACGGCAAAGAGGGGGTTTGGCCCACTGGCGGTCAAACCCTAACGGGCCCCCTCTTTGCCGTCCGCTAGCCGACGGCAAAACGTTCTTTGCCGTCCGCTAGCAGACGGCAAAGGAGAGGCTGACGGCAAAGCTTCAAAATTGACTTAACGGGGCCGCGCCCCCGCCGTCACCCTCTCTCTCTGTCTCCTCTCCTCTTTCCTCCCTCTGCCACCCCACGCCATCGCCGCCGCACCCTCCCCGCGCTGTCGCCACCGCACACTCCCCGCACCGTCGCCGCCCCGTCGCCACACCCTCCCACGCCACGTCGCAGCCCCCTCCCTGCCTCCACACCCCCCCCCGAGCGCCCCGCGCCGCCTCCCGCTCCGCAGCCGCGGGTCGCGCCCCCCCCGAGGAGCGCCGCCCATCGCCGCCCCTCCCGCCCGTCGCCACCGCCTTGGCCGCCGCCCCGTCGCCGCCCCCTCCCTGACCCGTCGCCGCCCCCCACGGTGAGCCCCTGCCACCCCTCTCCTGTTTTTTTCTGTTTAGTTTAGGTTTTTTAGTTTAGGTTTTTCAGTTTAGTTAGTTTAGGTTTAATTAGTTTAGGTTATTTAGTTTAATTAGTTTAGGTTTAATTAGTTTAGGTTATTTAGTTTAATTAGTTTAGGTTTAGGTTTAATTAGTTTAATCGGTTTCAGAAAACTACATTGCATGGTTCAAATGTTGTGTTGTCAGTGTTGAAAGCAATTTGTGAACCGGAGAGAATACTTTTGCTGGGGGTCTTTTATGATGTTTGCTTTGTAGGACAGCACTATAGATGGTGTGTTTTCTGGACAAAAAAAGTGATACTAAGAGCTCCTCTGATCTTTGGTGCATTCCTTGGATACATTACTTTTATCAGCCCTTGGTGTTATGGCCTGCTCAGCTACGACCCATGTTGCACCTTTGTGATTCCTTGGTTGATGCTTGTGTTCTGAGAATTAATAGGTGGGATGAATTCATGATTGTCGTTACATGTGTTTCTTAGCTCCCTTGGCTGTTACATATGTTTCTTGCTATATATGGTGACAGATTACATATTTGTGGCATGCTAAGTCTAGACTTCTTTTTGAATGATTCGGTTCATGCTTCTTCACTTCTCCGTAGTTTGTTAACTGTCCGTAGCTTCTTTAGCAATCGTATGGCATGACTTGTGGGTGTAAGACCTTTTTTTCATTGAGAGAAATTTTATGGAGTAATTTTGATAAGAAGAGGACTGATTTGGTATATTGTTTATTTCCATGTGATGCTAGTCTAGCTAGGTTAAATTCCCTAAGGAAATTGAACGGCTTGAGTTAAATCAGCATGTATGGATGTATGTATGCTTCTTGGCCATGGTAGGTGATTCTTTCTTGGTCTTGTTTGATAATATTGGAGAAGAAGAGATACCTACCCTCTGCTTGATCTTTTACTGAGTGTGACGTGTTGTTTGTTCTGCTGGATAAGTTGTGTGATGCTCGGCCTATTCCAGTGTGTTATTGGTTTAGCGGCAAAGTTGTATTTTTATTTCTACTCTATCAAATGGTTTGTTAGGTCCTGTTTACTTACTTGAGAGCAAATTGGCAGTGCTTCAACTGGAGCTTGGTCTATCTAGCTTGACTTTGTTCTGGTCTGGTCCTTGTTAGACTGATGTAGTACAATCAGTATTCAAACTAAAGTATTTGTTGAAGCCAAACATGTCAAAGTATTTAAAACTGAGGTTTCTACAAAAACCATGGTATCCTCTTAAAACTCCAAAAATACTAAGCACCCAAACGCAACCTTAGTTTAGTTTAATTAGTTCAGGTTTTTTTTCTTCTGTTTTTTAAGAATAAACAAGAAAGATGAAAAAAAGAAGTAAAAGAAGAAGATGAAGAAGAAGAAGATGAAAAAAAGAACAATAAGTAGAAGAAGAAGGAAAAGAAGAAGAAAGAAGAAGATGAAAAAAAAGAAGTAGAAGAAGAAGGTGAAAAAAAGAAGTAGGAAAAGTAGAAAAAGAGGGTCGCCGATGCTCGAGGGTCGCCCAGGGGTCGAGGGGTCGAGGATCTAGGGGAAAAGGAGCCGAGGGTCTAGGGGTCGAGGATCGAGGTGTCGAGGGGTCGAGGGTCGAGGGGAAAAGGGGTCGAGGGGTCGAGGATCGAGGGGAAAAGGAGCCGGGAGAGGTCGGGGGAAGCCCAAGAGGGCTGCTAGAGGTGGACGTGGCGGCGGGAGAGGTAGGAAGGCTGCTGCGCCTTCCTCGCCGCCACCCACAGCTGATTCTCCGGACCACCGGAGTGCTCCGTCTCAGGTGGACCCATCTGACTTGGACCCGCCTCGGACTCCGGTCCACGAGCCTCGGGCCGACGAGCTTCGGGTCGCCGAGCCTTCGTCCCACGAGACTCGGGCCCCAGAGTCTTCTTCCCATGAGACTCCGGTCCCAGAGTCTTCATCCCACGTGACTTCGGAGACTAGTGGCCATGCTGGTGGCGAGGACACCTTTTCTGACGATAGCTATAGTGAGGGCGAGCTGGTTGAGGGGGGCAAGAAGGTCTACCAGCGTGGTGGTATGAAGCTCCCGGCCATGCCGGCGACCCGTGATCACAGGTGGTTGATTGAGCCTAACGGGGAGAAGTAAGTGCATTTACTCTTTTTTAACCTTTATCCTTCATGTTTCTTCAACTTAATATCTAATGTGTTGGCCTTGTGCATACTGCAGGGGTTGGAAACACGCCCCTGGTGTCCGCAGGCCCAACCAGGTCCTTGGTGTGCTTTGCCGGCACCACTTCCCGGGGTGGGTCACGTTGCCCGGTGAGGGTCAGGTTCCATAGCTAGCACTGAGCTGGGAGCTGTAGGTGGCTGCCTCGGCCCCGCCGAAGGAGAGGGTCGATGGTGTCGTGTGCGAGACGGTAGCCGACATTGTGAGGCGGCGGTTTTGGGTAATTTCTCCTTTACAGAATTAAAAATCAACAGTACCTAGTGATTGTACTAATCAGTGTTGTCTTGTTCGATTGCAGACCTTCTACAGGTGTCTTGAGGAACACGAGGCGGATGCGGCTATGGTTCTCGAAGCTAAGTGCAAGAGCCTACTTCAGAACTTACGGCACGAGGCTAGGGTGCAGGCTGTTCGAGACTACTACGCCTCGACTAACATTAAGAGGGCCAAGAAGAAGTGCTGCGCCAAGTATCTGAGTAAGGAGAAGTACATGAAGGTAATTACCTATTCTTAAGGCCTTGTACTTAGTTTCCTTGATTTGATTCGTAGGCGTAGCGCTGAAATTTCTCTTTGTCTAACTTAGGTGCCCCCGAGATGGTGTGCGGATAGGATGGACTGTTGGGAGGCGTTGGTGGATGAGTGGTGCTCTCCCCAATGGCTAGCCGTCCACAACAAGGCCAAGGATAAGCGTGCCCAAATGCAAGGTGTGCCACACCATCAAGGGAGCTCCAACCTGTTTGAGTACGGGGATCACTGGGTATGTGGTTTGAGCCCTTAACGATTCATGCAATTTCATTATTCATGCTAGCTTGAGCCCTTAACTAATATGTTGTTCCTCTCTTTTAGGCGCGACACAACAAGAAGGACGTGCCACCGCTGTACGACCTCTATGCCATGGCCCATACTGCCCCGTACAAAAAGGCCAAGGCATTCTCTGAGGATGACCTCAATCATCCAGAGAGCTTCACCAACATCTCCTCCCACAACAAGCTCATGAGGTACAGAGACTTTGGGAAGGCGACGAAAGGGAAGGACTTCAACCCGAGCCAGAGTCCTTTTGATCCAGAGCTCATGATGCTATCTGGTGATGGGAGGTACCATGGCTCGGTAGCCATTGGGGATGGACTCATACGTTGTCCTAGAACTCTCCGGGAGATCAAGAAGCGCCAGGCGAGCTCCGATCATGAGATACTGCCTCGTCCACGGCCAATGCAGCTCGCCATCGAGGCTAGGGCCCAGGAGCTTCTGGCGGAGGCAAACAGGCAGGCTAAGCAGAGGGAGACAGAGTTGGAGGAGAGGACGGCCCGTATGTTGGAGGCAGAGAGGAACCGGAACGATGCGTCTCACCGGGCCCTATACGAGCTCCTCATGGTAAGTTTCTCCTGCATATTAGCCAAATCATGCACGTAATGTTCGTTTCATTACTAACTAATATGATTGACTCGTGAAAACAAAATGTGCAGACCATGTGCGAGAAGAACGGTCAGACCCCGCCACCGATGCCCTAGATTGGTATAGCGGACACGGTGAGTTTCATTTGAATGGTCATTAGTTACTAGTATTCACATTTCAGTTGCATCATGCTAACGAGACATTGCAAATGATCTTTGGTGCAGCATGCCTCCCGACAAGCATCGACTGATCCTTCTCCGTCTCGCACTGGCGCAAGCTCGACCCCGACCGGTCCTTCTCCATCTGGCACTGGCGCAAACCCAGCCGGTCCTTCACCTCCGTGATGATGGTAAGTTTTCCCAAGTGTTTTTCTTAACAAATGCATACTTAGCTTAAGAAATGACCTACTTAGTTCCAAAATGACCTATACTTAGCTTATTTTCCTCGAAAATGACATAATAACCTTACTTAGCTCCAAAATGACATAATTTACCTAGGATAGCTATAAAATGACCTATACTTAGCATTTTTTCCTCCAAAATGACAAAATATGCTTAGTTAGCTAGAAAATGGCATAACTACCTAGGATAGCTCAATAATGATCTACAGCTAGCTTAGCTAGTTCATTTACGACATAATTAGCTCACTTAGGTAAAAAATGGCATAACTACCTAGGATAGCTCAATAATAATGATCTATAATTAGCTTAGCTAGTTCATTTATGACATAATTGGCTCACTTAGGTAAAAAAATGGCATAATAACCTTGGTTTAGCTCCAAAATGACCTATACTTAGCTTATTTTCCTTGAAAATGACATAATAACCTTACTTAGCTCCAAACTGACATACTTTACCTAGGATAGCTATAAAATGACCTATACATAGCATTTTTTCCTCCTAAATGACTTAATATGCTTAGTTAGCTAAAAAATGGCATAACTACCTAGGATAGCTCAATAATGATCTATACTTAGCTTACCTAGTTCATTTATGACATAATTAGCTTACTTAGGTAAAAAATGGCATAATAACCTTGGTTTAGCTCCAAACTATCATATAATTAGTTTATTTTCCTCCAAAATGACAAATAACCTTACCTAGCTCCAAAATGACCGATTTTAACTACGATAGCTCTAAAATGACCTACACTTACCATTTTGTCCTCCAAAATGAATAAATATGCTTAGTTAGCTCAAAAATGGCTTAACTACCTAGGTTAGCTCCAAAATGACCTATTTACCTAGTTTAGCTCTAAAATGACCTACACACTTAGCATTTTTACCTAGCTTAGCTAAAAAATGGTATTTTTACCTACCTTAGTTAGAAGAAGAAGAAGAAGAAGAAGATAAAGAAGAGGAGAGGAGAAAAAGAAAGAGAAGATAAATTCTTCTTCTTCTTTTTCTTATTCTTTTTCTTCTAGCTAGTCTTTTTCTTCTTCTTCTTCTTCTTCTAACTTTCATCTTTCCTAATTTGCAGATTTGCTTTAGATGAGGAAGCTTGCATTGATGGAGTGTACTCTTCTCCTTGTGCTTCCTTTTTGTTTATGGAAACTTGTTGGAAACTTGTTTTGAATATGTATGTATGGCTATGTTGTTGGAAACTATTGTATATGTTGGATATGTTCTTGGAAACTTGTATGTTGGATATGTTGTTGGAAACTTATTGTTGGTATGCTTGTTGAAATTATTTTGAAATGTATATATATATATATATCTGTGAAATTCTGTCAAATTGAATGAATTTCAGAAAAAACAGGGAATATACAGGCACTTTGCCGTCTGCCAGTAGACAGAAAGCTTCCATGTGGCAGCTACGTGTGCAACCTGGGTGCACTCGGCTGGTCTATTTGGCAGCTTTGCCGTCTGCTGGCAGACGGCAAAGACCTTTGCATCTTTGCCGTCTGCCAGCAGTCAGCATAGCGTGCCACGTGGCAGCTACCTGGCCTGGCCTATATGGGCTCTTTGCCGTCTGCTGGTAGACGACAAAGATGCAAAGGTCTTTGCCGTCTGCCAACAGATGGCAAAGCACGCCGTTAACCCCTTAACAGAGCTAAGCTGCCACGTGTGCCATCCAGGCTCTTTGCCATCTGCTGGCAGACGACAAAGGCCTTTGCATCTTTGCCGTCTGCCAGTAGACGGCAAAGAGGCCATTGCCGTAGCTTATTCAGCCGGACCTGTTGCCGTCTGCTGGGTGACGTCAAAGGCCTTTGCCGTTCGCCAGGCATGCCTTTGCCGTCAACCATGGCAGACGGCAAATCTGCTGATTCCAGTAGTGGGAGGCCCATTTATCCGACGGCCCGTAGGAGGCCCATGGGTCCTACGGCCTGTATCAGGCTCAAGGTTACCACGGTCCGTATATGGCCCATGGTTGTTGCGGAGACTAGCAAACCAAGGAAAAAGAAGACTAGGGAAATAAATAAGCTAGGCTATTAAGGCGATTGCACAGATTACATCCACTGGGCATCAAAGTTCTCCACCAGTGCAAATATAGGGAACACCCTACACTATACAAAAATGGCTTGCTGTTTTCTTCAGCCGGTCGCTGCACATTAAGAACAAATTTTGTATCGCAACAAAACAAATTACAACCATAAAATAAAAGGAAGGTTGGCATAAAAGTTAACAGTCCGGCAGATAAATGCACCACCAGAAGTTCAGAAGCTCAGTTCATTTGACCTGACTGTTACGTTTTCATGCTGTACTGTCCGATGGAGCACCATAACCTTCGCCTTCATTTCTCCTAGGCTCCTGAACAACATAGCAAATGTCTGATAGTCTGGTTTCAAAACCATGCATATCTTGACGACATCGAACAATGGCTGTCCTTGGTTCACTAAGGGTCTCTGTTAGGGAATGGACTTGTGTCTGGAGCGCAGATGTAACATTGTTTTGAGCTTGCATATCTTGACCATGAGGCAGTTTGGAGGAGATTGCCTTAACAACCAACCCAGTATTACACAGGAACGTGCTTTTGGCACTGTTAGTGGACAGGTACTGACCCACTGCAGCAAGAGGTGACATTGCGGTTATAGTTGCCTCGTCACATTCAGAAGGTGGCGGTTCCACCATTTGTTCCATAGCTTGCTGAAAAGTTGAGTTTTTACATTAGTAGTACCAGAACAGAAGATATTAAGGAGGTAGCAAAACCAAACAAAATAGCTTTGGTCTATATACAGAACTTATTTTGCTGAACCCGTGTAAAATATTAGTTGTATTTTACTGCAAAGTACATAATAAAACTAGGTTCCAAACATATGACCATGTACATTGGCTAATGTATTGTCTATTTCTTCACATTGTATTGACAGCTAAGGATAAAGAGACAAAGTTTACAATACGGTAAGCATAGTATGACATCATTCACATCACAAAACAACTGAGAATAGACAAACATGCAATTGTAACGTTGTGTAGACAAGTCCAGCACAGAACTAGATTATAGATCAAGATCAAAGGAACATCACTCCTCTCTTTTAAACTTTGTAAGGTGCAATGATACGCTAAGACAATTGTGTATAAAATTGAAAAGAGTAATAGACATTGGCTGCAAACCATGCAGTTCAATGCACAAGTCAGAGTAAGTAGTAGTTAAAAGGCATGAGGATTAAGGAATTACAACAGCGGCTTTGACTGGTGTAGTCATGCCCTTCGTCTTGCTGGTGTGATAGTCCTTGAAGATTTCCACATCATTTGGTTCAGGTACTTTTTGGCCCTTGCGGGCTTTCCTCTGCATTTGGAACAAGTCAATATAGATCTGATAATATGGCACAGCAAAAAGAGTGAAACAGCAGCTAATTACAAGAGCCTTGCAGTGTGCAATATAGCTACGAGATCCTGTCGTCTGTCGGAATTTCACTTTCATACGGTTGGCCTTGTTCTTTGAATAGTTCACCTACAAGAAGATAGATTTGTGAGGCACATGCGTAAATAGGAGTTCAACATGTGATCTGATCACATATATATAACGTACTTGATACTTTGGATCAGACCAGTGTTTAACGAGGCCTCTCCAGTCTTCATCCGATATATTTTCCACTGGAGATGTTTGGGCAAGTTCACTGTTAGCCTTGCCTTCAAAGTGAGTTTTCCTCAAGTTATACCGATACTGTCGCAGAGCAGACTTGAAAACATGGGTGCATGCTTATCTGGTTGCATCATCTTGGCTATCCAACTTGAACCTCATCTGTTGGAAATTATGGGAGTCTCATTACCAGCAACCTAGAATGTATGGGACAGACCAAGACGATATTACTAATTTCCATACATAACCATACTTACAGATAAATGGTCGAGGAAGGTGTTGAACGGGGTTTCGTCTTTGTCATTCCTGTACTGAATCCATGTTGGGAGGATACGTGCATGACATCTAACGGCAACCGCTGCCTCTGATACTAACTTGGCTGACTCTGTAGCATCACATGGCCTTTTTAAACCTGCCTCAAAACGGATCTCCATTCTTCCTCCTCTAGATTTGGTTAACTTATCGAGCATTATCCCTGATGTCTGTTTCCTCTTGCGCCTAGGTGCTAGTCCAACAACGAACATAGGAAGTGTTAGTGTACATCAAACTGTGAGACTACATATAAAGAAGCATGCAACTGTAACTTGACTCCAGCAACTACCTTCTTGCTGTTGAAGCTCACAAGGTTCATCTGATCTTGCCAACTCGTCTTGTGTCAAGAGTGCTTCGGAAGTAGTGTCAGGTGGCAAGGAGCTTGGGAACGTGCTGCTAGCTGAGTTGACAAACGAGTAACTCGTGCAGCTGGTGGTACTGTGGAAGGTGTTGCAACAACTAGGGCTGTCACTGCTTGTTTGGTGGCAGCTATTAGTTTCTGTTTGGATTGTTTTGCAGCTGGTGTAGCATGGGATACCGTGTTTGTACAATTTTCTGGTGGACTTTGACCTTCTATTGCACTATCAGTACCAGCAGAATCAGCATAATTCTTCCGCTTCCGCTTCTGTGCGTCCTCAGTACTAACACCATCCCCTGCCATTCTGTGTTCCTTCCTCTTTCTTTGTGCCATGTCAAGTCAAGACGACAAGAAAAAGGAATAAAAATTTAGTTCTTCAGAACAAATTGATGCGTGATACAGACGAACTGAACTTTGATGTTAGACAAACGCATGATAGGAGGATGTAATATGTCCGAAAAACAGGACGACATGAGATAATCAGAACTATGATGTGTAAACTAAGCAGAAGGCATTTCAATAAATTAGAAGCAATGCAATGGAAGGTAGACACCATATGAAAGATGCTACAAATATCGCTCTGCCAAGTTAACAGTGTCTCGTCATAACTGGCATTTAAACAAATGTGAAGCAGTACAAGAAATAAATCATATGCAAGATGCAAACAACATCACACTACCAAGTTAAATGTCTCTCGTCATTAGTGCCATTGCATATTCACAGCATTGCATATTTACTGCTATGATGTGTAAACTAAGCAGAAGTAATTTAATCAAATTACAAGCAATACAAGCTAGACACCGTATGCAACATGCAAGACAATATCACACTGCCAAGCTAGAGAAAGCACCTAGGATGCCGGTTTCACCGGAAGACCGCCATCAGTCCCTGCCTTAATTTTTTTCCTTCCTCTTTCTAAATTTTATTGCCTTGTCAAGTCAAACCCACAAGAAAAATGAATAAAAATTCGCTTTTCAGAACTCATTGATGCAGGATGTTGACGAGCACTACTTTAATGTAAGGCGACCGCATGATAGGACGATTGAATGTATAAGAAAAAAGGACAGCATTGCATATTCACATCTATGATGTGTAAGCTAAGCAGAAGGCATTTCAACAAATTAGAAGCAATGAAAGCTAGACACCATATGAAAGATGCAACTAATATCACTCTACCAAGTTAAAACTGTCTCGTCATAAGTGCCATTTCAACAAATTAGAAGTAGTACAAGCTAGAAAAGAATGCGAGATGTAACCTATATCACACTCCCAAGTTAAACGTGTCTTATGATAAGTGATTGTTGCAGGTTACACAATAGTAGTACTTTGATGTAAGAACATGGTGTGATAGACAGATATTGTATGTTCTAGAAACAGGAACTCGTGTCTTATTCACAAGTATAATGTGTAAAGTAAGCAGATGGAATTCAACAAAATTAGAAACAATACAAGCTAGACATCAAACATAACATGCAACCACATATAACAGTGCCAAGTTAGAGGGAGCACCTGTGATGGTGGACTAGGGGAGACATGCTCATCATCAACACAACTACGTTGAGTGTCTATGCGTATGTTGTCTTGCAAATCTTCTTGGGGGTGGCGGAGTAGAATCTGTAGAGGCCCTCCATTTCAGTTGTTTGGAAGGAGCGCCTTTATCCACTGCCTTGCTAATTTCCTTCCGCTTTATTGATTTTGCATTGTCAAGTAAAACCGACAAGAAAAAGCAATAAAATTCACTCTTCAGAACTCATTCATGCATGCTACTGACAATCACTACTTTGATGTAAGGCAAACACATGATATGAGGATGGAATTTTTACGAAAAACAGGACGGCTTGGCATATTCACAACTATTTGTGTAAACTAAGCAGAAGCCATTTCAACAAATTAGAAGCAATGCAAGCTAGACACCACATGAAAGATGTAACCAATATGACTGCCAAGTTAAAAGCGTCCCATCATAAATGGCGTTTCAACAAATTAGAAGCAGTGCATGCTATAAATCATATGAAAGATGCAACCAATATCACTATGCATATACTAAAGGTGTCTCATCATAATTGATTGATGTGGGATACAAAAAAAAAGTAGTTTTATGTAAGGACATTCTTAATAGACAGATGTACTATGTACCAAAAACAGGAAGGCATGTCACATTAACAGGTATAATGTATAAACTAAGCAGAATAGCACATGCAATTTAACCAGATTGGAAGAATTACAATCTAGACACTATATGCAACACGCAACCACATATCACGCTGCCAAGTTAGAGCAAGCACCTGCGATGGTGGTGTAGGGGAAATGCGGTCATCAACTACAGAGCTACGTTGACTATCTTCATCTAGCATTGCTGTTTCTTGAGAATCATGTGGGGAGGCTAACACTGCATTCTTTAAAAGATGATCTTTTCTTACAGCAGTCCACGAGCCTGACTGTCTCATCATATGTGATTGATGAGGGATACACAAGAACATTAGTTTGATGTAAGAACATGGTTAATAGACAGATGTAGTAGTATGTACCAAAAATAGGAAGGCATGTCATATTCAAAGGTATAATGTGTAAGCTAAGCAGATGCAATTTAACCAAATTGGAAGCAATACAAGCTAGACACCCGGCTGGAGTGGTGAGCATGATCATCGAGGACCTGAGAGCCTGGTGGGAGGCGGGCTGCTTCGCCACCACTGTGGCTTTTTAGTTGGCTTGCAGGTGATGCCTGTCTGTGATGGGCTTGTCACTAGCTCGGCCAGTGCCCTGACTAGCTATTTGGCTTCTGGTGCTCCCGGGATGGTGGTTCATGTAAAAAATATCTTTCCTTATCTTAATAAAGACCGACTTCGGCCTTTCGAATACAAGCTAGACACCATATGCAACATGCAACCACATATGACACCGCAAAGTTAAAGCAAGCACCTGGGATGGTGGTTCATGGCGAGCGAGATCATCCACTCCGGAGCTACGTTTACCGTCTCCATCTGCTGACACTACACCCTTTATAGCGCCCAAACGTGTCTTGCCTAAGCACGAAGAAAGCTGGAGCAACTTATCACTTTTATTTCGTGCTTCTATCAACCGGTCGGCAGAGGCTGAAATACCCATGCATAAAAAAACAAATAGTGAGAGTATGGGTGAAGTGTGTGCAGAACTAGTGCACTGTAAAAGTAGCAGATAGCAGGCGGCTGAAAAATAAATGACAGGAGACATATGATAGCTCTACAACATTGCATGGCAAACAAAATTAGATTCTACTTCGTATGATTTTGTAATATATGAGCACAGGGATGGCTGGGAAATGCAGGTACTCCTCCAGCACACCACCACATGTGGTCCTATCAAAATAACAGTCGACTGAAAATAAATAGGTTAGTCGATTTTTTTATGAACCGTCTGATCTACAAGGAACGGGCAGATGGCCTTCATCTACCTCCTGCCAGTCACTGTTGACGATCTTTCTCGAACCGCCAGCGACCACCGGCCCAGACCCCTGCCTCCGCCAGCCCGCCATTCCCTCGACCTCACACCACCGCCGTGCTTGGCAGCGCCCCCCGGCCATCCCTTTAAGACCGGCCGACCTCCAGATCGGGCGCCAGCAGCTCCTAGGCCCCACACACCCCTAAGATAAACACCGAGGCGCTGCTTCCCCGGCGTAATAGGCGGACTAGCGCCTGTTACGCCGGGGAATGCTTCCTTTAATTAGGAATCAACTGACCAGGAATTGAAATCCAGGGGGGCGACGGACCTCTAGCTAAGGTGAAATAGTATATGAGGATAAACCTTGTGCATCGCGAGTTACTAGGAACATCTAGTATCAGGAAGAAGGTGTAGGAAGAAGCGGTCAACTAGTGTCTTCTGTGGGATGAATACAGTGCAAGTAGACACGTAAGATTTGCACGAATAAGGGAAGAAGAGTACCAGATCCGGTTGTCAGTGTTGTTTCCTCCTGATATCACGGCGATGTTCTTCTTTTTACTGGGGGAACCAATGTTTTGGAGGAGGGTGGAGCCTTGGATGAACCCATGGCCAAATTGTTGACTATGTTGCGGTGGCCGTCTGTCGGCGGAGGGGAAGCAGATCCGAGGCGGCGAAGGACGGCATAGCGGGAACAGCTCCAGTGCGATGGACGGTGGCGATGTTGGAGCGGCAGCGGTGAGGCGCAGGACGACGTGGTTGAACTTGCTCGGGTACGGCGCACGTCGGCATCCTAGAGGCAGCTCGGCCTCGGCTTCAACTACTAGTCGTGGAGGGCGTTGCGGTTGCGGTTGCGGTGGACGACGACGTCGGGGTATCGGCTCCGGCGTGATGGAGGAGGGCAGCGGTTGATGGGTGGGATGGGGTGGCGGACGAAGGACGCCGGGGTTTCACGGCTGGTGGAGAGGTAGTTTTGGCGCCCACAGAGTACGAATGGGGAATTGGACGGGGGGCAGGGGTGGCGGGGGGAGCTAAGGGGGAACCATGTTTCGGTCTGGGACGCACTTCTTTTTTTTTGAACAGATGGGACGCGCTTGTTTGAAATTTGGGGAAAGTACAAACTTTGACCCCCTCTTAAATTTTGGACCTACTGTGGGTCGGGGGTAGGACGGTAATCCCATGTGTCCCAAATAGTGGGCGGGAGCGATTTCGGCTGAGCGAATGTGTGTTTAGGCGGCCACGGTGTATGAATGTTTTTCGAAGGCGGTTGCGTGGCGTCTAGATGAAGTTACAAACTGTGACGCCCCCGGCTTAATCGTGCACTAATCATACACGCAAATGCACATGATCAAGCCTAAGGACTCACTTGAAGGAATCACAAAACAACTCTAAAACATAAATAAAGGCATACAAGCATTATATTACAAGCCAGAGCCTCGAGGGCTCGAATACATAAGCTTGATGTCAACAAGCATCAGCGGAAGCGTTAGATATCTGAGTACAGATATAAAAGAGAAACAGATAAGCCTTTAAGAAGGCGGTGCAAAACAAAAGCTACGATCAAAAAGGCGCATGCCTCCTGCCTGGGACCCTCCGAACCTACTCCTGGTCATCGGTCAACTCGAAGTAGTAACCACCCTCGGGGTGGTAGTAGTAGTCGTCGGCGGGGGCTGTGGCCGCGCGTTCTACGGCGGCGAGGCCATGGTGGTGCTCGGGTGAGATGGGGAAACGAGGGAGAGAGCGATGGAGGGAGGAGGAAGAGTGGCGAGGCGTCCAGGGGGAATGGACGAGGCCTCGACCTTATCCTCTCGCGTCGGTGGGCGTCGGTGGCGTCGTCGTGTCGCCGTTTCGCCAGCGCTCGCGCACGCAGCCACGGGTGAGCTGACACGGCGATGGAGAGAGAGGGGAGGAGGGAGAAAGAGGCCACTGGGCTGGGCCTCAGGCACTATGCACTTAGGCTCAGTGCACAGTGGCCTTTCTCTTTTTCTTCTCCAGTTTTTCTGTTTTCTTTTTCAGAGATGGTTTTTGAATTAAATGAGCTATCAAATGCATTTGGAAAAATGTGAAACTTGTCCACAAAATAAGATGCATTATCCAGCACTGCCACCAAAAGTTTGGGAAATTTTGGAATTCATTTGGATTTTCCTTAAAATAGAAAAGGCATTTTTAGTGCTGTTCTGGCACTATTTCAAATGCTTTGGCCCACTTTGACTTGATGGTGATGTTGTTTTCCTTAATAACAAATTGTTTTGGAATATTTGCTAAATGATGAACATTTTTGCAGCAATATTTGAGCAATGTCAAATTGCACTTTGAATTTGAGTTGAATTCAGAGAAGGAATTTGAAATGAGATATTTAACCACTGTGATTAATCAATGCAGATGATGATGACTTGGCATGATCATAAGGGATTTCTGTGGTGTGATACTGGGGATGTTACAAATCTCCTCCACTACAAGAAATCTCGTCCCGAGATTTTAGCGGTGGGGTAAGAGGTGACTTCGGGAGAACGGACCTTTGCAAGGTCGATTATCTGGCAGATAATTTAGGGAACGTGGCAGAAGTACCTCTCGAGTTGAAACCTAGGAAAACATCGAGAGCAAAGTATGAAGGTACAATAGGAAGTTTCAAGCGAATGGACAAAAGATCGATATCTGATCAGAGTGTGTAAAGGGGTTCAGAGCATCGGGAATAGATCATCTCTCGGAGGGTGGCTCGTGATAACACACAAAGCCAAGAGCATATGATACTTCGAAATCAAGGATATATAGGAGAGTCAGGTATCGATCCTGTGGAACTGTGATGAGGGTCGATCGAGAGTAGGGAGAATGGTGACATCCTACCGGTCTCGACAACAAAGTATGTCAGAGAATGGTCTGTCAGTTATGTCGGCGACAACATCGGTACCAAGGGCGAGGGTCGAAGAGAACCATTTTCCTGCTCGTTAAAACGAGGCGGACCAATAGGCAAAGTTCTCGTCCATCAGTGGTTACAGGAATGTCATCAACAACAGTAATAGGGTCTCACTGACAAGGTTGTTCATTGGGGTGTTTTGTAAGCAGGGATTTATTTCTGCTTATATCATATAGATCACAAGAAAGGTTAAACAAACCAATGGGAAGGAAAATGTGTTTATACACAGGAATTAGGAGTGTAACTTTTCCCAAGGAAAAGCAGAGCATGATATACATGTCAGATCAACAAGTACATCATCATTTGGATAAAGGGGGCAAGGTAATTCATGATGTTATCCATACAACGGTGTTTGGATAATAGAGCAAGAAACATTTGGCAATGCACTTCCAATGTTCTTGTTGTTGTTCGGCGTACCACAGTCATGCTTCGGGGTAGCATTAACATGGTGTTTCAAGTAAAAGGTTGGATCTGAAGAGCACAAGAGTTACAAAGGAACAATTACAAGAATAGCAGGGAACTCAATGTCAGAGCAAAACATGACCAAGTCTGTGTTGGTAGGAAGTCAAGGATGGTGTCGATGACAACACAAATCATCGAGGGGCAAGGATGGTATTACGCATCATGAATTCGATTGATATTTTAGAACAAGGCAGTATATTGATGGTGATCACGACAAATTTTGTCGAGAGGCTCTATGAAGATGCCACCGAGCAGCAATGACATCAAGCAAAAGGAATGATAAAGTGAAGGCTATTAGAACCACGGATACGACACAAGCTCGAAATCAAGCTTGTTGTTCAGGGTGGAATGATAAGATGAGAAAGATCGACATAAGCTTCGCTTAGCGTCAAAAAGTTGTGCTCCAGGAATAAGAACCAGGTAGCACGGTTAAAATTAGCATAATAATGATATAGCCGATCAGGCTAGGAATGATGTGATGGAGTATTAAACTTCCCAGTAACAAGTACTAGGGATAATACCCGAAGGTAAATCAGAGTAGAGGTTGGACGGGTGAAATGATCTGCAGAGGACAAGTATTTTAACTTATCCGAGAAATGGAATCAAGGAGGAAATATAGTCGGAACCACGATTGCAAAGGATCAATTCATAGATACAAGATGAATTTGTACCAAGGAAATAATTATTTTTACGAGCAGCTTCCATGATAAGTTCTACATCGGGTCCATGGGCATGAACACAAAGGTTCAAGGTCGACTCCCACTTCTTCAGTGCATAACCTTTCATTCACTCCTCGTTTTCGAAGAAATTGTAGTGCGGAAGATTTATCTGGCGAAGCATAGGTTCAACCCATTGGGGCATCTTAGGAACATATACCACAACTTCAGGAGTAAATAACACAAGCTCGAAAGCAGAGCAAGGTTGACTAAGCAGAGAATACAATTTACCTAAAGGCATTATGTATCCGAGGAAAGACTCGCAAGGCTATTGAAAACGAAAGACTCTATCAGATAATAATCCAACAAAGAATTTGATGGTCCACGATGGATCTGATGTGAGTATCGGTACTCAACCAAAAGAAGAAAGATTACAGGGGCATCGGATTATAGAAACAAATGAATAATTTGGTGTTCAAATGCAAAAGAATTATGATTTCCAAAACGAAGGATCAGGGGCAGGCGCTCTGATTGAAGATGGATAGGTAACTTGAATAGACCTAAGGGTACGATCGACGACACTTAGATTGGTCGAGAACCAACTTATGTCTAAATATTATGTCTGTGTTGAAAGATAATTTCTAAGGATCAACTGATGATTGCATGCATTTGCAGCAGATTAAATCAAAGGAATCAAAATGGTGGAGACAAGGGAGGTCAACGAAGATTATCAAACGTATGGAATTAACCATATTGCAAGCAGGTAAGAATGTTAAGAGCCATAGGCTGCAGAGGATTTTTGGAAGATCGAATAGCATTATGAAGTATGTTGCGGAACACTTGAACAACTAGGGAGTATTACAGGGTATCTTGTGATAACAAAAGCAGCTGGGAAAGAAGATACAAACGACAAGGACGGATAGTTATCCATGGGGGTTTATCGGTGGTCAGGAACTGCAAAGCAGTGGGCACAGGGTTCTTGGGAGACTTCGAGGAGTATCTACAGAATCTTCTGGTGAAGCAAGCGATCATCTGTAGTGAAGGGGCTCTCCGGGATGAAGTGATTACGAGATCCTAATGTCAGCGTTAGTAAAATCTTTAACCCGAATAGAAGAGAGATCAGAGTCCCAGAGTAAAGACGAGGAATAAAAGATCCTAGTACCACCCAACTGGCGACGTGGGGCCATAAGCCACACAGCCATGTTAGTAAAACGGTTTTTCAGATACTAGACTCAACTTCGGCCAAGGAGTTGGAAAGGGGTTCCTACAGGCAGTCGGCTCTGATACCAACTTGTGACGCCCCTGGCTTAATCGTGCACTAATCATACACGCAAATGCACACGATCAAGCCTAAGGACTCACTTGAAGGAATCACAACACAACTCTAAAACATAAATAAAGGCATACAAGCATTATATTACAAGCCAGGGCCTCGAGGGCTCGAATACATAAGCTTGATGTCAACAAGCATCAGCAGAAGCGTTAGATATCTGAGTACAGATATAAAAGAGAAACAGATAAGCCTTTAAGAAGGCGGTGCAAAAAAAAAGCTACGATCGAAAAGGCGCAGGCCTCCTGCCTGGGACCCTTCGAACCTACTCCTGGTCGCCAGTCAACTCAAAGTAGTAACCACCCTCGGGGTGGTAGTACTATTCATCGGCGGGGGTAGCTGTCTCAGGGGCTCCGTCATCTGGTTGCATCAAACGGATATGGGGGAAAAGAGGAAGCAAAGCAACCATGAGTACTCATCCGAAGTACTCAACAAGCAAGGATCTACACTACATATGCAACATTATCAAAGAAAAGCTGTATATGTGGACTAGGCTGCAGAAATGTCAGAATAGAGAGAAGGCCTAGTCCTATCGAAGACTAGCATCTTCAGCGGTCTTGCAGCATTAGAAGAGTGTAGATTAGTACAGTATAAAGTAGTAGCAGTATTAAGTATCAACCTCGCCCAGAGATCCTTCCTCGACTCCCTGCGAGAAAGCGATCCCAGAGCCCTAATATCCATTTCTCATCTCATCATTAAGTTCTAGTTGTATCGATCGAGATACAACTCCGAGCGTCCGTTACCGAGGATCCAGCTATGCATAGATTAGTTCTTCCCTGCGGGGGTGCACCAACTTACCCACCACGCTCGCTTAACTCCGGCCGGACACACTTTTCTGGGTCATGCCCGGCCTCGGCTAAACGACACACCGCAGCCCTACCTAAAGCTAAGCAGAGAGGTCCCCGTCGGTCTATATCCTAAGCCCTCAGGGGTCTTGGGCCATCGCCCTGTGCACTCCGGTCGTTGCGTGCAGGGTGGATACCAGTGCCATCGGCATGATCCGACCCGGCCGCCATGCTGAACTGGACGTCTGACAGAGCTTTCGGCTGATGCATACGACGCAGAGTACCCATATTTATTCCCGCGTGATGGTTAGTGCTATTGGGCCAAAGGCCCACTCAGATCAAATATCCAAATCGTTAGTGCATTGGTAGCATGCGGTAACGAGCAGAGACTCATGATCGATGTGACCCCGTCGCCCCGTCTCGAGGACTTGCGGCAAGGGCTAATAATGCCCGACCACGCCTCGTATTTATCTCACGGGCACCCTCCAGGTCAACCCGTCTCCACATCACTCGCATCTTATGCTCGCTCGGGTACCCCTCAGAGTCAACCCGACTTTCCAAGTAACAGCTATAAAGTCCAAGTAACCGTGTGTCCATAACATCAGGGGAATCTGAGGTATCACCCTCGTTGGATTCCTACTTGATGTATCAGTCAAGGTGAACTCGGAGGAATCACCCTCGATGGGTTCACACTTGAGGTGTTGCACGACAGCGTCGTTATCGGGAGTGGTGAAGGAGGAATCACCCTCGATGACCACGACCAAATAGCTACTCTACAGAGTTAACATCAGAAGTGCTAAATGAGGTATCACCCTCGGCACTCGATAGTAACGCTGCAGTGTCGTACAACTAAGGGGGTGATGTGCGGTGCTGGGGCTTGGTCGTCGAGTCTTCCGATGATCCAGCGGGGGCAACTGGGACAAGTGAGGTCACTGTGGTTCACTAACCAGTCTATTCTAAGCAGATTAGGATAAGCAGGTAATTATCAAAAGCAGGTTACAAAATCAGGTCATGCATCAGAATAGGTAAAGGAGTAACAACAGCAATTCTAATGCAAGCACAAGAGAGAAGAGAATAGGCGATATAGGCATGCTCAAGGGGGGGGGGGTTGCTTGCCTGGAAGCTCTGCCGTAAAGGCCTGGTCGTCAACAGTGTAGTCGAACTCCGGAGCTGCGTCGGTCTCCGGGACTGCGTCGGTACCGAGGTCTACCGAGAGAGAAGAGGGGGGAGGAAACAGATAAATACACAGCAAACATATGCAACACAGAGCATGTCATGCTATGGTCCAATGCAGGGTTGCCTAAAAGCATGTCTAAGTCATATTAGTTATTTTAGGATTTAAGTTGGATTTATTAACCAGTATGTATGCACTATTCATCAACCGGAAATAGGCTAAAAGTTGCAGGTTCACCTCCGTAGAGGGTCCCGACATAGAAACAGATGGCACGGTTGGGTTCATCTCGTCGTTCTGAGCAACTTTCATATATAAAGTTTTTCATTCTGAACTATGGTTTAAATTCTACGAATTTTCAAAGATTAAAGCATTTTCTGGAATTTATTCAAAATAACAGAAAAGTTTATTGCATCAGCATGGCATCACAGTGACATCAGCAGTCAACAGGGTGGCTGACCAGGTCAAACCTGACCAGTGGGTCCCACATGGCAGTGACAGAAGCTTAACTGAGTTTAATTAAAACTAAACATAGACTAATTAGCTACTGGGCCCCACATGATAGTGACAGATTGGGATAATTAATTAAGTTTATTTATAAAAATATTATAATTTACTAAATACGCGGTGGGGCTCGCATGTCAGTGGCACTTGGATCCCCAGTCAGCACGTTGACTGGGTCAACCCAGTCAATGGGGCCCGTGGGGCCCGCTGGCAGCGACCCAGGGGTGGGCCCCAGGTGTGCCACATCGGCGGCCGGCGCCGGAACGTGGCGGCGTGGCTCGGATCTCGCCGAAAAACGGCCACTCGACGCCGCGTCGATTAGTGGTGGTGGCACGGCCAGGCTTGGCCGGAAACGACGCCGGCGACGAGCGGAGGCAGCGGCGCGTACGGGAGCTCGAAGGAAACGGTGCTACGGCGAGCTAGCGAACAAATGGAGAGGCTGGGGAGGTTCTACGCGATGCGGCGAGCACGTTGGGCACTAGCCCGTGACCAAAACGTCACCGGAGACTCGCCGGCAACAAGGTCCGCGGAGCTGCGTTTGGGTGCTCGGGGGAAAGGTAGCTAGGCGACGCGCAGGAGCATCCAGAGAGAGGGAGAAGGATGAGGTGCTCATCGAGCGGCACACGGAGGCCGGTGATAGGCTTAGTAGCAGCAGGAGTGGCTGGAGAGGAGGAAGATCGCCGGTGACCGAGGCGGAAGGGGCCGGCTCGATCCGCGGCTTGCGGTGCTCCCCGGCTTGCGCTCGTGGACGGGGACGAAATAGAGGACATCGGCGGAGACGAGGGACACGGCGGTGAGGCAAGGTGGTGGCTGTGGCCGCGCGTTCTACGGCGGTGAGGCCATGGTGGCGCTCGTGTGAGATGGGGAAACAAGGGAGAGAGCGGTGGAGGGATGGGGAAGAGTGGCGAGGCGTCCAGGGGGAATGGACGAGGCCTCGGCCTTATCCTCTCGCGTCGGTGGGCGTCGGTGGCGTTGTCGTGTCGCCGTTTCGCCGGTGCTCGCACGCGCAGCCACGGGCGAGCTGACACGGCGATGAAGAGAGAGGGGAGGAGGGAGAAAGAGGCCGCTGGGCTGGGCCTTAGGCACTGTGCACTTAGGCCCAGTGCACAGTGGCCATTCTCTTTTTCTTCTCCAGTTTTTTTGTTTTTTTTTCAGAGATGGTTTTTGAATTAAATGAGCTGTCAAATGCATTTGGAAAAATGTGAAACTTGTCCACAAAATAAGATGCATTATCCAGCACTGCCACCAAAAGTTTGGGAAATTTTGGAATTCACTTGGATTTTCTAAAAAATAGAAAAGGCATTTTTAGTGCTGTTCTGGCACTGTTTCAAATGCTTTGGCCCACTTTGACTTGATGGTGATGTTGTTTTCCTTAATAACAAATTGTTTTGGAATATTTGCTAAATGATGAACAGTTTTGCAGCAATATTTGAGCAACGTCAAATTGCACTTTGAATTTGAATTGAATTCAGAGAAGGAATTTGAAATGAGATATTTAACCACTGTGATTAATCAATGCAAATGATGATGACTTGGCCTGATCATAAGGGATTACTATGGTGTGATACTGGGGATGTTACACAAACCTACCCCGGTTTAGACCTATAGACGTCGGACCGGTAGGCTTCACGGGTCGGAGTTAGAAAAGTAATTTCCTTCTACCAAACATTGGTCTCACGCGGTTTCGGGCGAGTAGAGGCTCTTTTGGCGCTTCGTTCGAAATTTTGAAACAGAATCATTCACGTTTAGAGTACTCTTGAACTTTGAGGATTGACCTAAATAGACAACGTTAAATTTGACCTTGTATGTTTGAATTAAATTATGCGCTTCTTTTTGAAATTTTGACACTTGAAAATCCTACGATTATTTTGGAATGGAGGAGGTAAATTTGAATCTATTTTGTAGACGACTATATATGCTATTATGTACAAAAGCAGAGCAAAGATTGGTACCCCCATAACTTAGGTATGATTTACAAATGCCATGATCTCGAATTCAAATAATTGAAGGGACTTCATGTTGAATTCGAATTTTTTAAACCACCTTAAGTTGAATTAAACTGTATGCTAGTTCATAGCTAGCTATTTATAATGTTCATTGTGTAACTTTTGTATGTATAATGTGCTTTACACACACAACATGAACTAAACTCACGTTTATATTCGAATTGCTAAAGCGATGCATTGTTTGGAGTTCAAAATACTGACTCTGTGGATCAATTATGTCGAATAATAACATAGACATGCTCAAATTCGATAGAATATAGATGTCTGATGGATCAATGACCGTTCCTTACGCGAATTGCAAATATCATGATCCCATCCTAATATTTGGATACAATTTATATTTTTAATCAATGTGTACATCAGTCTTTTACATGTAGTTTCACTCTCCATAGGCCCCTCCTCACACACGCGCTGACTTTCTCTCTCACACATACGCGCACACGGTGTATATCCATCGATGGTTTCTCACACATGCTCACACACTCTCTCCCCAGGTGTCTTTCTCGCAGACATGCTCTCGATATCACCCTCCCTCCCTCTCGCAACCATTTACGACCATTTTCACTAACCTTTATCACAAGCACTCTTCCTCTCACACGCATACACACGCACAATCCCCATCGACCCTTTCTATATACATAGAACTGCCTACGTGTCTCCCGCACGCACATTATCTTTAGGCCTGTCTCGCACGCATTGTCTCCACCTCTCTTCCTAATTGACGAGTATGATTCTAGCAGAGCATTCTGTAGGATGCCCCTTAAAGTTAGGTTGGATGAATGGTAATATCAGAGATAACGGGTTACCTTAGTCCGAGGACCTTGGGTTACAAATCCTAGCCGGCTTTGTCAGTGGACACAGAGTCCTTCACGACTCTGGTATCTTTGTCTTGTACGACTAGTCCTCCATGGGTCTCCCTGAATGCGTCACGGGCTGACCAATGTGGCACAGGACGGAACCGAACCAAGGGCCTCACCTCGGCCCACCGGACCTCACGCGGTGACACACCCTCTGCCCCTAGGTCTCGTTATCTTCTCACACCCACACATACCAACACAGACACCACACAAAATATTTTCTCCTCGTGCCTCTATCCCCTCCCCCCTTGAATATACACACTCAAGGGCATCTCTCGCCGTGACATCCTATTCGTCTCTCTCTCTCTAGATCTCTCTCATTTCTCGTGTTATCTCTCCCACGTCCCCCCCCCCCTGCCGGCCCCTCTATCCATGCCTCTCTCGAATACGGAATACATACACATACCTCTCTAGGCCCTGCCAAATACGTCAACTACACATTCACACATGTTACATCATGTACCCCATTGATCTAAAAAGCCCTCTCTTCACGTTTATTTCGCATACAACATTCCTTTTGAATAAAACCACACAAAGTGTGGCCAAAAAATTATTGTAGAATTTCTACATATATACAACATTACAAAGTTATATGGAGTATGAACGCTAATTTGCATTGCATGGTGCACCCAATGATATTTATTTTGCACTGTGAACTTTTATATTTTTATACTATATGTAAAGTTAGTCATAATAAAGAGAAACAAATAGCATCTCTCTCTCCATCGCATACACCCCCTCTACGCCCCTTTCACGTACGCAAACAAACTATCTCCAGGTCCTCTAAAAGTACGCCCCAGCACATTCACGCATGTTTCATCTTTCTCTCGCGATATATACAGTGACGATCATTGTATTTGAAGCGAAAGCACGATACGTACGTTGGACTTCAGAATCCACTCATTACGGTCACCATTTACGTTTTGTGGTTATTATACAGCCACGGGCTCACCGTACAGCTCTGTATTTGCTCAAGACACGACTAGTTGACCAGTTAAATGCTCCACATGGCACCTCTAGTGTTGCATCACATTATCTCACTACCATTGGGCCCACCTGTCGGCGTGTATAAGAATGAAAACAAATGATAGAAAAATATTGGACGGTGGTTCGAAGTCATGACCGCGGGAACAGTGGCCAAGGTGGCCTTATATTGGTATGCTGAGCCGTCTGTTTTAACACACAGGAGCTAGTGTGGTGATTATACACACACGCACGCATGCACACGATCTGGATGCACGCAACACTCACACATACACACGCAGCCACGCACGCACGCAACACTCACACGTACACACGCAACCACGCACGCACGCAACACTCACACGCACAGTCACACACATTCACGCATGCATGCACACACACCACACGACCAACACACACTCTCACACTCAAGTGCTCAACCTACACGTGCATGCGCACATATCAGGCCCTGACAGACACATACACAACCAGGTGGTTCCCGCGCACGGGTTGGAGTCTTGTCGAGCCTGCGTAAATTTGTGTTTATCTTACCTTTTTCCTATGCGAACTGATAGGTGGGACCCACAAGGAACATGGTCAATTTAACCAGTCAACATAGTGCCACGCAGACTATTTGGCCGGTCAACAGAGTGCAATCCGATGTTGAACAGTGAGCAAGTGACCGTATAATCACCGCAAAACGTATATAGTGACCGTAATGAGCATATTCTGAAGTCCGGTGACCGTATTACGCTTTTCGCTTGAAATACACTGACCGCCCGTGTATTTATCTCTTCTCTCGCTCTCTCTGTGGAGCCGAGTAGGCCAACGTGCCAGTGCCTAAATTGGCGCACGCCACCCCATTATTGCTTTAATGGTTTCGTAAGAGCGAACAAGCATTCACGTCTACTATACAAACTGTAGATATGAGTTACAAATGCTATGAAGATGAATACAAATATTTGAATCCACTTTATGCCCAATTTCTCTCTGTAGGCCCTCCAAAAGTACATCTCTACACGTTCTCGCATGTTACATCTAACAACTATGCAATACAGCACTACTACTACTACTACACTCTAACACAATATATCATATGTGTTTTTAGTTTTACTAGATCTCATATTGTTACTTAATTATTCAGTTTGCATACATTAAAATTGCCTTTGAAATGTATGGCTAGTATCATCTACCGCATGGGAAAAATCCCGCCCTTGCCTGTTTAATCGGGTTTGTATCGATGGATCGTGCGAAACAGCAAAACTATAGTAGCACTACAGTACAAGTAACAGTTCACTGGGCCGCGTGTCGTGTACTCCTCCATCGTAAGAGTGGAGCGCTCGCTTTCATAAATGTTCTAGTCCCTTTCGCCGACATGTGGGACATCAAGCAACCGGGTCCACGTGCCATACCGAAATAATAGTGCAGAGCAGCAGGGGTGAAGCACCCCAGTCATGGCGCCGGCGAAGTAATGAGCAATGAGGCATCAAATCACAAAGCTGCACCTTTCCCGCAGTTAAGTTGGAGGGACGAAGTAATGCTAAAAAAAGAAGTTGGAGGATCGAAGCAACCATCATTTCACTCGTTGTTGAATCCACTTCTCCCTCATCTTCTTCAAGTTAACCACGTGTTGCTTCTGCCGTTGTTCTGCCTCATGTGGGACGCGGATCGGCTTGGTAAAGCACTGACACGTGGGACCACATGTTAGCAAACCGGCAGGCCAACGTGCTCTAAAAATAAGAAACCTCCCCTGCCTTCCGCGCGGCAAAATCACCTCCTTTTTACTAATCTTGGTACTATAATTGTTTAGATCAATATAATCGAGATCTGTATAGATAGCACACAGGAGCAAAACCAAGTGGTACGGTTAAGGGCATCCACAATGTGTAGCCAAATGTGAAAATAGCTTTTGCCATCGATGGGAACCATTGTGGAGGGTGCTGCCAAAGCCAAAAAGATGGAACCGAAGCTCCCTAATTGATTGATTGAAGGAATAGAAAAATGCAACCTCTCTCCTCTTTCTCCCGTGCTTGGACACATGTACAGTATAGAGCACAGAGTCTACTCCCCTGTCCCTTCTATCACAAATCACAAAGCAATGAGGCGTCAAATCACAAAGCACGGACAAAGCAACCATCATTTCACTCTTCGCTGACTCCGCTTCTCCATCATCTTCTTCGAGAAACCACCTTACCGCACTAAGCTGGACGGACGACGCTATTGTGTAGTACAAGTACATTTACACGTCCTTTGGTTCAATGGACTTCCTGGATGCAAAGAAGGCGGTTGTCTCGGCTTGCAGACGGCACTTGCGAATGACTTACCGTGGTCTCCCTCAATGGTGCGCTCTGTCGAACGCACTTCGCCAAAGCCACAACGTTCGAGATATCGTCGACGTCACCGCAATGGGGAAGGAAGTCAAATATTTACTACCTCCATTTTTTTGTATACAAGGCCAGTATCAAAATTACAATTTGCAAAAGGCCACTAACACTAATCGAGGCAAAATTGATGGGGTTTGCCTCGTACTAGCAACCAAGGACATTAATATACCCTTGCATGCATGCGGAAGTGAGAAGTTTGGTTTGCATGGCGCTGCATTAATCAAGCAATGAGGAGTGAGATGGCTAGCTCTTTGGGCGTTGGAGAAAATAATAAGCATTAATTGACACGTCAAACGAGGATTTGTATTGATCAATCCCACGAAGGAAAACCCTGCCTTTCTTTTTTAACACAAGTAGTATGTACGTACTTGTATCCTATTTGGGTCTAGGCCTTGCATTGCCATACTTCGCCACACATTTTTGCCAAGCTTGCCTAAAGTTTTCAAAATGAAAAGGAGGTACACTTGCGACCGCGACAAGTCGCGGTCGCACCGCACCCTCACACAGTCGCTCCTGCACGCCGCAAACCCAACCAAGGGAACGCACCCTCACTGACACGTGCTACCGCATGTGATCAAACCAAACTCAGCCATCCTACCGCTGACACATAATTTTCGTTCATACAGTATGTTTATCCAACCGCATGCTGGGGAAGATCCGTACGGCCCGTGTGGTGGTCTGTTGGGGAAGAAGAAGAGGTGAGGAAGAAGAAGGGTTAGGAGACGTAGGATATTCATCCAACCGCCTGAAATGGTCGACTGACCCAAATGATGAAAGTCAGGCGACTTGCATAAATATATGTTTTTACACAGCAAAAATCCCTAAAAACAACAACATAAAGAAAAACTTTCACTGCTCGCGGAACGAGATAGCCTCATTGTCTTTGGCTGCCGGCGCGAACCAGCCGTAGCTGCCTACGTGTGTCTCCGCACCGTGGTTGTCCTCGGCCTCCAGCTACTCGTTCACGCGGAGCGTGCGGGTGCTCTGCACAGACGCGAGCACTGCCCGGTTCACGTCCACAACGTTCGGTTCTGCTTGCAGGAGGGCCTCAATGGCAGCGGCATCCGCGCGCTCCACGTCGAGTTGAGCCTCCGCCGCCCGGTTCAAGTCCAGGATGTCCGGTTCCGCCTGTAGGAGGGCCTCGATGGCAGCGGCATCTGCGCGCTCCGCGTCGAGTTGAGCCTCCGTCGCCCGGTTGAAGTCCAGGACATCCGGTTCCGCCTGCAGGAGGGCCTCGATGGCAGCGGCATCCGCGCGCTCCGCGTCAAGTTAAGCCTCCGCCGCCCAGTTCACATCCACGACATCCGGTTCCGCCTGCAGGAGGGCCTCGATGGCAGCGGCATCCGCGCGCTCCGTGTCGAGTTGAGCCTGCGCCTCCTGGTCCTCCTTTAGGATCGCCAGGTTGAAGCGCTGGTCCACCTGCACCATGGGGGACCCGGACGCCGGCACGACGTAGATGTCCATCGTCTCATACGCATCGGGGGCCTTCTGTGCCGCGACCTCCGCCATGAACATTGGATCGGCTTCCTCCTCCTCGGAGCTTGGCTCCATAGAACTCGGGGATTAGCCCGCCACAATGCGAGCTTGGGAACAGAGGTATGTGGCACCGACCGCCGCCACGATTTCTGCGCAGCGCTCCGGCGTCAGCATCTTGTAGTACATGATCTTGTGGCGCACCATGGCTTTTCGGCGAACTAGGGGACGGTTGATGCGGGCTAGGGGATCGAAAGGTGGGGGAATGGGCTGGAGAGGAGGTGTGGTTTTGGGGCAGTGGTAACCGGCCGGCAAGTAGCTGGCGTAGGCCGAGCAGCGAGGTTCTTGTGTGAATAGTGGTTCCGGTGATGACTGGTCAATCGGTTTTGACTATGCGGAGTTTCCAATGCCGGACGTCTGGAGCCTGGAGAGTTGTGGGGTGGGATGGGACCAAAGTTTTGGAGTTTCACGTGGCAGACGTCCGGACCTCCCCACCGTTCCTGTCAACGACGAGGTGGTGACTTCGTAAATCTCAAGATGACTAACAAGATGCCCGTGCATTGCACGGAACATGAGGATGCATTTTTTTTATATCTCGAGAATTCATCGAAAAATGGTATCTCGAGAATTTCATCGAAAAATGATATCTCGAGAAAGATGAGAGATAAGGTGAGGAGGAGTGGGGCGCAGTGGTGATTGGTGGTCGGACTTAGCGGAGGCATGGGGATGGACGACGCCGGCAGCAGCCACCATGCCAGATTGTTCTAGAGGCTTCCTTTTTTAATTACTCAACAATGAAGTTGTGGGAGATAAGGATGAACGATAGAGGTGCGAGTATCCTTTTGCAAAATTGCCATAGTTTGCTTTCTATCCGTCAGATATAGATCGGACAGTCTATATTGCAAGATGGCAGGCACACCATCATCACCGAGAGTAGAGATAGAGGTGTGACGGCTCAGTCTCTCGAAGGTGCTCATAGGGGTAGGGTGTGCGTGTGTGCGTTCATAGGGGTGAGTGTATGCGTGCATGTATGAGCGCTTGCGTCCGTACTGTGTTAAAAAAAAGGAGTACTCGAAGTATGCAAGTTCATAAGGAACGGACGGTGTACATCACTCTTGTCGCGTTCACATTGCACCCCGGGCACGCTGGACCCTCCACATCGCTCACCGAATGGAACGCGCTTTGTCTTGCATTTTCGCTCGCTTGTGGGACCGCAGTTGAGAGCAAACTGACGTCCCTCCCCCTCCCCCGCCCGCGTCATTTATACTACTAGAAGAGAGAGAGGTCGGCCGAGTGTTACTAGTACTCTCATATGTTGAATGTGCTTCCACATCATATAGATTTGTTATGCTAAATATTTATATTCATTTCTATAAATTTGGTCAAAGTTTGACTTTAGTCAACTCTAATATGCGGAGTAAATAAAAACGGAGGGAGTATACTACTAGTCTGCATACTCTACTGCAGATGTTGTCAGTACTCCACTAGTACTACTACTTATACTACTATTGGACAGGGAGCTTAAAAAAGTTACTATTGGACTGGCTATATGTGGCGAAATCCTAGTAGGAAGAGCATGCGAGAGAACAAGCATTCACGTGTTTGAAAACAAATTGGAAACCATTTCTGTTTGAATACAAATCTAGGAGTACGTACGAATCTAACAATATTGATTGGGCGTTGTTGAATGTTGATACTTTTTTCTGTAAGTTTGATCAAAGTAGAGATACTTTGACTACACATAAAACTTATATGTAAACTAGAAAGGATTGGAGGGAGTATATTGTATGTTCAAAAGCAAAACAAACATTGAATACCCTTTATATATGATTTGCTAATGCTATGATCACTGGTTCAAAATTTTGAATCTGCCTTAGGTATCACACATGCACCCAGTCGTTCTCTCTCGGTTTCATCTCGGGGTCTCTCTCTCTCCCTCCCTCCCTCTCTCTCTCTCTCTCGCGCACACACACACACATACCACCTCTCTTCCTCTTTGTGCTTGTCAAACCTAATTGATCTCCCGAGGTATCGGGATTGTATCTCGCTCGTCGTCAGGTCGCTCTTCGACACATGCCTAGGTCACTCTACCATGCATTAATTGTAACCAAGCCTTTCATCTATCTTTTGTTAAGCATACGTTCATCCTCTCCGCCCCTCTCTAGATCGGTCGATCTCCAGACCCACCCTAGTCCTCTTTCAATCGATCTAGCTAGATGGTACATGACCGACGCGCACACAACCACCCCCCCCCCTGGTAATTCTATCATAGAAACACACCAAACCTTTATCTCCTTGCACGACACGCACTTGATCTCTCAACATCAATTGATCTCGTCAAGATGTGTCGGGGCATGAACCGAATGGGATGTCAAAACTAAGATGGGAAGCGGCACATAGTGGAGGCAAAGTGAAACTTTAAACGAATCGTTTGTCTGTATGCATGTCGGACAAATTACAACATTGGAAATACAAGCATGGTCTAGGCCCACATGCGAATGACACTCGGCAGAATATTCAAATGAGGCATGCGGGAGGATGGACTCCACCGGAGGGCGACATGATCGATGGAGAAGAGGGTTGGAGAGGAATGAGAAATAAGCAACGCCACATGATTATACTTGAACGGCTCAAATAAACATTAAGTTGTCTCGTTTTCCCTTCCGTGATCGTCACGGAGTAAGATACTCCCTCCATTTTTATTTACTCTGCATATTAGGTTTGACTGAAGTCAAACTTCATAAAATTTTACCAAATTTATAGAAAAAATATGAACATTTACAATAGCAAATCTATATGATGTGAAAGTATATTCAATAATGAATCTAATGGTATTGATTTGTTATTGTATATGTTATTATTTCTGTCTATAAACTTTGTCAAAGTTTACAAAGTTTGACTTTGAGCAAAGCTAAAATGCGGAGTAAATAAAAAAAGAGGGAGTACGCAGGGACTAGTATAGTTACTACTGCCCGAACATTGTAAGTTGGACCCCTAAATGCGGGCACGGACCAGGCAGACCTCAATTATTCCTCCAAACAGTCGGACACCTAAATTAGCACAGCATCCGGCTACTTAATCAAGTGTTACGCTTCACGAGTTGAAAAGGAAAAGGGTGGTACTGTACCCAAAACCACCTGTTCTGCGCCTAATGCGTAACATGGAGCACTGACGCTCGAATTTGGCCGGGAAAATAGGGAAACCGACATGTGGGGCACACCTGTCGGGATGACGTGGCATAGACTAGTCCAATGGAGGAGCTGGCCCACAACCTCCTCGCCACCGGCAACCGTTCATGTGGGTCGTGGAGGCCAGCAACGTGGCGCAGCTCCCGCACCGCCTCTGGACACGGCGACCGCGGTGAGCGACACGCTCATCGTCGCTGGACATGCTCGGCTTCAGGGTACCGAGGGTGGCGTTAGCACTGTGGCACGACCAGCAGATCAAAACCCGGCTCGTCGAGGATGCACGGGGCGCCGAAGTGCGCGCGTGCCGCGATGCGTCCGCGGAGTGTTCTAGCGCGGCCTACTGCATCCCCAGGACCTGAGACCATGCCGGGTTGTCTTTCTTTTTCAATGACATGTGGGGATCGCATGTGAGCGAAGGGCATCTCCAATGTTGCCACGACCGCAGCTGACTACCCTGGCACACCAAAAACCCTCATCTCACGCCGTCGCGCGGTGCGTTCCTAGCCGGCGCCAGCAGCCTGCATTCATGTCGTCCATCCGTATGCCGTCCTTAAGAGGCTCGGTGCCCGAGGAACCAACTCCGGCGACTTAATGACGCACCTGGACGCTTGGCCTCACTGGAATACGCTACTTAAAGCGGCAACGCCCAGCTAAACACCACATCATAGCGCATCCTCCTGCTACCTGGCACCACGTCCACCATGACCATGACCGCGAGCGTGAACGCTCTGCGGGAGAGCTATCTTTGGGGATGAAGCTCGAGGTCGCTGCCCTCGCTCAAGTCGCCGCTCGCAACACAATAGCGGCGTAGCCAGACACGGACGCGACCGCACAAGCGGTGGCCACGCTGGCGGCCGGCGATGGGAGCACTGTCAGCCACGCGTCCTACTTGCCGCCGTCCAACGTTCGGTGGCGCATGTGGCAGGTGAAGCGACGGACCGTCCATGTCCATCATCATCGACCTCACGTCCATCGGCACTGCCGAGGTCGGGGACTCCTCCGAGTATGAGTAGGGCATGGGAGGCGGCAGGGCATGGTGTGCCAACTGGCCGGTCCGTCTCCCGTGTTATACTCTTCCTCGTCGGAGACCGCACCTTCACTTCACAGGTCTTGAACCCCGCCCCCATACATGGAGATGGCAGATGGAGGACGTCGGTCGCCGCCGTAGAATAGGTTTAGGGTCGGGTTTCTTTTATTTTTCTGTCCTATAAAAGTTCAAAATGTAATGAAAATATGCCGTGTTTGCATGAATCTCGTCCGGTGTATATGAACTTTCACAATAATAGTAAGATATATTGTAGGAGTATGAAAATATATGGAATGATGATTCGTTTTTGTGTGTATAAACTTAGAAGGTTTGACCCGAGACAAAGCTAACATGCGAAGTAAATAAACACATAGGGTCTACATAAACAATTTATCTTAGGCACTCCAATACTACGTCCACTACACATTCACGCATTTCACATCTTTCTACATCTATGGGAACCTACAAAAGGGTTAACGTAAATTGCCTCTCTCTCTCCCCCTGATTTTCATGGTGGTGGGCCCCTCCCTCCCCCCAATCTCCAATCAAGAGCCCACACATTTCACATTACATTAATTACGTAACTGGGATTACGTAGGTGTAGCATTACTCGTCCTAAAAAACCAACTAAGCCAATCTCCCAGCATATTGCGTGGGAAAAGACCCGGCCGCGCCGTTTTAGTCGGGATTACCGGATTACTAGTAGTAGTATCGATGGATCACGCGAAGCACCAAGTTTAAAAGGAAAAAAGGTGGTACACTCACATCACGCCTGTCGCGGTCGCATTGCACCCCTCACACGATCGGTCCTGCACACGGCTCACGCAAGCGGAACGTGCTTCGGCTTGCCTCTTCACTGACACGTGGGACCGCACTTGGAGAAACTGACCATGCGCCAAACTATCCCGCCCACCACGCGAAAATTCCCCCCAAAAATTCCCCCCAAATCCCAAATTCAACCGCCCTTCAACCAACTAGCCAATAATATTCCCCAAACCCCCTCCCCCCCGGCCCCCTCCACTCCATTCGCTCTGCCAAAGCCGCCCTCCCTGCCGCGCCGATACGTCGGCGCTTCGGTTCATCGAGGGGACGCACGGCGATCCTCTCGCTCCCACGGTACGCTCTCGTAGACTGTCGTCCTCTAGCCGCACCGCCACCACTGGCGACATTCTTGTGGAGACGCACGGTGGTCAGCTTCTCCCACGGTACGTGCATTCTAGACTGAGGCCCCGTGCATGTCGGAGTAGCGCTGAATGTTAGCTGATAGACGCTGTTAATCTCACTGTTTGCCAAAATAGTTTATAGTCAATATGCTCTGCTTAAGAAGCTTTCTTGCCCTGTTCTGCACTCAATCTGCTTAGCTGAGATGGCATGCCATGCCCGATTAGTTGCTAAAATATCCTGCCATATATTTATTGTGACGTAGATTGCCATGGTCTAGTAGCCAATCTGTTAGGTGAAATAGCTCTACACCGTTTTATACTCGATCTTTGTTGCTGAGATGGCCTTCGATGACTGTGTGCTCGGCCTTATTGAATGCTGAAACAGCCTGCCATAATTTAGCACTCAAATATGTTTGCTGAATTAGCTTTACATATATTTCGTTACTTAGATCTGCTTGTCCAAATATCTTGCCATAGCTTTAGACATCGACCTAGGTATTTTTTTTCTGGACTTCATAAAAAAGCATATATGTTTTTCCTATAATATCTAGTAGAAGAACTAATTTGTATGTCTAACAGATGGACAGGACTTGGATAACTTCTACTCGAAGATTCTCCGCTGCATATGTTGAGGGGGTTGAAAACTTCATGAACTTTATCAGAGCTGAGTACGGTGGTCCGAAATCAGATGTGCTCTGCCCATGTAGCAGTTGTATGAATTCAGTTACAAGACCCCAGTCAACTGTGCAAAATCATCTACACTTGTATGGGATGTCGGTCACATATACTAGGTGGGTTCATCATGGTGAAGCTGTGAACGTCAATGTTACTGACTATGTGGAAGCAGCAGATCACCATCTTGATCTGCTTGATGCTCAGGTGGAAGAGGAGGAGGAGGAGGTGGTGGTGGCAGAGCCAGTGAATTTGACCAACATTGAAACAATGCTACAGAATGCTCGCGCATTTCGTGAACTTTCACCTGCAGAAGAAAAACGGTGGGCCCGCATGTTGGAACAATGCAACATGGCTGTCACCCCAGGAAATAAGCTGTCAGTATTCTCAGCTATGGTCACCTTTCTTCAGGTGAAGACATCTAAGCAGATGACCAACAAATCATTCGATGCGATGTTGGCTGCTTTCTGCAAATCTTTCCCATATGCGTCTGAGCTGCCACACACCTACAGTAAAATGAAGAATTTCCTTCCTGCTGTTGGAATTGGATATGATATGATCCATGTTTGTAAGAATAATTGTGTTCTGTTCCGGAAGGATTATGCCAACTTAAGTGAATGCCCAAAATGCAAATCATCAAGATGGAAAGATGGCGATGCTGTGAAGAGGATTCCTCATAATGGTCTGAGACATTTTCCAATTATACCAAGATTGCAGAGGTTGTTTCATGATGTCGAAACAAGAGAGGATGTACTGTGGCATTCTAGGAACCAGGAGTACAGAGATCAGAATGTAATGAGCCATCCATCTCATGGTAGTGACTGGAAAAGCTTCAATCAGAAACACAAAAAGTTTGCTGCTGACCCGAGAAACATTAGACTTGGCTTAGCTACAGATGGATTTAACCCATTTGGCCACTAGGGCGCCACATATAGCATGTGGCCAGTGCTTGTTATCCCTTACAACATTCCTCCAAATGTCTGCACCAAAGAATCAAACTACATGATGGCCTTGCTCATCCCAGGTCCAAAAAGTCCAAAAAGGATTTTGATTTATTCATGGAGCCTCTTGTGGAGGAACTTCAACAGCTATGGAGGGGTGTTCTCACTCGAGACCTATATAGCAGCCCACCAGCTGATTTCTTTCTGCGTGCTGTTATAATTTGGTGCATCCATGATTATCCGGCTTTGGGCACTATGTCAGGGCGAACGACACATGGTTACAATGCATGTGTTCGCTGTGAAAAGAATCCGCTGTCATACGCAATACTTAGCAAGATCTGTTACATTGGACACCGCCGTTTCCTTGCCAAGGACAAGCCGTGTCCTACAAAATACCGAAGACATGTGTTCAATCCAAAGCATGAAAACCGTGATGCGCCAAAGAGGCTCACCGGCGATGAGTTGCAAGTGGAATTAGAGAAGGTCAGTCATATTACACCAGGAAACCATCCTGATAATGGTAGCGGGAAAAGGAAGCGTGGCAGGGCAGAAGAGAGATTATTGTTTACCCGCAGGTCCACTTTGTGGGACTTGGAGTATTGGAAAGATTTGGATCTGCGGCATAATCTTGATGTGATGCACATCGAGAAAAATATATGTGACAGCATTATCGGCACACTTCTTAATATTGAAGGCAAGACGAAAGATACCTTAAAATCTAGGATTGATTTGACACACCTATGTATCAGAAAGGATTTGTAGGTGGAAGATGAAGGTAAACCACGGGATATGGCACCAGTTGTGTACGTCTTGGACAAGGTAAAAAGAAAAGAATTCTGCAAGGTCCTGTCACGTGTGAGATTCCCACATGGATTTGCTTCCAACCCTGAAAGGAGAGTCAGTGCAGATGGAAACAAGGTACAAGGGTTGAAAAATCATGACTGCCACGTCCTACTTCAAAGGGTTTTACCTGTTATCCTTAGAGGATTGGGCCGCCCTGACTTATACAGAGCAGTTACAGAGTTGGGACAATTCTTCAGGGAACTCTGCAGTAGAAATATCAGGATAGATGCTTTGGAGCGTCTTAGAGACAAGATACCAACTATCCTATGCGACCTTGAGAAGATATATCCTCCAGCCTTATTTGATGTGATGGTGCATTTGGCTGTTCATCTACCTGATGAGGCACTACTTAGTGGTCTAGTACAGTCTGGCTGGATGTACCCTATTGAAAGGCGGCTAGGCACTTTCAAGGGCTATGTTAGGAATAGAGCTAGACCTGAGGGTTCCATTGCAGAGGCCTACATTGCTACACAAGCGTTGACATTCTGCTCAAAATACATTGAAACAGCTGATCAGCTTAGCAAAGAGGTGGGTGAAGACAATCTCGAGCTCAATGTTTTTGATTGTTTTGTTCGAGTTACAGGGAAGAGTGGATAAGACGACAAACCTAAAGATTTGGACAAAATGGTTTGGTATGTGTTGAATAACTGTCCTGAGATTCTGCTTTATATCGAGTAAGTGCTAAGTACTGCAGCTTATACATCGTAATCTACTAAACTTGCAGTACATTCTTATATATTTGGATGTTTGACGCGATCACTATATTGTGTAGCATCTACAAAAAGGAGTTACTGCCGCAAAATCCAACAAACATTGACAAACTGGTTATGGCAGGATTAGTGAAATGGTTCAAGAGCCATGTAAGCTTTTGAATTGCACTGTCAGTTTTTTTAATATATTGAGTACATAAGATGATCAGCTTGTCTATTTTCTATCCATAGGTTAAGAAGATGCGGGAGGATGGGCAGGCAGTTAATGATGCCCTTTACGCACTAGCAATGGGTCCTGGTACTCGGGTAAGACATTATGAATCTTGCGTTGTTGGAGATGTGCGCTACAACACCCTTGCACGCGACGAAGGCAGGAAGACACAAAACAGTGCCATCGTGAGCACGGATAAGTATGGCGAAGAGACAATTGAAATGTATGCTAACATAACAGACATTGTTCAGTTCCAGTATATCTCCAGTTCCGAGTTTCATCGGTGTGTGGTTCTGTTGTGCTGTCGTTGGTATAACCTGTTTTCCAGGATCACAAAACCCAGTGCTGATGATTATTTCAAATCCATCAATGTCAAGGCGGCGTACCAGACCGACGAGCCTTTTATTTTGGCAAATCAAGCAACATAGATATTTTTCTTGGAAGACACATATGCACGTAGCGATGACTGGAGAGTATTGCAAAGGTTTGAGCAGAGGAATTCGTTTAATGAAGTTGCACAACAAGATGATGCTTACACTACTCCTGATGTAGAAGATTCCACAGATGTTCCTAATATCTTTGAGAACCATCACGTCAATGACGCTAGCGAAAAGATTGCCTGTCGAGCTGTGGACATACGAGAGTTGATCAATAAGACACCAATGTTCGAGGACATTGAGGATGAAGAAGAAGATGACACTCGGGGTAATTACGATTCAGACTGATACACATGGCGACGATGTTGACGTTGCTGCTGCGGATGGTGATTAGATTGCTTTTGTCGTATTTGCATGTCAGAAGACGACTTTTTATCTACTATGTGAAATTGTGTGTGCTATGACAACTGAAACCTGATGAAGTTGTTGTTTAGTATCTTGCTGTGAGAACATCACTTATTATGTATGTTGATTTGTGTTTGGTGATTGTATGACGACTAAAACATGATGACATTGTTGTTTAGTTGTACTCATATTTGGCTGTGAAACTTCTATTTGATGACATAGTTTGTTGTTGGACTGCAATTTGCTCTACGTCTTCGAATGGGAACGAAGCTGACCCGACAGGGCCTCTGCTAATTTATTTATTAGCAAAAGGGCCTCTGCTATTTATTTATTTATGAGCAAAAGGGGATACCCCCCGATTTCTGTTAATAGAAATCATTAGATGTTCACAACACTACGCCCAGCCTGCTAAACAGGTTTCATTCATTACTAGTTTCAGCAAAGTGCTCATGTCATAGCCACTGAGTACATCACGAGTGCTACATACACTGCAAATAAAGAGACAATCATCCTACAGAGCACATCGATTTTGCCCATTATCTTCACAAGCTCTTTCATCTCCTCATTGCTGTCAAGGCCGTTCAGCAGCTATTGCTTGTCCATGATCAGAGGAACTGCATCTTTAACCTTCTGCTCTGCATCTTCCTCTTCTGTCATTCCTTCAGTTACTTGTCCAACACCCCAACCTGCTGGTATTGGGATTCCTCGGCTAATCAAATAATCAGCGTAGTTCCATTCCCCCACATCAGCAACTTCCCAGAAATACAAATCACACGAATCTTCCCTTTTCTACACGAATCAAATTGGAAGATCATCAACCAAACTATTAAAAAATCAGCAACTGAAAGCAGCGGAACAACACTTAAACATATTATTACCATATGATTCGGGCATTTGTAAAAGACTCGGCCAGGGTTGAGGATTGTGGTTGAGACGCGATGGATGACTCTTCCTTGATTTGCAGCAGTGGCACCACACCAACGACAGCGGGTTGCGATGAGCAACCGGCTGCGGTGCGTGCGCCGGTGGGGGTGTGATGAGACCCACAGGCGATGGTACGGGTGGTGACTTGGCGCATATCTGGTTGTTGCCTGCTGAAGAGCAGGTGGATGAGCCGCCAGCGGACATGGTTGCTACAGCCAGAGATTCTGATGCTAGGCAGAGTAAGTAGAGAAGAGGAGAAGCGAACGTTGGATATGTCAGTTTCATTACTTGCAGAGTAGCATAGCACCATATATAGTCATAGTCTAGGTTTGGATTCGAACCAGCTACAGGAGCACGTCTCTCTTTTTTCTAAAACTCAGCAACGTCTCTTTATTGGTAGACTAGCTTGTTCTGTACGCCTTCTCAAGTCTTTGATTTTCTTTTTCTTTTTGCGAGGAAGGAAGCAGGAGAAAATTGAGGGTTCCTAAGACTCGAACCCAAGACCTCTCGGTTGAAAACCAAGGGTGCTAGTCACTTATGTGGCGAACGTTCCCTGGGAGGAGGACGACAAACGAACGCATTTTCCTCGCAGTTTTAGTTGCGACGCAAGATCAAACGGTCGCAGTTTCGGGAATGTTATCTAGTGAACGAGCCCAGTTTTTCTTTCCTTCCTATATATAAAAAAGTATGCTACTTGGTGTCGGCTTAGTGAACAAACGATTGTGCCAACCTTGACCGTTGGATTGACATTCAACGTCTGTCGTGTTTCTTCAGTCTCTTCTTCCTCCAGCCGCCAAAGCCAAACCAGCGCCGGCGGGACCGCCTGCTCCTGCCTCCCACGGCTGGCTGTGCTGCCGCGCACGCATCATGGCCACATCGCACCCTAAAACTATGTGCATCTTCCTAGGCTCCTATATTTTCCCGTACGAGGCCTCACCATCGTCCTCCGCCTTGGTTCACTCGCCGCGGCGCCGCCCTCCAGTGTTGTCAACATGGTCAACAACCGAGAGGAATAAGGAGATGACTGTACATGGTGAGGATGACAGTAGGGACCCACCAGGATCATGGCAGTAGGCAAGCAAGTGCCTCCTTTATTACAAAAAAAAGGGTTCCTCCTGATGGTTTCCTGACATCTGGGTCGCACGCCACTGTCAACGTAGTCAATAAGCGAGATAACTGCACAAGGAGCGGTAGACACCCGGGACCCAGCAGCGCGCGCAGTATTTTCTTTTTTTCTTTTTCGAGACGGAGAAGGGTATCAAATGGGTTGTGCGGGAGCTGTGGCCCATCTAGCCCAGGCTTTTATTTCATATGTCTACCACATGACCAGCCCAGTTTTTTTCCTTTCTGAAAATGGCTAGCCCAGCTATTTTGTTTTTTGCAGAATAACCAACGTAGGCCTACTTGATTTTCTACGCCCTACTGGGCCGAAAATCTTTCAAGACGACGAGGGATGCATTCGGGCTTGCCCAGAAAATGGGCTATAAGTAATAAGAAATGGGCTGTAAAATGAAAAAATACAGCAAACAGGCAATTATTTCCAAAATACTTTTTTCTTTCGGATTTTGATATTTTATATTTCATTTTTTTGTGCGGGTAAATTTTCATTGGATTTAAATTAAGGTATGTTTAGTTTTTAAATTAATTTGAATCTGGCTAGAAATTTCGGGCTGTATGCTGTTTGAGACAGATTTGGATGCTGACTTGTGGGTATACTAGGTTGACGTGTACGAAAGGCTTTGTCAACTTAGTCCACAAACGATTCTAGCAGCAGTGACCGTTGGATGTTAATCCAACGGCCGTGCTGCTTCTTCAATATCTGATCTTCTTGCTCCAGCCGCCCAAACCAGCGCCGGTGGGACTGCCTACTCCCGCCTCCCGTGGCCGGCTGTGCTGCCGCACAGGCCGCACCGCCCCACCCTACTCCATCGCTGGCCAGGCCATTCCTCTACTCACCCACACCTCCTGTTATTTTTCGGCGACGGCAGCCAAACCAGTAAACCCTCGTACTCCCCACCGCGTGGGCAACCACTGCCGAGTCTTCCCCGGCTCCGGGTCGTTCCCTTCCTAGGCCTCGCCATCGTCCACCGCCCTGGTGCTCTCGGCGTGGCATGGTCAACGAACAACATCCATCAAAAGAGGACTGTACGTGGAGAAGCTGACAGCTGGGTCCACGGCCGAACGCCGCAAGGAAGTGCCTCTTTATTACGCGCAAAATAATGATTCCTCCAGCTGACAGGAGGGACCCATCGGAAGGGCCTCTGTATTTCATGAAAAAAACGTTCCTCCCGGTGATAGCTCGGACCCACCAGCTATATCTTCGCACGCAAGGAAGTGCATCCTTATTACGCACAAAAAAATGAATACTCCCCTGCTATCTAGGACCCACCATAGTTGGAGGCTGACTTGTGGGCCTACTAAGTTGATGCGGATGGAGGGCTTTGTCAACTTAGTCAATATGAACGATTCTAGCTCCAGTGACTGTACAATGTCCATCCAACGGCCGTAGTGCTTCTTCAACCTCTGGTCTTCTTGCTCCAGCCGCCCAAACAAGCGCCGATCATGCCGCCTGCTCCTGCCTCCCGTGGCCTGCTCTGCTGCCGCGCAGGCCTCAACGCCCCATCCTACTCCCATCGCTGGCCTGGCCATCCCTGTACTCACCCAGACCTCCTGTTATTCTCCGGCGACGGCAGCCACACACTGCAACCCAACCAGTAAACCCTCTACTCCCCTCCGCGTGGGAAACAACTGCCGAGTCTTCCTCGGCTCCGGGTCATTCCCTTTCTAGGCCTTGCCGTCGTCCACCGCCTTGGTGCTCTCACCGCGGCGTGGTCAACGTGGTCAAGGAACGACTTACATCGGAAGAGGACTGTATATGGAGAGGCTGACAGCTGGGTCCAGGGCCGCAGCAAGGAAGTGCCTCCTTATTACGCCCAAAATAATGATTCCTCCACCTGACAGCAGGGACCTACCGGAAGGGCCATATTTTGTAAAAAATAAGTTTCCCCCTGACAGCTGGGACCCACCAGCTATATCTTCGGACGCAAGGAAGTGCCTCCATATTAGGCGCGAAAAAAATTGAATCCACCCCCTGACAGCTCGGACCCACCATCAATAACTTCGCACGCAAGGAAGTGCCTCCTTATCCTCCCTGACAGCTGGGCCCCACCTGGTCGAAGCGTACGTAGGGTTGTCATTCTGGTCACGAACGTGTACATACATACTGGTCTATTGGTCTCTCTGCAACGATGAACCGTGGCCAAGCAAGAAGCAGCACATGTAGTAGTAGAGCCCCCGACGTAGCAGTTCAGGCAATCCCTTCTAAACTGTGTACATGTACGTACAGCCCGATCGCAAAAAATACGGCCACGTACATACATACAGGCGGGGTCTCGAACGCCTACTCGCGCATACGTACGGCCAGGGCTCGTGTATATGGAGAGGCAACAGACGGCAGCAACGGCGTCGTGTTCATCAGGAGCCAACCGGCTTGGACAGAACAGCCGAAACGAGGTCTGGCTTACCGCAGAACGGAGGAAACGGCCTTTCTGTTCGACTGCGTACGGTCGAAACGGGGTCCTGTTCATCAGGAAGGATCTGGCGTACCACAAAACGGAGGAAATAGACTTTTGTTCGAGTGCCTACGGTGGAAACGGGGTCCTGTTGATCAGGAGGGGTGTGGTGTACCGCAAAACGGAGGAAACAGACTTGTGTTCGAGTGCTACGGTCGAAACGGGGGTCCTGTTGATCGGGAGGGGTGTGGCGTACCGCAAAACGGGACTCCACGGGCTACTGTTCATCCACCGTCTACTGCCTCGCTCCAGCCTCCATGGGCTACTGTTCATCCACAGTCAACTTCCTCCTGCCTCCACCAGCTACTGTTCATCGACGGGGGTCCTGTTCATCTAGCCTCCACTGGCTACTGTTCAACCAGCCCTCCACGGGGTCCTGTTCATCCAGCCTCCACGGGGTCCTGTTCAACCAGCCCTCCACGGGGTCCCTTCACCAGCTATTGTTCATCCACCCCCACCTCCTCGATCGGGGTCCTGTTCATCCAGCGGCAACGGCATCTACTACCACGGGGTCCTGTTCATCCAACCCCCACCAGGAACTATTCATCCAACCCCCACCGGGGACTGTTCATCAAGAGGCAGCTTCGATCGGCTTCAGTTAGCAGCAGTAGCGAAGGAATCACTCGGGTTAAGTTAACAGCCAAGGGATCGATCGGGGTTCAGTAACGTAGCTAGTGCAATCGCTCGGGTTCAATTAGAGCCCAATGCCTCGCATATACGCGCGTACGTGTATGAGAGATACGCACAAACCTCCATGCATCGCTCGGCCCCGACCACCCACCGTAACCGGGAACTCCCCGAAATTTTCCTCGCCCTTGCTTCTACCACAATTTTTTCTGTCATGGACGGCTCAAAGAATGTCATGCAGGCGCGTCCCCGGCCCGCCCAGGACAAAAAGCCCATTTTCGGTCATGATTTTTTGTCATAGAAGTAGGATCCCACCACATCTATGATGATACGTGCTTTTGTCACAATTATCGTCATAGAAGTATCATAAACGTGACATAATTTTTTTCGTTCGGCCCAAAATGTCACGGATGTGTCTTTTTTTTGTAGTGTTAGTCATTAAGAACTCACATACTTATTGCAAAAGTTTATTAGCCATCAAAGCAAAGTACTAATACGCATGCTCCTAGGGGGATAGATTGGTAGGAAAAGACCATCGCTCATCCCCGACCGCCACCCATAAGGAAGACAATCAAAAAATAAATAATACTCCGACTTCATCACATAATGGTTCACCATACGTGCATGCTACAGGAATCACAAACTTTAACACAAGTATTTATACCAATCCACAATTACTCACTAGCATAACTCTAATATCACCATCTTTATATCTCAAAAAAAATGCAAGGAATCAAACTTCTCATATATTCAATGCTCTTTATATGAAAGTTCTTATTATATCCCTCTTGGATGCCCATCATATTAGGACTAAATTCATAACCTAAGCAAATTACCATGCTGTTTAAGACTCTCAAAATAATATAAGTGAAGCATGAGAGTTCATAAATTTCTATAAAATAAAACCACCGCGGTGCTCTAAAAAGATATAAGTGAAGCACTAGAGCAACTACCTAGCTCAAAAGATATAAGTGAAGCACATAGAGTATTCTAATAAATTCATGATTCATGTGTGTCCCTCTCAAAAGGTGTGTACAGCAAGTATGATTGTGTTAAACTAAAAAGCAAAGACTCATATCATACAAGACGCTCCAAGCAAAATACATATCATGTGCTGAATAAAAATATAGCCTCAAGTAAATTTACCGGTGGATTGAAGACAAAAGAGGGGATGCCATCCGGGGCATCCCCAAGATTAGATTCTTGGTTGTCCTTGAATATTACCTTGGGGTTCCTTGGTCATCCCCAAGCTTAGGTTCTTGCCACTCCTTATTCCGTTGTCCATCAAAACTTTACTCAAAACTTGAAAACTTCACAACACAAAACTCAACAGAAAACTCATAATCTCCGTTAGTATAATAAAGCAAATCCCCACTTAGGTACTGTTGTGAACTCATTCTAAATTTATATTGATGTTATATCTACTGTATTCCAACTTCTCCATGGTTCATACCATTTTATACTACTCATAGATTCATCAAAATAAGCAAACAACACATAGAAAACAGAATCTGTCAAAAACAAAACAGTCTGTAGTAATCTGGCAACTTCGTATACTTCTGTAACTCCAAAAATTCTGAACAATTCGGAAAATTTAGGAAATTTGTATATAAATCTTGTGTAAAAAATTCAGATCAAAAGAACACTTCTGTGAATTTCTAAAATTCTGGCAATGAGCGCAAAAGTTTCTGTTTTTCAGCAAGATCAAATCAACCATCACCATAGACCATCCCAAAGGTCTTACTTGGCACTTTATTGAAACAAAATCTATAAAACATGATTACTACAGCAGCATAATCATGTGAATGCACCAAAAACAGTAGGTATAAATATTGGGTTGTCTCCCAACAAGCACTTTTCTTTAATGCCTTTATAGCTAGGCATGATGATTTCAATGATGCTCACATAAAACATAAGAATTGAAACATAACGGGAGCATCATGAAGCATATGACTGGCACATTTAAGTCTAACCCACTTCCTATGCATAGGGATTTTGTGAGCAAACAATTTATGGGAACAAGAATCAACTAGTATAGGAAGGCAAAACAAGCATAACTTCAAGATTTTCAACACATAGGGAGGAAACTTGATATTATTGCAATTCCTACAAGCATATATTCCTCCCTCATAATAATTTTCAGTAGCATCATGTGTGAATTCAACAATATAGCTATCACACAAAGCATTCTTTTCATGATCCAGAAGCATAGAAATTTTACTACTCTCCTCATAAGCAAAATTCTTCTCATTCATAGTAGTGGGAGGAGCAAATTCAACAAAATAGCTATCATGAGATACTTGATTAAAATCATGATGAAAAGTTTCATGGTTATAATTACTCTTTATAGCATACATGTCATCACAATAATCATCATAAATAGGAGGCATGCTTTCATCATAATAAATTTGCTCATCAAAACTTGGGGGACTAAAAATATCATCTCCATCAAACATAGCATCCCCAAGCTTATGGCTTTGCATATCATTAGCATCATGGATATTCAAAGAATTCATACTAACAACATTGCAATCATGCTCATCATTCAAAAATTTAGTGCCAAACATTTTATTAACTTCTTCTTCCAACACTTGAGCACAATTTTCCTTTCCATCATTTTCACGAAAAATATTAAAAGATGAAGCATATGAGGCAACCTCAATTCCATTTTTTTTGTAGTTTTCTTTTATAGACTAAACTAGTGATAAAACAAGAAACTAAAAGATTCAATTGCAAGATCTAAAGATATACCTTCAAGAACTCACGTCCCCGGCAACGGCACCAGAAAAGAGCTTGATGTCTACTACGCAACCTTCTTCTTGTAGACTCATGTTGGGCCTCCAAGCGCAGAGTTTTGTAGGACAGTAGCAAATTTCCCTCAAGTGGATGACCTAAGGTTTATCAATCCGTGGGAGGCATAGGATGAAGATGGTCTCTCTCAAACGACCCTACAACCAAATAACAAAGAGTCTCTTGTGTCCCCAACACACCCAATACAATGGTAAATTGTATAGGTGCACTAGTTCGGCGAAGAGACGGTGATACAAGTGTAATATGGATAGTAGATATAGGTTTTTGTAATCTCAAAATATAAAAAAAGCAAGGTAACTAGTAACAAAAGTGAGCAAAAACGGTATTGCAATGCTTGAAAACAAGGCCTAGGGTTCATACTTTCACTAGTGCAAAATCTCTCAACAATGATAACATATTTGGATCACATAACAATCCCTCAACGTACAACAAAGAATCACTCCAAAGTTTCTATCGGAGAACGTAGGACGAAAACGTGCATCAACCCCTATGCATAGATTACTCTAATATCACCTCGGGAATCTGCGAGTTGAGTGCCAAAACATACATCAAGTGAATCAATAGAACATCCCATTGTCACCACAGATATCCCATCGCAAGACATACATCAAGTGTTCTCAAATCCAATACTCAATCCAACATAACGAAACCTCAAAGAGCAAGACTCAATTCAGCACAAGAAGGTAGAGGGGGAGAAACACCATATGATCCAACTATAGTAACAAAGCTCGCGATACATCAAGATCATGCCAAATCAAGAACACGAGAGAGAGAGAGAGAGAGAGATCAAACACATAGCTACTAGTACATACCCTAGCCCCGAGGGTGAACTACTCCCTCCTCATCATGGTGGCCGCCGGGATGATGAAGATGGCCTCCGGTGATGGTGGCCGCAGGGTGCCGGAATGGGCTCCCGATTGGTTTTTCATGGCTACAGGGGCTTACGGCGGTGAAACTTCCGATCTAGGGTTCTTTTCGGAGGTTTCTATATTTATAAGAATTTTTGGTGTCGGAAACAAGTCAGGGGGATGCCCGAGGGGCCCACAAGCCCTAGGGGTGCTACCAGGGGGGTCGGGCGCACCCCCTGGCTTGTGGACTCCTCCGGACTCTTCTGGTCCAACTCCGGTGCTTCGGAGGTCTCTTTTGGTCCATAAATAATCACCATAAATTTTCAGCCCATTCCGAGAACTTTTATTTCTGCACAAAAAACGACACCACGGTAGTTCTGCTGAAAATAGCGTCAGTCCGGGTTAGTTCTAATAAAATCATACCAAAACCATATAAAATTATTGCAAACATGGCATCAATACTTCATAAATTATAGATACGTTGGAGACGTATCAGCATCGTATGGTGTTGGAGAGGGCTTGCAGTCACTATAGCAAAGCGACTCAAGATCTTTTCAACATAGTGAGATTGAAGGAATGTAATCCCACCATCATCATCTCTCAACAGCTTGATGTTTAGAATCACATCAGCCACTCCTAAATCCTTCATCTCAAAACAACGAGATAGGAAATCCTTAACCTCCTTAATAACATTCAGATGTGTTCCAAAAATCAATATGTGATCATCATACAAGCAAAGGATAACTTCCTCGCCCCCACCATGGCGATAGTACACACATTTGTCAGCTTCATTCACAACAAAGCCTGCAGCTGTTAAAGTTATTTCAAACTTCGCATGCCACTGTTTGGGTGCTTGCTTAAGTCCATAAAAAGACTTCAGCAACTTGCACACTTTTCCTTCCTGACCATCTACTACAAACCCATCTGGTTGTTCCATATAAATTTCCTCGTCCAACTCTCCATTTAGGAAAGCAGTCTTAACATCCATTTGATGAACGAGAAGACCATGTGAGGCAGCTAATGAAAGCAGTACACGAATAGTGGTCAGTCGAGCCACAGGTGAGTAAGTATCAAAAAAGTCTTCACCCTCCTTTTGGGTATAACCCTTGGCCACGAGCCGTGCCTTGTACTTCTCAATAGTACCATCAGGCTAAGCTTCTTCTTGAATACCCATTTGCACCCTATAGGTCTGCACCCATAAGGACGATCAGTGATCTCTCAAGTTTCATTTGCCAAGATGGAATCCATCTCACTACAGATTGCTTCCTTCCAGTAGTCCGCATCTTCAGATGCATAGGCCTCTGAAATGGAACTGGGAGTGTCATCTATGAGATACACAAGAAAATCATCACCAAAGGACTTGTAGTCCTCTGTCTCTTGCTCCTTTTAGGAGTCTCATCATTGTCCTCCACAAGATCTTCAAGATGTTGCATCGGAGTGGTAGGTTCAGAAATTGTAACTACATCCCGACTCGATGAACTAGGCAACTCCTGATTTGATGAGCTACCCATATCCTTCATGGGAAAGATACCTTCAAAGAAAGTCGCATCATTCGACTCCATGATTGTACCAACATGCATGTCTGGTACCTCTGATTTTACAATCATGAATCTATAACCAATGCTATGAAAAGCATACCCAAGGAAAACACAATCCACAGTTTTTGGCCCAACCTTGCGCTTCTTTGGAACTAGCACATTGACTTTTGCCAAGCAGCCCCAAGTTCGTAAGTAAGAGAGTTTCAACCTTTTCTTCTCCCATTCCTTGAATGGAGTTATCTCTATGTTCTTTGTGGGAACTCGGTTTAGAACATGACATGCAGTCAATATTTCCTCCCCCCACCATGCCTTGGAGAGACCCGATGTGTCTAACATGGTGTTAACCAAATCAGTTAGAGTATTGTTCTTTCTTTCGGCTACCCCATTTGGATGAGGTGAATAGGGAGGCGTCCTCTCATGGATTATACCATGTTCCTCACAAAAAGAATCAAATTCATTTGAAAAATGCTCTCCACCATGATCGGACCTAAGCTTCTTGATTTTATGATCAAGTTGGTTTTCCACTTCAGCTTTATAGATCTTGAAAAAGTTCAAAGCCTCATCTTTTGATTTCAAAAGATACACTTGACAGTATCTAGTGGGGTCATCAATTAACATCATGAAATGTTTCTTTCCACCTTTTGTCAAAAAACCATTCATTTCACAAAGATCTGAATGTATGAGTTCAAGTGGCGCAAGATTTCTTATTTCTGCAGTCGTATGAGACTTACGAGGTTGTTTAGCTTGCACACAAACTTGACACTTAGATCCCTTGACAGTGGTGAAACTAGGGACTAAGTTCAACTTGGCTAGTCGCGACATGCAACCAAAGTTAACATGATAGAGACGTGAATGCCACACATTTGATTCACTATTGTTGAAAACATGATTAACAACTTTATTGCAAACATCTGAAAAGGATAAACGAAACAGGCCTCCTAATTCATAGCCTTTACCAACAAAAGTTCCATACTTGGATATTACAAATATATTCGACTCAAAGACAAGCTTGTAGCCATCTCTACACAGAAGAGATCCACTAACTAGATTTTTATTGACGGAGGGGACATAATTGATACATCCATTTTGCATCATGCTTTTATATTGATATTTACTGCATTATGGGCTGTTATTACACATTATGGAACAATACTTATGCCTTTTCTCTCTTATTTTACAAGATTTACATGAAGAGGGAGAATGCCGGCAGTTAGAATTCTAGACCGGAAAGGAGCAAATCTGAGAGACCTATTTTGCACAACTCGAAAAGTCCTGAAAATTTATGGAGAATTATTTTGGAAAATATAAAAAATATCGAGTGAAGAAAATACCAGAGGGGACCCCACCACGTGAACACAAGCCTGGGGGCGTGCCCTACCCCCTGGGCGTGCCCCTAGGGCTTGTGGGCCCCCTGGCAGGTCTCCGGTGCCCATCTTCTGCTATACGGAGGGTTTTGACCTGGAAAAAATCATAAGGAAGCTTTTGGGATGAAGCGCCGCCGTCTCGAGGCGGAACCTGGGCAGAAGCAATCTAGGGCTCCGGCGGAGTTGTTCTGCCGGGGAAACTTCCCTCCAGGAGGGGGAAATCAAAGCCATCGTCATCACCAATGATCTTCTCATCGAGAGGAGGTCAATATCCATCAACATCTTCACCAGCACCATCTCCTCTCAAACCCTAGTTCATCTCTTCTATCCGATCTTTGTCTCAAAACCTCAGATTGGTACATGTGGGTTGCTAGTAGTGTTGATTACTCCTTGTAGTTGATGCTAGTTGGTTTATTCGGTGGAAGATCATATGTTCAGATCCTTAATGATATTCAATACCCCTCTAATTATGAACATGAATATGCTTTGTGAGTATTTACGTTTGTTCCTGAGGAGATGGGAGAAATCTTGTTATAAGTAATCATGTGAATTTGGTATTCGTTCGATATTTTGATGAGATGTATGTTGTCTTTCCTCCAGTGGTGTTATGTGAACGTCGACTACATGACACTTCACCATGATTTGGGCCTAGGGGAAGGCATTGGGAAGTAATAAGTAGATGATGGGTTGCTAGAGTGACAAAAGCTTAAACCCTAGTTTATGCGTTGCTTCGTAAGGGGTTGATTTGGATCCATATGTTTCATGCTCTGGTTAGATTTATCTTAATTCTTCTTTCGTAGTTGCGGATGCTTGCGAGAGGGGTTAATCATAAGTGGGAGGCTTATCCAAGTAAGGACAGCATCCAAACACTGATCCACCCACATATCAAATTATCAAAGTAATGAACGTGAATCATATGAGCATGATGAAAACTAGCTTGACAATAATTCCCATGTGTCCTCGGGAGCGCTTTGATTTATATAAGAGTTTGTCCAGGCTTGTCCTTTGCTACAAAAAGGATTGGGCCACCTTGCTGCACCTTTGTTACACTTGTTGCTTGTTACCCGTTACAAATTATGTTATCACAAAACTATCTGTTACCGATAATTTCAGTGCTTGCAGAGAATACCTTGCTGAAAACAGCTTGTCATTTCCTTTTGCTCCTCGTTGGGTTCAACACTCTTACTTATCGAAAGGACTACGATAGATCCCCTATACTTGTGGGTCATCAAGACTCTTTTCTGGCGCCGTTGCCGGGGAGTGAAGTGCCTTTGGTAAGGAAAAATTTATATATTGTGCTGAAATTTACTATCAATTGTTGCTATGGAAAATAATCCTTTGAGGGGCTTGTTCGGGGTATCTTCACCCCGACCTGAAGAACAAAGAGTTTCCCCTCAACCTATTGAACCTACTGAAAATATTTATTATGAAATTCCTTCGGGTATGATAGAGAAACTGCTAGCTAATCCTTATGCAGGAGATGGAACATTACATCCTGATATGCATCTAATCTATGTGGATGAAGTTTGTGGATTATTTAAGCTTGCAGGTTTGCCCGAGGATGAAGTCAAGAAGAAGGTCTTCCCTTTATCTTTGAAGATGAAGGCATTGACATGGTATAGGCTATGCGATGATATTGGGACTTGGAATTACAACCGATTGAAATTGGAATTTCATCAGAAGTTTTATCCTATGCATCTAGTTCATCATGATCGGAATTATATTTATAATTTTTGGCCTCGTGAAGGAGAAAGTATCGCTCAAGCTTGGGGGAGGCTTAAGTCAATGTTATATTCATGCCCCAATCATGAGCTCTCAAGAGAAATTATTATTCAGAATTTTTATGCTCGGCTTTCTCGTAATGATATATCCATGCTCGATACTTCTTGTACTGGTTCTTTTATGAAGAAGACTATTGAATTCAAATGGGATTTATTGGAAAGAATTAAATGCAACTCTGAAGATTGGGAACTCGACGAAGGTAAGGAGTCAGGAATAAACCTCAAGTTTGATTGTGTTAAATCTTTTATGGATACCAATGCTTTTCGTGAATTTAGCACTAAATATGGATTTGACTCTGAGATAGTAGCTTCTTTCTGTGAATCATTTGCTACTCATGTTGATCTCCCTAAGGAGAAGTGGTTTAAATATCATCCTCCCATTGAAGTGAAAATAGTACAACCTATTAAAGCTGAAAGGGAAACTATTACTTATAATGTTGATCCTATTGTTCCTACTGCTTATATTGAGAAACCACCTTTCCCTGTTAGAATAAAGGAACATGCTAAAGCTTCACCTGTGGTTCATAAGAGTTATACTAGAACACCTACACCCTCTGAACAAATTAAAGTTGAATCTAGTATTGCTATGGTTAAAGATCTCTTGGTCGATAATATTGATGGGCAAGTTATTTATTTCTGTGATGAAGCTGCTAGAATTGCTAGACCCGATGATAAAGATAAACATAGGCCTATTGTTGGCATGCCTGTTGTTTTTGTTAAAATAGGAGATCATTGTTATCATGGCTTATGTGATTTGGGTGCTAGTGTGAGTGCAATTCCCTTTACTTTATATCAAGAAATTATGAATGATATTGCACCTGCTGAAATAGAAGAGATTGATGTCACTATTAAGCTTGCCAATAGAGATACTATATCACCATTTGGGATTGTTAGAGATGTTGAAGTCTTGTGTGGGAAAAACAAAATATCCTACTGATTTTCTAGTTCTTGGCTCCCCACAAGATGATTTTTGTCCCATTATATTTGGTAGACCTTTCTTGAACACTGTTAATGCCAAAATAGATTGTGAGAAAGAAAATGTTACTGTAAGTTTTGGGGATGTGTCTCATGAGTTTAATTTCTCCAAATTTCGTAGACAACCCCGTGATAAAGAATTGCCTAGTAAAGATGAAATTATTGGTCTTGCTTCTACTGATGTGCCTCCTACTGATCCCTTAGAACAATATTTGCTAGACCATGAAAATGATATGTTCATGAATGAAAGAAAGGAATTAGACGAGATTTTGTTTAAACAGATGCCTGTTTTGAAACACAATTTTCCTGTTGAGACTCTTGGAGATCCTCTACCACCCAAGAGTGATCCTGTATTTGATCTTAAACAATTACCTGATACTTTGAAATATACTTATCTTTATGAGAAAAAGATATATCCTGTTATTATTAGTGCTAACCTTTCAGAGCATGAAGAAAATAGATTATTGAAAGCTCTGAAGAAGCACCGTGCAGCTATTGGATATACTCTAGATGATATTAAGGGTATTAGTCCCACTCTATGTCAGCACAAAATTAATATGGAACCCGATGCTAAACTAGTTGTTGATCACCAGCGACGGTTGAATCCTAAAATGAAAGAAGTGGTAAGAAATGAAATAATAAAGCTTCTGGAAGCAGGTCTAATTTATCTTGTTGCTGATAGTAGATGGGTAAGTCATGTTCATTGTGTCCCCAAGAAGGGAGGTATTACCGTTGTTCCTAATGATAAAAATGAATTGATTCCACAAAGAATTGTCATAGGTTATAGAATGGTTATTGATTTTAGAAAGTTGAACAAAGCTAATGGGAAAGATCATTATCCTCTACCTTTTATTGATCAAATGCTAGGAAGACTATCAAAACATACACACTTTTGCTTTCTAGATGGTTATTCTGGTTTTCCCAAATACCTGTGTCACAAGAGGATCAAGAAAAAACTACTTTTACTTGCCCTTTCGGTACCTTTGCCTATAGACGTATGCCTTTTGGTTAATGTAATGCACCTGCTACTTTTCAAAGATGTATGACTACTATATTCTCTGACTTTTGTGAAAAGATTGTTGAGGTTTTCATGGATGATTTCTCCTTTTATGGAACATCTTTTGATGATTGCTTAAGCAACCTTGATCGAGTTTTGCAGAGATGTGAAGAAACTAATCTTGTCTTGAATTGGGAGAAGTGCCACTTTATGGTTAATGAAGGTATTGTCTTGGGGCATAAAATCTCCGAAAGAGGTATTGAAGTTGATAAAGCTAAAGTTGATGCTATTGAAAAAAATACCGTGTCCTAAAGATATCAAAGGTATAAGAAGTTTCCTTGGTCATGCTGGTTTCTATAGGAGGTTTATTAAAGACTTCTCTAAAATTTCTAGGCCTCTCACTAATCTCTTGCAAAAATATGTTCCATTGGTTTTTGATGATGATTGTGTAGAAGCATTTGAAATACTTAAGAAGTCTTCGATTTCTGCACCTATTGTTCAACCACCTGATTGGAACCTACCCTTTGAAATTATGTGTGATGCTAGTGATTATGCTGTTGGTGCTGTTCTAGGATAAAGAGTTGATAAGAAATTAAATGTTATCCATTATGCTAGTAAAACTCTAGACAGAGCTCAAAGAAATTATGCTACTACTGAAAAAGAATTTTTAGCAGTTGTATTTGCTTGTGATAAGTTCAGATCTTATATTGTTGATTCCAAAGTAATTGTTCACACTGATCATGCTGCTATTAAATACCTTATGGAAAAGAAGGATGATAAACCTAGACTTATTAGATGGGTTCTCTTGCTGCAAGAATTTGATTTGCATATTATTGATAGAAAGGGAGCTGAGAACCCCGTAGCAGACAACTTGTCTAGGTTAGAAAATATTCTTGATGACCCACTACATATTGATGATAGCTTTCCTGATGAACAATTCGCTGTCATAAATGCTTCTCATAGTACTCCATGGTATGCTGATTATGCCAATTATATTGTTGCTAAATTTATACCACCTAGCTTCACTTACCAACAAAAGAAAAAGTTTTTCTATGATTTAAGACATTACTTCTGGGATGACCCACACCTTTATAAAGAAGGAGTAGATGGTGTTATTAGATGTTGTGTACCTAAGCATGAACAGGAACAGATCCTACGCAAGTGTCACTCCGAGGCCTACGGAGGACACCATGCTGGTGATAGAACTGCACACAAGGTATTACAATCTGGTTTTTATTGACCTACTCTCTTCAAGGATGCTCGTTAGTTTGTCTTGTCTTGTGATGAATATCAAAGAATTGGTAATATTAGTAGACGTCAGGAAATGCCTGTGAATTATTCACTTGTTATCGAACCATTTGATGTTTGGGGATTTGGTTATATGGGACCTTTTCCTTCCTCTAATGGGTATACACATATTTTGGTTGCTGTTGATTATGTTACTAAGTGGGTAGAAGATATTCCAACTAGTAGTGCTGATCATAACACCTCCATTAAAATGCTTAAAGAAGTTATTTTCCAGAGGTTTGGAGTCCCTAGATATTTAATGACTGATGGTGGTTCACACTTTATTCATGGTGCTTTCCGTAAATTGCTTGCTAAGTATGATGTTAACCATAGAATTGCATCTCCATATCATCCTCAGTCTAGTGGTCAAGTACAATTAAGTAACCGAGAAATAAAGTTGATTTTGCAAAAGACTGTTAATAGATCCAGAGAGAATTGGTCTAAGAAACTTGATGATGCATTATGGGCTTATCGAACTGCTAATAAAAACCCTATGGGTATGTCTCCATATAAAATGGTTTATGGAAAGGCATGTCACTTACCTCTCAAACTAGAACATAAAGCTTATTGGGCAATTAAAGAACTCAACTATGATTTCAAACTTGCCGGTGAGAAGAGGTTATTGATGAATGGAGAACCCAAGCCTATGAGAATGCCAAATTGTTTAAAGAAAAAGTTAAAAGATGGCATGATAAAAGGATACAAAAGCTTGAATTTAATGTAGGTGACCATGTCTTGCTATACAATTCTCGTTTAAGATTTTTTGCAGGAAAGCTTCTCTCTAAATGGGAGGGCTCTTACATTATCGAGGAAGTTAACGTTCCGGTGCCATCAAAATCAACAACGCCGAAGGCACTAACCCGAAGGTGTAAATGGGCAAAGAATCAAACATTATATTTCAGGTACTCCCATAAATGTTGAGACCAATATTATGAATACCATAACACCGGAGGAGTACATAAGGGAGACCTACCAGAATGTTTCAGACTCCGAAAAGGAATAGGTATGTGGTATGGTAAGTAAACCGACTCCAAAACTTTTCCAATGGCAGTTTTACTCCGTTTGGAATATTTAAAAAATTAGGGAAATAAAAAGTAGTCCGAAAAGAGCACGAGGAGGCGACAAGCCCTGGGGGCGAGCCTTACCCCCTGGGCGCGCCTCCCAGGCTTGTGGCCACCTCGTGTGCCCTCCGGACTCCGTTTTCTTGTGGAACACTCCTTTTGGTCGGTAAAAATTCATTATATAATCTCCCGAAGGTTTTGACCACCGTACCACGACAAAATCCTCTGTTCTTGTTTTGAGCTGTTTTTCTGATAGATCTAGATCACTATGACGTCCCCAAGTCCTCCGAAGGACAAGTTCTTCGAGAAGGTCATCAATCGCTACCTCACGGAGGTGCTGTAACACCCTCAAACTATTGAGATGCGTGAGGGGGTGCTGCACATCCGCGATGTTCAAGGGCTAATAAGGACCAGAAGCGTGGAGACAAGGCTCGAAGCAATGGAGCAGCAAGTCTTCAAGTGCCAAGGGATGGTGGAACGCGGACTCAACTCCAATCACTCCATGATCACGGAATTTACCCGTGACCACAAGCTGGACGCCAAGAACATCGGAGAGGCCATCTTCAAGCTTCATGAGAAAATCGAGCATCTCCAAGCCCAGATCTATGACCTACAAAACCAAAACTGTGAGTATGAATATAGATTTAAGAGGACGAGTTTGGCTGCAGATTTGAGGATCTCAGAGACTCGTTCATACTTTTACGATGGTGAACCTATGCCTTGGAAGACGGAGGATAAGCTTCTTTCATCATCAACAACTCCGTCATCCCCACCTCCGAAGAAAGAGACATAAATACATGGGTATGGGCACTCCCCTTGGCAACTGCCAAGCTTGGGGGAGGTGCCCCGGTATCGTCTCACCATCACATCTTTACCTTTATCGTTTTTCTTAGTTCGATCCTTTTGGTTATATATCGGTTTAGTAGAATAAAGTTTTAGTATGATCTAGCTTTGAGTTTTGCTTTGTGTTCCCTCTATGTAATCGAGTCTGAGAGTTATATAATAAAGATTAGTTTTGAGTCGAGGGCTTTGCTTTCTTGCTATGATCTTGAGAAAAAGAAATAAAAAATAAAAATATTATATAATGATCTTATGGGAAGTGACGACTTCACATATAAGAAGTATGTCGCATGAAATTTGTTGGGAGTTGACAAACATAGTTTTGGTCATTGTTGCAATTAAGAGGAAGTAATAAAGAAAGAGAGGTCTCACATATAAATATACTATCTTGGACATCTTTATGATTGTGAGCACTCATTAAATTATTATATGCTAAAATGTTGATGTTGGACAAGGAAGACAACGTAATGGGTTATGTTTCTTTATATCTGAATAGAAGTTATATTGTCATGGATCGTCCAACATGTTGAGCTTGCTTCTCATCCCATGCTAGTGAAATCTTTTGCACCAAGTAGAGATACTACTTGTGCATCCAAAATCCCTTAACCCAGTTTTGCCATGAGAGTCCACCATACCTACCTATGGATTGAGTAAGATCCTTCAAGTAAGTTGTCATCGGTGCAAGTAATAAAAATTGCTCTCTAAATATGTATGATCTATTAGTGTGAGGAAAATAAGCTTTATACGAACTTGTGATATGGAAGAAATAAAAGCGATAGACTGCATAATAAAGTTCTTTATCATAAGCGGCAATATAAAGTGACGTTCTTTCGCATTAAGATTTTGTGCATCCAACCATAAAAGCGCATGACAACCTCTGCTTCCCTCTGCGAAGGGCCTATCTTTTATTTACCCTCTACCTTAATGCAAGAGTCATGGTGATCATCACCTATTCTTTTTACACTTTTTCTTTTTGGCAAGCACTACATGTTGGGGAAGATCCAGATATATATATCCACTCGGATGTAGATATTCATAAACTATTATTATTGACATTACCCTTGAGGTAAAAGGTTGGGAGGCGAAACCATAAGCCCCTATCTTTCTCTGTGTCCGATTGAAACTTTGATCTCATAAGTATCACGTGAGTGTTAGCAATTATGAAAGGCTAAATGATAGTTGAGTATGTGAACTTGCTGAAAAGCTCTTACATTGACTCTTTCTTGTTCCATACTTTACCTTGTGAACGAATTGTTACTTTGGCATAAGAAATTATATGACAAAATATGTTTCTGTTCTAAGGATGATCATGATGCCTTCATGTCCGTACTTTATTTTATCGAATCCTCTATCTCTAAACATGTGGACATGATTATCGATTTCGGTTTCTACTAGAGGACAAGCGAGGTCTAAGCTTGGGGGAGTTGATACGTCCATTTTGCATCATGCTTTTATATTGATATTTACTGCATTATGGGCTGTTATTACACATTATGGTACAATACTTATGCCTTTTCTCTCTTATTTTACAAGTTTTACATGAAGAGGGAGAATGCCGGCAGCTGGAATTCTAGACCGGAAAGGAGCAAATCTGAGAGACCTATTCTGCATAACTCCAAAAGTCCTAAAAATTTACAGAGAATTATTTTGGAATATATAAAAAATATTGGGTGAAGAAAATACCAGAGGGGACCCACCAGGTGGCCACAAGCCTGGAGGGTGCGCCCTACCCCCTGGGCGCGCCCCTAGGGCTTGTGGGCCCCTTGCCAGGTCTCCGGTGCCCATCTTCTGCTATATGGAGGGTTTTGACCTGGAAAAAATCATAAGGAAGCTTTCGGGATGAAGCGCACACCGTCTCGAGGCAGAACCTAGGCAGAAGCAATCTAGGGCTCCGGCGGAGCTGTTCTGCCGGGGAAACTTCCCTCCGGAGGAGCAAATCGAAGTCATCGTCATCACCAACGATCCTCTCATCGAGAGGGGGTCAATCTCCATCAACATCTTCACCAGCACCATCTCCTCTCAAATCCTAGTTCATCTCTTGTATCCGATCTTTGTCTCAAAACCTCAGATTGGTACCTGTGGGTTGCTAGTAGTGTTGATTACTCCTTGTAGTTGATGCTAGTTGGTTTATTCGGTGGAAGATCATATGTTCAGATCCTTAATGATATTCAATACCCCTCTGATAATGAACATGAATATGCTTTGTGAGTATTTACAATTGTTCCTGAGGAGATGGGAGAAATCTTCTTATAAGTAATCATGTGAATTTGGTATTCGTTCGATATTTTGATGAGATGTATGTTGTCTTTCCTCCAGTGGTGTTATGTGAACGTCGACTACATGACACTTCACCATGATTTGGTCCTAGGGGAAGGCATTGGGAAGTAATAAGTAGATGATGGGTTGCTAGAGTGACAGAAGCTTAAACCCTAGTTTATGTGTTGCTTCATAAGGGGTTGATTTGGATCCATATGTTTCATGCTCTGGTTAGATTTATCTTAATTCTTCTTTCGTAGTTGCGGATGCTTGCGAGAGGGTTTAATCATAAGTGGGAGGCTTGTCCAAGTAAGGACAGCACCCAAGCACCGGTCCACCCTGTAGGAAATATGCCCTAGAGGCAATAATAAAGTTGTTACTTTATATTTCCTTATTCATGATAAAGGTTTATTATTCATGCTAGAATTGTATTGATCGGAAACTTAAATACATGTGTGAATACATAAACAAATACTGTGTCCCTAGTAAGCCTCTACTAGACTAGCTCGTTGATCAAAGATGGTTAATGTTTCCTAACCATAGACATGTGTTGTCATTTGATAACTGGATCACATCATTAGGAGAATGATGTGATGGACATGACCCATCTGTTAGCTTAGCATATTGATCGTTCAGTTTATTGCTATTGCTTTCTTAATGTCAAATACATATTCCTTCGACTATGAGATTATGCAACTCCCGGATACCGGAGGAATACCTTGTGTGCTATCAAACGTCACAACATAACTGGGTGATCATAAAGATGCTCTACAGGTATCTCCGAAGGTGTTTGTTGAGTTGGCATAGATCGAGATTAGGATTTGTCACTCCAAGTATCGGAGAGGTATCTCTGGGCCCTCTTAGTAATACACATCATAAGAAGCCTTGCAGGCAAAGTGACTAAGGAGGTAGTTGCAAGATGATGTATTAAGGAACGAGTACAGAGACTTGCCAGTAACGAGATTGAACTAGGTATGAAGATACCGACGATCGAATCTCGGGCAAGTAACATACCCATGGACAAAGGGAATTACGTATGTTGTCATAAGGTTTGACCGATAAAGATCTTCGTAGAATATGTAGTAGCCAATATGGGCATCCAGGTTCCGCTATGGGTTATTGACCGGAGAGGTGTCTCGGTCATGTCTACATAGTTCTCGAACCCGTAGGGTCCGCACGCTTAACGTTCATTGACGATATAGTGTTATATGAGTTATATGATTTGGTGACCGAATGTTGTTCGGAGTCCCGAATGAGATCACGGACATGACGAGGAGTCTCGAAATGGTCAAGAGGTAAATATTGATATATAGGACGATGGTATTCGGACACCGGATGTGTTTCGGAGTGTACTGGGTAGTCATCGGAGTATCGAAGGGGGTACCGGACACCCCCAGAAGGGTAATGGGCATATTGGGCCATTAGAGGGGAGAACACCAGCCCACAAGGGGCTGGCGCACCCCCTATGGCAGCCGCCCAAGTGGGGAAAGGAAAGGCGGGGGGGATTCGGCCTCCCCCTTCCTTCCCTCTTCCCCCTTTCCTTTCCTCCTTCGATAAATATGGTAAGGGGGGCGCCTCCTGGCTGCTCCCTCCTCCCCCCCCCACCTATATATATGTGGGAGGGGGCGCCAAGCAAAAACACAACAATTGCTTAGCCGTGTGCGGCGCCACCCTCCACCGTTTACACCCTCGGTCATATTTTCGTAGTGCTTAGGCGATGCCCAACGGAGATCACTTCACCATCACCGTCACCATGCCGTCGTGCTGGCGGAACTTATCCACTACCTCGCCGTCTTGCTGGATCAAGAAGGCGGAGGACGTCACTGAGCTGAACGTGTGCTGAACGCGGAGGTGCCGTACGTTCGGTACTCGATCGGTTGGAGCGCGAAGAAGTTCGACTACATCAACCACATTAACAAACGGTTCCGCTTACGGTCTATGAGGGTACGTAGACACACTCTCCCCTCTCGTTGCTATGCATCTCCTTGATAGATCTTGCGTGTGCGTAGAATTTTTTTTGTTTTCCATGCAATGTTTCCCAACAGTGGCATTCGAGCCAGGTCTATGCGTAGATGATATGCACAAGTAGAACACAAAGAGTTGTGGGCGGTGATAGTCATACTACTTACCACCAACGTCTTATTTTGATTCGGCGGTATTGTGGGATGAAGCGGCCCAGACCAACCTTACATGTCCACGCACATGAGACCGGTTCCACCGACAGACATGCAACTAGTTTTGCATAAAGGTGGCTGGCGGGTGTCTATTTCTCCTACTTTAGTTGAATCGAATTTGACTACGACCGGTCCTTGAAGAAGGTTAAAACAGCAAACTTGATGAATCACCGTTGTAGTTTTTGTCGTAGGTAAGAACGGTTCTTGCTAGAAGCCCGTAGCAGCAACGTAAAACTTGCAACAACAAAGTAGAGGACGTCTAACTTGTTTTTGCAGGGCATATTGTGATGTGATATGGTCAAGATATGATGTGATATATGTTGATGTATGAGATGATCATGTTTTGTAATATCGACAACTGGTAGGAGCCTTAGGGTTGTCTCTTTATTCTACGAAGTGCAAGCGCCATGTAATTGCTTTACTTTATCACAATGCATTAGCGATAGTTGTAGAAGCAATAGTTGGCGAGACGACCCCGACGCAATGATGGAGATCAAGGTGTCGAGCCGGTGATGATGGAGATCATGACAATGCTTTGGAGATGGAGATCAAAAGCACAAGATGATGATGGCCATATCATGTCACATATTTTGATTGCATGTGATGTTTATCCTATATGCACCTTATTTTGCTTAGAACGGTGGTAGCATTATAAGATGATCCCTTCACTAAATTTCAAGATAAAAGTGTTCTCCCCGAGTATGCACCGTTGCCAAAGTTTGTCGTTTCGAAGCACCTCGTGATGATCGGGTATGATAGACTCTACGTTCACATACAACGGGTGTAAGACAGTTTTGCACATGCAGAATACTTGGGTTAAACTTGACGAGCCTAGCGTGTACAGAGATGGTCTCGGAACACTGGAGACCGAAAGGTCGAAGGTCAGTCATATAGTAGATATGATCAACATAGAGATGTTCACCATTGATGACTACCTCATCTCACGTGATGATCGGACATGGGTTAGTTGATTTGGATCACGTATCACTTTAATAACTTGAGGGATGTTTATTTAAGTGGGAGTTCATTAGTAATTTGATTAATTGAACTTAATTTATTATGAACTTATTCTTATAGTTTTGCATATCTATGTTCTAGATCAATGGCCCGAGCTACCGTTCCCCTGAATTTTAATGCGTTCCTAGAGAAAGCTAAGTTGAAAGATGATGGTAGAAACTACACGGACTGGGTCCGTAACTTGAGGATTATCCTCATTGCTGCACAGAAGAATTATGTCCTTGATGCACCGCCAGGTGAAGGACCTGCTGCAGGAGCTGAAGCAGATGTTATGAACGTCTGGCAAGTTCGATCTAATGACTACTCGATAGTTCAGTGTGCCATGCTTTACGGCTTAGAACCGGGACTTCAAAGACATTTTGAACATCATGGAGCATATGAGATGTTCCAAGAGTTGAAGTTAATATTTCAAGCAATTGCCCGGGTTGAGAGATATGAAGTCTCCAACAAGTTCTATAGCTGCAAGATGGAGGAGAACAGTTCTGTCAGTGAACACATACTCAAAATGTCTGGGTATCATAACCACTTGACTCAGCTGGGAGTTGATCTTCCAGTTGATAGTGTTATTGACAGAGTTCTTCAATCACTGCCTCCAAGCTACAAAGGCTTCGTGATGAACTATAATATGCAAGGGATGAATAAAACAATTCTTGACCTCTTCGCAATGCTTAAGGCCGCGGAGGTAGAAATCAAGAAGGAGCATCAAGTGTTGATGGTTAACAAGACCACTAGTTTCAAGAAAAAGGGCAAGGGAAAGAAAGGGAACTTCAAGAAGAATGGCAAGCAAGTTGCCACTCCCGGGAAGAAGCCCAAAGCTGGACCCAAGCCTGAAACTGAGTGCTTCTACTGCAAAGGGAATGGTCACTGGAAGCAGAACTGCCCCAAATACTTGGCGGATAAGAAGGATGGCAAAGTGAACAAAGGTATATTTGATATACATGTTATTGATGTGTACCTTACTAATGCTCATAGCAGCGCCTGGGTATTTGATACTGGTTCGGTTGCTCATATTTGTAACTCGAAACAGGAGCTGCGGAATAAACGAAGATTGGCTAAGGACGAGGTGACGATGCGCGTCAGAAATAGTTCCAAGGTCGATGAGATCGCCGTTGGCACGCTACCTCTACATCTATCTTCGGGATTAGTTTTAGACCTCAATAATTGTTATTTGGTGCCCGCGTTGAGCATGAACATTATATCTGGATCTTGTTTATTGCAAGACAGTTATTCATTTAAATCGGAGAATAATGGTTGTTCTATTTATATGAGTAATATCTTTTATGGTCATGCACCCTTGATGAGTGGTCTATTCTTGTTGAATCTCGATTGTAGTGATACACATATTCATAATATTGATGCCAAAAGATGCAAAGTTGATAATGATAGTGCAACATACTTGTGGCACTGCCGTTTAGGTCATATTGGTGTAAAGCGCATGAAGAAACTCCATGCAGATGGACTTTTGGAATCACTTGATTATGAATCATTTGATACTTGCGAACCATGCCTCATGGGCAAGATGACTAAAACTCCATTCTCCGGAACAATGGAGCGAGCTAATGACTTATTGGAAATAATACATACCGATGTATGCGGTCCGATGAGTGTTGAGGCACGCGATGGGTATCATTATTTTCTGACCTTCACAGATGGTTTGAGTAGGTATGGGTATATCTACTTGATGAAACACAAGTCTGAAACATTTGAAAAGTTCAAAGAATTTCAGAGTGAAGTGGAGAATCATCGTAACAAGAAAATAAAGTTTCTACGATCTGATCGCGGAGGCGAATATTTGAGTTACGAGTTTGGCCTTCATTTAAAACAATGTGGAATTGTTTCACAACTCACGCGACCTGGAACACCACAGCGTAATGGTGTGTCCGAATGTCGTAACCGTACTTTATTGGATATGGTGCGTTCTATGGTGTCTCTTACCGATTTACCACTATTGTTTTGGGGTTATGCATTAGAGACAGCCGCATTCATGTTAAAGAGGGCACCGTCTAAATCCGTTGAGATGACACCGTATGAACTGTGGTTTGGCAAGAAACCTAAGCTGTCGTTTCTTAAAGTTTGGGGTGGTGACACTTATGTCAAAAGGCTTCAGCCTGATAAGCTTGAACCCAAATCGGAGAAGTGCATCTTCATAAGATACCCTAAGGAAACAATTGGGTACACCTTCTACCACAGATCTGAAGGCAAGATCTTTGTTGCCATGAATGGAACCTTTCTAGAGAAGGAGTTTCTCTCGAAAAAAGTGAGTGGGAGGAAAGTAGAACTTGATGAGGTAATTGTACCTTCTCTCGAATTGGAAAGTAGCACATCAGAGAAATCCGTTCCCGTGATGCCTACACCAACTAGAGAGGAAGCAAATGATAATGATCATGAAATTTCAGATCAAGTTGCTACTGAACCTCGTAGGTCGACCAGAGCACGATCCGCACCAGAGTGGTACGGCAATCCTGTCCTGGAAGTCATGTTACTAGACCAAGGCGAACCTACGAACTATGAAGAAGCTATGATGAGCCCAGATTCCGATAAATGGCTTGAGGCCATGAAATCTGAGATAGGATCCAAGTATGAGAACAAAGTGTGGACTTTGGTGGACTTGCCCGATGATCGGCAAGCTATAGAAAATAAATTGATCTTCAAGAAGAAGACTGACGCTGATGGTAATATTACTGCATAGAAAGCTTGACTTGTCGCGAAAGGTTTTCGACAAGTTCAAGGAGTTGACTATGATGAGACTTTCTCACCCGTAGCGATGCTTAAGTCTGTCCGAATCATGTTAGCAATTGCCGCATTTTATGATTATGAAATCTGGCAAATGGACATCAAAACTGCATTTCTTAATGGATTTCTTAAAGAAGAGTTGTATATGATGCAACCAGAAGGTTTTGTCGATCCTAAAGGTGCTAACAAAGTGTGCAAGCTCCAGCAATCCATCTATGGACTGGTGCAAGCATCTCAGAGTTGGAATATATGCTTTGATGAGGTGATCAAAGCATATGGTTTTATACAGACTTACGGTGAAGACTGTATTTACAAGAAAGTGACTGGGAGCTCTGTAGCATTTTTGAAATTATATGTGGATGACATATTATTTATTGGAAATGGTATAGAATTTCTGGATAGCATAAAAGGGTACTTGAATAAGAATTTTTCAATGAAAGACCTCGGTGAAGTTGCTTACATATTGGGCATCAAGATCTATAGAGATAGATCAAGACGCTTAATAGGACTTTCACAAAGCATATACCTTGATAAAGTTTTGAAGAAGTTCAAAATGGATCAATCAAAGAAAGGGTTCTTGCCTGTGTTACAAGGTGTGAAGTTGAGTCAGACTCAAAGCCCGACCTCTGTAGAAGATAGAGAGAAAATGAAAGTCATTCCCTATGCCTCAGCCATAGGTTCTATCATGTATGCTATGTTGTGTACCAGACCTGATGTGTGCCTTGCCATAAGTCTGGCAGGGAGGTACCAAAGTAATCCAGGAGTGGATCACTGGACAGCGGTCAAGAACATCCTGAAGTACCTGAAAAGGACAAAGGATATGTTTCTCGTTTATGGAGGTGACGAAGAGCTCGTCGTAAATGGTTACGTCGATGCTAGCTTCGACACTGATCCGGATGACTCTAAGTCACAAACCGGATACGTATTTATATTGAATGGTGGAGCTGTTAGTTGGTGCAGTTCCAAGCAGAGCGTCGTGGCGGGATTTACGTGTGAAGTGGAGTACATAGTTGCTTCGGAAGCAGCACATGAAGGAGTCTGGATGAAGGAGTTCATATCAGATCTGGGTGTAATACCAAGTGCATCAGGTCCAATGAAAATCTTTTGTGACAACACTGGAGCAATTGCCTTGGTGAAGGAATCCAGGTTTCACAAGAGAACCAAACACATTAAGAGACGCTTCAACTCCATTCGTGAAAAGGTCAAGGATGGAGACATAGAGATTTGCAAAATACATACGGATCTGAATGTGGCAGACCCGTTGACTAAGCCTCTTCCGCGAGCAAAACATGATCAGCACCAAGACTCCATGGGTGTTAGATTCATTACAATGTAATCTAGATTATTGACTCGAGTGCAAGTGGGAGACTGAAGGAAATATGCCCTAGAGGCAATAATAAAGTTGTTATTTTATATTTCCTTATTCATGATAAAGGTTTATTATTCATGCTAGAATTGTATTGATCGGAAACTTAAATACATGTGTGAATACATAAACAAATACCGTGTCCCTAGTAAGCCTCTACTAGACTAGCTCGTTGATTAAAGATGGTTAAGGTTTCCTAACCATAGACATGTGTTGTCATTCGATAACGGGATCACATCATTAGGAGAATGATGTGATGGACATGACCCATCCGTTAGCTTAGCATATTGATCGTTCAGTTTATTGCTATTGCTTTCTTAATGTCAAATACATATTCCTTTGACTATGAGATTATGCAACTCCCGGATACCGGAGGAATACCTTGTGTGCTATCAAATGTCACAACGTAACTGTGTGATCATAAAGATGCTCTACAGGTATCTCCGAAGGTGTTTGTTGAGTTGGCATAGATCAAGATGAGGATTTGTCACTCCGAGTATCGGAGAGGTATCTCTGGGCCCTCTCGGTAATACACTTCATAAGAAGCCTTGCAAGCAAAGTGACTAATGAGTTAGTTGCAAGATGATGTATTGCGGAACGAGTAAAGAGACTTGCCGGTAACAAGATTGAAATAGGTATGAAAATACCGACGATCGAATCTCGGGCAAGTAACATACCGATAGACAAAGGGAATTACGTATGTTGTCATAAAGGTTTGACCGATAAAGATCTTGGTAGAATATGTAGGAGCCAATATGGGCATCTAGGTTCCGCTATTGGTTATTGACTGGAGAGGTGTCTCGGTCATGTCTACATAGTTCTCGAACCCGTAGAGTCCGCACGCTTAACGTTCATTGACGATATAGTGTTATATGAGTTATATGATTTGGTGACCGAATGTTGTTCGGAGTCCCGAATGAGATCACGGACATGACGAGGAGTCTCGAAATGATCAAGAGGTAAATATTGATATATAGGACGATGGTATTCGGACACCGGAAGTGTTTCGGAGTGTACCTGGTAGTCATCGGAGTACCAGAGGGGGTACCGGACACCCCCGGAAGGGTAATGGGCCTATTGGGCCATTAGAGGTTAGCAAACCAGCCTACAAGGGGCTGGCGCACCCCCTATGACAGCCGCCCAAGTGGGGAAAGGAAAGGGGGAGGATTCGGCCTCACCCTTCCTTCCCTCTTCCACCTTTCCTTTCCCCCTCCGATAAATATGGTAAGGGGGGCGCCACTTGGGAGGGACCTCAAGTAGGATTCGGCCTACTTGGGGGCGCCTCCTGGCTGCTCCCTCCTCCCCCTACCTATATATATTTTCGTGTGCGGCGCCCCCCTCCACCGTTTACACCCTCGGTCATATTTTCGTAGTGCTTAGGCGAAGCCCTGCGGAGATCACTTTACCATCACCGTCACCACGCCGTCGTGCTGACGGAACTCATCCACTACCTCGCCGTCTTGCTGGATCAAGAAGGGGAGGACGTCACCAAGTTGAACGTGTACTGAACGCGGAGGTGCCATACGTTCGGTACTCGATCGGTTGGAGCGCGAAGAAGTTCGACTACATCAACCGCGTTAACCAACGCTTCCGCTTACGGTCTACGAGGGTACGTAGACACACTCTCCCCTCTCGTTGCTATGCATCTCCTTGATAGATCTTGCGTGTGCATAGAATTTTTTTGTTTTCCATGCAATGTTTCCCAACACACCCACATATCAAATTATCGAAGTAACGAACGCGAATCATATGAGCATGATGTAAACTAGCTTGACAATAATTCCTATGTGTCCTCGGGAGCGCTTTGCTTTATATAAGAGTTTGTCCAGGCTTGTCCTTTGCTACAAAAAGGATTGGGCCACCTTGCTGCACCTTTGTTACACTTGTTGCTTGTTACCCGTTACGAATTATCTTATCACAAAACTATCTTTTACCGATAATTTCAGTGCTTGCAGAGAATACCTTGCTGAAAACCGCTTGTCATTTCCTTCTGCTCCTCGTTGGGTTTGACACTCTTACTTATCGAAAGGACTATGATAGATCCCCTATACTTGTGGGTCATCAATAATGCATGTTCTTCAACCGCACGATCTTCCCCGTAGTAAACTTCAGACCGATCGTGCCAACACCACGAACAGAAGCACTTGAACCATTGCCCATCTGCATGGTGGAACTCCCTATGGTCTGATAAGACAAAAACATGGAAATATCACCGCATACATGCACATTAGCACCCGTGTCAATCAACCAATCAGGGGAATGACATACTGAAAGAATAGTGGGAAATATAACATACCCCACATCCTTCATGTCAATGTCACCAATGACAATATTAGCTGTCTTGCCGCCTTTCCCAAGATGACGCTTGTCATAACGATTAGGGTAACTAGGAGCCCAATGATCTGGATCTCCGCACACATGACAAACACCTTTCTTCTTGTCATTCTTCTTCTTGAAGTTGGTGTGATGTAAAGCCTTGTTCTTCTTCCCATCAAACTTTGCTTTACCATCAAACTTGCCCTTGTTCTTGAACTTGTGGGACTGGAAGTTTTTCTTCTGTACCAGATTGGCACTAGCTTCACCTTCCATCCACTCACCTTCATGACCGAGACTGCACGGTATAACAAGCAAAAGGGTTATAAACAAAATGCATGCATGCATCAAAGTCATATAAAAATTTGGCATGACCTTGCCTAAAAATAGGACATATCGAGTTTGCTCGAAATTCACCGAAACAGAAATAAATCGACATTTCGGCAAAACATAAGCAACTCGGGGGCATGTCACTCGCACAAATCTCTCCATATCCCAAACACACATATTCCCATTCTTGAAATGCATAAATTTTTACTCACCTATCTCCCGAGAGAGACCGAGCACGGTTAGATAAGGCCTTTCGCTACCTATAGGGATCGAAAATGTGGATGGCTAGAGAGCTAGCTAGATCTAGTTGTTGGGGAGGAGAGATGACTCTAGCTAACTAATGGAGAGGGAGAGAGATGAGCTAGCTAGATCTATATCTATGGAATGGAGGGAGAGCCAAATAAATGAGGTAGCTAGATAGAGATAAGAAGGCCATTTATGGAGGAGAGTTATGGTGGAGGGGGGCATTAATGGGGAGAGAAGAGAGGTAGGAGGAAGAGAGAAGAAGGGCAACAATGGTGGAGAACTAACTTAGAGAGGGGAGAGGGGAAAGGAGGGGGAGAGAGGGCAAAGGGGGGAGGAGGGGGAGAGGGGGGTGAAAAGGTGGCACCAGCTGCAACTAGCAGTAGCACTGTTTTCTAGAAAGCGCTGCTACTATGGTACTTAGTAGTAGCGCTTTCCAGGAAAAGCGCTACTATTAAGTGGGGCCCATTAGCAGTAGCGGTGCTGTCAAATAAAGCGCTACTACTACTGCTATTAGTAGTAGCGTTGTATTCTGGACAGCGCTGCTACTACAGCTAGCATCGGTGGGCTCGTTGGGTCCCACTTAGTAGTAGCGTTTTTTACTTTTCCAACGCTACTGCTAACTAGTTACTTGTAGCGCTGCCCCAGAACAGCGCTACTGCTAATTAGCAGCAGCGCCTACTATTTTCCAGCGCTACTACTGATGTCCTACCTATAAGCATTTCCCTAGTAGTGTAGATCCTCCCTCAATACCTCGAGCACGTGTGTCTTTTGCTCTCGCTTTTTCTTCCACATCAAGAGTACCAATGAGATCCAGAACGGAAAACTCCTGTCTCTTGTGTTTCAGAGAGGTAGCAAAGTTCCTCCACGAGGGAGGAAGCTTAATGATGATGCCTCCGGCAACAAACTTGTCCGGTAACATACAATTGAAGTGCTCAAGTTCCCTAGCAAATGACTGTATCTCGTGAGCTTCTCAACCACGGAGCGCTCATCAGTCATCCTGTAGTCATAGAATTGTTCCATGATGTACCGCTCAGTGCCGGCATCCGAGACCCCAAACTTGGCCTCGAGTGCGTCCCACATATCTTTTCCATTATCAATTGACACAGAAGCATCAACTATGTTCTCACCAAGAACACTGAAGAGAGCAGCCCTAAACAAGGTATCCATTTTCTGAAAAGCTTGTTCCTGTTGAGGATCAAGATCTCTTTCAGGTTTGCCAAGAGTGGCGTCATACCAGCTCATGGTTTGAAACCAAAGAACGGCTCCCACACGCCACCTCTTATAGTGGATACCCTCAAACATAGGAGGCCTCATGGAAGCAGCAAAACCACTCGCGGTAAATTGCCTATAATAAGGTTTTTGGATTGTTGAAAATATGAGCAATTTACCATACGATTTTATTAACAGAAATAGTAGATAAAACATGACTATTATGGTAGGGATGAAACTAGTCATTTAATCTAGCAGAGTGAAGGCAAATAGCATCTACACATGTGAACTACAACAAAACATATGCAGAACAGATGCTAGAACAAGGAAGGCTAGAGGAAGAGACTGGGGCAAGATCTTAAACAGAGAGAACACCAAGACGTACGGAGCAACGATAGAAGCACCGGTCTTAGGGTCGGTGTCCTCGCCGGCCATGTCGTCGAAGAGGTTGTCGACGTCGGGGAAGAAGTCGTCGGTGTCCGGAGCGTCCGTGATGAACCGGTCAGTAGTCGCGCAGAGCGCTCCCCAAAAACCTTTTCACCCTTCTCCCGTACAGGACTCAAAAAGATGGGGTTTCGGAGGCCTATAGCTAAGTGCTCAGGAACTCGGTGGCGAGTCGGCTCGGCTCATTCCCGCAACCCGCGGCGCGTCGTGACGAGGCGAGGCGTGCGGCGATGGATGAGCGCGTGTGAATGTCCCTCTTGTTCTCATGCTCATACATGTGGGGAAACCTCCTTACCTTCCTTATAAGGAGGTCCAACTCCCACCAAACTAGCAATATGGGACTAAAGTTTAGTTCTACCTTTTGCCTTGCACGAATGGACTGCGTGGGCCTCTAGGATTTATTAGGAATTCTGAAACTGCTAATGACCTGACCCAAAATAGACAAAATTCTAGCATGTAGTCCATATTAAAATTTCTAAAAGGACTTATATTTAGAAACGGATGGAGTACATGTCTGTGGGCCTTAGCTAGCACGAATCACAGCAAAAACCAGTGGTGTGAGATGTACCGGCAGGTACCGTTAACGCGCAAAATGACTTTCTGCCTTCATCATACGACATAGCCTTTTTATTCACCACGGCCAGTCTTCTGCATCAGTGGCCTTGATCAGCTCCGCACTCACATAAACATACACACACACACACATACAGTCAGCAATGTGCAGAGTTGATTCCCGCAGGATCAAGAAATGCATTCAACAGACGGCGACTTCTCACAAAAACGTGTATCAGCACAGTATAGATACCTCGCCAAATCGAACCAGTTCCAACTAAAACACAGTGTGTAAAACCAAACGGAGTGCGCGGCAGGAGAGCTTGTTCGCCACCAGCTAGGCCCCGGGCACGGCGTCCTTCATCCGATCGTACCCCTGTCCCTGCCCGTGGTAGCCCGTCGCGTGGACACCCGCGCCGGCGAACCGGCCACGCCTACGCGCGTAGCCCGCCCGACGCGCGCCCACCGGGTGCCGCCCCGTCAAGTACCGGTGCGCCCACGTGCCCGCGCCCAGCGCCAACACCGTGAGGCTACAGCCGAACAGCAGGGCTCCCCCCGCGACGATGGCCACGACTGCCACCGGCGCCCAGAGAGGGCTGGTGAGGAGCAAGAGCGGGGCGAGGACGACGAGCACGACTGACGCGACGGTGAGCGTGACGCCGGTGAGGGCCAGGAGGGCGGCCAGTGTGACCGCGAGGGCGAGGTAGACGAGGAGCTGCGCGTTGGAGGGCTGGACGCGCCGGCGGGGCGAGTAGGACGCTTGGCCGCTACGGGGCCGGGCCGGACCAGGAAAGGCCGGCAACGAGCTTCCCGGCCGATCCGCCATGGCACGAGCCGCGAGATGGATGGGAAGATCGAATTGCTGGTGAGGAGATGGCGGGGAGGAGTTGAAGTGTGCGTGCTTGTCGGGAACGAAGTGTGCCAGCAGGCCAACGTGTAAGGCATGCACGGCGACATGTGGCACCCCCGGCACCGATGAGCACAGTCCAACTAAAACAAGCTTTCGTTGCTTTGCTGGAGCAAGACACTTGACACACACACACACACACCAATTGAACAGTCTTCTGCTGAGTTTATCCGTACCGTATCCATCCTACTGAAATTTCTGATAATTTACATGTGGTTGACTTTGTTCTGGTCCACAGCTTTAAGGCCCCTTTGATTCGCAGAAATTTTAAAACACAGAAACAAGAAAAAACACAAAAATAGAATGTCATGACATCCTGATTACGACAAGAATTCAGGGTATTTGATTGTGCACATGAAAACTATAGGATTATTCACAAAGATTGGAGTGAAACTTTCGTGTGGAATAGTATAAATGAATCCTAAGGAAAAAAAATCATATGGATTGTATTCTTTCGAATCAAACAACGCACGTAGGAAAAATTCCCAAGGTTAGAATCCTCCAAAATGCTTTTGACAATCCTTTGAATCGAAGAGCCCTTTTAGAGATGTTGGAAGCGGAAAACTGTGACACTGTACACGCTGTTAAGTTGCTCCATCATTATGCCGTCGTTTTAGCTCATCAAAAGCACCCAAGCTCTGAGCAGTGAACCCGCCTGTAAACTAAGATCATGGAAACGATAATACCGCATGTTATTTTTCTAGGAGAAAAGGCTACAGCCAATTTCATTCTTTTTCAGTATATATAAAAAAGCAAAAACCGTAATCATATATGTATCAAACGAACGATTCCATTCTTTCTTTTACCTGATGAACGCGGAAGGCGAATCTGACACCCTAATGGAGCAACACTTCACTGTTCTGCTCCTTCAGGCGTTTGAAGAGTGCTGTTTCCCTGGCCTGATCTTTGTTGATGCCCCTTAAACCATCAATCTCCGAGACCGCCCGTGTCATGTACTGCTTTGCTAGGTTGACACACGCCAACTTGACCTGCGAGAAATTACATCACAAGTTCACAACGCATGTCAGCTTAGGTCAATGTTTTAAATAGCGGGCTATGGTATATAGCGGCAGCCCTTAAAAACAGTTATAGCGGGGCTATAACGGGCTATAGCGGCAAATTATACATGAAATCAAATAGCGGCAACATGCTCAAACAGCTATAGCGCAGCTATAGCGGGGCTATAGCCGGCTATTTAAAACTATGGCTTAGGTACGCACCCACGATGCTACTAGAGCAACATAGTAGAGTAGCTTAAAACTATGGCTTAGGTACGCACCCACGATGCTATTAGAGCAACATAGTAGAGTAGCTCAGAAAAAAGGTTACGTAGCAAGAATGCACCTTGACAATTAAACCTGCGTCTGACATCCAGCCAACTGGGATGTGTTGCTCCTTGTACCGTGAGATGAGGTTGTTCTTGGTGTCGGCGGCATCGCGATCTTGCAAGAACTTGTGGACGCTCTTCTCTGTTCTGAGAATAATAAGCAGAAGAGGGGAGTTTTACTCAGCGTTCTCATGCATCTAGGCACCTAAATGATTTTCTAATCGATGCACCGGTGCTCAGCCATGAGCTAGGAAGACCTACTTCTCAAAGAGGGAGTACATCTTGCCGAGCGCAGCGTCGCGGTGGAGCGCGCGGTCATCGACGAAGGACGAAATCTGCTTCTCCAACTGCAGAAGGCCCTGGTACCTGGCAGCGGCGTCTCGCAATGCATCCGCTCTTTTCTCCGGCCAGTCGAAGTGCTTCAGGACTGCTTGTTCATCCACCTGAAGCATAATACTACGTTCATCGACTCCTGGTGAACCAGGGAGACGTTTCCGATCAAAAGAATGAGCGGACACTCACCAAGAAGGAGAGCTCTTCGTCGAGCCATGTCACAAACGCGACGACGTCCTCGATGCTCGCGAAGGTCGCATCCCGGACCTCGGCGACCAAGGTGCGCACGAAGTCCCCTTGGGTCTCCACATCGGCTTGAACCTACAACGTCGAGTACAATTATTCTGCTCTGTGCTGGAAATTAAGCACGGGCAACGCAAATTTGTTGCTGCACTTATAATCAAGGAGGAACTAGGAAACGGCGCATTATTTCCTACTCACGGCAAGGAGATGGGGGGAGTTCTTGGTGATCTCTCCGATCAGGTCGCTTTTGGGAGCCGTTGACCCGCCGGACGCCTTGGGGCCTCGGGAGCCAGCCTGCCTGGCCTCGCCGCACCTGGTCAGGGACTGGTAGAACTCCACGATCTCGGGCGCGCGGCGCATTCTTTCGCCGCCGCCGCCCACAGCCACAGGCGGTCGGCCCTTGCCAGCCACTTTCATAGACGGCGGCGGCGGGACAGGACCTCCCGGCAGCCGCGGAGGAGGCCCAGGTGGCGGTGGAACGCCTGGCGGGCGTGGCGGGCCGGTCAACGACGGGCTGCTGGTAGGTGTGGCGGGGACGGTCGGCTTGGTCCGCCTCGGCGGCGGCCTCGGCTTCCTCGGAGCTCTCTTGTTGGAGGCATGCCGCTCCTCCATCGTTTCCTCGTTCCTGAAAACTTCGCGTCGTGTTCTTGCACACCAAGCAGTGGAAGGTCTCCGATGCTGTCTACCTCGCCCTACCGGCCACATGTTGCCGTGTTAGTTTGCAAAATATTCGTCTTGACGCGGATTAGCTTGACTTTTGTAATCACGTATGGGGCCGGAATTGAATCCATTATTAAGAAGAAAAACTCCTACACAGAATAGATGACACTTATATTGTACTCATGCTGTGCTCGAGTTTGATCTGTTCCGTCGAAAGGATTAGGTGGTCAGGTCACTAATTCATTATACTGTTACAATGTGATGTTAACCATGTTATAATTTTCAGCAAGTGGATGGTGCTATTAGCAATGTCAACGAACACCAATATATAAAGAAATGATGCGCACAGATATTAGCAAAAACCACAAGCGCCAAGTCGGGTTAATTCCATACGAATCAGTACGAAGAAGCGTGTGCCCATCACTTCTGCAGTGACACCAGAGTCTCAGTATTGGCAACAGTGAACAGAGGTCAAGAAGAACCAAAGCATGCAATGTTCGGGCCTTTCACCCTCAAACCTCCGGTATCCGGATGTAACTGTCTGGACTCCGCAAGCCATTCTAAGTGCAAGAGTTTGTAGTAAGCATCAATTCCCCTCTAGTGACCTTAATCTTTATCGAACCACAGTAGTTTAGTAACACATGCAATAATCAGCACCTGCCCACACAGATACAAAACTTCCCTGGCCCCAACATGAGTTGTGAGCTTGTCAGCCCCACTAGCTTGCTAGTTACAAGGATTAAAAGTGGCAGTGGGAACAGGGAAAAAAATGCTTGGATTTAATGGCAAGTTGACGGGATCTAAAAGCAAGAAATTAAAAAGAGTGTTAATTGAGATTGAGAGTTTATAGGAAGAAATTAGAATGGGTGATGGTGTCCTGGACTAGGGGTGCTTGCCATGTCGGTTCCAGGCCATATGAGCCGGGCCGAGGAGCCTCAAGATTATCAACTATCGGGCCATGATCGTTGGGCCAAGAAGAGCCAAGATGGAAGGTTCCGAAGATGTGTGCATACTCCAAGACTTTGACGTCGTCTCCGTCACGATTAACGACCTATGTGTAAACTCTAGGCACCCCCGGTATCTATATAGACCGAGGGGTGAGGACCGTAGACGATAACTCTCATAAACACACGATCTCGTGGTAGATTAGCCTGTAATTTGTACTCCCTAAGAGTCAATACATGAAAGATGACGTACTGTATTATCTCTTCGAGAGAGCCCGAATCTAGGTAAAATCATGTGTCCCTGTTGCCATCGTGCCAAGGCTACCAGGACCCCTACTCGAGATCTGCTGGATTTGACTCCATTATATGTCGCCCATGCAAGTCCCGTTGTGTAGCCGCAGTGGTTCAATGGGAATTCAGATCGGATCCGATGCAATTTGCACGCCAGAACGAAACTTCATCTTTGACGTCGGCATCTTTGTCGCCGACTCGACTGGTCACCTCGGCCGGATCGAAGACTGCATCCATTTCGGATATATCAAAGATCGATGGGAGTCTTCATCAACATCAACTCCGATCTCAACCAAGGTCATGGGGAAATTCATCCATGGAGACCGGGGCTCAACGTCAACTTTGCCCTCGCGTGATCGTACAGAATTTTCTGGACATCTGATCCGTTTGCACCGTCTCGGCCTCCTCTAGCGTCGTTTTGACGATACCTTTGGTGAAATTGTGTGGAATTGACTCTACAACGAGATCGTAATTTTTCACCATGTTTCGACAATTAAATCTCCCGCAATCACCGATATACCGAGACCCTTTCAGATCTAGACGGAAATCTACGCGAGTTCGGGGTGAGGAGTCTAGCACCCAGCTCAAACATCCTTTGAAAGATCCAACCATACATATGGTGAGGAATTGTCATATCTGCAACCCCTCAAAATTTCAGTTAAATCCGACGGTTCAAATTCCGGGAAATGTGTGAGAAGTGCATCAATTTTTGAATTTTCCGTGCGAAAACAAATTCTTTTTGCATGAACGGGATATCGGATGTCCTTTTTTGGAGAATTCTTTTCTAAGGTAATGTGTTTTGTTCTCAAACACGTGCCCACAAATTTTGAGCCTTTTTCGAGGTGCTCTTCACCATCGCACCGGTGTGAAACCGAACCGACATCGTCACTCATGGAAGCCGACCTGTGCCAGTCATGATGTCACTTCGTCAGGCCGACGTCAACCATGTCGCATTATCACCTCGGTTAGCCGACCTAGAGTCCGGCATCGTCAATACCACATCTATGTCCCACGACATGCGTGGGTCGGGCGCGCCGACATCTCCACACCGTCACTTCATCAAGCCGACATCAACCTCATCACAAATTCTGACATGCATCGGCATCGCCACACCGTCGCTTCACGACATGCGTGGGTTGGGTGCACCGACATCGCCACGCCATCACTTCATCAAGCCGACATCAACCTCATCACAAATTCCGACCTGCGTCAGCATCACCGCGTCGTCGCTTCATCAAGCCGACGTCCACCGCGGTGACCTGCTCCCTCACCTCAGCTAGACTGAGGGCTTTGCCTCGCCACATCGGTCGTGTTGTCGCGTCACTTCGTCAAGCTGAGCTCTTCGCTCAGCCACATCAGGACTGGCTTGGGGGCTGGGACCTCGTGCCGCCGTAAGCTCGGACCGCATCATTAGCACCAGGAGCATTAACCAGCTAAGTCGCTTCATCCTTAAATGTTTTTATTCTTTCTGCCTAGCTCGGTCAGGCCGATGATGAACCTAAAGATCTGCTGGATTTGACTCCATCACGGGTCCATAGGTCCACTAGTGGTCCCTCTTTAAAAAATAGCATGGTGTGATAATCAAATTACAATTGACCATCAATTAAATTGCAATATTTATTACTACGACTATCCATGACATAATTAACATATGAGCATCACATCCCAATACATGTAGACCCTTATCCACCTGCATCTATAGCTAATACTACCTCCGTCCTGGTTTATTGATCCCCTTCGTATTTTGTGCTAAATATTGATCTTAGATTTAACTAATAAAATGTTAATGCATATCATCTAAAATAGCATCATTGAAAATTATGTACAAATACAAATGCAAGGATATAATTTTTTGTGACATGCATTCATATTTTGTTAGTTAAATTTATGGTCAAAATTAGTCACAAAATACAAAAAGGGCCAATAAATCAGGACGGAAGTAGTACTCCACCACATTTTACGGACCTCCAAAAATCCTAAAAAATTATAGAAACATTTTTTCATTGGGAAGCTACTGGAGGACACAAGAGGAAGCCAGGGGGCCCACATCCCCCACACGCCCTCCCAGCGAGGGGGCGTGGAGGGGGCATGTGGGGCCTTTGGTCCACTTCTCCACCACATTTCAACACCTACGCCTCTATATGTACTTGAAAACACATCGAACATTTTAACTCTAATGTTTCCGCCTTCGCACCTATCTGTTCCATGAAGATTCAATCTGGAGACCTTTTCTGGTACTTTGCTAGAGAGGGAAATCATCACGTTGGCTATCTCCATCAACTTCAAGGTCACCATGATCGCTCGTGAGTAGTTTCCTTTGAATTATGGGTCCATAGCAGTAGCAAGTTGATTTCTCTCCCATGTTTCTTAATACAAAAATCAAATGAGCTGTCCTACATGATTGTGATCCACTATTGGTATGATTGTTGTGGTCTGAGGAATTGTCACTTTATGATCATATTTATATATGAAACTTTTTGAGATTATTTGGCTTCTTTGCTACATAATTCTTATTCATATATGCTCTCTAATCTATTCTTCTTTCTTTAAGCAAGTTTGAGGGGTGATCTCCAAGAGCGAGTTGTGTACAATAATTGGGTTAAATCTTGCAAGTAATCTAGTACAATGATACAAAGTGGGGAAGACTTGTAGTGTGTTGTTGCCACTAGGGATAGAAAGATGATTGCGTAATTGTCCTTTCAACGCAGTGTGAAGGCAATATGTCTTCTACTTCATATCATCCTACTTAAGGTAATACTTTGTTTTTACTTAATATGTTAAGATGCATGCTGGATAGCGGTCTTGGTGGAGTATTAGCTATAGATACAGTTTGTCGTCCTAGTAGGAACCAAGGTATCAAGGCCCGTCTGCCTATGACCCAGGAGGCGGCCCTCGCGGCCCAAGAAGACCAGCCCAAGCTGCCCCCCCCCCCCTCCCCGGGAAGCCAACTGATACGTCTCCAACGTATCTATAATTTTTGATTGTTCCATGCTATTATATTATCAATCTTGGATGTTTTATATGCTATTTTATATCATTTTTTAGGACTAACCTATTAACATAGTGCCCAGTGCCAGTTGCTGTTTTCCCCTTGTTTTTGACTTTTACAGAAAATCAATACCAAACAGAATAAAACTTTACGATGATTTTTCTTGGACCAGAAGAAACCCACGAGACTTGGAGAGGAGGCCAAAGGAGCCACGAGGAGGCCACAAGCCTCCTGGCCGCGCCCCAGGGGGACGCCCTCAGGGCTTGTGGGCCCCTTGGGACTCCCCTGACCCTAATCCTAGCACTATAAATTCTCAAATATTCCCCCTATACCAGAGGGTACACCAAAAATACTTTTCTGCCGTCGCAAGCTTTTGTTCTCGTGAGATACCATCTTGGGGCCTTTTCCGGCACTCCGCCGGAGGGGGATTCCATCATGGAGGGTCTCTACACCAACCTTGCTGCCATTCCGATGATGTGTGAGTAGTTTACCACAGACCTACGGGTCCATAGCTAGTAGCTAGATGGCTTCTTTTCTCTCTTTGATCTTCAATGCAATGTTCTCCTCGATGTTCTTGGAGATCTATTCGATGTAATCTTCTTTTGCTGTGCATTTGTTGAGATCCGATGAATTGTGGATTTATGATCAGATTATCTATGAATATTATTTGAGTCTTCTCTAAACTCTTTTATGCATGATTAAGATAGCTTTGTATTTCTCTCCGATCTATTGATTTGGTTTGGCCAACTAGATTGGTTTTTCTTGCAATGGGAGAGGTGCTTTCTGATGGGTTCAATCTTGCGGTGTCCTCATCCAGTGATAGAAGGGGTAGCGAGGCACCTATTGTATTGTTGCCATTAAGTATAAAAAGATGGGGTTTATATCATATTGCTTGAGTTTATCCATCTACATCATGTCATCTTGCTTAAGACGTTACTCTGTTCTTATGAACTTAATACTCTAGATGCAGGCAGGAGTCGGTCGATGTGTGGACTAATAGTAGTAGATGCAGAATCGTTTTGGTCTACTTGTCACGGACGTGATGCATGTATTCATGATCATTGCCTTAGATGTCATCATAATTATGCGCTTTTCTATCAATTTCTCAACTGTAATTTGTTTACACACCGTATGATGTCTTCGAGAGAGAAGTCTCTAGTGAAACCTATGGCCCTCGGGTCTATTTTCCATCATATATTTTCAGATCTATAAAGCCAAAAAACCCAAAAATACCTTGCTGCAATTTATTTATATTTACTTTATTTTGCCTTTTATTTATCTTTTACATATATCTCTATTAGATCTCACTCTTGCAAGTGACCGTGAAGGGATTGTCACCCCTTTTTTAGCATTGTGTGCAAGTGTTTGTTAGTTTGTGCAGGTGCATATATTGGAGACTTGCTTGTGCCTCCTACTGGATTGATACCTTGGTTATTAACTGATGAAATACTTATCTCTACTTTGCTGCATCACCCTTTCCTCTTCAAGGGAAAAATCAACGCAAGCTCAAGAAGTAGCAGGAAGAATTTCTGGCGCCGCTGCCGGGGAGGATCTACATCAAGCCTACCAAGTAGCTATCATAAACTCTCATCTCTTGCACTTACATTATTTGCCATTGCCTCTCGTTTTCCTCACCCCCACTTCTAAAACGTTTTCAGAAAAACACAAAAATATTTGCCTTTTTATTCGCCTTCTTTCGTTTGTCTTTTTGTTTGCTTTTTGTTTGCTTGTGTGCTAGATTGCTTGCTTTGTCACGATGTCTCAAGAAAATACCAAGTTGTGTGACTTTTCCAACACTAATAATAATGATTTTATTAGTACTCCAATTGCTCCTGCCACTAGTGCGGAATCTTATGAAATTAATGCCGCTTTGTTGAATCTTGTTATGAAAGATCAATTTTCTGTTAGTGCTAAGGAAGATGATGCATCCCATCTAAATACTATCGTTGAGTTGTGTGATATGCAAAAGAAAAAAAGATGTGGATAATGATATTGTTAAATTGAAGCTATTCCCGTTCTCACTACGAGATCGTGCTAAAACTTGGTTTTCATCTTTGCCTAAAAATAGCATTGATTCATGGAACAAGTGTAAAGATGCTTTTATTTCCAAGTATTTTCCTCCCGCTAAGATCATCTCCCTTAGGAACGATATAACGAATTTTAAGCAACTTGATCATGAACATGTTGCACAATCTTGGGAAAGGATGAAATTGATGATAAGAAATTGCCCTACTCATGGTTTAAGTTTATGGATGATCGTACAAATTTTTTATGCCAGATTGAATTTTGCATCTAGAAATCTTTTAGATTCCACCGCAGGAGGTACTTTTATGGAAATCACTTTAGGATAATCTACTAAACTCCTAGATAATATTATGGCAAATTACTCTCAATGGCATACCGAAAGATCTTCTACTAGTAAAAAAGTGCATGTGATTGAAGAAATTAATACTTTGAGTGGAAAGATGGATCAACTTATGGAATTGATTGCTAGTAAGAGTGCTCCTATTGATCCTAATGATATGCCTTTGCCCACTTTGATTGAGAATAATAATGAATCTATAGATGTGAATTTTGTTGGTAGGAACAATTTTGGTAATAACGCGTATAGAGGAAATTTTAACCCTAGGCCGTTTCCTAGTAATTCCTCTAATAATTATGGTAATTCCTACAACAATTCTTATGGAAATTATAATAAAATACCCTCTAATCTTGAGAATAATATTAAAGATTTCATTAATTGTCAAAAGATTTTTAATGCTATGGTGGAAGAAAAATTGCTTAAGATTGATGATTTGGCTAGGAACATTGATAGAATTTCTCATGAGATTGATTCTTTTAAGATTAGATCTATGCCACCCAATATTGATATTAATGAGTCTCTAAAAGCTATTAAAATTTCTATGAATGAAAGTAGAGAGAGAACCGCTAGGATGCGTGCTAAGAGAGATTGGCTAGAAAAAGCATGTTCTTCTAGTTTTTGTGATAATAATGATGAAGATCTTAAAGTGATTGGTGTGACTCCTATTGAATATTTGTTTGATAATATAAAACTTGGTAAATATGGGACTGGAGATGAGTCAACTTTAGCTAGAAGTCGTCCCAATAATTTGGAGGGTGAAGATCTTAATGAAAAAATTGATAAAAGTGGGATTGGCGAGGTCAAAACTTTAAGTAGCGATGAACCCACTCTTTTGGATTTCAAGGACTTTAATTATGATAATTCTTATTTAATATATTGTATTTCCTTGTTGCAATCCATGCTTAATTCACCTCATGCTTATAATCAAAATAAGGCTTTTACTAAACATATCGTTGATGCTATGATGAAATCTTTTGAAAAAAAACTTGAGTTGGAAGTTTCAATCCCTAGAAAGCTTTATGATGACTGGGAACCTACTATAAAGATTAAAATTAAAGATTATGAGTGTAACGCTTTTGTGTGATTTGGGTGCTAGCGTTTCCACTATTCCGAAAACTCTTTGTGATGTGCTAGGTTTCCATAAATTTGATGATTGTTCTTTGAATTTGCATCAAGCAGATTCCACTATTAAGAAATCTATGGGAAGGATTAATGCTGTTATTATTTTTGCAAATAGGAATTATGTGCCCATAGATTTTATTGTGCTTGATATAGATTGCAATCATACATGCCCTATTATTCTTGGTAGACCTTTCCTTAGAACGATTGGTGCAATTATTGATATGAAAGAAGGAAATATTAGATTTTATTTTTCGTTAAGGAAGGGCATGGAACACTTTCCAAGAAAGAAAATTAAGTTGCCATATGAATCTATTATGAGGGCCACTTATGGATTATATAGCAAAGATGATAATACCTAGATCTATGCATTATGCCTAGCTAGGGGCGTTAAACAATAGCACTTGTTGGGAGGCAACCCAATTTTTATTTTGTGTTTTTTGTGCTTTTCCTATTTTCCAATAAATACAAAATATTACCTCTGTAGTAATTGTGTTTTAGTGTTTTAATTAGTGTTTGATCCAAGTAAGACTTTTGGGATGGTCGATGGTGATAGTTGATTTGATCTTGCTGAAAAACAGAAACTTTTGCGCTCATTGCCAGAAATTTAAAAAATCACAGAAGTGTGCTTTTGATCTGAATTTTTACACAAGATTTATATACAAATTTTTTAGGTTTTCCTAATTTTTCAGAATTTTTGGAGTTACATAAGTATACGAAATTTCCAGATTACTACAGACTGTTCTGTTTTTGACATATTCTGTTTTCTATGTGTTGTTTGCTTATTTTGATGAATCTATGGGTAGTATCGGGGGGTATGAACCATGGAGAAATTGTAATACAGTAGATATAACACCAATATAAATTTAGAATGATTTCACAACAGTACCTAAAGTGGTGATTTATTTTATTATACTAATGTATCTTACGAGTTTTTTTGTTGAGATTTGTGTTGTGAAGTTTTCAAGTTTTGGGTAAAGTTTTGATGGAGCACGGAATAAGGAGTGGCAAGATCCTAAGCTTGGGGATGCCCAAGGCACCCAAAGGTAATATTCAAAGATCCAATAATCTAAGTTTGGGGATGCCCCAGATGGCATCCCCTCTTTCGTCTTCAATCCATCGGTAAATTTACTTGAGGCTATATTTTTATTCACCACATGATATGTGTTTTGCTTGGAGCATCTTGTATGATTTGAGTCTTTGCTTTTTAGTTTACCACAATCATCCTTTCTGTACACACCATTTGAGAGGGACACACATTAATCATGAATTTATTAGAATACTCTATGTGCTTCACTTATATCTTTTGAGCTAGGCAGTTTCTCTAGTGCTTCACTTATATCTTTTTAGAGCACGGCGGTGGTTTTATTTTATAGAAATTGATGAACTCTCATGCTTCACTTATATTATTTTGAGAGTCTTAAAAATAGTATGGCAATTTGCTTAGGTTATGAATTTGGTGCTAATATGATGGGCATCCAAGAGGGATATAATAAAAACTTTCATAAAGAGCATTGAATATATGAGAAGTTTGATTCCTTGCATTTGTTTTGAGATGTAAAGATGGTGATATTAGAGTCATTCTAGTGAGTAATTGTGGATTGGTAGAAATGCTTGTGTTAAGGTTTTTGATTCCCGAAGCGTGCACGTATGGTGAACCGTTATGTGATGAAGTCGGAGCATGATATTTTTTTTGTTTGTCTTCCTTATGAGTGGCGGTCGGGGACGAGCGATGGTCTTTTCCTACCAATCTATCCCCCTAGGAGCATGCGTATTAGTACTTTGCTTCGATGGCTAATAAATTTTTGCAATAAGTATGTGAGTTCTTTATGACTAATGTTGAGTCCATGGATTATACGCACTCTCACCCTTCCACCATTGCTAGCCTCTCTAGTACCGTGCAACTTTCGCCGGTGCATTAAACCCACCATATACCCTTCCTAAAAACAGCCACCATACCTACCTATTATGGCATTTCCATAGCCATTCCGAGATATATTGCCATGCAACTTCCACCGTTCTGTTTATTATGACACATACCATCATTGTCATATTGCTTTGCATGATCATGTAGTTGGCATAGTATTTGTGGCTTGGCCACCATTCATATTTTTTTATACATGTCACTGTAGATCATTGCACATCCCAGTACACCGCCGGAGGCATTCATATAGAGTCATATTTTGTTCTAGTATCGAGTTGTAATTCTTGAGTTGTAAGTAAATAAAAGTGTGATGATCATCATTATTAGAGCATTGTCCAATGTGAGGAAAGGATGATGGAGTCTATGATTCCCCCACAAGTCGGGATGAGAGTCCAGACTTAAAAATAAAAAAGAGGCCAAAGAGCCCAAAAAAATAGAGGACAAAGAGCCCAAACAAAAAAAATGAGAGAAAAATAGAGAAGGGACAATGTTACTATCCTTTTTCCACACTTGTGATTCAAAGTAGCACCATGTTCTTCATGATAGAGAGTCTCCTATTTTATCACTTTCATATATTAGTGGGAATTTTTCATTATAGAACTTGGCTTGTATATTCCAATGATGCGCTTCCTCAAATTGCCCTAGGTCTTCGTGAGCAAGCAAGTTGGATGCACACCCACTTAGTTTTCCTTTTGAGCTTTCATACACTTATAGCTCTAGTGCATCCATTGCATGGCAATCCCTACTCACTTGCATTGATATCAATTGATGGGCATCTCCATAGCCCATTAATTTGCCTAGTTGATGTGAGACTTTCTCTTTTTTGTCTTCTCCTCACAACCACCACCATAGTCTATTCCACCTATAGTGCTATATCCATGGCTCACGCTCATGTATTGTGTGAAAGTTGAAAAAGCTTGAGAACATTAAAAGTATGAAACAATTGCTTGGCTTGTCATTGGGGTTGTGCATGATAAAATACTTTGTGTGATGAAGATAGAGCATGCACTACTAGGGAAAACCCTAGTAGTAGCGCTTGAAATATGCATAGCAATAGCGTTGGGTCCAGCGCTACTGCTAGTGCGCTACAGCTAAGTTGTAGCAGTAGTGCTGTAACGGGCAGCGCTACTGGTAAGTATTGTTAGCAGTAGCGCTTCCTGGACCAGCGCTACTGATAACTATATGTAGCGCTTGTTCACAGGAAGCGCTGCTGCTAAGCCAGCGCTACTGCTAGGTGCTTTCCAGCGCTACTGCTAATGTTCCTGCTTTCGCCGGTCCGCACCCCTCTACGTATTTGTGTTGTATTTATACAGGCTCTATACAAAAGTTTCATCAGATCATACTAAACATACACTATTCTCATGATACCATAGACATACAGTAGTCTCGTCATACCATCATCATCATCATCATTCAACACAAATATCATCACATCTCAAAAATAGCGATATACAAGTGCGATCATGTCATGTCTCAAATAAGTGCAACTACATGGTCATGGCACACACACAAGTTTCATCATCTCTATCTAAACCATGATGTAGAAGAGAAGAGCGATCATCATGAGCAAGAGCGCAACTATGTAGTACCGGCGGTCCCGCCCCTGCTCATGCTAGAGTGTCCACCTCAAGTAACTACTTTCTGCTTCGGATCTGCTGTCAAACCCACTGTGGCTAGTACCCGGGTACCTATGCACCTGGGCCTGAGCGGCTGGCCAGTGGTCGTGGACTCCTGGAACCCTCCCAACGTACACGGCGTAGTAGCCCTTCGCCATCTCTGATCTATGTACCTGCATCGTGAGTTGATGAATTGAACGATAATATGCAACATAATGTACTTAAGAAAACAAAGAGGCATAATTAGCAAAATAAAAGCAACCAATAGTAAACATAAATGACGAAGTTCCTCATACCCAAGCTCGTTTGGTCTTCGTGTCCTCTTCTTCTTCGGTGCTTTACCGGCTATGATAGCATCATTGCCGGTCTCGGGGGTGGTGTCGGTCCCGGTGCCAGTGCTGGTGTCGGTGTCGGCGTCGGTGTCAGGGTTGGTGCCACTGCCGCCACCATGCAACCCCATCTGGTGTTCGTCCAAGTAATCGAAATAGTGATTTGCTACCTCGATGGGGTCTTCGAGGCGAGCAGAACCACCCACGACTTCGGCGTCGGTAGACATGTTTCCTATTGATCAACAATTGTAAATAAAAGATATAATGAAGAGGAAAAAGGGGCCTATGTTTGGTCGGAATGTTGATTCATTCCCCTTCCTGCAAATCCCGGGTACTCCATATGTCCTAGTTTCTAGCACAAGTCATGCCGAAAATCATGGAAATTTTCGGCATCACCTTTGCTAAAAAGTGGACATATGGAGCGCCTGAAATTTGCCGCAACGGAAATGAATCAACATTCCGGCAAAACATAGGCCACTCGGATATTTTTCGACATTCAACCAACATTGCAAAACCAACATATAACATCAATGACATATATCATTCAAACAAAAGCATGCTTGTACTTAAATGCACAAAAATGACAAAAATAGCTACAAACTTGCTCTCTCTCTCTCTCTCTCTACTGTTTTTGCTAACTTGCTCAAAATTTTGCTAACTTTGCTACTGTTTTTTTTAATTTGCTACTGTTTTTTTTATTTGCTACTGTTTTTATACCTAATTTTTTGCTAAATTTGCTAACTTGCCCTAAAAGCCCTAAACAGAGAGAGAGGAGGGCAGGGGAGAGGAGAGGGAGAGGAGGGCAGGGGAGAGGAGAGGGAGAGGAGGGCAGGGGAGAGGAGAGGCTTACGGCGATGCAGGAGAAGCCGAGGACGGAGGTGGAGGGCAGCGGACGGCGGCGGCGGCGAGGTCGAGGGCGCGCGGGCAGGGGAGAGGCGGGGGCGGCGTTGTGGTCGAGGGCGGGCTCGGGAGACGGCCGGCGACGAGGTCGACGGCGGCCAGGGGCGACGGCCGGCGGTCGAGGGCGACGGACGGCGCGAGGGCGGGCAGGGCGATGGCGGCGGCGACAGAGTGGGGGAAGAGTGGGGGATTGGGACTTGGCGGACTTGGCAAAATTTGAGCCCTCGCGGGTTAACTCAAAATAGTAGTAGCGCTGGATTGTGAACCAGCGCTATAGCTAACTTATCTATAGCGCTGGGTTGTAATGCAGCGCTACTGCTAATGGCACATAGTAGTAGCGCTTTTTTGGAACCCAGCGCTATAGCTATATTAGCTATAGCGCTGGTTCACAATCCAGCACTACCGCTAACTGTTCCAATTTTTATTCTTTTCTTTTTATTATTTTCCTTTTCTAGGTTTTAGTTTTCTTTTCTTTTATTATTTTCCTATTCTTTTCTGTTTACTTTTCTTTTTCTTTTGTACTGCTTTCTCCCTTTTGTTTTTGTTTTTTTTTCTCCCGACGACGGCGTCTCCCTCTCCCCCACTGCGCGAATATCACCGGAACCATGCATGTGGTGGTAACATATCAGTTGACTGATAACGGTTACTTAAGTGCGTACACAAAATAGATACGTATATATAAATGTAGGTTTCTGATCAGCTGCGTCGACGACGTTTCACATTGAGCTTCTTCCCTTTCTTGTTCGTTGTCGAGTAATTGAGCCCCTCCTTGTGACTTTTCCGGAGCCATGGATTACGATCTTTCTTAGGTAATGTAGTATTGATTCTTCTTTTCACGTATGCTGCATCATCATCGTCATCTTCCCTCATCGGGTTGCCGTATTGGTCGTAGTCTTCCTCGTTGGCGACTCCATCCATTTCGACGATGCTCCTTTTGGATCTCCTCACGACAACACGGCTGGGATTGGCCGGGTCGGTTATGAAGAAGCATTGTGTCACGTGCTTAGCGTGTACCCATGGCTCATTTTTGGCGATGACGTTAACGTTCACGGGAGTGCTCTTCGTGTCAGGTATAGACATGGTGGTGAAATACTTGTTTTCTCTTACGACGTCCTTGGCCCATCTGACACGGAACATCGTCGCATCGTGCATTCCAGCATAGTCAAGCTCCCAGATCTCTTCGACCCTTCCGTAGAATCTTTCAGTTGTGCCGTTGGCGTCAGTCACGCATTGAATTGTCACCCCGGAGTTCTGGTAATCACTGTCCATGTCTTTGGCCTCCGTGTAGAATGTGTACCCATTGATATCGTAGGACTGATAGGTCGCGAGCTTGGGCGCGGGGCCATGTGCTAAGGCGTGTATGAGCAATCTGTCCGAACTGCCCTCTTCCGGGGGATTTTCAAGAACTTGCTCTTTGAACCAACGCAAGAAAGTGGCGCTGTGCTCTACAGTAACTTCGTCGTCCGTCTTGAGCATCCCCTTATCACGGTACTTCTTTGCGATGCTTTCTTTGTGTTGTGCCACATAATCATCTACCACATCTAGGTGTTGTAGCACTACTAAGTTAGCCCTGTCAAAGTCGTTCCGTCGATCCGAGTAGTCCATGTGCAATTCCCTCCGGCCGTTGTTGTGACCATCTCCTTCGAGCTTCCCATCGTGCTTCTTGACGGGCAAACCAACAACAGGGTCTCCGACGCTTATATAATTCTCACAAAAGGAGACGCACTCATGCGTCAGATACACCTGGACGATGCTCCCTTCGGGACGGGACATGTTATGAACGAATCCTTTGATGACCCCATTCATCCTCTCGAACGGCATCATGCTGTGAAGGAATGTCGGCCCGAGGTCGATGATGTCGTCCACGATGTGGACACATAAATGCACCATGACGTCAAAGAACGCTGGCGGGAAGTACATCTCAAGCTCACATAGTATGAAAACGATCTCTTCCTGTTGCCTTCGGAGCTGCTTCACACTTATGGACTTTCGAGATATAACATCGAAGAAGTTGCAGAGACCAGTAAGCGTGTCACGGACGTGCTTGTCCATTATCCCTCTAATGGCAACCGGGAGTATCTGCGTCATCATCACGTGACAGTCATGAGACTTCATCCCGCTGAACCTTTTCTTCTTGGGGTCTAGAAATCTGCTTATCTTCCCACAGTACCCGGAACTGACTTTGATTCCCATAAGGCACTTGATGAATTGATCGATCTCCTTCGCACTTAAGGTGAAGCAAGAAGGGGGGCAATAATTCTCCTCCTTCTTGTTGACTTTTCTGCCCCTTTCCTCTTCCTCCGTCTCCGTCTCCGTCTCCTCCATCGACTTTTTACGGTTGAGCTCTTTCCTGATCTTCAAATCTTCCAAGTCTTTCCTTGCCTTCGGCCCATCCTTGTTCTTGTCCGGCATGTTCATCAGTGTGCCAATCAAGCTCTCGAGGACATTCTTCGTGATATGCATCTGATCAAGGCAATGAGGCGTGTCGTGATTGGGCCAGTACTACAAGTCCCAGAAAACAGACCTCGTTTTCCATACCTTCAGAAGCGGCTCCGGCGCCTTTTTGATCTTTCCCGGCGCGGGGCATTGTTTTCAGTTTCTCAACAGCTCGTCGATTTCGGCGCTGCTCCTCTTACGTTGAGATCCTCGAAGCTCAGCCAACCCATTGAATAGATCTCCACGCTTTCTCCACGGGTCATCCTTCTCGAGCCATCTACGATGCCCCATGTACACAATTTTCCCGGACCCGCCATCTTTCATTGACGTAAGCTGCTGAGACGTTGTATCATCCATGCACCTCGTGCATCCACAGTATTCGTGGCACACCTGGCCTGAGGTGTACCCGTAACCGAGATAGTCGTGCACCGTCGTCATCAGCGCGGCTCTCATATGGAAATATTCTCCTTTGTTGGCGTCCCATGTCCATGCCGGTGTTTTCCATAACGTGTCTAGCTCCTCTTGCAGAAGCCCCATATCCAGGTTAATACTATTTCCTGGTTGTTTCGGCCCTTGAATCAGCATGCTCATGTGTATGTACTTTGTCTTCATGCACTTCCATGGGGGGAGGTTGTACATCCATACAAACACGGGCCATGTGCTGTTGTTGGTGTTCTGGTTTCCAAACGGATTCATGCCATCGGTACTCGCACCAAGCACGATGTTCCTTGGATCTTCTGTAGCAAATCCATATACGGCGTTGAATGCTCTCCACTGGCTACCATCTACGAGGTGTCTCAGCCTCGGATCATCTCCATCGTCGGGCTTCTTCCTCTCCGCGTGCCAGCGCATGAGCTTTGCTTCCTTAGGATCTACGAAATACCGCTGCAGACGGGGAGTGATCGGAAAGTACCATACAACTTTCTGAGGAGCTTTCTTTCCTGCCTTCTTGTATCGAGAAGCATTGCACACTGGACAGCTGGTTTTTTCCGCGTGCTCCCCCCAATAAATGATGCAATCGTTGATGCATGCGTGGTACCTAATGTGCGGCAAATCAAAAGGGCAAACGATTTTCTTGGCCTCCTCGACACTAGTAGGACACAGGTTCCCCGCGGGAAGAACTTTATTATGTAGATACTTCAAATGCTCATCAAGGCTTTTGTCTGTCCATTTGTTTTTTGCCTTCGTCTTTAGAAGTTCGAGCGTGAAACTCAAGCGGGTCACCTCGGGATTGCAACCGTCATACAATGGAGTCCTCGAGTCTACTTCAAGTTGCGCCAGCTTGGCCTCCTCTCTAGAAGTAGCTCTCTCGCTAGTCGTACTCTTGCGAAGGAGGTCTCGAACATGAGGGTCCTGCACGACTGCACTTAGTACCGTCGAAGACTGCGGCATGACCGCCGCCTCTTCTCCGCCATGTCCGGACTCTTCTTCGCCATGTCCGGAATCTTCTCCGCCGCCGTCGTCATTTCCGGACTCATCCCCGCCGACATGTCCGGCGCCATCGTCTTCATGTCGATCAGTCATCTTTTCGTCTAGCCCCATGTCGTTATTCCCTGCCATGTGGACGTCCTCATCATCATCATCTTCTTCACTTATCCACTGAGTATAGACATCCATGAAACCATTCATCAGCAGGTGCGCCTTCAAAGTGCCATGATCAAAAGGGTCCAAAAGGACTCCTTCCTTGCATCTTGCACACGGACATCTAATCCTAGTCCGATTATTTGCATACATGTCCATCACTTCGGATTGCATGTACCGCTCCACCTTCCATCCACTCACCTTCATGACCGACTGCACGGTATAACAAGCAAAAGGGTTATAAAATAAATAATGCATGCTTCAAAGTCATATATATAAAATTTTGGCATGACCTTGCCTAAAAATAGGACATATTGAGTTTGCTCGAAATTCACCGAAACAGAAATAAATCGACATTTTGGCAAAACATAAGCAACTCGAGGGCATGTCACTCACACAAATCTCTCCATATATATATCCCAAACACACATATTCTCATTCACACACATATTCCCATTCTTGAAAGGAACAACTTTTTACTCACCTATATATCTCCCGAGAGAGACCGAGAGCACGCGCGGTTAATTAGATGATGAGAGAGAACGATCGAGAGAGCACGTCTGGTTGGCTAAATAGCTAGCTAGATCTAGTTGTTGGGGAGGAGAGGTGAATCTAGCTAGCTAACTAATGGAGAGGGGTTATGGTGGAGGGGGGCATTAATGGGGGAGAGAAGAGAGGTGTAGGAGAAAGAGAGAGGCCATTTATGGAGGAGGGTGCCATTAATGAGGAGAGAAGAGAAGAGAGGTAGGAGGAAGAGAGAAGAAGAGAAACAATGGTGGAGAGTGGAGAGTGGAGAGGGGAAAGGAGGGGCAGAGAGGGCAAAGTAGGGGAGGAGGGGGAGGGGGTGGAAAAGGTGGCACCAGCCGCAACTAGCAGTAGCGCTGCTTAGCAAAAAGCGCTGCTGCTATGGGACTTAGTAGTAGCGCTCTCCTGGAACAGCGCTACTACTAAGTGGGGCCCATTAGCAGTAGCGGCGCAGTACAATCAAGCGCTGCTACTAAACTGTTAGTAGTAGCGCTTGTTTCTGTACAGCGCTACAACTCCTGCGACCGTCGGTGGCCTCGTCTGGTCCCACATAGTAGTAGCGCGTTTTTGCTTACCAGCGCTACTACTAGAGTTTTACTAGTAGCGCTTTCTAGGAAAAGCACTACGGCTAAATAGCAGCAGCGGTTACTATTTTACAGCGCTACTACTATGCTACTGTGTATAAGCATTTTCCTAGTAGTGATGGCAAGACTATATGATTTTGTAGGGATAACTTTCTTTAGCCATGATATTTTGAGAAGACATGATTGCTTTATTAGTATGCTTGAAGTATTATTGTTTTTATGTCAATATTAAACTTTTGTTTTGAATCTTATGGATCTAAACATTCATGCCACAATAAAGAAAATTGCATCGATAAATATGTTAGGTAGCATTGCACATCAACAATTCTGTTTTTATCATTTACCTACTCGAGGACGAGCAAGGATTAAGCTTGGGGATGCTTGATACGTCTCCAACGTATCTATAATTTTTTATTGTTCCATGCTATTAAATTATATATCTTGGATGTTTTATATGCATTTATATGCTATTTTATATCATTTTTTGTGACTAACCTATTAACATAGTGCCCAGTGCCAGTTGCAGTTTTTTCCTTGTTTTTTACTTTTACAGAAAATCAATACCAAACGGAGTCCAAACGGAATAAAACTTTACGATGATTTTTCTTGGACCAGAAGAAACCCATGAGACTTGGAGAGGAGGCCAGAGGAGCCAGGAGGAGGCCACAAGCCTCCTTACCGCGCCCGAGGGGGGCGCGCCCTCTGGGCTTGTGGGCCCCTCGAGGCTCCCCTAACTCTAATCCCAGCACTATAAATTCTCAAATATCCCCCCTATACCAGAGGGCACACCAAAAATACTTTTCCACTGCCACAAGCTTCTGTTCTTGTGAGATCCTATCTTCGGGCCTTTTCCGGCACTCCGCCGGAGGGGGATTCGATCACGGAGGGCCTCTACACCAACCTCGCTGCTCTTTCGATGATGTTGAGTAGTTTACCATAGACCTACGGGTCCATAGCTAGTAGCTAGATGGCTTCTTTTCTCTCTTTGATCTTCAATACAATGTTCTCCTCGATGTTCTTGGAGATCTATTCGATGTAATCTTCTTTTGCGGTGCGTTTGTTGAGATCTGATGAATTGTGGATTTATGATCAGATTATCTATGCATATTATTTGAGTCTTCTCTGAACTCTTTTATGCATGATTAAGATAGCTTTGTATTTCTCTCCTATATATTGATTTGGTTTAGCCAACTAGATTGGTTTTTCTTGCAATGGGAGAGGTGCTTTCTGATGGGTTCAATCTTGCGGTGTCCTCACCCAGTGACTGTAGGGGTAGCGAGGCACGTATTGTATTCTTGCCATTAAGGATAAAAATATGGGGTTTATATCATATTGCTTAAGTTTATCCCTCTACATCATGTCATCTTGCTTAAGGCGTTACTCTGTTCTTATGAACTTAATACTCTAGATGTAGGCAGGAGTCGATCGATGTGTGGAGTAATAGTAGTATATGCAGAATCGTTTTGGTCTACTTGTCACGGACATGATGCCTATATTCATGATCATTGCCTTAGTTGTCATCATAATTATGCGCTTTTCTATCAATTGCTCAACAGTAATTTGTTTACCCACCATATGCTTTCTTCGAGAGAGAAGCCTCTAGTGAAACCTATGGCCCCTAGGCCTATTTTCCATCATATATTTTCAGATCTATAAAACCAAAAAACCACAAAAATACCTTGCTGCAATTCATTTATATCTCATTTTGCCTTTTTTTATCTTTTACATCTATCTCTATTAGATCTCACTCTTGCAAGTGACCGTGAAGGGATTGACAACCCCTTTTTCGCGTTGTGTGCAAGTGTTTGCTAGTTTGTGTAGGTGCATATATTGGAGACTTGCCTGTGCCTCCTACTGGATTGATACCTTGGTTCTTAACTGAGGGAAATACTTATGTCTTCTTTGCTGCATCACCCTTTCCTCTTCAAGGGAAAAATCAACGCAAGCTCAAGAAGTAGCACCAACCACCTCGTAAGGCGGTAGCCTCGCGAGACTCCCTCGCCACCAGGAGGGGCGCGTCAGATTTCACCAAGTCCTCGGCAGCCTCGCGAGGCCAGCTCTCGGGGCCGCCTCATGAGGCCTGCCTCGCGAGGCCAACCTCAGGGCTCCAGCGGTGGAGCCTGCGCCTGTAACGTGGTTGACGCCCTGCTGTCAGGATAAGGATGGCAGGATACCGATGACCCACAAGTATAGGGGATCAATCATAGTCCTTTCGATAAGTAAGAGTGTCGAACCCAATGAGGAGCAGAAGGAAATGACAAGTGGTTTTCAGCAAGGTAATTTCTGCAAGCACTAAAATTATCGGTAACAGGTAGTTTGATAGCAAGATAATTTGTAACAAGAAACAAGTAACAATGGTAACAATAAGTGTAGCAAGGTAACCCAATCCCTTGGATGGCAAAGGACAGTCCGAAACGGTCTCAGATAATAAGCGTTCTTGAGGGCACACGAGAATTTCATTTAGTCACTTTCATCATGTTGGTTTGATTCGTGTTCGCTACTCTGATAATTGGATATGTGGGTGCACCGCTGCTTGGGTGCTGTTCTTATTTGAACAAGCCTCCCACTTATGATTAACCCATTCGCAAGCATCCGCAACTACGAAAGAAGTATTAAGATTTGCATCCAAATCAGCCCCTTACGAAATAGCGCATAAACTAGGGTTTAAGCTTCTGTTACTCTAGAATGCATTCCCTTAGGCCCAAAGATGGTGAAGTGTCATGTATTCGACGTTCACATAACACCACTAAGGGAATCACAACATACATATCATCAAAATATTGAATACATATCAAATTCACATGATTACTTGCAACATGAGTTCTCTCGTGGCCTCAAGAACAAAGGTAACTACTCATGAATAATATTCATGCTCAAGATCAGAGGGATATTAAATAGCATAATGGATCTGAACATATAATCTTCCACCAAATAAACCATATAGCATCAACTACAAGATGTAATCAACACTACTAGTCACCCACAGGTACCAATCTGAGGTCCCGGTACAAAGATTGAACACAAGAGATGAACTAGGGTTTGAGATGAGATGGTGATGTTGAAGATGTTGATGAAGATTGGCCTCCCAAAGATGAGAGGGTTGTTGGTGATGACGATGGCTTTGATTTCTCCCTCCGGGAGGGAAGTTCTCCCGGTAGAATCGCTCCGTCGGAGGGCAAAAGTGCTCCTGCCCAAGTTCTGCCTCGAGACGGTGGCGCTCCGACCCAAAAGTCCTCTCCTTATTTTTTCTAGGTCAAAAGACCTTATGTACCAGAAGATGGGCACCGGAGGTGGGCCAGGGGGCCACTACCCACCAGGGCGCGCCTGGGGGGCCTGGCGCGCCCTCGTGTCTTGTGGCCACCTGGCAGCCCCCCTCTGGTAGTTATTTCCTCCAATATTTATTATATATTCCAAAATAATTCTCCGTAAAATTTTAGCTCATTTGGAGATGTGCAGAATAGGTATCTCTGACAAAGCTTTTTCAGGTCCAGAATTCCAACTGCCGGTATTCTCCCTCTTTTTGTAAACCTTGCATATTATGAGAGAAAAGTCATTAGAATTACTCCATAAAATGTTATAAAGCATAAAAACACTATAAATAATAGTAGGAAAACATGATGCAAAATGGACGTATCAACTCCCCCAAGCTTAGACCTCGCTTGTCCTCAAGCGAAAGCCGATATCGACAATCATGTCCACATGAGTGGTGTCGATAAGAACAAAATACAGACATACTAGCATCATGCTTATTATTATAATAGCAACAAACTTTATCATAAAACTTTGTCATATAGCTTCTCATGAACAAGTAACAATTCATCACAACATCGAAGTAGAAAGCATAAACTTTATTGAAAACCAACAAACTATGTCCTCAGTCAACTTTGCAACTACAATTCATCATATTTTCAGGAAGGGTCTCGTATCGGAGCCTTTTGGCAAGTCCACATACTCAACCATCATTTAATCTTCTATGATTGCTAACACTCACAACATACATATGAGCAAAAAGTTTCAACTGGAAACATAGAAAGATAGGGGCTTATAGTTTCGCCTCCCAACTTATTCACCTCAAGGGTGATGTCAACAATAATAACTCATGCTCACTCATATCCAACTGGGTATATGTGCCTAGATCTTTCCCCACCACATGATGCTTGCCAAAGAGAAAAATAAAAAGGAATAGAGGGAAATACTTTGACTCTTGCATAAAAGTAAAAGATAGGCCCTTCGCAGAGGGAAGCAGAGGTTGTCATGCGCTTTTTGGTTTTGTATGCACAATCCCTTAATGCAAAAGAACGTCACATTATATTGCCCCTTATGATAGCAACCTTTATTATGTAGTCCATCGCTTTTATTACTTTGCCATCACAACTTCGTACAACGCTTATTTTCCCTTACACTAAAAGATCAAACACATTTAGGAGCAATTTTTATTGCCTTTTTGCACCGATGAAAACTTACTTGAAGGATCTTACTCAATCCATAGGTAGGTATGGTGGACTCTCAAAACATGGATTTGGGTTTAAGGGTTTTGGATGCACAAGTAGTATCTCTACTTAGTGCGGATTTTTGGCTAGCAAAGATATTGAGCAAGCACCACATGTTGAAGGATCTATGACAATATAACTTCTATGTGAATATGAACAAACATCAATCATTACGTTGTCTTCCTTGTCCAATGTCAACAATTTGGCATAAAATATTTAATTGGGGCTCACAATCATTAAAGATGTCTAAGATAGTATATTTACATGTGAATCTTCTCTTCCCTTATTAATTCTTTCATGAGTTGCATCATTGACCAATGCTATGTTTGTTAACTTTCAATAAATTTTACCACTTATACTTTTCCTTATGTGATGTCATTACTTACCATAAGATTAGCATATGATCTTTTTCATTATTTTCCTTATTTTGATTGGAACAAAAAAGTAAAGAAGCAAAAACTCAAACTAAACTTTATTATATAACTCTCACTCGATTACATAGATAGATAGATCACGCAACTAGCACTCGAAAATAGATCATACTAAACTTTTATTCAACTAAATCACGAGATAGCTAAGGATCGAACTAAGATAGGTAAAGGTAATAAAAGTGATGGTGATACGATACCGGGGCATCTCCCCCAAGCTTGGCGCAAGCCAAGGGGAGTGCCCATACCCGTGTACTCAAGTCTCCTTCTTTGGTGATGATGATGATGGTGGTGGTGATCAGGTAGTAGCAGACTTATCCTCCGACTTCCATGGCAGCGGTTCACCATCATAAGAGGATGCACGAGTCTCCTGAGTCCTGCAACTGGCAGCTAAACTCATACCTTTAAATCTTGCTTCATACTCAAAAACTTGATTTTGAAGATCATAGATTTCGCTTTGTAGAAAATTGATTTGCTCGTTGAAGGTGAAGACGATGTCCTTCATAGAGCGGCCATCCACCTTGTGATCATGGGTGAATTCTGTAATCATGAGGTGATTGGCACTGAGTCGACGCTACACCATCCCCTGGCACTTGAAGATCTCCTACTCCACGGCCTTGAGCCTGGCCTCCACGCTTCCCCTACTCTTGGGGCCTTGAACGACCTGGATGTGAAGCACCCCCTCACGCATCTCAATGGCTTGAGGGTGCCTCAACACCTTTGATAGTTAGGGGTTGATGACCCTCTCTAAGAACCTATCCTTGGAGGAGTTTGGGGCAGCCATGGTGATCTAGATCTGTTGGAAAAACAGCACAAAACAAGAACAGAGGATTTCTCCATGATACGGTGGTCAAATCGTCCGGGAGTATATATAAAGATTTTTTTATCTTGGGAAACAAGCATACGGAAGGAAAACAGAGTCGGGAAGGTGCCCGAAGGGCCCACTACCCACCAGGGCGCGCCAGGTGGGGCAAGTGCGCCCTGGTGTCTTGTGGGCACCTGATACGTCTCCGTCGTATCTACTTTTCCTAATGCTTTTGCTCTTGTTTTGGACTCTAATTTGCATGATTTGAATGAAACTAACCCGGACTGACGCTGTTTTCAGCAGAACTACCATGGTGTTATTTTTGTGCAAAAATAAAAGTGCTCGGATTTGGACGAAACTTTTCGAAGAATTATTTCAGAATATATAAAAAAAATACTGGAACCAAGAACCACCGGAGGGGGTTCCCTGGCTGGGCACGATACACCAGGGCGCGCCCTAGTGGGTTGTGCCCCCTGGTGGCCCCCTGACCCTAATTCCAACTCCATAAATACCTATTTTCGGAGAAAAAAATAGGAGAGGAAGTTTCATCGCGTTTCATGATACGGAGCCGCCGCCGCCTCCTGTTCTTCATCGGGAGGCCAGATCTGGAGCCCGTTCGGGGCTCCGGAGAGGGGAATCTTCGGTCTTCGTCATCACCAACCCTCCTTCATCACCAATTCCATGATTCTCCCCATCGAGAGTGAGTAATTCCTTTGTAGGCTCGCTGGTCGGTTAGGAGTTCGATGAGATTCATCATGTAATCGAGTTAGTTTTGTTAGGGCTTGATCCCTAGTATCCACTATGTTCTGAGATTGATGTTGTTATGACTTTGCTATGCTTAATGCTTGTCACTAGGGCCCGAGTGCCATGATTTCAGATCTGAACCGTTTATGTTTTCACCATTATATCTATGTTCTAGATCCGATCTTGAAAGTCATATTCAATTATTACGTGTTATGATCCGTAAACCCCAGTGTGACAGTAATTGGGATACTTTCCGGTGATGACCGTAGTTTGAGGAGTTCATGTATTCACTATGTGTTAATGCTTTGTTCAGGTTCTCTATTAAAAGGAGGCCTTAATATCCCTTAGTTTCCTTATGGACCCCACTGCCACGGGAGGGTAGGACAAAAGATGTCATGCAAGTTCTTTTCCATAAGCACGTATGACTATTTATGGAATACATGCCTACATTATATTTATGAACTGGAGCTAGCTTTGTATCGCCCTAGGTTATGACTGTTATATGATGAATATCATCCAACGAATTCACTGATCCAATGCATATGAATTTTCCACATATTGTTCTTGCTAAGTTACTACTGCTGCTGTTACAGTTACACTTGCTACAAAATCATTGCTATCACTATTACCGTTACTATTATTGTTACCACTGTTATCAAAACTATCATATTATTGTGCTACTGATCACTTTGCTGCAGATATTTAATCTCCAGGTGTGGTTGAATTGACAACTCAACTGCTAATACTTGCAAATATTCTTTGGCTCCCATTGTGTTGAATCTATAAATTTGGGCTGAATACTCTACCCTCGAAAACTGTTGCGATCCCCTATACTTGTGGGTTATCAACACCTTTTTCTGGCGCTGTTGCCGGGGAACATAGCTATATTTGCTGAGTCACTTGGGATTATTATCTATTTATCACTATGAAGAATCTGAAGGGTACAAAAACCAAGATCGTTCCCTCTAGGACGATGGGAGGTAAGGAACTGCCATCACACTCTGCACTTGATTCACATTCTGTTTTGAGTAGACTTGCAAAACCACCACATGCTATTAATCCTCATATGTCAGAAGTTATTGATGATGCTACTTATGCTATGAATGATACTCATGATGATGCTAGTACCTTGCTGGATGATAATGTGCCACTAGGTGAATTTCTTGATGAACAAATTGCTAGAGCTAAAGATATTGAGAATGTTGAAACTGATGAAGTACTTGAAACTGAAAATCTTGAAACACCTATTAGACCTAGCTCTCCTAGATATGAAATGCCTAAGATACCTAAAGGTTATGTTATGGATGAGGAGACAGCTAGAGATTTTCTTGCTTGCAGTGATAGGGATGATCTTAAGAAACTATTATGCAAACTAAAAGAAAAATCTTTGAATTCTAGAATGAAATGTGATCCCAAGTTTGCTACTTAACCTATCTTTGTTATCGATAAGGATTATGAATTCTCTGTCGACCCAGAGTTAATTACTTTGGTTGAATCTGATCCTTTTCATGGCTATGAAACTGAAACTGCAGTGGCACATCTCACTAAATTAAATGATATAGCCACCCTTTTTGCAAATGATGAGAAGATTCGCTACTACTATATTCTCAAATTATTTCTGTTCTCATTAAAGGGTGATGATAAGATATGGTACAATACTCTTGATCCTGATTGTGTGCGTAGTCCTCAGAATATGATTTACTACTTCTCTGAAAAATATTTTCCTGCTCATAAGAAACAAGCTGCCTTACAGGAAATATTTAACGTTGCGCAAATTGAAGAAGAGAGTCTCCCACAAGCTTGGGGGAGGCTTCTCCAATTGCTTAATGCTTTGCCTAATCATCCTCTTAAGAAAAATGAAATACTTGATATCTTCTACAATGGACTAAACAATGCTTCTAGGGACTTCCTAGATAGTTTTGGTGGTTGTGTTTTCAGGGAACGAATTGTTGAACAAGCTGAGGAATTATTGAATAACATATTGAAAAATTATGATGATTGGACTCTTCCTGAACCACCACCTAAACCCACTCCGAAGAAGAGGGGTATCTTATATCTCAGTCCTGAAGATATGCAAGAGGCAAAGAAATATATGAAGGAAAAAGCTATTAAAGCTGATGATGTTAAGAATTTACCACATATTGAAGAAATACATGGGCTTGACACACTACCACCTCCACAGGTGGTAGAGGTAAATTCTTTATTAAAATTTGATGAAGGTGACATCCCTTATAATAAACATCCTAGTCAATGCCTGTATGAGTTTGACAATTACATTAGAAAACAAGATCACTTCAATGAAAATGTTATGAAACAATTGAAATATAATTCCGATATGATTGCTCGCTTGAGTGACTTGTTACTTAGAATTACTACTGATGTTAGGGGTGTAGGAAAACATGCTTCTATGATTCAAACTCAGTTAGAACAAGTTGCTAAATCTCAAAGAGAATTGCTTAGTGAAATGAATAATAATATGAATGATTTTGCTGTTAGAGTAGCAACTAGAGGAGGCAAAATGACTCAGGAACCACTTTATCCTAAGGGACACCCTAAAAGAATTGAACAAGACTCTCAAAGAGTTAACACTGATGAACCTAGTCCTTCTAAAAAGAAAAATAAAAAGACAAATGATAGGACTTTGCATACCCCTAGTGAACCTGAAATAGAAAAACCTCCTGAAGATAATAATAATGTCTCTATCTCTGATGCTGAAACTAAATCAGGTAATGAACATTCATCTAGTGATAATGAAAATGATAATGATGGTGTTCATGAAGACACTCAACCAAACAATGATAAACAACCAGACAATGATGTTGAAATAGAACCTGCTGTTGATCTTGATAACCCGCAACCTAAAAATAAAAGATATGATAAAAGAGACTTTGTTGCTAGAAAACTGATGGGAAACGCTGCATGGAAAACAAAAAAAAATCTACGCACACGCAAGATCTATCCATGGAGATGCATAGCAATGAGGGGGAGAGTGTGTCTACGTACCCTCGTAGACCGTAAGCGAAAGCGTTTGTTAACTCCGTTGATGTAGTCGAACTTCTTCGTGCTCCAAGCGATCAAGTACCGAACGTACGACACCTCCGCGTTCAGCACACGTTCAGCTCGGTGACGTCCTCACCTTCTTGATCCAGAAGATGGCGAAGTAGTGGATGAGTTTCGGCAACACGATGACATGGTGATGGTGATGGTGAAGTTATCTCCGAAGGGCTTCGCCTAAGCACTACGAAAATATGACCGAGGGTGTAAACGATGGAGGGGGGCGCCGCACACGGCTAAGAGATTGTCGTCGTTATGTGTGGTTCCCCCTCCCACATATATATAGGTGGGGGAGAGGGGAGAGACCAAGGGGCGCCCCAAGTAGGTCCTAATCCTACTTGGGCTCCTGCCCTTGGCCGCGCCCCCCCCCCTTCCATATTTGTCGGAGGGGGGAAGGAAAGGGGGGGAGAGGAAAGGAAGGGAGAGGCCGACTCCCAGCCTTTCCTTCTCTCCCCAAGGGATGCAGCCTAGGAGGGGCGCGCCAGCCCCTTGTGGGCTAGTGTGTTTCGCCCTTTGGCCCATAGGCCCATTAACCTCCGGGGGGTGTCTGGAACCCCTTCCGGTAACCCGATTTCTACCCGGTACATCCCAAAACTCTTTCGGTGTCCAAATATCACCGTCCTATATATCAAACTTTACCTCCGGATCATTCCGGAGCTCCTCATCATGTCTGTGATCTCATCCGGGACTCCGAACAACATTCGGTCACCAAATCATATAACACTATATCGTCAACGAACGTTAAGCGTGCGGACCCTACGGGTTTGAGAACTATGTAGACACGACCGAGACACCTCTCCGGTCAATAACCCATAGCGGAACCTGGATGCCCATATTGGCTCCTACATATTCTATGAAGATCTTTACCGGTCAAACCTTATGACAACATACGTAATTCCCTTTGTCCATGGGTATGTTACTTGCCCGAGATTCGATCGTTGGTATCTTCATACCTAGTTCAATCTCGTTACTGGCAAGTCTCTTTACTCGTTTCGTAATACATCATCTTGCAACTAACTCCTTAGTCACTTTGCTTGCAAGGATTCTTATGATGTGTATTACCGAGAGGGCCCAGAGATACCTCTCCGATACTCAGAGTGACAAATCCTAATCTCGATCTATGCCAACTCAACAAACACCTTCGGAGATAGCTGTAGAGCATCTTTATGATCACCCAGTTATGTTGTGATGTTTGATAGCACACAAGGTATTCCTCCGGTATCCGGGAGTTGCATAATCTCATAGTCGAAGGAATATGTATTTGTCATCAAGAAAGCAATAGCAATAAACTGAACGATCAATATGCTAAGCTAACGAATGGGTCTTGTCCATCACATCATTCTCCAAATGATGTGATCCCATTATCAAATGACAACACATGTCTATGGTTAGGAAACCTTAACCATCTTTGATCAACGAGCTAGTCTAGTAGAGGCTTACTAGGGACACGGTATTTGTTTATGTATTCACACATGTATTTAAGTTTCCGATCAATACAATTCTAGCATGAATAATAAACCTTTATCATGAATAAGGAAATATAAAATAACAACTTTATTATTGCCTCTAGGGCATATTTCCTTCAGTCACCCACTTGCATTAGAGTCAATAATCCAGATTACATTGCAATGAATCTAACACCCATGGAGTCTTTGTGTTGATCATGTTTTGCTCGCGGAAGAGGCTTAGTCAACGGGTCTGCCAAATTCAAACCCGTATGTATTTTACAAATCTCTATGGCTCCATCCTTGACCTTTTCATGAATGGAGTTAAAGTGTCTCTTGATGTGTTTTGTTCTCTTGTGAAACATGGATTCCTTCGCCAAGGCAATTGCTCCAGTGTTGTCACAAAAGATTTTCATTGAACCCGATGCACTGGGAATTACACCCAGATCGGATATGAACTCCTTCATCCAGACTCCTTCAAGTGCTGCTTCCGAAGCAGCTATGTACTTTGCTTCACACGTAGATCCCGCCACGACGCTCTGCTTGGAACTGCACCAACTCATAGCTCCACCATTCAATATAAATATGTATCCGGTTTGTGACTTAGAGTCATCCGGATCAGTGTCGAAGCTAGCATCAATGTAACCATTTACGACGAGCTCTTCGTCACCTCCATAAATGAGAAACATATCCTTTGTCCTTTTCAGGTACTTCAGAATGTTCTTGACCGCTGTCCAGTGATCCACTCCTGGATTACTTTGGTACCTCCCTGCCAACCTTATGGCAAGGCACACATCAGGTCTGGTACACAGCATAGCATACATGATAGAACCTATGGCTGAGGCATAGGGAATGACTTTCATTTTCTCTCTTTCTTCTGCAGTGGTCAGGCTTTGAGTCTGACTCAACTTCACACATTGTAACACAGGCAAGAACCCTTTCTTTGACTGATCCATTTTGAACTTCTTCAAAACTTTATCAAGGTATGTGCTTTGTGAAAGTCCTATCAAGCGTCTTGATCTATCTCTATAGATCTTGATGCCCAATATATAAGCAGCTTCACAGAGGTCTTTCATTGAAAAATTCTTATTCAAGTATCCTTTTATGATATCCAGAAATTCTATATCATTTCCAATCAACAATATGTCATCCACATATAGTATCAGAAATGCTACAGAGCTCCCACTCACTTTCTTGTAAATACAGGCTTCACCGTAAGTCTGTATAAAATCATATGCTTTGATCACCTCAACAAAGCGTATATTCCAACTCCGAGATGCTTGCACCAGTCTATAGATGGATCGCTGAAGCTTGCACACACTGGTACAGCGAGGTGCTATACAAACGGTTTTTAACCCGTTTCAACGACGGTGTTTCGAACCGTCGCCAAGTGATTGGCTGCGATAGGGGGGGTCCTTCCCACACAACCCAGAAACCATCGGGGATAGGCCCTCCTGGCACACACTCTCGGCAAAATGAGGTCGTGTGCGACAGGCGAGCGATCAAATATGGTTATACATACAGTTGTGCTAAAAAAATACAATTATACAGGCCAAATCGTTTCCGGTCGTAAGTACATCCCACACAGTCAGTCATGGCTAAACGTTTCCATTCGTATGTACATTCCACACAGTCAATCCAAGGAACACGTTTCCGTTAGTATGTACATCCCACATGGTTAATCCAAGAAGTACGTTTCCGTTCGTATATACATCCCACATAGTCACTCCAAGGAAAACGTTTCCGTTCGCAGGTACATCACACACAATTTTCCCCATTAAATCGTTTGTGATAGCGTTTCCATTGCACACGATATTAACAATTTTATCGTTTGCGTTATTGAATGCATCACACACGGTGCGTAGAAGAAACTGTGTGGCAAAGGCTGTCCATCACACACACTTTTTATGTGGTAAACATTTGCGCAAGGTGGCCTAACACAAACAGTTTTCAAGAGGATGTCGTGTGTGATTGTTCATTGATCCAACACGGTTTATTCCTAGAAACTGTGTGCCTTGCCTGAGGTCATCGCCCACGGTGTTTTCTCATAACCGTTTGCAATTGAAAAACCCAATTAGCAGGCTAATTGTCTTATTATTAATAATCCATTTATTAATCTAATTGACATTTCATATTAAGCACACAATATATTTCATTTCCATATTAAGGAAGCAGGATTTCATAACTGAAATACATCAGAGTACAACATCATATAGCTACAGCACTAAGCTACCCCATTACACAACTGCACCAGCACCAAGTTTCACATGCAACATCTATAACCTTTCGAAATTAGCATCATAGATGGTACATAGACAGATGGATCTCATCTGGAAAACTGTTGAAACGGAAGGCGAATATTGAGCCTTCATTGATGTTGAAGGTCTTTGCAACTTTAGGCCAGTGCCTGTCCATCCTTCGTCCTCTTCAGGAACACTTCAATATTGAACCGTGGGTGTTGTATGAATACCTTCCTCGCCTCCTGACCATACAGGTGATTTGAGAGTTAATCATCAGTGAACTGCTTTGGAAAGGCCTGAAAACAAGGATATGCATAAATATCTTCTCTAGATTTGAAATGGCGCAAAGGAATTAAAAAGACAAGGTATAACAGTTAGTACCATCTTATAGTGAACTGATGTCTTCTTCATTGTGTAGACAAAGATCTTATTGTTTTTTGTCGCTAATTTCTTTATCGTAACAATCTTTCTGAGTTTCTTGACTTGACTGGTATTCATGGACAACTCATTTCCACATATGCAAAAAGGGTCAAACAGTTGGTCAAAACCTCTGACAGCAGGACCTACATGTGCAAGACCAAATTGTTAAAAACCTAATATTTAAAAACAAGAAGTGGAAAGGTGTGTTATTAACTGCAGTAGGCCTAATATTTAAAAACAAGCAAACATAGTCATTCAAACTTGTATTGTGCAGGTCTAAGTACACTAGTTATTGGCCCTGTTTGGATCCATGGGTTAGAGTTAGTTTGAGCTAGTTTGGGCTCAAATAGCCCTAAAGTATCCAAACATGAGGGCTAGTTTGAGCTAGTTGCGTCTAACCCACCCAAAACAACTATCCCACCCAAGAGGTGCTGATTGGGGCTAGTTCTCCTAGTGCATTTATTGTCAATCTAACACTGTCATCCAAACACCTCTTTGGCTAGAGTTAGTTCAGGGTTAGTCATTGTTGAGTATCATTGTTATTTAGGAAACATAGGATAGTGTAGGATTTATTCTACCTTGACTTGTACTCCAAGATGACCATGTACTCCTATATATATGCCCACGAGGCTCAAGCAATACAATCAACTATTCCACCAATCTCTCTCTCTCTCCCCCTTTTAACTATCATGAGCTAGAAACTAACTCTAACCTCTAGCTAAGTTAGAGTATCCAAACAGTGCCATTGTTAAATTAAATGGAAAGGCATGGTAAATACTCCCTCCAGTCCTTTTTACTCTGCATATAAGAATTGTCTGAAATCAAACTTCATAAAGTTTGACCTTATTTATATGAAAAAATATCGACATCTACCATGCTAAAGTTATACAATATAAAAATTTAAGTCATGACACATGTACTGATATTGATTTCATATTGTGAATGTTGGTATTTTTTTCTATAAAGTTGGTCAAACTTTGCAAGGCTTGACTTTAGACAAATCTTATATACGAACTAAAAAGATTCGGAGGGAGTTCAACATGCTTAACAGCAACCAAATATAGTCATTCATAGAGCTATTGTTAAAATTGGTATTGATGAAATTGAACTGCACAGTTCATACTAGCACATATATAACATCACACTGTTAATAGCTGAAATAAACAAGGCATACTACGAACATCCAAATATGGCAATTGAAACTGGACATATGCTAACTACAAAGAACCGAACAACCATAAACCGTAGAAATAAACAAGGCGTAGTGCAAACAACCAAATATAGCAATAAATACTGGACAGGTTCTCACTACAAAAGGGGTTCGAGGAAACAAATCATGGGTTTCCTCACTTGTCACTGATTGGCTCCTCCTCGTGGTCGTCGTCGATGAGGTCTGACTTGCCAGCAGAGGATCCCAAGCCAGTGTCACAGAACGTGTCCTTCAGAAATGACAAAAGGGGCTCCATGGCGATGAAGGATGGCAAATTGTTCATAACGAGACACAGGAGATCAGCGGCAGGGCCATCGATGAGATCGACGGCTGTCGAACCTGAAGGGTTGGGGTGGGCAACTTAACCTGTGACATAGCCCGCGTCAAGCCATCGGTGTCGACGACCTTGATGTCATAGCCGGCATCTGTGACATGCCAGAATACTCTAGCCCACTGATTGAAAGGCTCAAACCAGGTCCAGTCATCGTCGTCAGCTTCCTCGCCGGCCGCCTCGCCGACGTCGGGCAAAGAGGCCGCGGTAAAGCTCTTTTGGGCCATTCTCTCCTCGAGCTCCCCGGGAAGCGTAGCCGGGCTTAGTCTGCGACGCTCTGGAGTGGGGGAGGGGGGTGGGGATGGGGATCTCTGGGAAAGGGGGCGTTTCGCAGGCGTCATCTAAGAAACTCAGGGCGACGAGGGTATGTATATCGGTTGGTAAACTACACGGGCAGACCGGCAGAGGTTGACGATGGAGGCGGCGCGGCGGCGGCGGTGACCTAGCTAGGTTTGGAGTGAGGGAGGGGTGGTGTGTATGTGTGTGAGCGGGGGATTTGGGGTGAGCGAAGGATTTGGGGTGTGCGTGTGGAGGGGGTCCAAGGTGGTGTTTGAGGAAATGCCGCGGGTACTGAAAATTTTACTAGGCTGGAGTAAAATGGCGGGGCTACCAAAAATTTGGATCAAGGGATTGAAGCAGAGCGGGGCGGGAGTAACGAACATCACACACGATTAAAACATAATAATCGTGTGCTATCAAACAGAAAAACACTCCAGCCGAGCAGATATTTTTGAGATTGCGAGGGATGCAGGCGGGAGTAAAATGCTGTGGCTACTAAAAATTTGGATCTACTGATTGAAGCAGAGCGGGAGTAACAGGCATCGCACACGGTCCAGACATACTAATCGTGTGCTATCAAACAGAAAAACCATCTACGCGGGTAGATATTTTCGAGATTGCGAGGGAGTAGATATTTTCGAGAGGGGGAGGGAAGCCTCGTGGAGCCCAATCTACTGTGATCACGTGGGTGACAGGGGCAGGGGCGCGGCACATGGGTAGTCCTAGGGAACCATGTTTGTTTCGTACCCGATCGCAGACGGTTGCTACGTCCGACTCGTCAGTTGTTTATAAATTTGGCCAAAAAAACGCGGGAAAGGGTCAGAACACGAACACACTTGCATGTGGACCAAATATATGTATGAAAAGGGTGGTTTGATGTTCAAATACCCAATGCACAATTTTGATGTGGCACCTGTCGCACAAAGCGCATGTTATTATTGATAGCCACCCCCCCCCCCCCCCTCACAAACACACACACACTTCGTGTTGCCGGGAGGGCAATCCTAGCTATGAACGCATGCCCCCAAATTGCTAGGTCAGACATCTCACCCTACCGTAACACAAAACCGAAAGGAGTACATCATGGTCAACCCCCCTCCCCCCTTTGCTTCTGATCAAATGTGGACCGTGTGCGGGCCCACAGATGTGTTCTTCTGGCGTTAGATGGGTGAGACCACATACGAATCACACCTGCGGGTGGCCCGATGTGTGTGTGTGTGTGTGTCTGTGTGTGTGTGCGGGCGTGCGTGTGTGTGTGGGTGCGTGTGTGTGTGGGTGTGTGAAAACGATGTGGTATCATATTTAAATAACCAAATCACAAATTTGATGTGGCACATGTGCATCGCAAATTAACCGGACATCCCCGACCCCACGGAGGTTCATCTAGTACGAAGTAGTACTGTGCCCCCCCCCCTCCCCCCACACACACACGCACACTTTGAGTCGGTGGGAGGGGGCATCTCACCAAGGCGTATTGTAAGACTGACCAAGAAGAATCACCACCTTGGTCGTATAACCTCTCTTGTTTGTTGGGAAAGAGTCATGCATTGACGTTCCACACGCGGCCCCACAAAATAGGCTACCTTGTCACCGATAACCATGCGAGGGAGTGCCTGAAGACAACCACTGCGTGCATGTGGCCCAAACATATGTATGAAGTGTCATGTGGTGTTTGAATATACCCAATGCACAACTTTGATGTGGCAGCGTGCTTTTGGAACCGGAAAGTCCCCACACGGAGCGACGGTTCACGACGCATAGTATACTATATATATATAGGGATTCATGTGTATGCGAGCCCTCAAACTTAGGTCTCTAATCTCACCATGATTGACATACGACTATACGGTAACGCAAACCAAGAGAAGAAGAATCCACCCTGGTAACCTCTCTCACGTTGTTGGTCGAAGTGTTGGACGTCCACGCGGGCCCATGAATATATAGGCCGTTGATGATAACCAAGCAAGGGAGAGTGTCCAAAGACAACCACTGCATGTATGTGCCCCAAACATATGTATGGACATGCGTGATGCATGCATATATGTTTGAATACCAAAAGCACAACATTTTGATGTGGCGCATGCATGCGTCGAAAATCGCACAGTCCCCACACAGATCTGGTTCATGACGCGTCGCGTACTTGCCACCCCCCCCCCCCCCCCCCCACTTCGACCCGGTGAGAGGGATTCGTGTGTACACATGCGCGTGAAGTATAGTTGCATGTACCGAACCGTATAAGACAAACCAAAATTTAATCCCCTCCTAATTATAAGTCAAATTAACCTCTATCACTGTCGGTCGAAGTGATTGACCAAGCAGGCACACAAAGATGGACGAAGCATATCATCGATAAACCCGTGAGTGAGTGCTAGAGGACAACCGCCATCGCTTGCTTCTGGGCCAAACACATGTATGGAGATGTGTGGTTGTGATGTTTGAATACCTAATATATATGCATAACTTTGATGTGGCACCTGCCTCGGAAACCTTTAAGTCCCCCACACGAACCGAGGTTCATGACACGTAGTATATATATGTTGGCCCCCTTCCCTCTTCGACGCGTAATATATACTCCTACGTACGTACCGTAACACAACCCAAAAATAATCCTCCTTGTTCGTCAAATTACCTTTCTCGTTGTGTCATATTAGATGGACGACGACCTCGCGGGCCCATGGAGGGAAGAGTCGCAGGCGAATGAGTGACAACCATCGTTTGCACGTGGCCCAATGTGTTGGTGATGTTTCTAATACCCAATATGCACAACTTCTTTGCGGCACCTGCCTCGAAAACCGAAAAGTCCCCACACGGAGCAAGATCAATTCATGACGTGTGTGTAGTATGTGCTGCCCCGGCCCCCTCCTCCCCTCTTCGGCGCGTACTATATACTCCTACCGCAACACAACCCAAAAAGAAACCTCCTTGCTGGGTCAAAGTGATGGAGGACAACCTTGTGGGCCCACGGATGGAAGCATCGCTCATGAGTGAGTGTCCTATATGACGCGTAGTATTGCCCCCGGCCACCCTCTTCAACGCGTACTATATATATACTCCTACCGTACGTATAACAAAAACCAAAAAATGACCATCCTTGTTGGTTAAATTAACCTCTCTCATCGCATGTCATAGTGCTGGACGGCGACCTCGCGGGCCCACGCGAGTGAGTGTCCTAGGACCACCGCGAGCATGTGGCCCAAAGATGCATGTCAAACTTTTTCTGCAGCGAACATGCGAGCAAATGAGTTTAGTGTTGAAAATTGAAAAAAAAATAGATATCATTTGTCCATTTTTATACATTGATTGATTTCCCAGGGATTTAAATGTGCAAAAATCAAATTTGATCTACATTAGACCCGTGATAGTGCACGAAAATGGATTGCAAAATCATATGTGTACGCGTCCCTGGGTGCATGTTTAGTCCCCATGCAAGAAATTTCTAACATCGAGAATCTTGATTTTAAAATCCAATAAATCCAAAACTAAGTTGAAATTCATGAAACTTATCATGGTGCCATATGGACACCAATAGACTATGATATTATTATTATTTTTCAAATTTGAGACAAGTTTTGATATAATCTTCTTACATACAGGAAATTATAAATAATTATCAACCAATATCGCAAACAGACTCTTTATTCGAACCGTGTGCGTTAGACCAACAATGTAAGTGTCGTGCTTCGGTTAAGCAATAAAGCGGCAGAATTAATCATAAAAAGGAAAAATCAATATAATACATGCCGCGCACGCGTCCCGTGTGCCGTACGAGCATGCCTGAGTTGACGAGACGCATGCTAGCAGGCAGACCGGGAGGCCGAGGCATGCGCGTGCTCGCTACGCACTCACTATGGGGCGTGCTAGTAGCTGTGTGAAATGACGGTAGGCGTGCCAGCAGTCCACTGCGCAGGCTCACCGGGAGGTGAGCCAGCCCTTTGACCACCGCCCACCTCGCAACCACTGCTCCATATTAATGGCGTGCCCGATCCGCTGGTCATAATAGGCGGCCGCACACCCCGTCCACAGTTGTCACCGCCACATGGAGTGTATTAGAATTTTGCCGAAGCGCACCATCGGTGGGAGTGGCGACGCCGGGCCTGGTGAAACACCCGCGCAACGCATGAAGCTGGGCGCAGAGGTTGCTGTCGCCGCCGACGAGGTCTCGCGCGGGCAGCAGCGCGACCTTGACTTCATCGCCATCGTCGTTGTGCCTCCCCAGCCGGAGCCGGAGGTCCACAGCTACTCCAGCAATGACTCCGACCGACGAAAAACCGGTTAGTCCCCCCCCCCCTTTGTTGGGAACAGAAACCCTTGGTTATGTTCACCCAGTCCATGAAATCAGAGTAAGATTCGTTAGATCTGTGTAGTGTATTGATTGTTTGAATGGTATCTATGGTTAGTGATTAATTGTTTATTCTGTACAAATGATTTTTTTGCTAATAATCTGACTATTGTCAGCGTGCGTGCTAATAATTCGTAGCCAAATCTTGAGAATTGATTTTGAATATCCTACATATATGTTTGTGCCATTTTTTTCTTCCAGATCTTGAGAATTGATTTTGAATGTCCTACATGTATGTTTCTGCCTTTTTTTTCTTCCAGATTGCTATGTACACAGATGAGGCTCTAGCCAGCGGCGCTGCCGGCTGTAGATCCTGCACCCGGCAGCGCGGGCTGCAGTGGCCACGCCCCCTGGATCTGAGGAACCCATAGAATATCGGGCGGACCGCATCAGCGATCTCCCGGACGCCATCCTTGGGGAGATCATCTTCCTTCTCCCCACCAAGGATGGCTGCCGCACACAGGTCCTCGCATTTCGGTGGCACACTCTATGGCACGCCGCACCTCTTAATCTCGACTGTCGCCGGCTATCTGTCGTTCATGATTTTGAACTCCATGGAGCCATCATCTCCTCCCACCGGGGCTCCGTTCAACGCCTATGCATCCTGGCATGCTGCCTGCTACACATACCCTGCATGGTGGACGCCTGGCTGACATCCCGTCAATTGGAAAAACTCCAGCATCTTGAGTTCTACCATTACTATGCAAATAGTTGTCCACCAAGCGTTGTAGCTGTGCCCTCACCACCTGTGTCCATCTCATGGTTTTCCTCCTCTCTCCACACCACCACCCTGGCCCGGTGTCATCTACCAGACAATCTGGTACAAATGCTTTGACTCCCACTGCTAAAAAACTCGCGCTTGTGGTGGTCGATCTGTCAGAGGCCTCACTGCACAACATCATCCACTCCTGCTGCCCTGCCCTGGAGCGCTTGCTGCTTGTTTTTGGAAAAGAAATATGTATCCGTTGTCTCCAAATAAAGTCGCCTAACCTTGTAAGCATTGGAATTTGCTTTAAAGAAGAGGAGCTCATCATCAAAGACACCCCTTCACTCCAAAGGCTGCTTCTTGATTATCGTTATGCACCTTCGCAAATAACTGTGGTCTCTGTGCCTAACTGGAGACCTTGGGTGTAATTCCTGATCTGTTTGAAGGTTACAAGATGGTGGTTGGCTCCACACTTATTCAGGTACTGTATATTATCATCAACACTTTTGTAATCATAAGCTGCATTTTTCATTTGTGTTCGTAAGTTTTATATCATCAACACTTTTGTAATCATAAGCTGCATTTTTCATTTGTGCGCATAATCTTTATATAATCTTGGAGTACGCTTTTGGTACTAACATTATGTTCTATGCTCAATGAAGAGTTTGTGCATGGGTACCCTATCAATGGTGCTGGATTCTGTCAAGACCTTACATATCAGTACGTGGTGTTTTGATCTGAACATGATTATCGGCTTGATGCGATGCTTTCCATGTCTGGAGAATTTGTATATAGAGGTGATGATATCAAGCACATTGATATACTTTACTAGAACTAACCGTTCAGCTGTACTATTTTTTAGACATTAACTGTTTTCAGTCTTCATGTCTATTTAGGCTAAAGGACATGGACAAAAAGGTATAACCAATCGGTGGCATAAGAAGCACCGGAATTTTCTCAGTTCTCATGACATTCATTTGAGGACAATAACGCTAGAAGGATATGCATCCAACCATGCAAACATTAGCTTTGTCACATTCTTCCCGTCGAATCCGAGAGTACTATTGTCCATGAGGATTAAGTTTTTTAACAAGAACTTTCTCATGGATGGACACATTGAACAGCATAAAAAGAAGTTTCAGGTGGACAAAAGGGCTTCTGAACATGCTCGGCTTCTATTTTCAACAACTTGCCTTCATGTACCAGTCGATTTTCTGGTCCAGGAACTTGATTTTATGGATCAGACCAATCCATTTGATTGTGACTGCCGAAAACTTTGGTTGAGTGAGTTGTTATTGTCCTGTTCAATCTGGATTTTGTGTAAACCTGATGAACAATTAATCATCGTGCTTTTGTACCTTCTGTAAGCTGGGGTTAGATATTGCTGCCCTTTTCAACTAGGCTTTGACCCATATTTTCTTTCATACAAACCGGAGCTTCTATCAAGAAGCTTCATGGTTCCGAGAGGGAACTTGGTCACATGATCTATGTGCGAAATGACATACACTGTATCTTCCCGCTTTGATTTATTTTACAGAGGCAACATGCAACTGTGCTAAACATATGAAATTATTCAGGGTTCCTTTCGCCTTTTTATACGTTGATATTCCTAGGCATTTTTAACAAATAGCCACCACGTTATTATTGCAAACGGTTGTATTAGTCCAACCGTGGGCGTTCAACTAACCATTTACTACCGTGGGCAGCTGTTTGATTAGACGGGACGACTGTGAGCAGTCCGCCGCGCATGCCGCGAGCGCTGCAATTTATTGCTAGTTTTGGACTTTTGTTTCGGCCGCCTTGGGAAGGTACGTAGAACAGTCCTCCGTTCTCATCTACAAGCACCGCCGCCAAGGATCACTGCCTGCTGCGAGATGGAGGACGAGCTGGCCAACAAGCGGGGGTGGGTCGAGCCAGAACCGCACGAGCCTCCGGCGAACGTGGACTTCATCAGCAGCCTCCCCGACAAGATGTTGGTAACCATCATATCCCACTTCCCCATCAAATATGGCGTGCGGACCACTGTCCTCTCGCGATGGTGGCGCCCCCTCTGGCACACCACCCCCCTGGACAGCATCGTCGACCATGAGTTCTGCAGCGGGGAGCAGCAACGCCTGAACGCATTATCCCACGTCCTCGCCACGCACCCTGGGCCGGTCAGACGCCTTGCTATCGGCAGGCTCAATCCCCACAACAATGCCAAACCCAGGTTGCACTACTGGTTCCTATCCCCAGCCCTGGATCGGCTCGAGGAGCTCAGCCTTCATGCTAGATGTCCTTGCTCGCTGCCTCCGTCCGTGCTCCGCCTCACGCCCACGCTGCGCCACGCTACATTCAGGCGGTGCATTTTCCCCGGATCGATGCCGCGTGCGCTCTTCATCTCCCTAAACTTAAGCACCTCGAGCTCATTGCCGTCCGCATCTCGAAGGAGGATTTGGAGCGCCTGCTTGTCGGTTGTACAGCGCTCGAGTACCTTTGTCTTCATGTGATGTATGGGTTCAGTAGCCTCCACATCACCTCGACGAATGTGCGTGCGATTTATGTGCATTGCTGGCGCCGCCCAAGGCTGTCAGTTGAGGTGTTTCACGATATTGTCATTGAGAATGCACCTTTCCTCGAGAGATTGTATGTACTTGATAAATTAGGTCCAGCAAGAATCAGGGTCATTCACGCACCGAAATTGACAGTGTTGGGCTATTCGTGTGCTGAATTCAACGAACATGTTACTGGATCATTATCCGTTCAGGTACAATAGTCTTCTTCTTCTCCTTCTTATATATTATTGGACAACACATTTTATCTAATTGTTGTTGATCTATATGTTCGCCTGTCATCCAGAAAATGATTCCCACAAGCTTGACCCGGCCTCTGCGCACAGTGAAGATCTTGGCACTACAATCTGTCGGCCCCGATCTGGATGAAGTTGTTAGATTCCTTAGATGCTTTCCTTGCATGGAGAAGCTATACATCGAGGTGATGCTCCTTTCCTGTTAATTGTTAACCACAACAGGGCTCAAATTTTTGTTACTTTTACCCATGATTACAATGACAAATGTAGAATGATTTCTAAAGGAAATTTGGAGGATTTCAATACATACATTTTTTGAGATGCTAGTGTTGTACGCGTTTTATTCCTTCGCCCAACATGCTTTCATGATAAAAGTTTATCATGAAAGATTGAAGGTGGCATTTCACTCTTTTCATGTATTTTAGAAATCCTGCAAATCAAAGAGGCCCGAAGTGTTCAAATCTGTAGCTATGCACTAATATGTTTTCTTCGTTTGCAGATACTAGCAGGCCCGAAAGTAGAAAATGTTGGGGAATATAACAATACCATTGAATGCCTTGATCTTCATCTCACAGAAATTACATCAAAGGGTCATGAATATGTGCATTATTCTTCAAATCATTATGTTCATAATTCCTCAAAGAATTTCTCTGCCTACTCATATGCATACTCTAACCCCTCCTCTGTGAAACGAAGTGCACTGGCTTCAATGCCACCTTTCTCATATGGAGCTCGCAGAATGATGAACTCTTTGCCACCCCTCCAGATGTGGGTGGTGAAGAAAAATAACTAATCTCTTATGCAGGGTCAGGTCTCCAGACGAACTTGAACGTCTGAAGAATTTTCTAGAGACCTGAGAATGCTTGAAAGGACGCAAGCTAATCATGAAGAAATGAATTACTCATTTCTCACATCCTTATATTGCTATATCTATTGTACTACTTGATGAAATTCAGTCTGACGAATTTGATGTCATATTCTTCACTCTGAAGTATATGAGTTCCTAAGATGCACTAATTTGTCTGCGGGATGGATCTCTCAAAACCACTGAGTGGGTCGTTGACAGTGGATGTACAAATCACATGATTGGTGACAAGAACTTACTGATGGACTCTGCACTATCTCCATCGCATCTGAAGCATATTACCTACGCTGATAAAGGAAAAAAGCAATGTATTAGGTCTAGGTGGGGTTGCAATCTCAAAGGATCGACACATGGACAAAGTCATGCTTGTCGAGTCCCTCGGATTCAACCTCATGTCTGTCTCAATGCTTTGTGATCTTGATATGGTTGTCATCTTTGGCAAATATCGTTGCATAGTACTCATGGAATCTGGCAAATCCAAAGTCTTCGGAGGCTTTAGGAGAGGAGACTTGTATATTGTTGATTTCTCTGCAGGACCACAGCCTGCCACATGTCTACTTGCAAAAGCTTCAGAAGGCTGGCTATGGCATCGACGACTCGGCCATGCTGGCATGAGGAACTTGCACACACTTGTGAAGAAGAAGCACGTCATCGGCATCGAGGGTGTCAAATTCCTCAAAGATCATCTTTGTGGGGCTTGTGAGTCTGGAAAGATGACCAGATCCAAGCATCCCTCAAAGACTATCATGACTACCTCTCGACCTTTTGAATTGCTTCACATGGACCTCTTTAGCCCCACTCATTATGCCACACTAACAAATGCAGCATCTCTATATGGCTTTGTTATTGTTGATGATTATTCTCGTTACACCTGGGTGCATATCATCACTTACAAAACTGAAGTGCAGGAAGTCTTCAAACGATTTTCCTCAAGGGCCTCGACAAATTTTGGTGTGAAGATCAAGCATATCCGGAGTGACAATGGGACCAAGTTCAAGAACACTGGCCTTGATGACTATCTTGATGAACTTGGTATTACTCATGAGTTATCTGCCCCATACACTCCTCAGCAAAATGGCGTCGTGGAGCGCAAGAACAGGACTCTTGTTGAGATGGCTCGCACTATGCTTGATGAATACAAGACACCTCATCGCTTCTGGCCTGAGGCTATTGATACTGCGTGCCACATCATCAACAGGGTATATCTTCACCAATTCTTCAAGAAGACCTCATATGAGCTCCTCACTGACAAGAAACCCAATGTGAGTTATTTCAAAGCCTTCGGTGCTAAATGTTGGATTAGAGATCCTCATCACAACTATAAATTTGCACCGAAAGCACATTAAGGTTTTATGCTTGGTTACGGAAAGGACTCGCACACCTACAGAGTCTTCAACACCCATCACCACAAGATTGTTTAAACTATAGATGTGCGGTTCGATGAAACTAATAGCTTGCAAAGAGAGCACCTACCTCCTGTGCTAGATGAAGTACCTCCCGAGGAATCCATTAAGCTCAAGGCTACTGAGGATATCATACCCACTGAAGAACCTACTGAAGAACTTATTCCAGATAATGAGGACAATCATGCTGGTGCTCATGAGGAAAATGGCGCTGAGGAAAATGCTCAGCCCAATCAAAAGCCATCAATTCTCATCCTCGCGTGGCAAATGAAGTGCAGATTGAGAAAATCCTCGACGACATCAATGCACCAGGTCCTCTCACACGCTCAAAAGCTTCACATTTGTCTAACTTTTGTGGGCACTTCGCTTTTGTCTCTATCACAGAGCCCACCAAAGTTGATGAGGCATTTCTGGAGCCTGAGTGGATTCAAGCAATGCAAGAGAAATTGCATCAATTCGAGCTCAACAATGTGTGGGAGCTTGTCAAGTGACCAGATCCTCGCAAGCACAACATCATAGGTACCAAGTGGATCTATCGCAACAAGCAAGACGAAAATGGCCTAGTGGTGAGGAATAAGGCTCGTCTTGTAACTTAGGGCTACACACAAGTTGAAGGAATTGATTTTGATGAAACTTTTGCACCTGTTGCTAGACTTGAAGCTATTCGCATATTGCTTGCTTATGCTAACCATCATAATATCATCTTATATCAAATGGATGTGAAAAGTGCATTCCTCAATGGTAAGCTTGAGGAAGAAGTATATGTCGCTCAACCCCCAGGTTTTGAAGATCCTAAGCATCCTGACAAAGTCTTCAGACTCAACAAGGCCCTCTATGGCCTCAAGCAGGCCCCTCGAGCATGGTACAACACACTGAAGGAATTCCTCATGAAGATAGGCTTCAAACCCGGTTCATTTGACCCAACTCTTTTCACAAAAACTTATGATGATGAATTATTCGTGTGCCAAATATATGTGGACGATGTTATTTTTGGCTGTACTGACGAACGTTACAGTGACGAATTTGGATACATGATGCGTGAAGAATATCAAATGTCTATGATGGGAGAACTGAAATTCTTCTTAGGTCTTCAAATTCATCAACAACGCAATGGCATGTTCATATCTTAAGAGAAATACCTCAAAGATGTACTGCGGAAATTTGGCATGCAAGATTGCAAAGGCGTCAAAATCCCTATGCCCGCAAATGGCCATCTCCGCATCGATGAAAATGGTAAAGACTTCGATCAAAAGGTATATCACTCCATGATTGGCTCTTTATTGTATCTATGTGCATCCAGGCCAGATATTATACTTAGTGTTTGCATGTGTGCCTATTTTCAAGCTACACCAGGAATCACACCACAAGGCTATGAGACATATTCTTCGATATCTAGCTCACACTCCAACACTTGGACTATGGTATCCCAAGGGCTTGACTTTTGATCTCATTGGATATTTTGACTCTGACTATGCCGGTGATCGGGTGGATTGCAAGTCAACATCAGGCACATGCCATTTCCTTGGACGATCCTTAGTATGTTGGTCCTCGAAGAAGCAGAACCGCGTATCACTCTCTACTGCTGAAGCTGAGTACATTGCTGCTGGTTCTTGCTGTGCTCAATTGCTGTGGATGAAGCAAACCCTCAAGGATTATGGCATCAATGAGAAGAATGTGCCTCTCTACGGCAACAACGAGAGTGCCATCAAGATTGCTCGCAACCCAGTTCAGCACTCGAAGACAAAGCACATCCAAATTCGTCATCATTTTCTTCGAGATCATGAGTTGAAGGGCAATATCTCCATTGACCACGTGAAGAATGAAGAACAACTGGCGGATATCTTCACAAAGCCCTTGGATGAAAAGAGATTTTGCAAGTTGCGGTGTGAGCTAAATATCTTAGAATCTTCGAATGTTCTTTGAAAGGACACACATCCTAACACTTATGCAAAATTGATGACTTAGATGTGCAACACACGAAGTAATGTTTTTCTTCAATCAATGAAGACTAACCCTCTAAGTGTGAAGAAATTAATGAAGAATTCAATTCTCAGATCCCTACAACAAATGTATGCGGTGTCTGAAATCATCATTCTTATACGGTGGGTCACGCCACCAACAAAAGTTGAAAATCTTCAAAATTGAGTTTTTCGTCATTTTGCAAATTCTTCACATTTTCAAATTCCTCAAGTTTGCAATTTCTTCAAACTTTTCGACGGCCATTCCTCATTGACTATATATATATTTGAGTTTTCAATGTCCTCAACAACATTCACTTATTGCTATATTCTTCAAATTGATTTTCCTCTAAGTGAATGTGATCGGACCCATTCCCCCTCTATGCTAAATTCAACCCAGTCTGTTCATAAATTCTTCATGTGCGTTCTATTTGAAACCCGTTCAAAGTCTTCACTATATCCTTGACAGCTGAAGAATTTGCAAACGAAACATTAAAAAATTCATATCTGAATTTTTGGCAGTTGCCGCTCAAACCGTTCCACTTCCCACGATGGATTATTTTACTCACCCACGATTCCCCACGATCTCCACCTCTCTGTACATGGGTGACACATGTCATTAGGATAGCAAGGGTCAGGGGCATGTTTGTCCAAAATCTTCGGGTCAACAGTTTTTCACCTCGGCTATAAATACCCCCTGCCCTCTCACTACCTCATTTACTCCGCTTGACCGCGTCTCTCCTCGCTCGAGCTCTGACCTAGTGCCGCTACTGAACTCCATCGTCGCCTGTGAGGAAGAGCTTCACCGCCTCGACCTCATCGCCGTCGTACTCACGCCAGCCACGGAAATCTTCACTTCGCTGCCGCCGTAGCTGTCTCCCGCCGTCGAGTTAGGGTGTGGGAGATCTGGACTTACGAACTTCTCCATCTCAACTCCCAGTTCATCGTGTTCTTCATCAAGGGTAATTAAAATCTACTTTTACTGCCCTATTTTGATCCTTATGTTTTTCACAAAATCCTCAAATGATGTTTGTTCTTCAACAATCTACTCCTTAAACACCACAATGCTTACTTTCCTTGATTTATTTCTCTAAGCTATGATTTTCCTCAAGATTCCTCAATTGTGTGGATTTTCTAATCTGTACAACTCTGGAACCTCAGTCAAGAACGCTTAGTGAAATTCCTCAAGACATCTATGGTCAAATTCCTCAACTTGATACTTTTTGAAAAATTTCTAAGAACGCATATGACCTCTCCAAATTCTTCGCACCTATACTCTGTTCACAGGTACAAAAATGTCTGTTGATGAATCTCTAGTTTCTCATCAACTTAACTCATTTGTAGCATTCCTTGAAGAAAAATTGCATACCTCCTCAGAATCATCAAAAGTTCAAAATCCTCAAGTGAGGAAAATAGCAGAAGGGAAAAGACCTCAGAAAGGAGGAAAAAGGCCAGAGACAAACACACCATTTGAGATCCCTGAGGATATCTATGATGAATATTGCACAAACAAGAATCAGCGCAAAGTGCGCATTCAGAGGATTGAGAGAAGATGGGCAAAGGAATGGAAGGAATTCGTTATGTTACTCCCAAGTACATGAAGAAATTCATTCTAAATCCTCCATGCCCAAGACCACCTCTAGCTGTTGGCCAACGAGCTGATCCTACCAGCGTCAAGCATGGTGAGGAATTTCCAAAAGAATGGGTCAAGTGCCAAGCAAAGCATCAAAAAATTGCAGCTGAAGCAGTGAGGAAATTCAATGAGGATTCTCAAGCTGCTGCTGCTGAGGCCTCTGCCAGTAGAGCTGCACCAAAGAAGGCCATTCTGAAGAAGACAGCTGTGAAGACAAAATCTTCTAGCTCAATGACCTCACGGCCAAGTTCCACAACAGCAAAGCCCTCAGAGCAAATACCTCAGGCAACTTCCTCAAAGGCAGTGCCAAGTTCTTATGTTGCTGCAAAATCCTCAGCTGCTGCCACAAAGTCCTCAACACCTATGCATATTGCAACATGTCAGCGGACTGCTGGTTTTTCAATTGCTTTAGGAGCATCTGTAACTTCCTCAGCTCAACCACAATCCTTATGTGGTCCAACTCTGCTGAAGGTCAAGTCCACTGCTGGACGTGGAAAGAGGCCAAGTCCTCACAAGAAATAAGTGGCTTTTCAGGTTCCATCTGATGATGATGAAGCTGATGATGACGAACTTGCTGAAATCATCCGAGATAGACAAGAAAGGGCTGCAAGAGCCAAAGGCAACTCTGTGCCTCTTATGCTGGATCCGAAGAAGATCCTCGACTTCATTGATATTTGGTACAAGGATCCAAATACTCCGCTCCCTGACCTGAACTTGACTCCTGGACAAAGTCACATGCTGACCGCCTTCATAGGTGAAGAAAAATGGAAGTTTGAGAAGGCTAGACGAGTCAAGAAGGACCAGTACAAGAAAGAGCATTTTCTAAGGAACAATGTTCTCACTTTGTCTCATGAGGAACTTGTCGGAGTTCAGAAGGAAATAAAAGTCCTCAGTGATGAATTTGACCGATATCATGCTAATTGGCTAGGAGCCAAAGTCAGATTTGTCAACATCGCCAAGGCGACTGCATTAGTCGTGCCTGAAGAAACTGCACCAACTTCATCTTCTGCTCCTCCTGCAAAATCCTCAAAGGTGAAGAAAACAACACTTCCTTCTGCATCAGAAGTGAAGAAAACTAAAGCTGCGGAGAAGGAAGCCGCAAAGAAACAGAAAGCATCAACCTCTACCGAATCCTCAGCTCCCAAGAAAGTGAGGACTTTGACGAGCTCTTTCAGTGAACCAATTGATGTTGTTCCCATCTCTATTGTGCCATCAAAGGAAATAGTTCCTTTTAGTGAGGAATATGTCATTCCAGATGACGGAGATGATGAAGAAAATCATTCTGCTACTTCCTCAGAGTAGTTTGATGAAGAAATTAAGATGGAAGCTGCTGCTTCAACCCCACTGGTATCATCGCCTATGCCTCAGTTCACTGCTGAAGAGGCGGGCGTAGAAGAAATTGATGAAGATGTGGATATTGGATCAACCACTCCTGTCCTCTATGATGATTATTGGGAAAATCTTCACCCAAATTCACCAATTGCAACCCCTCTCCATCAAATTCCTCTGTCCCCTGTGCAGACTGGAGAAATATTGACAGGGTCTGACGGATGTCAAACTTCTCTCCAATCTATTCCTGAAGAAATTCCAGCTGCAACAGCTGAACAAATGGAGACACAGACTGCTGATGATGAAACTGCCGCTTCAATTCCTTAGTCTGCTGCACCAGAAGTTGTGACTCAAGAGGTTGTAAGGCCTTCAACTGCAAATCTTCAGCTCAAGCCTCAAAATCCTTAGTCTGGCATAAGGAGGCCAAAATTCAACAATGTTGACTTCTTCACTGAGCATCATTTCTTCACAGATGCACATCCTTATGACTCACCAAGACTAAGGCGCAAGAGGTTTTGGACTGCAAGTCAGATGAATTTTTATGCCTCTGTTCTGTTTGACAAGGACAAAGTCTTCCAACACCGTCAAATTCCGCATGTTGATATGGAGTCCATTCCATGCTTTCAACCAGTTCTGAATGTTCTTCATGAAGCTGGACTCCTCAATTTCTGTGCTGACATATGTGATTGGAATGAAGAGCTAATTCTTCAGTTATATGCAACTCTATACCTCACTAGCAATGTCACTGATGTCAATTCATGTGTTCTGGACTGGATGACTGAAAACACTCACTACAAAGCTCCAGCAACCGAATTGCTTCATGCCATCCCAGTTAGTCCTCCCGCAGAAGGTGCAAGGCTTATGTATGAGGAACTCGAACTTCCAAATCATCTCTTGCAAGTGTTGATGAAGCCTTTGCTTCCAGGCCAAGCTCCAAGAACCACCTTCCTCGTGAAGGATTTTCTCTATGTGCCTAGGGCAGTTTACCGCATCTTAACCAAAACCCTCAGTCCAATCAAAGGCCACAATTCTGAAGAAGAAGAAGTTGTTGGCATCATGAAGAATCTGCTGTTCAATATCATTCATGGCATTCCCATAAACTATCACGATTTCTTCATGAGGACTTTGTCAAATGTTGCTCTTTCACTGTTTGAATTGAAGCCCTATGCTCCATGGCTTATGAAGTTCATCAGAACCAGGTCTTCAATTCCATACAAGGCTGATTTTCAGAATCACCTCAACTTTCTGCCTCCTATTGAAGTCCTCAAATGGACCATTTCCTCAGTTGATGAAAAAGGCAAAGCTACTGTTATTAATGAAGGCACTCGTCCATTGGATTGTCAATTTCGTAAGGCTGCATCTTACTCCACCAATGATGACTCTGCAACCCAGGACTCTGGTGCTAAAGCCACCGCGCAAGATCCTCAAGACACTGCCCCGCGTGTGATGACTGATCGTGAGCTTCTTCTAAGTCTTCACCAGAAAGTCGATCGCAATCACAAGTGGGTCAAGCGTCAATTTGGCTCAATTCTTCAGAACATGACTGTCACTCAGAATACTATGAAGAAGAATCACTATTATGTGCATGAAATCTTCTGTCGCACTTGGGCTATACTTTCTCATCTTTACAGTGATGAAGACCTCAAACAGATGGACTTTCAGCAGAACTTTGACTGGTCACATCCTCCTTCGAAGAAATTCAAGAAGGTCAAAGTTCCTCAGTTGGTCACAAGTTCATATTCTTCATCGCGTGAGACGGATGAAGCTGAGGATCTCGGTGACACTGCGGCAGGCCCTACATCGACAAACGACCCCGACAATGCTGGCGCTCCTCCACCGACCTCAAGCTGATATTCATCAGGGGTGTTAGCCCTCATTTTTCGTCCCTTTTGGTCATTTGATGACAAAGGCGGAGAAATTTGAGTTATTCTTCAAGCGGGTCTCCTGTATATGGGTTGTTTTTCTTTAAGTTACAACTCTCGCTCTTCTGAGGTGTTTGTTTGATGAGTTGTATACTTAAGTTCGATGGTGGTCTGACACTTTAAACTGCCTTTCTGCATGCTTATTTCCTCAAGTTACTTAATGCACGCATGCTGAATTTCGTCAGACACCATTTTCCATCATGCATTTCAAATTCTTCATACTATATGTTAAATGCGTGAATGGATTACAAGATATAGGGGGAGATCTCCAAGATTTTATCCTACCATGTGCATTTGCAGTCCAAAGTAAATTCCTCACATATGCACATCTTCAGGGGGAGTTCTTCCATATCTTGCAATCAAATTCCTCAATATCAGTACTTACACTTCATATGTTTATCGCATGTAGCGACCCGACACAAATGGATCGAAGTCTCTGTGCTTAAGTGTCATCCCTGGATCGGTATGCTGACACACACAGTACTCGAGGAATTATAACAGAGTTCAAACACACACTTTATTACATCGAGGTCCTCAAAAGAGTATTTATTACAACAATATGGCCAAAGGCCATCTAATTAAAAATAACTGCGGAAGCATCGAAGATAAATGAGTCCATCAAACTCCACGGCAAACTGAGTGCAGAACAACGACCTATCGCACCTTAATCCTCGTCGGAAAAGTCTGCAACATGAGATGTTGCAGCAATGTAGGTCAGCACATGGAATATGCTGGCAATTTCACACCATAGAATAATAATGAAAAAGACTATCTCTATATGCAAATTTAGCTGGTGGAGGCTCTAAGTTTAATTTTTTGCATAAAGCAAATTTTACCCTACAACAAAGGAATAAATTTTTAATTACTACCAAATTAAAATGCCATTATTGAGAAGGTTCCTCCAACTCAATCCCAAAAATTCCCAAGTTATTAGAAACCCAATAATTTCATTAAAAAGAGTGATGAGATCAACCAATAATTCACTTCTAGATACTCAAGTTGTCCATAACCGGGGACACGGCTAATCATGATTAGTTTATACACTCTGCAGAGGTTTGCGCACTTTTCCCCACAAGACTCGACCACCTCCATGATCGGAAGATCGAGAAATAGCCTTTCTAAAGTATTTCCTCCAAACCCTGGGTAGACCGGTACACCTACTTTCCCCTACATCAGCTAGTCTACCACGAAAAGAGGTCACACAACTTACTCAACTATGCCAGAGCCCATAATGGCTTGTGGCTGCACACGGAAGTTTCTAGGCATGAAATATCTTATGATCCCTTTGAGCCTGGGTGGCGGACCTAGGGCAATCGCACGGGTACTCCGGGATCCCATTGGGCAAGCACTGGTTTCTTCAGGTGCCCCAAACAATCCACCCAGATGTGTATTAAATTTGCCACCTTATGTTATCCCAAAATTATTAACTCGCGCAACTTGCATGGATCACACATACCAATCCCCGTCTACGAGCATGGCAAAGCAATATATGACAAAACGAATATTCCCGGGGTGATCAAAGGTCATAGGTTCCTACCACATGAACTACATAGCATAACCACATATTCCCAATCCTACTCATGCAATCTTTGAGGGTGAAACTAATGCATAGTAAAAACTGGGTATTGAAAATTATGATCAAAGTGTGAACTTGCCTTGCTGACGTTCGTTGAACTCTAAAGATTCGTAGTAGCAAGCTTCGCACTCCGGATGATCTAGCGTAAGCAAGCAATAACATAAATAAGCATACAAGCAAAGATCCAAAAAGAAAACAAATAAAAGACTTCGGAAAACTTCAAAAACAACCAAATAAAGTTTCTGTACAGAACATAATTTTTACGGCAACAAAAATAAATGGTTTAATTTTAACAGAAAGTACATGTCACAAGCTTCGATTTGCAAAAAGAATCACCCAAAATGGAGTTACGAAACTCAAGTTATGGCCTAACGAAGTTTGAATTCAGATCTGTTTGAATTCAAATTTTAAAACTTTCAAAAATATTTTTCGTTTGGTTCTCTGGATAGAGGATATTTTTATGAAACCGTAGGAAAAAGAATCAACTAAATCGGATCTATAGATTAAAAGATATACTAGAAAGAAGAATTGGTACAGAATCTGAGATTGGAAAATACTGGAAAAAGAGAAGAAAAAAAATTTGGCCAGATGCCAAGTGGCGCTCTCTGATTGGCTGGATACCCATGGCTGGGTGCTCACCGGACTTGTCGCCGACGATGAGGAAGAAGGCGGCTCCGGTGTGCTTCGACGAAGGACGCGTGCGGGACGGTGAAGAGCAACGTGAGGCGGATCCGAGGAGCAGTGCCGCGGTGTCGGTATCGTCTCCTGGTGTGGTGGAGAAGCCGCCGGAATCCAAGAACTCCGGCGAGCAATTAAGCGGGATGGGGAGGAAGATAGCTCCCGAAAGGAGGGGTCTTTGGACGAGGGTTGGGAGGGGCTCGCGGGGTGCTTTTTATAGGGCTTGGGGAGGTCAGAATTCGAGCAGAAGATTGAGTTTAATGGTGGCTATTCCTCTGCCTTGTAATGGCCACTACGGGCGACTCCAAGGCGCACTAGGAAGGGTAAGGGGTAGAGGGAGGCGAGGGGATTCCGTTCAGAGGGGTTTTGGAGCGACGGAGAGGAGGGGATGGGGCGCTGGATGGGGTGTGCTGCTTGCGTTCTCCTGGCTCCGGCCATGAACATACAAGGAAGAAGACGACCAGGTGGTCGTGAGGAAGGCTGGGCCTTCCATGGCCCGTGGCTGTCTGGGGTTTTTTTTAGACAGAGAAAAAAATATAAAGATAGAAAATAACAATATTTTTATATAGGACATATATATATCAAAAAAATTCAGAAAAAGAAATCCTACAAGATGAACTATTTTTCAGAGGCTAAATAAAAACTTTATAAAAAACATTTTTCTAAAAAAAATCCAAATGATACTCAAATTTGAATTCAAAACTTTTAGCATTGTTTTCTTCTGACTTTTTGGAGTGTCATGTTAGCTCCTCTCATACTTTTGAACAAGTATTTGTCAGGGGTTTTTAAATAAATTTCAAATGCCAAGTTGAATTCAAAGTCAGATAAAACTCAAATGCCTCTGAAATTTCCAAATGCCACTCAATTAAAGCAAAATGCATATATGCTTTGCTAATAATTGTAAAACATTCCAAATCGAAAATTTGGGATGTTACAAACCTACCCCCCCTTAAGATGAATCTCTCCCTCGAGATTCGGGTTGGCTAGCAAAAAGGTGTGGGTGGTCCTGTCGAAGATCTTCTTCGCGTTCCCAGGTGGCTTCCTCCTCGGTATGGTGACTCCACTGAATCTTGCAAAATTTGATGACCTTGCTGCGGGTAACTCTGTTGGCAAACTCAAGAATTTTGACCGGTTTCTCCGCATAAGTCAGGTCACTGTCAAGATGTATGGCCTCTAGGGGCACTGTATCTCTCAAAGGAATATCGGCCATTTACACATGGCACTTCTTCAACTGGGAAACGTGAAACACATCATGAACTCCAGACAAGGCTTTGGGTAATTCAAACTTGTAGGCAACTTCACCCATGCATTCTAAAACTTTGTACAGCCACACAAATCGTGGTGCTAACTTTCCTTTGACTCCAAATCGTTTAACTCCTCGAAGTGGCGACACACAAAGATATGCTCTGTCTCCGACTTCATAAGTTACTTCCTTGCGTTTAGTATCGGCATAACTCTTCTGTTTGGATTGGGCTATTTTGAGTCTGTCACGGATCAGCTTGACTTTCTCCTCTGAATCTCTAATTAAATCTAGTCCGAATAATTTACGATCTCCAACTTCATCCCACATCAATGGTGTCCTGCACCTCCTTCCGTACAAAGCTTCGAAAGGGGCCATCTTCAAACTAGCTTGATAGTTGTTGTTATATGAGAGCTCTGCGTAAGGTAGATTGTCATCCCAACTAGATCCGTAAACGAGCGCACAAGCTCTCAACATGTCCTCTAGAATCTGGTTGACTCTCCCCGTCTGCCCATCTGTCAGCGGATGAAAAGCTGTACTGAACTCCAGCCTGGTACCCAAAGTTTCGTGTAACTGATGCCAAAACTTTGAGGTAAATTGTGTTCCTCTATCTGATACGATGGTCCTCGGAACTCCATGCAGACATACGATCTTGGTCATGTATATCTTGGCTAACTTAGCACTTGTATATGTGGTTTTCACGGGGATGAAGTGAGCTACGTTGGTCAAGCGATCAATCACTACCCAAATAGAATCATAGCCTGATCGGGTCCTGGGTAATCCTGTAATGAAGTCCATGCCAAGCTTGTCCCACTTCCAATCTGGTATCGGCAAAGGCTGAAGTAATCCTGCTGATTTCTGGTGCTCTGCCTTAACCCTCTGACATACGTTGCATACTGCGACATACTCGGCAATATCCTTCTTCATACCTGTCCACCAGAAACTTTCCTTCAAGTCCAAATACATCTTGGTGTTGCCTAGGTGTATCGAGTAAGGCGAATCGTGAGCCTCCTGAAGAATCAACTTCCTGATCTCTGTGTCATTGGGCACGTAAATCCGCTGCTCAAACCATAAGGTTCCGTGTTCATCCTCACGAAATCCTTCTGCCTTTCCTTGGTTCATCCTTTCCTTTATCTCCGCAATACCTTTGTCTAACTTCTGGGCTTCTCAGATTTTTCCCAACAAGGTGGATTGAATTTCCATTGTGGCAACAAAACCTCGTGGGACTATCTACAATCGGAGATCTCTGAGATCATGGACTAACTCCTGAGGTAATCCTCCTACTGTGAGGGTATTAATATAGCTCTTACAGCTCAATGCATCTGCCACAACATTGGCCTTTCCTGGGTGATAATGCAATCTCATGTCATAATCCTTTATGAGCTCCAACCATCTCCTCTGCCTGAGGTTCAACTCCTTCTGCGTGAAGATGTATTTCAAACTCTTATGATCCGTGTATACATCACAACTATTTCCGATAAGAAAATGTCTCCATGTCTTGAGTGCGTGGACTACGGCTGCTAACTCCAAATCATGCGTTGCGTAGTTCAACTCGTGAGGTCGAAGCTGACATGAGGTATAGGATACTACTTTTCCTTCTTGCATAAGAACACCTTCAAGTCCCTGACGTGTAGCGTCGCAATACACCTGAAAATCCTTGTGTATATTCGGAAGAATTAGCACTGGGGATGTGACCAAATGTTTCTTCAGCTCCTAGAAAGTGGCCTCACATTCATCGGTCCAAACAAACTTAGTGTCTTTCTTCAATAACTCCGTCATGGGCTTCGCGATCTTGGAGAAATTCTCAATAAACCTTCGATAATATCCTGCAAGTCCAAGGAAACTGCGAATCTCTCCGACTGAGGTGGGTGCCTTCCATTCGGTGACGGCTTCAACCTTCGAAGGGTCCATTGCTATTCCTATCCCTGATATAACATGTCCGAGAAATCTGGCTTCCTTCAACCAAAATTCGCACTTGCTGAACTTGGCATATAACTGATGTTCTTTGAGCTTCTCCAGCACCAAGCGCAAATGTTCCTTCTGTTCCTCTTCATTCTTCGAGTAAACCAGTATATCATCAATGAACACGACGATGAACTTATCCAAAAACTCCATGAATACCTTGTTCATCATGCTCATGAAATAGGCAGGAGCGTTAGTCAAACCAAAAGACATGACCATGTACTCATAAAGCCCATATCTCGTGGTAAAGGCTGTCTTGGGTATGTCCTGCTCTCGGATCTTCAACTGGTGATATCCTGATCGAAGATCGATCTTGGAGAAAACACTAGCTCCGACTAGCTGATCAAACAGGTCATTAATCATTGGTAAGGGGTACTTGTTCTTGATGGTCACCTCGTTCAACAAACAATAATCCACAACCATTCTCAAGGTTCCATCCTTCTTCTCCACTAAAAGAACTGGGGCTCCCCAAGGTGATGAACTCGGTCGGATATACCCTTTCTCCAATAGTTCCTTAATCTGCTTCTTAATTTCCTCCAAATCATTGGCGGGCATCCGATATGGTCTCTTGGATATCGGTCCTGTGCCTGGCAATAGCTCAATCAAAAGCTCAATGTCTCGGTCCGGTGGCATGCCGGGCAATTTCCTTTGGGAAAACATCGGGATAATCCTTCACAACTGGTACTTCCTCCTGAACAACTCCTGAAAGTGAATTCATCAGAGTCCTCCTTGGCGTATGCCTCGACACATACTTGATCCATTTACCATCTGGGGTGGTGAGAAGAATCGACTTACGGGCACAATCAATATTCCCTTCATACTTGGATAGCCAGTCCATGCCTAGGATCACATCAAATCCTTGTGATTCTAGGATGATGAGGTCTGTGGGGAAAACATGTCTCCCTATGGTCAATGGCAACTGAAAACATCCCCGACTAGCCATATACTCTACTCCTGGGGAACTCACTAACATAGGTGACTTAAGGGCTACGGTCAGCAACTTAAACTTGTCCACAAATCCCCTTGATATGAATGAATGTGATGCACCAGTGTCAAAAAGAACAAGGGCTGTAAATGCGTTAATCAAAAACTTACCAACAACTGCGTCAGGCTGCTCGTCAATTTCCTCCACATTGACGTGATTCACCTGACCTCTGGTGAAAGGATTGGGCTTCTTTCCAGAGCTTCCATTGCCATTCCCGTTCTTCGCCTCGAGACATTCGGTGGCGTAGTGTCCGGTCTTCCCGCACTTGAAACATGTAATGTGACTCAGATCTTTCTTTGCGGGTGTTGTGGGGCTGGAACAATTCTGATTGTTGTGTCCTCCATTCCCATTGCCATTCCTATGGCCATTATGGTTGTGTCCGTTCCCTCCATGATGTGAATGTCCTCCATGGTTATGGTGAGTGTGTCCACCATACTTGTCGGATCCTGATCCATTATTTCCCGAGTACGGGGTATAGTGGGGCTTCTGCTGAACTCCAGAGTTGTACTTTCCCTGTCCGTACTTCCTCTTGCGATTCTCCACCTGCTGTTGCTTGCCTTCCAGAATGAGAGCCTTGTCGACCAACTCTTGATAATTGTTAAAGGTAGCCACGGTCAACTGAAGTCCCAGATCACCGTTTAGTCCCTCCAGAAATTTCTCCTGCTTAGCGGCATCATCAGCCACGTCTCCGGGAGCATACCTAGATAACTTGCTGAATTCCTCCACATAATCATCAACAGAACGATTTCCCTGGCGTAAGTTGCGGAACTCATGCTTCTTTAGACTCATAGCTCCGGCTGAAACATGTGTGGTACGGAACGTCTGCTGTAACTGATCCCAAGTCACATTGGCTATGGGGAATGTGGTGGTGTAATTCTCCCACCACGAAGCTGCTAGTCCATCCAGTTGATGTGCGGCAAAGCGCACCTTCTCAGCGTCAGTGCATCCTACGGTGGTCAGCTCCCTTCCGATCTTGCGAAGCCAGTCATCTGCAATGATCGGCTCTGTGCTGCTAGAGAACACGGGTGGGTTCAACCTCAGGAAACGGGTAAGGTTGTCGACCGGGGGTGGTGGCGGCAGGTTGTTGTTGTTCTGGTTCTGGTTCTGGAGGAGCATCTGCATGAGGGCATTCTGGTTCTGGATCAACTGGGTAAGTTCCGGTGGGAATTCCGGGTCACATCTCGGAGGCATCTGATTAGTTTAGGGTGGATGAGAAATTAGAATAGAATAAGAGCCTAATGAGATAAATCACTACCCATATGCTTATGATAGCAAGAAAACTTCAAATCAAGCAATTCACACAGATCACACCACACAAGCAAAACCTACAGGTAAGGTCATATCCACAAGAGATATGATCTCTTCATACTACCGCAAATCATTAGTTGGACTCAACTTGGTAGTGGTGGTCTGAACTAAATCTCCTCAAATCAATGTCAACTCTAGCTTCTTCTTCGTCAATGTTGTCTTCATAGGTCATGGTCTCATCGGGCTGAGCAACTTGGTGATGGGATTCAACAACTATTTTATTGAAGTAGAGAAGAGATAGAAATGAATAGAGAAGAGTATAGACCAACGGATATATAAGGAAGTCGTAAAATAGAGTTTTATTCCTATGGCTTTCCATTTCCTAGTGGCCGCGTCTGAAAGCACAAGTGCTCCCTGGGTGGTTTTGGTAATTAATGTCAACATATCTCTTGTTGGACTAATACTATTATCTAGTATATTTCAGATGAGTTCAACAGTGAAGTGGCGTGGACAAGAGGATGTGGAACCCCTTCAAGATGCTAAGGACAAAGGATTGGCTCAAGCTCTAAAGCTCAAGACTCTACATTTTAATTTTAGTGATCCAAGATCACATTGAGTCCATAGGAAAAGCCAATACTATTAAAAGGGGATGAGGTGTTGCTTAATGGCTTGCTTCCTCAAAATGCTTAGTGATATGCTCCAAAAGCCCTCAACCACTTTCTCATATCCACATTTGTCCCAAACCAAAAGTCAAACTCGGCCCCACCGATTTGATCTATCCGGCGCCACCGAGTTCATTTGACATAGCCACTGCCAGAAACCCTAATCAGTTCGGTCTCACCGATGGGATCCCGGTCTCACCGAGATGGGCTTGCAAACTCTCTGTTTCCTATTGCACTCATTTCAGTCCCACCGAAATATGCAATCGGTCCCACCGAGTTTGCTTGACCAACTCTCTGGTTAGCTTATTACCAAAACCGGTCCCACCGAGTTTGTGTAATCGGTCAAACCGAGATGAGGTTTTACCCTAACCCTAGCACATCGGTCCCACCGAAAATCCTAATGTTCACATTTTGAACTAAATCGGTCTGACCGAGTTTTACGATTCGGTCCCACCGAGTTTGGTAAATTGTGTGTAACGGTTAGATATTGTGTGGAGGCTATATCTTCATACCCTCCCAAGTAGTAGGCACATCTCTACTAGTACGGCAATGTTCTTGCCACCAAATACATTCAAAATCAGTAAACTCACTAGTGGCAGCTCTAATTCTTTTATCATCGGGAATATCATAACAATCAAATTTTTGTCCTATGGCCATTTCCCAAGTGAGATATGCATCAGCATCATATTTACCAGCAAAGGATGGTATTGAAAATTTTATTTTTAGTAATGGATCATCATGGTCGCGTACCTGTCGTGGCTGTCTCATACCTTGTCGGTTGTGGCGTGGACGTTGATGTTCGTGGTTGCTGTTGGTATTGACCACATCATCTTGTTCAGTATCCGCAGCATAGTCATTGTCGATCTGCTCTTTCTCGTCTTCCTCTAAACCAGGGGCAGCTGGTGTATGGCGCCGGTGTCTGTTGTTGGCGGCAGTAGAGGCGTCAGCTGCAGCAGGACTAGTGCGAAATAGCGTTGCAGCAAATGATTGTGCTTGTTCAAGCTCGAGTATGCGAGCATCAAGGGCTGTGATAGTGGTGGTGTTGTTGTTCAAGGCTTCCCTGGTCTCATTCACCACTGCTGTGATATCCTTAGTGTGCTCATTCGGCAAACGTGCAAAGTAGTCCCTGGTTGCCCGCGTTCTTGGTGTGAGAGGGGCGTCTTCCTCACCTTCCTCGTCGTGTGAACCTCCCATTGTTAGAAGAAGACAAGGAAAAACAAAATAAAATTTTGTGTCCCTATCAACTACTAGGATGTGGGAAAAACTCAAAAGGCACTTGCACTCAAGCCCTTACCAAGTTCTTACAAGTTCTTACCAAACCAGCAGGCGGTGCAACCGGCTGTGGGCTCAGCGTCCAACGATCTCAAGGGTTGAACTCAGCGAGTGCTAGTGCACGGTACCTGAATGGCTAGTAGAGAGTGGAGCTAGGACAGGCTTAAGTATGTAGCAAGGATTAGCAACAATTCAAATCAGTAGATGCAAGGTTCAAAATCTGCTCAAAGTTCTAGTCAAGCTTGCTGGCCTTTGTAGACTAACTGAAAACTAGCTAAGCAAAATAGAAGACAAAGGTGGGAAAGCTGCTGCAAGAAGACTACAAGGCTTATGCTACTCGTGAGCTGTTCTATATTTCCCCCCTTTTTCTCTCTCTCTCTCTCTCTCTTTTTTACAGATCCTTTGAAGTGCAGCTCCCCTTTGTCACTGAAAAACACAAGCTGTCTCTCTTTTCTCTTAAAACTGCTGCAGTGCTTTTCTTTACTGCAGCCTGGCACTAAACGAGGTCAAAAGTTGCAGCTGGGTAGCTATGCCCAATTTTGCTGCTGCTATTCTTTTTTTTCAGTTTTCACACCTTGAGGTTGCTGAAAACAGATTTGCTTCCTCTTCTTTCTTTCTTTCTTGACAAGACAATCCCTACTAGAAGGTTGAAGTTGGAAAAACTATGACCAGCAAACTCAACATGACAATGCAAACCAGAGATTCAACAAAACATAAACTGAAAAGAAAATTGCAAGGCTCAGAGTGGCTAGGATAGGGGATGGCTAACACTACTCTTTTTTTTTGGCTTTTTGTGTGCTCTAGGTAGAAAAATTCACTCAACTAATAAGAACTAACTCTCATCGATCAACCTTTGCTCTGAATACCACATGATACACCACTAGAGTGGCCCGACCTTTCGATTAGATAGATACCTTCGATTTGTGGAGGTGACCCTCACGATCCAGGCTACTGTCCAAGAGGACCGAATAGCCAAGCAACCGATGAACCAACCCCTGAGATGTTATCAGCTGTGCCAAAACCAAGCTGACCTGACCACTAGGGTCTGTTCCTGTAAGAAATGGAAGAATCCAGCAAGAACAAGGTAACAAGCAATCTCAAAATTGCATATATATATATATAGATGTAGGATTGTTTGGGGTTACAAGTAGAGATCAATCTGTTGGTCTAGCCGACACAAGAGAAGATCAAGGCAGTAGTTTCACAAGGAACACTAAACTGAACTAAAAATAACCCAAGTTTTACATATGCAGGTACCCCTCCTTTTATAGCCAAAATGGCTGCTACTAGGTCGGTTTGCTACAGTGCCGCGCTGCTCCAGTTCAGCTGGCAACAACTAGATAACATTACTATTGAAATGGAGGCTGTTCCATGAATGTGGACAGTCAACAAAAGTGGCTTGACCTAGTTACTTAAAGTGCAAGGAACTAGAAATATCAAGCTACAACATATTTGTAGGAAAGTAGTTATGGAGTTGTGGTCGTATCCGTAGAAGTGATGTCCTCATCATCCTCCCCTTCTTACATTTGAGTTGTCCTCAACTCATGCACATCTCTCTCTGGAATGGATGCTCCATGTTCGACCTCCCCTTTGTTTCTGATTACAATCACATTGCGTACTCGTCTGGTGTAAACTTTCTCAAAGGTTGGCCTGGCTTCAGGTGGAGGTGTTGCCGTAGGTAGTGTGGTCTTGTTGGTAGAAACATTGTCATCATCATCTTCGCCTTCGTCTCCCATGTATGGCTTCAAATCTGAAACGTTAAAGGTGGGACTAGCCCCAAAATCTGTAGGCACATCCAGCTTATATGCATTGTCATTTATTTTCTCTAATATATGGAAAGGACCATCAGCTCTAGGCATTAACTTTGATTTCCTCAATTTAGGAAACCTATCCTTGCGTAAGTGTAGCCAAACAAGATCTCCAGGTTCAAACGACATTTTCTTTCTACCCTTACTTCCGGCAATTTTATACTTCTCAGTCATGCTTTCTATGTTTTCTTTCGTAATTTCATGCATTTTTAATATCAGCTCAGCACGTTCTTTTGCATCAAGGTTTACTTTATGTAAAGATGGTAGAGGTAATAAATCAATTGGTGCATGAGGAATAAAACCATAAACGACTTGAAAAGGACACATCTTTGTGGTAGAATGTAGCGAACGGTTATAAGCAAATTCTACATGAGGCAAGCATTCCTCCCACATTTTCAAGTTCTTTTTCAAAGTAGCTCTAAGCATGGTTGACAATGTCCGATTAACAACTTCAGTTTGTCCATCTGTTTGGGGATGGCATGTAGTAGAAAATAGTAACTTAGTCCCCAATTTAGCCCAAAGAGTCCTCCAAAAGTGACTAAGGAACTTTGTATCACGATCGGACACTATAGTGTTGGGCACCCCATGTAAGCGAATGATCTCTCTAAAGAATAAATCAGCAACTACAGTAGCATCATCGCTTTTGTGACAAGGTATAAAATGTGCCATTTTAGAGAACCTATCCACGACAACAAAAATACTATCTCTCCCCCTCTTTGACCATGGTAGTCCTAAAACAAAGTCCATTGAGATATCTTCCCAAGGAGCATTAGGAACAGGTAGAGGCATGTATAAACCGTGTGGGTTAAGTCGTGGCTTAGCTTTTTGACAAGTGGTGCAGCGTGATACATAGCGCTCAACATCACGCCTCAATTTTGGCCAATAGAAGTGGTCGGTTAATACGTCCTCCGTCTTTTTGGCACCAAAATGTCCCATTAGACCACCTCCATGAGCCTCCTGTAATAACAAAAGACGGACGGAGCTAGCTGGGATGCATAGCTTGTTAGCACGAAACAATAGTCCATCATTCACCATATACTTATTCCAGCCCCTTCCTTCCTTACAGTTCAACATTATTTCTTTAAAATCATTGTCATGCTCATATAGCTCCTTAAGAGTTTCTAACCCAAAAATTCTACAATCAAGTTGAGATAACATGGTATAGCATCTAGATAAAGCATCGGCAATGACATTTTCCTTTCCTTTCTTGTGTTTTATGATATAGGGAAAAGATTCAATAAACTCCACCCATTTTGCATGTCTATGGTTCAATTTGTTTTGACTTCTAATATGCTTAAGAGACTCATGATCAGAATGAATTACAAATTCTTTGGGCCATAAATAATGTTGCCATGTCTCTAGGGTCCGGAATAAAGCATATAATTCCTTATCATAAGTGGAGTAATTCAGACTTGGTCCACTTAGTTTCTCACTAAAATAGGCAATAGGTTTACTATCCTGAATTAGAACACCACCTATGCCTATACCGCTAGCATCACACTCAAGTTCAAAAGGTTTACCGAAATCTGGAAGTTGGAGTAGTGGAGCATTTGTGAGCTTCTTTATTAGGTGGTTGAAGGCATTCTCTTGTGCCACCTCCCAATGAAAGAGTGCTCCTTTCTTCGTCAATTCATGTAGTGGTGCGGCAATGATGCTGAATTCTATGATAAAGCGTCGATAAAATCCAGCCAGCCCAAGAAAACTTCGTACTTGTGTGACCGTGTTAGGAGTCGGCCAACTCTTGATGGCTTCGATTTTGGCCTCGTCAACTTCGATTCCCTGTGGAGTCACAACATAGCCAAGAAAAGATACTCGTTTGGTGCAAAATGTGCACTTTTCGAGGTTACCAAACAATTGTGCATCTCTCAAAGCTTTAAAAACAGTACGTAAATGCTCATGATGTTCAAGAAGTGACTTGCTATAAATCAAGATATCGTCAAAGTAGACCACCACAAATTTTCCAATGAAAGCGCGTAGAACTTCATTCATTAATCTCATAAATGTACTAGGTGCATTGGTTAAGCCAAAAGGCATGACTAGCCACTCATATAGGCCAAACTTAGTTTTAAAGGCTGTCTTCCACTCATCTCCTAATTTCATTCGTATTTGGTGATAGCCACTACGTAAGTCAACTTTGGAGAACATTGTAGAGCCGCTTAATTCATCAAGCATGTCGTCTAACCTCGGAATAGGATGATGATATCTAATGGTGATATTATTAATAGCCCTACAATCGATACACATACGCCATGATCCATCCTTTTTTAGAACCAAAATAACTGGAACAGCACAAGGACTAAGGCTCTCACGTATGTACCCTTTGTCAAGTAGATCTTGCACTTGACGCTCTATCTCCTTAGTCTCCTCGGGATTGGTCCTATATGGTGCACGGTTGGGCAGGGAGGCACCAGGAATTAGATCGATCTGATGTTCAATTCCTCTGATTGGTGGCAGCCCTGGTGGTATTTCATTTGGGAACACATCTTTGTACTCTTGCAAAAAGGTTAGCAATAGCAGGAGGTAAAGAAACATGCACATCTTGAAAAGAAAATAGAGTTTCTTTGCATATAAGAGCATAGCAAACTGAGTTGTTTGCTCCTAGTTCAGTAATATCAGATTTTGTAGCAAGTAAAACAGAACCTTTTAGCCTAATTTCATCTTGCTTAGTATTAGATTCTTTCTTGTTATGTGATGCAAGCTCCTTAGCTACAATCTGATTTTCACTATTGCTAGTGTCCTTATTTTCTCTATTGGCTCTTTCTATTTCATCTTTCAAAATAGCCTCAGGTGACATAGGAAGCAAAGTAATTTTCTTTCCTTTAGATATGAGAGTATATTTATTTGTTCTACCATGGTGCATCGTGTCTCTATCATATTGCCATGGCCTACCTAATAATAGTGAGCATGCTTGCATAGGTACGACATCACAATCAGCATAATCATGATATGAACCAATTGAAAAATGTATCCTCACAATGTGAGTTACCTTCAACTTACCACAGCTATTGAACCATTGAATATAGTAAGGTCGAGGGTGTTGTTTTGTGGTCAAGCCAAGCTTCTCGACCATGTCCATGCTAGCCAAGTTATTACAACTTCCTCCATCAATAATGACCGGGCATGAACTATTATTGATGACGAATTTAATTTGGAACAGATTGTGGCGTTGACTTTGTTCAGCTTGTTCCATTTGCACACTAAGCACACGCTTCACAATGATACTCAAATACTTATCTGTTGCTTCAGCACCATATTCCTCTTCCCCATTTTCATGATCGTTACCTACAGGGTCAGTTGCAAGCATAGAATATTATTCTTCTTCAATATCACTAGCTGAAGTGTACTCACCATTGTCCTTCATTAGAAGAGTTCGCTTGCTAGGACATTTGCTCATTATGTGCCCAAACCCCTTGCAGCGATGGCATTGAATATCTCGTGATCGTTCAGTTGAATTAATTGAAGATGCACTTTGTGTGGAAGTTGGTGCTAGGCTCTTGCTTGCTGCAGGTGCACGTGTAGGTGTAGTAGAGTGAGTAGGACGTGCACAGTTGTTGGAGGAAGTCGGTGCAGCGGTGTGGCTGTTGTAGGGTAGGTTTGTCCTTGTTTGCCCTTGATTCGACCAACCTGCAGAATAGCTGCCAGAAGTGCTCCTTGTCCTTTGCCTATCCTGCACCTCTCTCTCAGCTTTATAAGCAAGATGGAATAAACGGGTAATAGAATTGTATTCTTTATAATCAAGTATTGTTTGAATATCCTTGTTAAGCCCCCCGAAAAATCTAGCCATCTTAGCTTCTTGTGTTTCTTCTAGCCCACAACGTAGCATACCAATTTGCAATTCCTGAAAATAATCTTCTACTGTGTTTTTACCTTGCCTTAAACGTTGCAATTTATTTAATAGATCACGAGAGTAATATGATGGTAAATAACGGGCTCTCATAACTCTCTTCATACCCTCCCAAGTAGTAGGCACATCTCTACTAGTACGACAATGTTCTTGCCACCAAATACATGCAAAATCAGTAAACTCACTAGTGGCAGCTCTAATTCTTTTATCATCGGGAATATCATAACAATCAAATTTTTGTCCTATGGCCATTTCCCAAGTGAGATATGCATCAGCATCATATTTACCAGCAAAGGATGGTATTGAAAATTTTATTTTTAGTAATGGATCATCATGGTCGCGTACCTGTCGTGGCTGTCTCATACCTTGTCGGTTGTGGCGTGGACGTTGATGTTCGTGGTTGCTGTTGGTATTGACCACATCATCTTGTTCAGTATCCGCAGCATAGTCATTGTCGATCTGCTCTTTATCGTCTTCCTCTAAACCAGGGGCAGCTGGTGTATGGCGCCGGTGTCTGTTGTTGGCGGCAGTAGAGGTGTCAGCTGCAGCAGGACTAGTGCGAAATGGCGTTGCAGCAAATGATTGTGCTTGTTCAAGCTCGAGTATGCGAGCATCAAGGGCTGTGATAGTGGTGGTGTTGTTGTTCAAGGCTTCCCTGGTCTCATTCACCACTGCTGTGATATCCTTAGTGTGCTCATTCAGCAAACGTGCAAAGTAGTCCCTGGTTGCCCGCGTTCTTGGTGTGAGAGGGGCGTCTTCCTCACCTTCCTCGTCGTGTGAACCTGCCATTGTTAGCAGAAGACAAGGAAAAACAAAATAAAATTATGTGTCCCTATCAACTACTAGGATGTGGGAAAAACTCAAAAGGCACTTGCACTCAAGCCCTTACCAAGTTCTTACAAGTTCTTACCAAACCAGCAGGCGGTGCAACCGGCAGTGGGCTCAACGTCCAACGATCTCAAGGGTTGAACTCAGCGAGTGCTAGTGCACGGTACCTGAATGGCTAGTAGGGAGTGGAGCTAGGACAGGCTTAAGTATGTAGCAAGGATTAGCAACAATTCAAATCAGTAGATGCAAGGTTCAAAATCTGCTCAAAGTTCTAGTCAAGCTTGCTGGCCTTTGTACACTAACTGAACACTAGCTAAGCAAAATAGAAGACAAAGGTGGGAAAGCTGCTGCAAGAAGACTACAAGGCTTATGCTACTCGTGAGCTGTTCTATATTTTCCCCCTTTTTTTTCTCTCTCTCTCTCTCTCTTTTTTCAGATTCTTTGAAGTGCAGCTCCCCTTTGTCACTGAAAAACACAAGATGTCTCTCTTTTCTCTTAAAACTGCTGCAGTGCTTTTCTTTACTGCAGCCTGGCACTAAAAGAGGTCAAAAGTTGCAGCTTGGCAGCTATGCCCAATTTTGCTGCTGCTATTCTTTTTTTTCAGTTTTCACACCTTGAGGTTGCTGAAAACAGATTTGCTTCCTCTTCTTTCTTTCTTTCTTGACAAGACAATCCCTACGAGAAGGTTGAAGTTGGAAAAACTATGACCAGCAAACTCAACATGACAATGCAAACCAGAGATTCAACAAAACATAAACTGAAAAGAAAATTGCAAGGCTCAGAGTGGCTAGGATAATGGATGGCTAACACTACTCTTTTTTTTGGCTTTTTGTGTGCTCTAGGTAGAAAAATTCACTCAACTAATAAGAACTAACTCTCATCGATCAACCTTTGCTCTGAATACCACATGATACACCACTAGAGTGGCCCGACCTTTCGATGAGATAGATACCTTCGATTTGTGGAGGTGACCCTCATGATCCAGGCTACTGTCCAAGAGGACCGAATAGCCAAGCAACCGCTGAACCAACCCCTGAGATGTTATCAGCTGTGCCAAAACCAAGCTGACCTGACCACTAGTGTCTGTTCCTGCAAGAAATGGAAGAATCCAGCAAGAACAAGGTAACAAGCAATCTCAAAATTGCATATATATAGATGTAGGATTGTTTGGGGTTACAAGTAGAGATCAATCTGTTGGTCTAGCCGACACAAGAGAAGATCAAGGCAGTAGTTTCACAAGGAACACTAAACTGAACTAAAAATAACCCAAATTTTACATATGGAGGTACCCCTCCTTTTATAGCCAAAATGGCTGCTACTAGGTCGGTTTGCTACAGTGCCGCGCTGCTACAGTTCAGCTAGCAACAACTAGATAACATTACTATTGAAATGGAGGTTGTTCCATGAATGTGGACAGTCAACAAAAGTGGCTTGACCTAGTTACTTAAAGTGCAAGGAACTAGAAATATCAAGCTACAAGATATTTGTAGGAAAGTAGTTATGGAGTTGTGGTCGTATCCGTAGAAGTGATGTCCTCATCACACCATCTATTACCTTTTGGAGAGTGGTGTCTCCAAGATTGGTTAGGTGTCACTTGGGAGCCTCCGTCAAGATTGTGGAGTTGAACCAAGGAGTTTGTAAGGGCAAGAAGGTCGCCTACTTCGTGAAGATCTACCCGAGTGAGGCAAGCCCTTCGTGGGCGATGGCCATGGTGGGATAGACAAGGTTGCTTCTTCATGGACCCTTCATGGGTGGAGCCCTCCGTGGACTCGCGCAACCGTTACCCTTCGTGGGTTGAAGTCTCCATCAACGTGGATGTACGATAGCACCACCTATCGGAACCATGCCAAAAATCTTCGTGTCTCCAATTGCATTTGCACACTCCAATCCCATCCCTTTACATTCTCGCAAATTGCATGCTTTACTTTCCGCTGCTCATGTACTCTTGCCATGCTTGCTTGAAATGTATTGTGAATGTTTAACCTTGTGCTAAAACTCTACCTTAACTTGAAGAAATTTAAAAACTACTAATTTTCTTTGTTGAGGGTCTAATCACCCCCCTCTAGACACCTCTTCTCGATCCTTTCAGCATCCTACAGTCAGCGTGTGCTCAGATACCATCTTGTAGCGACCCGACCCAAATGGATCGAAGTCTCTGTGCTTAAGTGTCATGCCTGGATCGGTATGCTGACACACACAGTACTCGAGGAATTATAACAGAGTTCAAACACACACTTTATTACATCGAGGTCCTCAAAAGAGTATTTATTACAATAATATGGCCAAAGGCCATCTAATTAAAAATAACTACGGAAGCATCAAAGATAAATGAGTCCATCAAACTCCACGGCAAACTGAGTGCAGAACAACGACCTATCGCACCTTAATCCTTGTCGGAAAAGTCTGCAACATGAGACGTTGCAGCCGTGTAGGTCAGCACATGGAATATGCTGGCAATTTCACACCATAGAATAATAATGAAAAAGACTATCGCTATATGCAAATTTAGCTGGTGGAGGCTCTAAGTTTAATTTTTTGCATAAAGCAAATTTTACCCTACAACAAAGGAATAAATTTTTAATTACTACCAAATTAAAATGCCATTATTGAGAAGGTTCCTCCAACTCACTCCCAAAAATTCCCAAGTTATTAGTAACCTAATAATTTCATTAAAAAGAGTGATGAGATCAACCAATAATTCACTTCTAGATACTCAAGTTGTCCATAACCGAGGACACGGCTAATCATGATTAGTTTATACACTTTGCAGAGGTTTGCGCACTTTTCCCCACAAGACTCAACCACCTCCATGATCGGAAGATCGAGACATAGCCTTTCTGAAGTATTTCCTCCAAACCCTGGGTAGACCGGTACACCTACTTTCCCCTACATCAGCTAGTCTACCACGGAAAGAGGTCACACAACTTACTCAACTATGCCAGAGCCCATAATGTCTTGTGGCTGCACACGGAAGTTTCTAGGCATGAAATATCTTATGATCCCTTTGAGCCTAGGTGGCGGACCTAGGGTAATTGCACGGGTATTCCGGGATCCCCTTGGGCAAGCACTGGTTTCTCCAGGTGCCCCAAACAATCCACCCAGATGTGTATTAAAGTTGCCACCTTATGTTATCCCAAAATTATTAACTCTCGCAACTTGCATGGATCCCACATACCAATCCCCGTCTACGAGCATGGCTAAGCAATATATGACATAACGAATATTCCCGGGGTGATCAAAAGTCATAGGTTCCTACCACATGAACTACATAGCATAACCACATATTCCCAATCCTACTCATGCAATCTTTGAGGGCGAAACTAATGCATAGTAAAAACTGGGTATTGAAAATTATGATCAAAGTGTGAACTTGCCTTGCTGATGTTCCTTGAACTCTAAAGATTCGTAGTATCAAGCTTCGCACTCCGGATGATCTAGCGTAAGCAAGCAATGACATACATAAGCATACAAGCAAAGATCCAAAAAGAAAACAAATAAAAGACTTCGAAAAACTTCAAAAACAACCAAATAAAGTTTCTGTACAGAACGTAACTTTTACAGCAACAAAAATAACTGGTTTTTGTTTTAACAGAAAGTACATGTCACAAGCTTCGATTTGCAAAAAGAATCACCCAAAACGGAGTTACGAAACTCAAGTTATGGCCTAACAAAGTTTGAATTCAGATCTGTTTGAATTCAAATTTTAAAACTTTCAAAAATATTTTTAGTTTGGTTCTCTGGATAGATGATATTTTTATGAAACCATAGGAAAAATAATCAACTAAATCGGATCTATAGATTAAAAGATATACTAGAAAGAAGAATTGGTACAGAATCTGAGATTGGAAAATACTGGAAAAAGAGAAGAAAAAAAATTCAACCAGATGCCAAGTGGCGCTCTCTGATTGGCTGGATACCCATGGCTGGGTGCTCACCGGACTTGTCACCGGCGATGAGGAAGAAGGCGGCTCCAGTGTGCTTCGGCGAAGGATGCGTGCGGGACGGTGAAGAGCAACATGAGGCAGATCCGAGGAGCAGTGCCGCGGTGTTGGTATCGTCTCCTGGTGTGGTGGAGACGCCACCGGAATCCAAGAACTCTGGCGAGCAATTAAGTGGGATGGGGAGGAAGATAGCTCCCGAAAGGAGGGGGCTTCGGACGAGGGTTGGGAGGGGCTCGCGGGGTGCTTTTTATACGGCTTGGGGAGGTCAAAATTCGAGCAGAAGATTGAGTTTAATGCTGGCTGTTCCTCTGCCTCGTAATGGCCACTACGGGCAACTCCAAGGCGCACTAGGAAGGGGAAGGGGTAGAGGGAGGCGAGGGGATTCCGTTCAGAGGGGTTTTGGAGCGAGGGAGAGGAGGGGATGGGGAGCTGGATGGGGTGTGCTGCTTGCGTTCTCCTGGCTCCTGCCCTGAACGTACAAGGAAGAAGACGACCAGGTGGTCGTGAGGAAGGCTGGGCCTTCCATGGCCCATGGCTGTCTGCGGTTTTTTTTTAGATAGAGAAAAAAATATAAAGATAGAAAATAACAATATTTTTATATAGGACATATATATATCAAAAAAATTCAGAAAAAGAAATCCTACAAGATGAACTGTTTTTCAGAGGCTAAATAAAAACTTTATAAAAAACATTTTTCTAAAAAAAATCCAAATGAAACTCAAATTTGAATTCAAAACTTTTGGCATTGTTTTCTTCTGACTTTTTGGAGTGTCATGTTAGCTCCTCTCATACTTTTGAACAAGTATTTGTCAGGGATTTTTGAAATAAATTTCAAATGCCAAGTTGAATTCAAAGTCAGATAAAACTCAAATGCCTCTGAAATTTCCAAATGCCACTCAATTCGAACAAAATGCATAGATGCTTAGCTAATAATTGTAAAACATTCCAAATTGAAAATTTGGGATGTTACATCACCATTGAAAACTTAACCTATTTGTCATCAATCACCAAAAAGGGGGAGATTGTAAGTGCATCTAGTGGCCCTTGATTTTGGTGTATTGAAGACTTATAGGTTAAGGTACTAATGAGTTTTTGAGTGTACACATGTCTAATAAGTCTCTGAGGAGTTTGATAAATCCGAAGTAAGTCAACCCCTAAAAATAAATGTCTTCATCTGAAGACTTTGGTTTTCTTGAAGACTTTGAAAATGAGGAAATTGGTGTGACCTTGAAGATATTGATGCGAGGACTATGAAGCGTGAAGACTTTTGTTTTCGTAGTTTCATTTCCTTTCTTTTAAGTCATAGGAAACACCGTACTATTAAAGGGGGTCGAGGTAATACTAAGGAAAAGTTTTCAAGTGATGCTCATCTCAAAGCCTATACACATACCCAATCCTTCGAGTGAAGCCGTTGGAAATCTCTTGCAGTTCAGTCAATTTCTTCAGTGACAGAGACGAAGTTCTTCTGGTCTCTGAGGAATTTGTTCTGCCTGAAGAGTTAGGAATTCGCCAGTGCGAATTTCCTATAGTGAGGAACATGATATCCCTGGGGAATATGAGAGCTCAAATTTCCGACCGTTGCTGTGATTCGCGTCAGCTGTCCCAAATATCTTATCCACATAATGGTCATATCATTAGGAGCATTTATGTCTTATCATGTCGGGCTACTCCCCGACTATAAATAACCGCCCCCTTCAACCACTAGCTGGTTGGCTGCTCTGAGAGATCTTGACATTTCTCATTTAGAGCATCCCATCCTCCGAGGACTTTGAGAGAAAATCATCAGTGAGGAAAACCCCAAAACCCCAACACCTAAAACCCAAAGATTGAGCATCACTGAAAAGATTGTTCCTATGTGGAACCGAGGCTTGTTACCTTTGAAGACTGTGCATCTTCCAGACGGTTAGGCATCAAGGTCTAGAGCATCCAAGAAGAATTGTGGATCGCCGGGTGACTGAGTTTGTGAAGGTTTGGAAGTCACCTTGAAGACTTATCACGAGTGATTGGGAGAGGTCTGTGTGACCTTAGCTCAAGGAGAATACAGTAAGGACTGTGTGTCCTTTGGTTTAAATACCAAGCCGCTCCAACTAGACGTACAACTGTCACAGCAGTTGGAACTGGTCTACCAAATCACTGTCTTCACCGAGCTACTGGTTCTATTTCCTCAACCCTTTCATTTCCTTGCTTATGTGTTGATGAAATTGATCGTTACTATTTGAAGAATTTAGCTGAAGACTTTCTCAATTACCTCAATATTATTTCTTCAGTCACCTTGTCTTCTGCCTGCTTATCCTGTTTACACGCTACATGTGCTCTATGTATGTTTCATTTCATCATGATGACTATGCTACTGTCTTGTTATGCATGCACCTGAGTACTTTATCCGCTGCTTGTATTTCGTCACTTGGCAAATTCGTCAAGTAGTATTTCCTCAGTGACGAATTTGTAAAAATCGCCTATTCACCCCCCCCCTCTAGTCGATATAACGCACTTTCAGGCTCTCGTATGTATTATTGTTGATCTAACAAGGCGCCCAAATTAATTTATCTTCCCCTTTTGAATAAAATGTTAGCAGATTCCAGCTTAGTCCATGGCACCCTTGCACTATTATTTTCATATCATTCGGTCGTGCAAGTGAAAGGCAATGATGACGATATTTGAGGAATTGACTGTGGCAGAGAGAAGAGGGTATGAACTCAACATGTTTTGTTTTTGTAAATATGTTTAACCTAGTATCCATGATTCAGCATATTATGATCAAACATGTTTGCAATGACAATTAGAGATTATAGTTTCTCATGCCATGCTTAAGAAGCTAGGAGTGGATAATGATTTATCTTATGTGTCAACATGCATTAAAATGATTGTGATGTAGTATGATGATATGGCACTGGTGCAGAGATGTGCTATACAAACGGTATTTACCCCCTTTCCACGACGGAGTTTTAAACCGTTGCCTAGTGAGTGTGTGCGATAGGGGGGTCCTTCCCACACGACCCAGAAACCGTCGGGGATAGGCCATCCGGCCACACAGGCGGGGGGAAAATGAGCTCGTGTGCCATCGGGCGAGGCATCGAAACCCAATCATTTCCGTTTGTATGTACATCCCACACGGTGAATCCCAGAAAAACATTTCCGTTCGTATGTATATCACACATAGTTTTTTGTGTGGAAACGTTTGTGCAAGGTGGCCTAACGCAAACAGTTCTCTGCCGGAAGCCGTGTGTGATTGTTAGTTGATCCAACACGCCTACTTTCTAGAAACCTTGTGGGTTGTTTGAAGTCATCGCCCACGGTATTGTCTGAGTAACCGTCTGCAATAGAAAACCCCAATAAGTAGGGTAATTAGACTATTATTGATAATCCATGTAGTAATCAAATTGACATTTCTTATAAAATACACCAGATATTTCATATCCGTATAACGGCAACCAGGATTTCATAATCGAATTACATCAGATAGCTTCAGCACTCAGTTACACCATTACACAACAGCACCAAGTTTCACATGCAACATCGAAAACCTTTGGAAAGTAGCATCATACACAGTAAATAGACAGATGAATCTCATCTGGGAAACTGCAGAAGCGAAAGGCAAATATTGAGCCTTCAGTGATGTTGAATGTGCTCGCAACTTTAGGCCAGTGGCTATGGATAATTGCCCGCCCAACCTTCGTCCTCTTTAGTGAGACTTCAATATTGTACCGTGGGTGTTGAATGAATACCTTCCTCGCCTCTTGACCATGCAGCTGGTTTGAGAGGTAATCATCGGTGAACTTCTTTGAAAAGTACTGAAAACAAAGATATGCATAAATCGCTGTTATAAATTTTGAAATGGCGCAAGGGGTAAAAACAAGGTAAAAGAGTTAGTACCATCCTATAGTTAACTGATGTCTTCTTCATTGTGCAAACAAAGATCTTGCTGTTATTCGTCGCAAGTTTCTTCATCCTAACAATCTTTCTGAGTTTCTTGACTTGACTGATATTCATGGACATCTCATTTCCCCATATGCAAAATGGGTCGAACAGTGGGTCTAAGCCTTTGACAGCAGGACCTACATGTGCAAGACCAAATTGTAAGAAACCTAAATATTAGAATGATTCCTGCAACTACACAATAATGTGCTATTAGCGAAAGGACCATGCATGAGCAAACCTCGATGGTAAACCGCAGTGTCTCCCATCGTTTCCCTGCAACACATATAAGGAAGATCTTGATCAGGTTAACTAGGAGTTGCCATACTATCAGTAGAATATGTATTGAGTACAGCCAAATTCGATTTATTTCTCACATGCATAACAATACAAAATTGTACCCACAGCAAATGAAAATCAAATTGCAGAATTGAACCAAACAGTTAAATGGACAGCAGACCAAATGAACCAAAACATTTAACTGAGCACGACATTGCAGAATAGAAACATGTACTAGAAGATAAGACAGTTAACAAAACAAAGAATGCTTGAGAATAGTACTACGAAATGTAGCAATTGTTGGACCAAACTGTTAACTGAACATTACATTTCAGAGGACCAAACTATTAACTGAACATCAGATTGCATATTAACATTACAGAGGACAAATCACTAGAAGGCACTGGCGATGGCCTCGAGAAAACAGCACGAACTGTATTTTAAAGTAGCAACCGCGTGGCGGTGTCGACGGTGGCCTCGAAGATGAGGTGCTCCTCCAAGATTTGCCGGCCGGCACACATGGCAGCCATAGCGACCTCATGCGCGCGTGTGGCCGCGATTTGCTTCTCCGCTGCCAGATGCTACTGAGCTCAATGTTATACTGCGTGCAAAATGGTTGTGGCCGGCGCTTAATTGGAGGACGGGGCCAGTGATTTCGGCGGAAGGTGTCGCACCGTCGATCGGGGCATGTGGGACGGGGAAGGAGTAGGATGGTGTGGGTGGGGTGTGGATTACCTGACCATATCGATGAGGCCGCGCAGCAAGAAGAAGGGTCAGTGGCGAGGAGGTTGCGCAGCAAGAAGAAGGGTCACCGGTGAGGAGGCGGCGCTGCAAGAAGAAGGGTCACCGGCGAGGAGGTGGCGCTGCAAGAAGAAGGGTCGTCGGCGAGGAGGCTGAGCTGCCAGTAAGCAGCAGTGAATGTTTGAACTTGGAAAGCAAGGAGGAACAGTAGAAATGTGGCTTTTGGTGGGAGGGAGGGCCGGGGAGATAGATATTTCCGTGGTGGCAGAAAAATTCCGCTCGGTGACGCGAGAAACTGGCGCGCAAGTGTGGTTCAAGCACGGGCGGTGGACTGTAGACGACGAAGCTTCTTGTGTAAGCTAGACAAGATGGTGCGCCAAGATATTTTATACCGCATCCCACACAATTCTTGATAGTAAACAGCTTGCGGTATACCTGATTTTTTCATTATGTTTTGAAAGACAAAATGGTGTTACGGAGGGAAAGGATGGTGTTTGAATTGCTAGAACATTTATGTACAATGAACATGCAACTACATGAGTGTCGTGTTTAAATTTGGAATTATTCCGGGTTCGTTTGGCATTTTTATGCATTAATTGAGTTTCTAGGCATTTAATGTGCATAATTCAAATTTGAACTACAAGCACATGCTCCAGTGCACCAAAGTTTGTTGAAAAATCACATGTGTATCTTTGGGTGAATTTATAGGTCCCATGCAAGAATGGGAATGAAATTCAAACATCTGGGCGTCGTGGCTCGGCCGGGAACATTGAGAAACTTGGTTTTTAAATTCCTGTAAATCCAAAACTTGCCTGAAAATCATGAAACTTGGCATGGTGTCATTTCATGGCACCAACATGCTGTGGTAAAAAAATTGGCCACATTTGGACAAGTTTTGGTATAAGCTTCTTGCAAACCGGAGCTTCTCTCGAGAAGACTCATGGTTCCCGAGGGGGGACGTGTCACCTTTGTGTGCGAAATGATATACGCTGCCTCCCCCCCCCCTTGATTTTTTTACAGAGGCAACATAGAACTATATGAGTGTTGTGTTAAAATTTGGAATTATTCCGGGTTCGTTTGGCCTTTTTTATACATTAATTGAATTTTTGGGCATTTAATGTGCATAATTCAAATTTGAACTACAAGCACATGCTCCAGTGCACCAAAGTTGGTTGAAAAATCACATGTGTGTCCTTGATTGAATTTCTAGGTCACATGCAAGAAATGGGAATGAAATTCAAACATCTGGACGTCGTGGCTCGGCCGGAAATATTGAGAAACTTGGTTTTTTAATTCCTGTAAATCCAAAACATGCCTGAAAATCATGAAACTTGGCATGGTGTCATGACATTGCACCAACATGCTATGGTAAATTTTTTGGCCGAATTGGGACAACTTTGGTATAAGCTTCTTGCAAATCGGAGCTTCTCTCAAGAAGGCTCATGGTTCCGAGAGGGAATGTGTCACCTCCATGTGCGAAACGACATACACTGCCTTCTCCCGCCTTAACTTTTTTACACGGGCAGCTTAGACCAAATAGGAGTTTTGTGCTAAATTTTGGAATTATTCCGGGTTCGTTTGGCCTTTTTATACATTAATTGAATTTCTGGGCATTTAATGTGCATAATTCAAATTTGAACTACAAGCACATGCTCTAGTGCACCAAAGTTGGTTGAAAAATCACATGTGTGTCCTTGGGTGAATTTCTAGGTCCCATGCAAGAAATGGGAATGGAATTCAAACATCTGGGCGTCGTGGCTCGGCCGAAAATATTGAGAAACTTGGTTTTTCAATTCCTGTAAATCCAAAACATGCCTGAAAATCATGAAACTTGGCATGGTGTCATGACATGTCACCAACATGCTGTGGTAAATTTTTTGGCTGAATTGGGACAAGCTTTGGTCTAAGCTTCTTGCAAACTGGAGCTTCTCTCAAGAAGGCTCGTGGTTCCGAGAGGGAACGTGTCACCTCCGTGTGCAAAACGACATACACTGCCTTCTCCCACCTTGATTTTTTTACACTGGCAGCTTAGACCAAATAGGAGTTTCGTGCTAAATTTTGGAATTATTCCGGGTTCGTTTGGCCTTTTTTATATATTAATTGATTTTCTAGGCATTTAATGCATATAATTCAAATTTGAAGTACAAGCGCATGCTCCAGTGCGCAAAAGTTAGTTGGAAAATCATTTATGTGTACTTGGGCGAATTTCTAGGTCCCATGCAAGAAGTGGGAATGGAATTCAAACATCTGGGCATCTTGGCTTGGCCGGAAACATCGAGAAACTTGGTTTTAAAATTCCCATAAATCCAAAACTTTCCTGAAAATCATGAAACTTGGCATGGTGTCATGACATGGCACCAACATGATGTGGTAATTTTTTTGTCCGATTTGCGAAGGCGCACATATTAACAATCAACAACGTCATTTTGGAACAAGTGCTGTCACATTACAAATCAGAAACACAAGTATTATTGAAACCGTGGGCATTCTACTTACCATTTACGTGCCACCATGCGTCCCCTTTTTTTATTGGCTAGGAGGTGCCGTGCGGGGTAGCTATTTGAGTACGGGAGGCGTGCTATCAGACCCCTGCGCGTGCTCATCGGGAGGAGAGCCCTTTGACCTCTATCCGCCGCCCACCTCCCTCCCAACGTCTCCATTAATGGCGCCCGAGCCCCTGTTTCATGGCGTGGCTATGTCTCACTCGACTGAGATTTAAGAGAGAAAAAAGAAAATCTGAAGAGAAAGATTTGCACGGATCTTGAAGTAAGATCCGACGGACCTATATAGCATCGACTACGACTTATAGCAAGGCTGATGAATATAAGGACGATGACAGTGGATAATAATTGTCTTACATATTTAGGAAGATAATTAAAAAAGCCACATGCGGCAACGCCCGAAATACACAAGGGCAAAAGAAGAAGGAAGATAACGATCTGGCTCGCTGATCTCTACTTTCTTGATGCGTTGCTGCAGGCCGCGAGAACTAGTCTCTGCGGCGAGCGGCGATGAGCTCTTTCGTGTCCTCAAGACGCTACTTGAGAGCATCCACGGATTCCTCCACCAGCCTTTGGAGCTAGATGCAGAGCATGGCATTCTAGTCCATAAGTTTCTTGACGATAACGCCGGTCCTCTGCAACAAGGCAGTGGTCTCCTCGTGCTGCTTCGTCGTTCCGGCGATCTTCGCCCTCAGCAGGTCGCGCTCGGTGCGGAGCTTCACCTTGTCTTCCCCTAGTCCCCGGATGACACTGGTAGCATTTTCAAACGAGGCATTCATCTCGTCCTGCTGCTTCATCCAGTCGAAGATCCGACCCATCAGGTCATCGAGCATAGCGCGCATGCGCCTGTGAGAGTCCTCGCCTGCCCGCGAGACATTTTCCCAGGCCGCCGTGGCGCGGGAGGACATCTCTGCTGCATTCGCGGCGCGGCGGGACATCTCTAGTGCTTCCGCGGCTTGGCCGGACTAGTCTGCTGCATTGACGATGCGGCGGGATCTCTGTGCTGCTTCGTCGGCGCGGCGGGACCTCTGTGCTGCTACGGCCGCACGGCGGGACATGTCGGTTGCTTTCGCGGTGAGGTGGGACATCTCTCGTGCTTCCGCTTCCATGCTCGCCTCTCCCTGGTAGTAATCTCTCGACCCAGAACTCACGCTGGCCATGGCAGACGCGAGGGAACGACGATGAATGACTTGTTTGTTTTTGTGGATGAGGAGTTGAGGAGGAATGTGCAGTCATCTTGGAGTAGTAGTATTTATAACCGAGTAATAATACGCTCCTAAGTGGGAAACCGTTTAGGTTTTGATCGGTGTGAACAGGTTTGCAATTAAATATAGCGTGGTAGTAATTTGGAATGTGACGGGACGCAGGCTCAAAATTTATTGACGGTTCTATAATTTCTAAGTGTGGCACTATTCCCGGACGGCGTAACGTGGGCACGCTTTCTCGGCCGCGTACGTGGCGTTTGCACCATAGGGTGCACCGCAATAGGTGATGTCAGCACACGTCTTGTTCCAACAACCGTGCGCGCTCGTTATTACCATCGTGCACGCTTCTTTTAATTAGAATGTGTGCCCATCTAGCGCACACACGTTGATCTGTCTAACTGTTTCTGTTTGTTGTGGCTAATCACAAACAGTTCATCCGTGTGAAGTGTATGCCATCAATCGCAGACACGTTGATCTGGCTGACCGTTTCTGTTGTGTTGCCTAATCGCAAATAGTTCATCCGTCTGAAGCGTATGCCCTCAATCGCACACACCTCCATCTGGCTGCCCATTTCTGTTGTTCTGCCTCATCACAAACAGTTAATCCAACTGAACTGTATGCCATATATCACACACGCCTTCATTTGGCTGCCCATTTCTGTTCTTCTTCCTCATCGCAAACAGTTCATTGAACTGAATCGTATGCCCCGCATCACACACGCAACTAAAATCTGAACCGTGTTTGATGTATCCGCCATTGCAAACGTTTTGCATCTTTTTTGACGGTTTTTTACATCACCATTTTCGATTAATGCATCGCACACAATTTCGTCGAAGGGTCTCTGATTGTAGTGTCGCATTAGCAGCATCCTGCAGTAGTGTGGTATCCTCCTCTGAATGTTTCGAGTGGCTTGACTTGGCACATGCTCATGCATGTAGTTGAATCAAAACCAACATAGCCTCTATGATATTTATGTTCATGGTGTTCATATCCTACTCATGCTAGTATTCAATATTGATTATGCATAACGCATATTCATGACCATTTTCGCTCTCTAGCTCGCCGGTTCTCAACCTATTTGCTAGCCTACGCCTGTACTAAGCGGGAATACTGCTTGTGCATCAAAATCCTTAAACCCAACTTATTCCAGATGAGTCCACCATATCCACCTATATGCGGTATTAACCTGCCGTTCCAAGTAAATTTGCATGTGCCACCTCTAAAATTTCAAATGAACATCTGTTTTGTCTGCCTGGACCGCTCATGGAGCGGCAGGGGGCGGTCAATATCTTCCATGCTAAGCGGGTTATTCTCATGATGAGTGTTTATTCACTCATCCTTGCACGAGAGGGGCGGTAATAGGGAAGCCCAGTCCCGAAATAAAAAATTGTAAATAATTAAACAAAACTCCCCCGGGATTGTTGTTGGTATGGACGGTACCCGTGGATTCGGCTAGCCGTGGAGTGTGTTTGTTGGTGGAGAGGGGGTAAACCTTTACTTTTATCGCTTGGGAACCACCGCTAATGTGTTTAGCATGGAAGATATTGATAACTCTTGGTCGTAACGTTGACAGGAAGGGTGTACCTCCCAAAATTATATTTATCTCTGTTTTAAGCTTTGAGCTCTGGCGCCTCTACAAATCCCTGCTTCCCTCTGCGAAGGGACTATCTATTTAATTTTTGGTTGAGTCATCACTTTCTCAAACAAGCGCCAGACCTGAGAGCACTATTGTCATCCTCATGCATTGTGTATAGTTAATGTTGGATGCATCATGATTGGATATTTTCTACCACGAATTACAATGTTTAGTCGCCGCTTGAACTTTGGAGGTGCTCTTCATTTATGTTTTGCGATCTCAGAAAGGGCTAGCGAGATACCACTGTTGTCATATTATATCATGGTTGTTTTAACAAATTGTTGTCATTTGAGATATTTTATTATTGCTCGCTAGTTGCTTATGTCATTGATATGAGTTAATATAATTCCTAAGAGTTATTGTTGACATGGCTAGTCATAATCTTTGCTGAAAACCTGGGTGCTACTTAAGCTTATTTATGTAAACAATAATAAAAGAGTTCATAAAAGTTTTCCTTTATCACTTTCAGTTTGTCAACTGAATTGCTTGAGGACAAGCAAAGGTTTAAGCTTGGGGGAGTTGATATGTCTCCGTTGTATCTACTTTTTCTAATGCTTTTGCTCTTGTTTTGGACTCTAATTTGCATGATTTGAATGAAACTAACCCGGACTGACGCTGTTTACAGCAGAACTACCATGGTGTTGTTTTTGTGCAGAAATAAAAGTTCTCGGATTTGGACAAAACTTTTCGGAGAATTATTTCGGAATATATAAAAAATACTAGAACCAAGAACCACCGGAGGGGGTGCCCTGGCTGGGCACGATACACCCAGGCCCAGTCCTGAGGGGGGGCAGGGGGCGGCTGCCCTGGGCCCCCAAAATCCAGGGGGGGCTCCCCAGTACTCAGGTAGCCTATGGGCTAGTGCGAAAAAACTATGGGTCGTGGGCCGTGGCTAGGAAGGCAACCAGGCATGGACGCCGGCAGACTCTATTCATTTTGTTTCGGTGAAATCGATTCCTTCCTATTCCATCACGTACCAGTCCTCTAATTCTGCGTCGTTCGTTTTCTTTAGTACGCCGCCATCCTGCTCCTTTTCTCCTAATTCCGATCGCCAGTTCATCCTCTCATCAATTTCTATTCCCGGGGCCCTGGATCGCGAGACTCTAGCCGGTACCTAGTACACAACAGCACTGTGTTCTCCCACCTTCAGACGCTGGACAAGCTCGCACACAATGTTGTTTCGTCGAACTCTAGATCCAGACGCGAACCAGTACAGATCACGCAAGCCAAGGTATGTTGTCATTCCCTAATCCCTACTCTCTATACATATATTACTAATTATAAGTAATTTATCCCCTCGCATATATTTTCACTATGGTGAAAAGTGAATACAATGTGTGGATTAACCGATACAATCACAAAGAGAAGCTATTAATATTTTTTTCAAGAGAAGTACTAGTGCTTCGACGTACACAAATAATAAGTTGGCGATAGTTGTTGTGGAGGAAGAGAAACATATTAAAGGAAATTCTTAATCTGAGGAAGGGATAAATGTTGGCATCAATATAACTGTAAATAATGTAAATGGTCCTAAGAGTACATTCTATTCATTAGGAGCACACGCACAATCTGCTAGTGTTGATGAACATTCAGGTTTACCATTTTTGAGTTAAAATTGTGAAATTCACTTTGCCGGACAGTGTAATTCTATGAATATTTTTGACCATGTCACAGAATTTGATTGTTATCCTAGTGTCTCTGTTGTTTATCACATCTTATTTACAGTGCTTGTGACTGTCATATTGGCTGACACTAGATTTTCAGAGTTAAAATTATTGAGAAGTCAATAATGACTCATAAATTTAAATGGTTTGGCAACAATATGTGTCGAGAAGAAATTATGTGGAGAGATTGAATTCAACCTCATCATAAGTGAATTTGCATCAGGCAATGATAATTTTTTAACAGTTTTGCTAAGTCTCAGTCGACTGAGACATTGTCTCAGTCGATGCTATCTTCTTTTGATTTTGCATGGAGATTCGTACAACAAAATTATTTTCAGTTTTTCTTTTTCTTCTTACATACTATATCACTTGAGTGAGACTTGGTTAAGTCTCAGTCGACTGAGACCTAGCCACACCCATTTTTTAAAGGTAATATGTATAATTACTTGATAATATACTATTTTTGCATGCATTTAAGTGCTTATTGGTAACATTTTATATATACATATATTCATTACTATTATTTGTTGTTTCTACTAAGGGCCTCTAGTTTTAGTTTCGCCCCGGGCCCCCAAAATCTCAGGACCGGCCCTGGATACACCAGGGCATGCCCCCTCCCTCTGGCGCGCCCTGGTGGGTTGTGCCCCCCTGGTGGCCCCCCTGACACTAATTCCAACTCCATAAATACCTATTTTCAGAGAAAATATAGGAGAGGAAGTTTCATCGCATTTCACGATACGGAGCCGCCATCACCTCCTGTTCTTCATCCGGAGGCCAGATCTGGAGCCCGTTCGGGGCTCCAGAGAGGGGAATCTTTGGTCTTCGTCATCACCAACCCTCCTTCAGCACCAATTCCATGATGCTCCCCATCGGGAGTGAGTAATTCCTTCGTAGGCTTGCTGGTCGGTGAGGAATTGGATGAGATTCATCATGTAATCAAGTTAGTTTTGTTATGGCTTGATCCCTAGTACCCACTATGTTCTGAGATTGATGTTATTATGACTTTGCTATGCTTAATGCTTGTCACTAGGGCCCGAGTGCCATGATTTCAGATCTGAACCGTTTATGTTTTCACCATTATATCTATGTTCTAGATCCAATCTTGCAAGTCATATTCACCTATTATGTGTTATGATCCGTAAACCCCAGTGTGACAGTAATTGGGATACTTTCCGGTGATGACCGTAGTTTGAGGAGTTCATGTATTCACTATGTGTTAATGTTTTGTTCCGGTTCTCTATTAAAAGGAGGCCTTAATATCCCTTAGTTCCCTTATGGACCCCGCTGCCACGGGAGGGTAGGACAAAAGATGCCATGCAAGTTCTTTTCCATAAGCATGTATGACTATTTACGGAATACATGCCTACATTATATTTATGAACTGGAGCTAGTTTTGTATCGCCCTAGGTTATGAGTGTTATATGATGAATATCATCCAACGAATTCACCGATCCAATGCCTACGAATTTTCCACATATTGTTCTTCCTAAGTTACTACTGCTGCTGTTACTGTTACACTTGCTACAAAATTACTGCTCCCACTGTTATCGTTACTATTACTGTTACCACTATTATCAAAACTATCATATTACTGTGCTATTGATCACTTTGCTGCAGATATTTAATCTCCAAGTGTGGTTGAATTGACAATTCAACTGCTAATACTTGCAAATATTCTTTGGCTCCCCTTGTGTTGAATCTATAAATTTGGGTTGAATACTCTACCCTCGAAAACTGTTGCGATCCCCTATACTTGTGGGTTATTAGCACCTGGGTTGCCTTCCCGGTTGTTTCTTATTTTTCTATTTCTTCTAATATTCCAAAACTGACAAAAAAAATTGAGGATTTTTTGGAGTCCGTTTACTTACCGTATCACGTACCTCTTCCTTTTCAGGGTTCTGCAGTGTTCTGGAAGGTTTCTTTTATGTGTTCCTCCGGTGTCATGGTTTGGATAATGTTAGTTTCAACATTAATAGGCGTACCTAAAATATAGTGTTTAATTCTTTGTCCGTTGACCACCTTCGGGTTGGTACCTTCGGCATTATTAATCTTGATAGCTCCAGAGCGATAAACTTCTTCGATGATATATGGTCCTTCCCATTTGGAAAGAAGTTTTCCTGCAAAAAATCTAAAACAAAAATTGTACAATAGAACTTGTTCACCAACCTTGAATTCTCGCTTTTGGATTCTTTTGTCATGCCATCTTTTAACTTTTTCTTTGAATAGTTTGGCATTTTCATAAGCTTGGGTTCTCCATTCATCTAGTGAGCTAATATCAAATAACCTCTTTTCACCAGCAAGTTTGAAATCATAATTGAGTTATTTAATTGCCCAATATGCTTTATATTCTAACTCAAGAGGCAAATGCTAAGCTTTTCCACAAACCATTTTATATGGAGACATACCCATAGGATTTTTATAAGCTATTCTGTAGGCCCAAAGTGCATCATCTAATTTCTAGACCAATTCTTTCGGGACCTATTGACAGTTTTTTGTAATATTAATTTTATTCCTCGATTGCTAAATTCAACTTGACCACTAGATTGAGGATTATAGGGTGATGCAATTCTGTGGTTGACATCATATTTAGCAAGCATTTTACGGAAAGCACCATGAATAAAATGTGAACCACCATCAGTCATTAAATATCTAGGAACTCCAAACCTTGGGAAAATAACTTCTTTAAGCATTTTAGTGGAGGTGTTATGAACAGCACTATTAGTTGGAATAGCTTCTACCCACTTAGTAACATAATCAACAGCAACCAAAATATGTGTATACCCATTAGAGGAAGGAAAAGGTCCCATATAATCAAAGCCCGAAACATGAAATGGTTCAACAACAAGTGAATAATTCATAGGCATTTCCTGACGCTTACCAATATTACCAATTCTTTGACATTCATCACAAGACAAAACAAACTTACAGGCATCTTTGAAAAGAGTATGCCAATAAAAACCAGATTGTAATACCTTGTGCCCAGTTCTATCTCCGTAGGATTTGTTCCTGTTCATGCTCAGGTACACAACGTCTAATAATACCATCTACTCCCTCTTTATAAAGATGTGGGTCATCCCAAAAGTAATGTCTTAAGTCATAGAAGAATTTTTTTCTTTTGTTGGTATGTGAAACTAGGTGGTATAAATTTAGCAACGATATAATTAGCATAGTCAGCGTACCAAGGAGTATTATGAGAAGCATTTATGACAGCCAGTTGTTCATCAGGGAAGCTATCATCAATAGGTAGTGGGTCATCAAGAATATTTTCTAACCTCGACAAGTTATCAGCTACGGGGTTCTCAGCTCCCTTCCTATCAGTAATATGTAAGTCAAAATCTTGTAGCAAAAGAACCCACCTAATGAGTCTAGGTTTAGCATCTTTCTTTTCCATAAGATATTTAATAGCAGCATGATCGGTGTGAACAATTACCATAGAATCAACAATGTAAGATCTGAATTTATCACAAGCAAACACAACTGCTAAAAATTCTTTCTCAATAATAGCATAATTTCTTTGGGCACTGTCTCGAGTTTTGCTAGCATAATGGATAACATTTAATTTTTTATCAACTCTTTGTCCTAAAATAGCACCAACAGCATAATCACTAGTCTCACACATAATTTCAAAAGGCAAGTTCCAATCAGGTGGTTGAACTATAGGTGCAGAAGTTAAGGCTTTCTTAAGTGTTTCAAAGGCTTCACAATCATCATCAAAAACAAATGGAACATCCTTTTGTAAAAGATTAGTAAGAGGCCTAGAAATTTTAGAGAAGTCTTTAATAAACCTCCTATAGAAACCAACATGACCGAGGAAACTACGAATACCTTTAATGTCTTTAGGACATGGCATTTTCTCAATTGCATCAACTTTAGCTTTATCCACCTCAATACCTCATTCAGAAATTTTATGCCCCAAGACAATGCCTTCATTAACCATAAAGTGGCACTTCTCCCAATTCAAGACAAGATTATTTTGTTCACATCTCTGCAAAACTCGATCAAGGTTGCTTAAGCAATCATCAAAAGAAGTTCCGTAAACGAAAAAATCATCCATGAAAACCTCAACAATCTTTTCACAAAAATTAGAGAATATGGCAGTCGTACATCTTTGAAAGGTAGCAGGTGCATTACATAAACCAAAGGGCATATGTCTATAAGCATAAGTTCTGAAAGGGCAAGTAAAAGTGGTTTTCTCTTGATAAGGTTGTGAAACAGGTATTTGAGAGAAACCAGAATATCCATCAAGAAAACAAAAGTGTGTGTGCTTAGATAGTCTTTCTAGCATTTGATCAATAAAAGGTAGAGGGTAATGATCTTTTCTAGTAGCTTTGTTTAATTTCCTAAAATCAATTACCATTCTATAGCCAGTGATAATTCTTTGTGAGATAAGTTCATTTTTATCATTAGGAACAACAGTAATACCTCCTTTCTTAGGGACACAATGAACAGGACTTACCCATCTACTATCAGCTATGTGATAGATTATACCTGCTTCCACAAGCTTTAGTATTTCAGTTCTTACCACTTCCTTCATCTTAGGATTCAATCGTCGTTGATGATCAACAAAGGGTTTAGCATTAGGTTCCATATTAATCTTGTGCTGATAGAGAGTAGGACTAATGCCCTTAAGATCATCAAGAGTATATCCAATAGAAGCACGGTGCTTCTTCAGAATTTTTAATAATCTCTCTTCTTCGAGTTCTGAAAGGATAGCACTAATAATAACAGGATATATCTTTTTCTCATCAAGATAAGCATACTCCAAAGTGTCAAGCAATTGCTTTAATTCAAACACAGGATCACCTTTAGGTGGAGGAGGACCTCCTAAAGTTTCAATGGGCAAATTGTGTTTAAGGATAGGTTGTTGTTCAAAGAAATTTTTATCTATTTCATTTCTTTCACGCAAGTGCATATCATTCTCATGGTCTAGCAAATATTGTTCTAGTGGATCAGTGGGAGGTACGGCAATAGAAGAAAGACCAATTATTTCATCCTTACTAGGTAATTCTTTATCATGAGGTTGTCAACGAAACTTTGAAAAATTAAACTCATGAGACACATCACCAAAGCTAACACTGACAGTTTCTTTCTCACAATCTATCTTAGCATTGACAGTGTTCACGAAAGGTCTACCAAAAATTATGGGACAAAAGTCATCTTGTGGGGAACCAAGAACTAGAAAATCAGTAGGGTATTTTATTTTTCCACACAAGACTTCAACATCTCTAACAATCCCAAGTGGTGTGATGGTGTCTCTATTTGCAAGTTTAATAGTAACATTTATGTCTTCTATTTCAGCGGGTGCTATATCATTCATATTTCTTGGTATAAGGTAAAAGGAATAGCACTCACACTAGCACCTAAGTCACATAAACCATGATAGCAATGATCTCCTACTTTAACTAAGACAACGGGCATGCCAACAACAGGCTTGATCTTATCTTTAGTATCAAGTTTGGCAATTCTAGCAGCTTCATCACAGAAATAAATAACATGCCCATCAATATTTTCGACCAGGAGATCTTTAACCATAGCAACACTAGGTTCTACTTTAATTTGCTTAGAGGGTTTAGGTGCTTTAATATTACTTTTGCGAACCACTGTTGATACCTTAGCATGTTCCTTTATCCTAACAGGGAAAGGTGGTTTTTCAATATAAGCAGTAGGAACTACTGGATCAACATTGTAAACGATAGTTTCATCTTTAACTATAACAAGTTCTTTAATTTCTTCTTTAATAGCGGGATGATATTTAAACCACTTCTCCTTAGGGAGATCAACATGAGTAGCAAATGATTCACAAAACGAGGCTACTATCTCAAAGTCAAGTCCATATTTAGTGCTAAACTTGTGAAAAGCATCGGTATTCATAAAAGATTTAACACAATCAAATTCAAGCTTAATACCTGACTCTTTACCTTTGTCGAGTTCCCAATCTTCAGAGTTGCATTTAATTCTTCCTAAAAGATCCCACCTGAATTCAATAGTTTTCTTCATAAAAGAACCAGCACAAGAATTATCGAGCATAGATTGATCATTACGAGAAAGCCGAGCATAAAAATTCTGAATGATAATTTATTTTGAGGGCTCATGGTTGGGGCATGAATATAACATTGACTTAAGCCTCCCCCAAGCTAGAGCGATACTTTATCCTTCACGAGGCAAAAAATTATATATATAATTCCGACATGATGAACTAGATGCATAGGATAATTTTTTTGGTGAAATTCCAATTTCAATCAATTCCAGTTCCAAGATCCAATATCATCGCATAGCCTATACCATGTAAATGCTTTCCCCCCCCAAAGATAAAGGGAAAACCTTCTACTTAACTTCATCTTCGGGTAAACCTGCAAGCTTAAACAATCCACAAATTTCATCCACATGTATCAAATGCATATCGGGTTGCTTCGTTCTGTCTCCTGCATAAGGATTAGCTAGTAGTTGTTCTATCATACCCGAAGGAATTTCATAACTAATATTTTCAGTAGGTGCAGTAGGTTGAGGGGCAACTCTTTGTGTTTCCGGTCGAGGTGAAGATACCCCGAACAAACCCCTCAAAGGATTGTTTTCCATAGTAACAAGTGACAATAAATTTCAGCACGTAGTATAAGTTTTTCCTTACCGATTTCCACTTACAAAGAGCACTTCACTCCCCGGCAACGGCGCCAGAAAAGATTCTTGATGACCCACAAGTATATGGGATTAATAATAGTCCATTCGATAAGTAAGAGTGTCGAACCCAACTTGGAGCAGAAGGAAATGACAAGTGGTTTTCAGCAATGTAATTTCTGCAAGCACTTAAATTATCGGTAATAGGTAGTTTGATAGCAAGATAATTTGTAACAAGTAACAATGGTAACAATAAGTGCAGCAAGGTAGCCCAATCCTTTGGATCGGAAAGGAAGGGCTGAAACGGTCTAAGATAATAAGCAAAGCCTTCTTGAGGGCACACGAGAATTTCATCTAGTCACTTTCATCATGTTGGTTTGATTCGTGTTCGCTACTGTGATAATTTGATATGTCGGTGGACCGGTGCTTGGGTGTTGTTCTTACTTGAACAAGCCTCCTACTAATGATTAACCCCCTCGCAAGCATCTGCAACTACGAAAGAAGTATTATTAAAAAATCTAACCATAGCATTAAACATGTGGATCCAAATCAGCCCCTTACGAAATAGCGCATAAACAAGGTTTAAGCTTCTATCACTCTAGCAACCCATCATCTAATAACTACTCCACAATGCATTCCCTTAGGCCAAAGATGGTGAAGTGTCATGTAGTCGACGTTCACATAACACCACTAAGGGAATCACAACATACATATCATCAAAATATCGAACACATATCAAATTCACATGATTACTTGCAACATGACTTCTCCCGTGGCCTCAAGAACAATGGTAACTACACAGAAATAATATTAATTCTCAAGATCAGAGGGATATTAAATAGCATAATGGATCTGAACATATAATCTTCCACCAAATAAACCATATAGCATCAACTACAAGATGTAATCAACACTACTTGTCACCCACAGGTACCAATCTGAGGTTCCGGTACAAAGATTGAACACAAGAGATGAACTAGGGTTTGAGATGAGATGGTTATGTTGAAGATGTTGATGAAAATTGGCCTCCCAAAGATGAGAGGGTTGTTGGTGATGACGATGGCTTCGATTTCCCCCTCCGGGAGGGAAGTTCCCCGGCGTAATCGCTCCGTCGGAGGGCAAAAGTGCTCCTGCCCAAGTTCCGCCTTGATACGGCGGCACTCCATCCCGAAAGTCCTCTCCTTATTTTTTCTAGGTTAAAAGACCTTATGTACCAGAAGATGGGCACTGGAGGTGGGCCGAGGGGGCCACTACCCACTAGGGCACGCCTGGGGGGCCTGGCGCGCCCTGGTGTCTTGTGGCCACCTCGCAGCCCCCCTCTGGTAGTTATTTCCTCCAATATTTATTATATATTCCAAAATAATTCTCTGTAAAATTTTAGTTCATTTGTAGATGTGTAGAATAGGTATCTCTGACATGGCTTTTTCAGGTCCAGAATTTCATCTGCCGGTATTCTCCCTCTTTGTGTAAACCTTGCATATTATGAGAGAAAAGGCATTAGAATTACTCCATAAAATGTTATAAGGCATAAAAACACTATAAATAACAGTAGGAAAACATGATGCAAAATTGACGTATCAGGTACGGTAGAGACCAATTTCTACTTTGATGGTAGGGGAGCAGCGGCGCCTGCCTCCCCCCAAAGTAAGTCCCAAAGCTTTCCACTTTGGTGAATGAAGACCAAGACAGCTCGGCACCCAGGACATACGTCACCATTGAGCCCACACTTACATCAGGATAGCAGCTTTAGCAGGTGGAGATGGCCTTTGGCCAGGATATGCCTGCGCCCTTGTCCCCCTTCAAACTTGCCGCCCTATGGTAGCCCTTTACCGCTCAGATTTTCGGGGAAGAGGCCCAAGGCACTATAAGAAGGGACGACAGCCATTGTAGAGGGGGATCTTCGGCTCTTTCCTCACCTCGCCTTGTAGCTGCAAGGCACGGTTGCCCATAAGCAATCCCAATCAAGCAGGAGTAGGGTTTTACACCACCACGGTGGGCCGAACCTGGGTAAATCCCGTGTCCCCTTCATGCCCGGTGAGAGCCCAGCGTGCCCGTCGCGGTTCCAAGGTAGTTGTCGTCGTGTCGTAGGCTACCAAGCAAAGCCCCCCAGAGTTCGAACCCTAGTTCTTGGAGAAGTTTCTTGGACGTAGATCCTAGACTCCGACATTTGGCGCGCCAGGTAGGGGGACTTGCCGCCTTCGTGCCTTTGACTTCGATGTCAATGCCAACATGCACAAAGCCGCCGCTCGCCGGGAGCGTGCCACGCGCCGGGCTGCCGCCAGGGTCCACGCGGCGCCCGCCACCCGAGGTGCCCCTGGGCGCCACCCGCGCGCCGCCGCCGATCCCGTTGGGGAGCGGATTGCCTCCTCCGTCCACCCGTCGGTGAATGAGCAGGCGTGTGGTCGCTCCGCCACCGCCTCTTCGCTCGCATGTCGCCATCCTCCTATTCGGCACGCTGCGCTGCTCATGGCTTAGGAGCTACTGCGCTACCGCCCCACTGAGGACGGCTACAACGCCTGGCTCGGGCGTATCACTGAGCTCGTCGACGCCGTGCGCGACGGCCAGGCGCCCTCCTGCTCCCTTCCTGCTCTGCCGTCCCGCGACGACTGGGTTGGCCGTGACACTCCTCCTCCAGCCCGCAGCGCGCTTGAGCGGCGTCCTGCAACGCATGCTCCGGAGCCATCCCACGGGTCGTCTGCGCCGGCCGGCGACGGCGACAGCTACGAGATCGTCCGCCGCACGCCCCTGGAAGCATGCGTGATCCTCGAGAAGGCGCGCACCCGTCAGTACCACGTCCTCCATGATGTTGCCACGGCTGGACGCCAGAACCGCACGGCCCTTGACGGAGGCATCATCATCATCGAGGGCTATCTGGCCCTCGCCCTTGAGCTGCGCCGTGTGGTGTGACCTGACAAGTTCAAGCTGGAGCTCCCTCCTCGCTACGACGGCAACGCCAACCCCATGGAGTTCCTCCTACTTAACACCATCAGCATCCAGGTCGCGAAGGGGGACGACCGGGTCATGGCAAACTGGTTCCCCATGGCCCTCAAGGACACGGCGTGCACGTGGCTCATGATCCTCCCCGAGGCATCCATCTCTTCATGGGAGGACCTGTGCAAGCAGTTCATCACCAACTTCACGGGGACGACTGATTGCCCCCTCACGCTCAATGACATGCAGACCGTGCACCAGCGCCTTGGCAAGTCCCTCCGCAAGTTCATCCAGCATTTCAGCCAGGTCCGCAACAGGATCCCGAAGGCTTCCGGCACTATGATCGTCTCCGCCAAGATGCAATAAGAACGATGACATGATGTAGACGAGATCTATTCATGTAGGAATAGCCCCCATCTTGTTATCCTTAATAGCAATGATACATGCGAGTCTTGCTGCCCCTTCTGTCACTAGGAAAGAACACCGCAAGACCGAACCCATCACAAAGCACCTCTTCCTATGGCAAGAAAAAATCGATCTAGTTGGCCTAACTAAACCAAAGTTTCGAAGAAGAAATACGACGCTATAAATAATCATGCATATAAGAGATCGAAAGAAGACTCAAATAATATTCATGGATATAGATCTGATCATAAACTCAAAGTTCATCGGATCCCAACAAACACACCGCAAAAAAGAGTTAGATCAAATAGATCTCTGATGTCTACTACGCAACTTTATTCTTGTAGACTCGTTTTGGGCCTCCAAGCGCAGAGTTTTGTAGGACAGTAGCAATTTTCCCTCAAGTGGATGACCTAAGGTTTATCAATCCGTGGGAGGTGTAGGATGAAGATGGTCTCTCTCAAACAACCCTGCAACCAAATAACAAAAAGTCTCTTGTGTCCCCAACACACCCAATACAATGGCAAATTGTATAGGTGCACTAGGTCAGCGAAGAGATGGTGATAAAAGTGTAATATTGATGGTAGAAATATATTTTTATAATCTGAATAAATAAAAACAGCAAGGTAGCAAGTGATAAAATGGAGCACATATGGTATTGCAATGCTTGAAAACAAGGCCTAGGGTCCGTACTTTCGCTAGTGCAATCTCTCAAAAATGCTAATCTAATTGGATCATATAACCATCCCTCAACGTGCGATGAAGAATCACTCCAAAGTTCTTATCTAGCAGAGAACATAAGAAGAAATTGTTTGTAGGGTACGAAACCACCTTAAAGTTATTCTTTCCGTTCGATCTATTCAAGAGTTCGTACTAAAATAACACAAAGCTATTCTTTCCGTTTGATCTATCCAAGAGTTCGTACTAAAATAACACCATATGATACACATCAACCAACTCTAATGTCACCTAGATACTGTTGGAAATATGCCCTAGAGGCAATAATAAAATGGTTATTATTATATTTCCTTGTTCATGATAATTGTCTGTTATTCATGCTATAATTGTGTTATCCGGAAATCGTAATACATGTGTGAATACATAGACCACAACATGTCCCTAGTAAGCCTCTAGTTGACTAGCTCGTTGATCAATAGATGGTTACGGTTTCCTGACCATGGACATTGGATGTCATTGATAACGGGATCACATCATTAGGAGAATGATGTGATGGACAAGACCCAATCCTAAGCCTAGCACTAGATCGTGTAGTTCGTTTGCTAAAGCTTTTCCAATGTCAAGTAACTTTTCCTTAGACCATGAGATTGTGCAACTCCCGGATACCGTAGGAGTGCTTTGGGTGCACCAAACGTCACAACGTAACTGGGTGGCTATAAAGGTGCAATACGGGTATCTCCGAAAGTATCTGTTGGGTTGGCACGAATCGAGACTGGGATTTGTCACTCCATGTAACGGAGAGGTACCTCTGGGCCCACTCGGTAGGACATCATCATAATGAGCTCAATGTGATCAAGGAGTTGTTCACGGGATGATGTGTTACGGAAACGAGTAAAGAGACTTGCCGGTAACGAGATTGAACAAGGTATCGAGATACCGACGATCGAATCTCGGGCAAGTATCGTACCGATAGACAAAGGGAATTGCGTACGGGATTGATTGAATCCTCGACATCGTGGTTCATCCGATGAGCTCATCGAGGAGCATGTGGGAGCCAACATGGGTATCCAGATCCCGCTGTTGGTTATTGACCGGAGAGTCGTCTCGGTCATGTCTGCGTGTCTCCCGAACCCGTAGGGTCTACACACTTAAAATTCGGTGACGCTAGGGTTATAGAGATATTAGTATGCGGTAACCCGAAGGTTGTTCGGAGTCTTGGATGAGATCCTGGACGTCACGAGGAGTTCCGGAATGGTCCGGAGGTAAAGATTTATATATGGGAAGTCCTATTTTGGCCACCGGAAAATGTTCGGGATTTTTCGGTATTGTACCGAGAAGGTTCTAGAAGGTTCCGGAGTGGGGCCCACCTGCATGGGGGGACCCACATGAACGTGGGTAGTGGGGGCAAGGCCCCACACCCCTAGTCAAGGCGCACCAAGATTCCCCCTTAGAAGGAATAAGATCATATCCCGAAGGGATAAGATCAAGATCCCTAAAAAAGGGGGATAACAATCGGTGGGGAAGGGAAAGGATGGGATTTCTTTCCTTCCACCTTTGCCAACGCCCCAATGGACTTGGAGGGCAAGAAACCAGCCCCCTCCACCCCTATATATAGTGGGGAGGTGCATGGAAGAAACAGCTCAGCCCCTGGCGCCTCCCTCTCCCTCCCGTGACACCTCTTCCTCCTCCAGTAGCGCTTGGCGAAGCCCTGCTGAAATCCCGCTGCTTCCACCACCACACCGTCGTGCTGCTGGATCTCCATCAACCTCTCCTCCCCCCTTGCTGGATCAAGAAGGAGGAGACGTCTCTGCTCCGTACGTGTGTTGAACGCGGAGGTGCCGTCCGTTCGGCGCTCGGTCATCGGTGATTTGGATCACGACGAGTACGACTCCATCAACCCCGTTCTCTTGAACGCTTCCGCTCGCGATCTACAAGGGTATGTAGATACACTCCCCTCTCACTCGTTGCTAGATGACTCCATAGATTGATCTTGGTGATGCGTAGAAAATTTTAAAATTCTGCTACGTTCCCCAACAGAGGCATCATGAGCTAGGTCTATGCGTAGTATCTTGCACGAGTAGAACACAAAGTAGTTGTGGGCGTCGATTTGTCAATCTTCTTGCCGTTACTAGTCTTATCTTGATTCGGCGGCACTGTGGGATGAAGCGGCCCGGACCGACCTTACACGTACGCTTACGTGAGACAGGTTCCACCGACTGACATGCACTAGTTGCATAAGGTGGCTAGCGGGTGTCTGTCTCTCCCACTTTAGTCGGATCGGATTCGATGAACAGGGTCCTTATGAAGGGTAAATAGAAATTGGCATATCACGTTGTGGTTTTGGCGTAGGTAAGAAACGTTCTTGCTAGAAACCTATAGCAGCCACGTAAAAACTTGCAACAACAATTAGAGGACGTCTAACTTGTTTTTGCAGCAAGTGCTTTGTGATGTGATATGGCCAAAGGATGTGATGAATGATATATGTGATGTATGAGATGATCATGTTCTTGTAATAGGAATCACGACTTGCATGTCGATGAGTATGACAACCGGCAGGAGCAATAGGAGTTGTCTTAATTTATTATATGACCTGCGTGTCATTGAAATTCGCCATGTAATTACTTTACTTTATTGCTAACCGTTAGCCGTAGTAGTAGAAGTAATAGTTGGCGAGACAACTTCATGAAGACACGATGATGGAGATCATGATGATGGAGATCATGGTGTCATGCCGGTGACGATGATGATCATGGAGCCCCGAAGATGGAGATCAAAAGGAGCAAAGTGATAATGGCCATATCATGTCACTATTTTGATTGCATGAGATGTTTATCATGTTTTTGCATCTTATTTGCTTAGAACGACGGTAGCATATATAAGATGATCCCTTACTAAAATTTCAAGAAAGTGTTCCCCCTAACTGTGCACCGTTGCGAAGGTTCGTTGTTTCGAAGCACTACGTGTTGATCGGGTGTGATAGATTCTAACGTTCAAATACAACGGGTGTAAGCCAGATTTACACAGCAATACACTTAGGTTGACTTGACGAGCCTAGCATGTACAGACATGGCCTCGGAACACAAGAGACCGAAAGGTCGAGCATGAGTCGTATAGAAGATACGATCAACATGGGGATGTTCACCGTTGATGACTAGTCCGTCTCACGTGATGATCGGACACGGCCTAGTCGATTCGGATCATGTAATCACTTAGATGACGAGAGGGATGTCTATCTGAGTGGGAGTTCATTACATAATTTGATTAGATGAACTTAATTGTCATGAACTTAGTCTAAATGTTACATATCTATCTTGTAGATCAAATGGCCAACGCTAATGTTACCCTCAACTTCAACGCGTTCCTAGAGAAAAACAAGCTGAAAGACGATGGTAGCAACTATGCGGACTGGGTCCGTAACCTGAGGATTATCCTCATAGCTGCCAAGAAATCATATGTCCTTGAAGTACCGTTAGGTGACCCACCTGCTCTCCCAGCACTGCCAGACGATTTGAACGTTTGGCAGACACGCACCGATGATTACTCCTTCGTTCAGTGCGGCATGCTCTTCAGCTTAGAACCGGGGCTCCAAAAGCGTTTTGAGCATCACGGAGCATATGAGATGTTCGAAGAGCTGAAAATGGTTTTCCAAGCTCATGCCCGGATCGAGAGATATGAAGTCTCCGATAAGTTCTACAGCTGTAAGATGGAGGAAAATAGTTCTGTCAGCGAGCACATACTCAAAATGTCTGGGTTGCACAGCCGCTTGTCTCAGCTGGGAGTTAATCTCCCGGATGACGCGGTCGTTGACAGAATCCTTCAGTCGCTTCCACCTAGCTACAAGAGCTTCGTGATGAACTTCAACATGCAGGGGATGGAAAAGACCATTCATGAGGTATATGCGATGCTGAAGTCAGCGGAGGCAGAGATCAGAAAGGAACATCAAGTGTTGATGGTGAATAAAACCACTAAGTTCAAGAAGGGCAAGGGTAAGAAGAACTTCAAGAAGGACGGCAAGGGAGTTGCCGCGCCCGGTAAGCCAGCTGCCGGGAAGAAGTCGAAGAATGGACCCAAGCCTGAGACTGAGTGCTTTTATTGCAAGGGAAACGGTCACTGGAAGCGAAACTGCCCCAAGTACTTGGCGGACAAGAAGGCCGGCAATACCAAAGGTATATATGATATACATGTAATTGATGTGTACCTTACCAGCACTCGTAGTAGTTCCTGGGTATTTGATACCGGTGCGGTTGCTCATATTTGTAACTCAAAGCAGGAACTGCGGAATTAGCGTAGACTGGCAAAGGACGAGGTGACGATGCGCGTCGGGAATGGTTCCAAGGTCGATGTGATCGCCGTCGGCACGCTACCTCTGCATCTACCTACGGGATTAGTTTTAAACCTCAATAATTGTTATTTAGTACCAGCTTTGAGCATGAACATTGTATCTGGATCTCGCTTAATGCGAGATGGCTACTCATTTAAATCTGAGAATAATGGTTGTTCTATTTATATGAGAGATATGTTTTATGGTCATGCCCCGCTGGTGAATGGTTTATTTTTATTGAATCTCGAACGTGATGTTACACATGTTTATAATGTGAATGCCAAGAAATGCAAGGTTGATAACGATAGTCCCACATACTTGTGGCACTGCCGCCTTGGTCATATCGGTGTTAAACGCATGAAGAAACTCCATGCAGATGGACTTTTGGAGTCTCTTGATTATGAATCATTTGACAGATACGAACCATGCCTCTTGGGCAAGATGACCAAGACTCCGTTCTCCGGAACAATGGAGCGAGCAACCAACTTATTGGAGATCATACATACTGATGTGTGTGGTCCAATGAGTGTTGAGGCTCGCGGTGGTTATCGTTATGTTCTCACCCTCACCGATGATTTGAGTAGATATGGGTATGTCTACTTGATGAAGCACAAGTCTGAGACCTTTGAAAAGTTCAAGGAATTTCAGAGTGAGGTTGAGAATCAACGTGACAAGAAAATAAAGTTCTTACGATCAGATCGTGGAGGAGAATATTTGAGTCATGAATTTGGCACGCACTTAAGGAAATGTGGAATTGTTTCACAACTCACGCCGCCTGGAACACCTCAGCGTAATGGTGTGTCCGAACGTCGTAATCGCACTCTATTGGATATGGTGCGATCTATGATATCTCTTACCGATTTACCGCTATCCTTTTGGGGTTATGCTTTAGAGACTGCCGCATTCACTTTAAATAGGGCACCGTCAAAATCCGTTGAGACGACACCGTATGAATTATGGTTTGGGAAGAAACCTAAGCTGTCGTTTCTGAAAGTTTGGGGATGCGATGCTTATGTGAAGAAACTTCAACCAGAGAAGCTCGAACCCAAGTCGGAAAAATGCGTATTCATAGGATACCCTAAGGAAACTATTGGGTATACCTTCTACCTAAGATCCGAGGGCAAGATCTTTGTTGCCAGGAATGGATCCTTTCTAGAGAAAGAGTTTCTCTCGAAAGAAGTAAGTGGGAGGAAAGTGGAGCTTGATGAGATGACCCTCGAATCGGAGAGTAGCGCAGCACAGGAAAATGTTTCTGTGGAGCCTACACCGGCTAGAGAGGAAGTTATTGATAATGATCATGATCAAGCTACCACTGAACTTCGAAGGTCCACGAGGACACGTTCCGCACCAGAGTGGTATGGCAATCCTGTCCTGGAAATCATGTTGTTAGACAACAGTGAACCTTCGAACTATGAAGAAGCGATGGCGGGCCCGGATTCCGACAAATGGCTTGAAGCCATGAAATCCGAGATAGGATCCATGTATGAAAACGAAGTATGGACTTTGACTGACTTGCCCGATGATCGGCAAGCCATAGAAAATAAATGGATCTTTAAGAAGAAGACTGACGCGGATGGTAATGTGACCATCTATAAGGCTCGGCTTGTCGCTAAGGGTTATCGACAAGTTCAAGGGGTTGACTACGATGAGACTTTCTCACCCGTAGCGAAGCTGAAATCCGTCAGAATCATGTTAGCAATTGCCGCATACTATGATTATGAGATATGGCGAATGGACGTCAAAACGGCATTCCTTAATGGTTTTCTTAAGGAAGAGTTGTATATGATACAACCGGAAGGTTTTGTCGACCCTGAGAATGCTGACAAGGTATGCAAGCTCCAGCGCTCAATCTATGGGCTGGTGCAAGCATCTCGGAGTTGGAACATTCGCTTTGACGAGATGATCAAAGCGTTTGGGTTCACACAGACTTATGGAGAAGCCTATGTTTACAAGAAAGTGAGTGGGAGCTCTGTAGCATTTCTCATATTATATGTGGATGACATACTGCTGATGGGAAATGATATAGAATTCTTGGAAAGTATAAAGGCCTACTTGAATAAGTGTTTTTCAATGAAGGACCTTGGAGAAGCTTCTTATATATTAGGCATCAAGATCTATAGAGATAGATCGAGACGCCTCATAGGTCTTTCGCAAAGCACATACCTTGATAAGATATTGAAGAAGTTCAATATGGATCAGTCCAAGAAGGGGTTCTTGCCTGTATTGCAAGGTGTGAAATTGAGCTCGGCTCAATGCCCAACCACGGCAAAAGATATAGAAGAGATGAGTGTCATCCCCTATGCCTCAGCCATAGGGTCTATTATGTATGCCATGCTGTGTACCAGACCTGATGTAAACCTTGCTGTAAGTTTGGTAGGTAGGTACCAAAGTAATCCCGGCAAGGAACACTGGACAGCGGTCAAGAACATCCTGAAGTACCTGAAAAGGACTAAGGATATGTTTCTCGTATATGGAGGTGACGAAGAGCTCGTCGTAAAGGGTTACGTCGACGCTAGCTTCGACACAGATCCGGATGACTCCAAGTCACAAACCGGATACGTGTATATTTTGAATGGTGGAGCGGTAAGCTGGTGCAGTTGCAAGCAAAGCGTCGTGGCGGGTTCTACATGCGAAGCGGAGTACATAGCAGCCTCGGAGGCAGCACACGAAGCAGTATGGATGAAGGAGTTCATCACCGACCTAGGAGTCATGCCAAATGCGTCGGGTCCAATGGCTCTCTTCTGTGACAACACTGGAGCTATTGCCCTTGCCAAGGAGCCCAGGTTTCACAAAAGGACCAGGCATATCAAGCGTCGCTTCAACTCCATACGTGAACATGTTCAAGATGGAGACATAGATATTTGTAAAGTGCACACGGATTTGAATGTAGCAGATCCGTTGACTAAACCTCTTTCACGAGCAAAACATGATCAACACCAGTACTCTATGGGTGTTCGATTCATCACAATGTAACTAGATTATTGACTCTAGTGCAAGTGGGAGACTGTTGGAAATATGCCCTAGAGGCAATAATAAAATGGTTATTATTATATTTCCTTGTTCATGATAATTGTCTGTTATTCATGCTATAATTGTGTTATCCGGAAATCGTAATACATGTGTGAATACATAGACCACAACATGTCCCTAGTAAGCCTCTAGTTGACTAGCTCGTTGATCAATAGATGGTTACGGTTTCCTGACCATGGACATTGGATGTTATTGATAACGGGATCACATCATTAGGAGAATGATGTGATGGACAAGACCCAATCCTAAGCCTAGCACTAGATCGTGTAGTTCGTTTGCTAAAGCTTTTCCAATGTCAAGTAACTTTTCCTTAGACCATGAGATTGTGCAACTCCCGGATACCGTAGGAGTGCTTTGGGTGCACCAAACGTCACAACGTAACTGGGTGGCTATAAAGGTGCACTACGGGTATCTCCGAAAGTATCTGTTGGGTTGGCACGAATCGAGACTGGGATTTGTCACTCCATGTAACGGAGAGGTACCTCTGGGCCCACTCGGTAGGACATCATCATAATGAGCTCAATGTGATCAAGGAGTTGTTCATGGGATGATGTGTTACGGAAATGAGTAAAGAGACTTGCCGGTAACGAGATTGAACAAGGTATCGAGATACCGACGATCGAATCTCGGGCAAGTATCGTACCGATAGACAAAGGGAATTGCGTACGGGATTGATTGAATCCTCGACATCGTGGTTCATCCGATGAGATCATCGAGGAGCATGTGGGAGCCAACATGGGTATCCAGATCCCGCTGTTGGTTATTGACCGGAGAGTCGTCTCGGTCATGTCTGCGTGTCTCCCGAACCCGTAGGGTCTACACACTTAAGGTTCGGTGACGCTAGGGTTATAGAGATATTAGTATGCGGTAACCTGAAGGTTGTTCGGAGTCTCGGATGAGATCCTGGACGTCACGAGGAGTTCCGGAATGGTCCGGAGGTAAAGATTTATATATGGGAAGTCCTATTTTGGCCACCGGAAAATGTTCGGGATTTTTCGGTATTGTACCGAGAAGGTTCTAGAAGGTTCCAGAGTGGGGCCCACCTGCATGGGGGGACCCACATGAACGTGGGTAGTGGGGGCAAGGCCCCACACCCCTAGTCAAGGCGCACCAAGATTCCCCCTTAGAAGGAATAAGATCATATCCCGAAGGGATAAGATCAAGATCCCTAAAAAAGGGGGATAACAATCGGTGGGGAAGGGAAAGGATGGGATTTCTTTCCTTCCACCTTTGCCAACGCCCCAATGGACTTGGAGGGCAAGAAACCAGCCCCCTCCACCCCTATATATAGTGGGGAGGTGCATGGGAGAAACAGCACAGCCCCTGGCGCCTCCCTCTCCCTCCCGTGACACCTCTTCCTCCTCCAGTAGCGCTTGGCGAAGCCCTGCTGAAATCCCGCTGCTTCCACCACCACACCGTCGTGCTGCTAGATCTCCATCAACCTCTCCTCCCCCCTTGCTGGATCAAGAAGGAGGAGACGTCTCTGCTCCGTACGTGTGTTGAACGCGGAGGTGCCGTCCGTTCGGCGCTCGGTCATCGGTGATTTGGATCACGACGAGTACGACTCCATCAACCCCGTTCTCTTGAACGCTTCCGCTCGCGATCTACAAGGGTATGTAGATACACTCCCCTCTCACTCGTTGCTAGATGACTCCATAGATTGATCTTGGTGATGCGTAGAAAATTTTAAAATTCTGCTACGTTCCCCAACAGATACTCCAATGTCACCGTGAGTATCCGTGAGTTGATTATGCGATATGCATCAAACAATTTCAGATTCATAATACTCAATCCAACACAAAGAACTTCAAAGAGTGCCCCAAGATTTCTACCGGAGAAACAAGGACGAAAACGTGCATCAACCCCTATGCATAGATTACCCCAATGTCACCTTGGGAATCCACGAGTTGAGTGCCAAGACATAGATCAAGTGCTCTCAAATCCATAAAAGTATTCAATCCGATAAAACAAAATCTCAAAGGGAAAACTCAATTCATCACAACAAGATAGAGAGGGGAAAACACCATATGATCCAACTATATTAACAAAGCCCGTGATACATCAAGATCGTGACATCTCAAGAACACGAGAGAGAGAGAGATTAAACACATAGCTACTGGTACAAACCCTCAGCCCTGAGGGTGGACTACTCCCTCCTCATCATGGTGGCCGTCGGGATGATGAAGATGGCCACCGCTGATGATCTCCCCCTCCGACGGAGTGCCGAAACGGGGTCTAGACTGGTTTTTCGTGGCTACAGAGGCTTGCGGTGGCGGAAATTCTGATCTAGGGTTAACCCTGATGGTTTCTCTATTTATAGGAATTTTTGGCATTGGTTTCACGCTAAGATGGGCCTCGAGTTGAGCACAACCCACCGGGGCACGGGCAAGGGCCCAGGCACGCCCCGGTGTCTTGTGCCCTACTCCTTCACCTTCTGGTCCTTCCACGAAGCTTCGGGGGTCTCTTTCGTTCCAAAAAAAATCATCAAAATGTTTCAGCTCATTTGGAGAACTTTCATTTCTGCACAAAAAACAACACCACGGTAGTTCTCCTGAAAACAGCGTCAGTCCGGGTTAGTTCCATGCAAATCATACCAAAACCATATAAAATTGTTGTAAACATGGCATGAATACTTCATAAATTATAGATATGTTGGAGACGTATCAATCTCCAAGACACCATTGTATTGAGAATCAAAAGAGAGAGAGGAAGCCATCTAGCTGCTACCTACGGACTCGTAGGTCTATGATGAACTACTCACGCATCATCGGAGAGGCACCAATGAGGATGATGAACCCCTCCATGATGGTGTCTAGATTGGATCTCGTGGTTCTAGAACTTGCGGTGGCTGGAATTGTGTTTCGTCGACTCCCCTAGGGTTTCTAGAATATTTGGGTATTTATAGGGCGAAGAGTCGGTGCGGGAGGCCACCGAGGGGGGCACAACCCCCCAGGGCGTGCCTGGGCTCTTGGGCGCGCCCTGGTGGGTTGTGCCCACCTCGGGCCTCCCCTCTGGTACTTCTTTGGCCCATCTTGTGTCTTCTGGTCCAAAAAAAATCTCCAAAAATTTTCGTGCGTTTGGACTCTGTTTGGTACTGATATTTTCCAAAGTAAAAAAAAGCAAAAAACAGCAACTGGCACTGGGCACTATGTCAATAGGTTAGTACCAAAAAATGATATAAAGTTGCTATAAAATGATTGTAAAACATCCAAGAATGATAATATAACAGCATGGAACAAGCAAAAATTATAGATACGTTGGAGACGTATCAGCATCCCCAAGCTTAATTCCTACTCGTCCTCGAGTAGGTAAATGATAAAAACAGATTTTTTTGATGTGGAATGCTGCCTAACATGTTCATCACATATTCTTTTCTTTTGTAGCATGGACATTTGGACTTTTATATGGTTCAAAGCGATAGTCTAGTTTTGACATGGAGATTTCAATACTCAAGCATATCAACAAGCAACCATGTCTTTCAAAATATCAACACTAAAGAAAGTTATCCCTAGCCTATCATGCTCAATCATTGATCCATTCATGAAACACACTCGCATATTAGCTACATACAATGCTCAAGTATGATCATAGTGCCCCTTAGTTGGTGCTTTATAAGAGAAGATGGAGACTCAAATAAAAAATTGCATAAAGTAAATAGATAGGCCCTTCGCAGAGGGAAGTAGGGATTTGTAGAGGTGCCAGAGCTCAAAGCTTAAATTGAGAGATAAATTTTTTTGAGAGGCGTACTTTTCCCGTCAACGAAAACGACCGAGTAGTTCCCAACACTTTCCATGGTAGATATATCATAGGCGGTTCCCAAACAGAAAATAAATTTTATTCCTTTTTCCACCATTCTTTCACACTCCACGGCTAGCGTATCCACGGGTACCGTCCATACCAACACTTTCCAAGGAATTTATTATTTGATAACATAAAGTAAATTTATTTTTCATTTCGGGACTGGGCATCCCTATTACCGTCGCACTCTCATGCAATGACAAGTGAATAAACACTCATCTTGAGAATAACACATACAAAATATTGGCCACCCCCTGCCGCTTCATGAGCGGTACGGGCACACAAAAAGAAAATTTATTATGAAAATTAGAGATGGCACATACAAATTTGCTTAGAACGGCATGGAAATACCGCATATAGGTAGGTATGGTGGACTCATGTGGCAAAACTGGGTTTGAAGATGTTGGATGCACAAGTAGTATTTCTACTTAGTACAAGTGGAGGCTAGCAAAAAGATTGAGAAGCAACCAACCAAGAAACAAAAAATCACGTAAGCGAGCATTAAGCATAACTAACACCGAATCATGCACCACAAGTAGGATGTAATTTCATTGCATATCTATTGACTTTCGTGCTTGCATAGGGAATCACAAACCTTAACACCAATATTCTTACTAAAGCTTAATTACTCACCAACATGACTCACATATCACTATCATCATATATCAAAACTATTACAAAGAATCAAGTTTATTTTGTCTAATGATCTTCATGAAAGTTTTTATTATATCCCTCTTGAATATCTATCACTTTGGGACTGGTTTCATATATTGCAATTGCTTTTGACCAGCTCAAACAAATTTAAGTGAAGAACATGAGCATAAAAATTTTCATCTCTCAAAATAATATAAGTGAAGCATGACAGAATTTCTTCAAAAATTTACTAACTCTCAAATTAATCTAAGTGAAGCATGAGAGCATTTATTCAAAAATTAAGCACACCATGCTCAAAAGATATAAGTGAAGCACTAGAGCAATTCCATAGCTCAAAAAAATTAAGTGAAGCATAAAGAGCAATTCTAACAAATCATAGCATAATTTTGGCTCTCTCAAATAGGTGTGTCCAGCAAGGATACTTGTGATAAACTAAAAAGTAAAACAATCAAAGACTCATATAATACAAGACGCTCCAGGCAAAACTCATGATATGTGACGAATAAAAATATAGCTCCAAGTAAAATACCGATGGTCGTTAGAAGAAAGAGGGGATGCCTTCCGGGGCATCCCCAAGCTTAGTTGCTTGGTTCTCCTTGAATATTAACTTGGGATGGCATGGGGCATCCCCAAGCTTAGGCTCTTTTCACTCCTTATTCCTTCATCCATCGCGATCTCACCCCAAACTTGAAAACTTCAATCACACAAAAACTTAACAAAACCTTCGTGAGATCCGTTAGTATAAGAAAACCAATCTTTACTTTAAGTACTGTTGAAAACCCATTCAAATTTTGTTATTACATTATATCTACTGTATTCTAACTTTGCCATGGCTTATACCCCCCCCCCCCCCCCGATACAATCCATAGATTCATCAAAATAAGCACACAATGCAAAGAAAATAGAATCTGTCAAAAACAGAACAGTCTGTAAAGATGGGAAGTGTTCCCATACTTTTGTAACTCCAAAAATTCTGAAAAATTAGGAAAGCAGAGGAAATTTCTATATCAATCTTGTGTAAAAAAATTCATAATTTTTCGTCACTTCTATGAATATAAATAATTCTATTATTGGATGCAAAAGTTTCTGTTTTTCAACAGGATCAAATCAACTATCACCAAAGCTATCCCAAAGGCTTTACTTGGCACAAATACTAATTAAAACATAAAAAACACAATCATAACACACGCATAATTGTGCAAACACTCAAAAACAGAAAGAAAAAGACAAAAATAAATTTTATTCATTGGGTTGCCTCCCAACAAGCGCTATCGTTTTATGCCCCTAGTTAGGCATAAAACATAGATTCAAGTATTGTCATCTTTAGTTTTTGATCCATAGGATGCTCTCATGATTGATTCATATGGTGGCTTAATTCTTGTTCTAGGAAATTTTTCCATACCCTTTCTTAGTGGAAATTGGAATTTAATATTGCCTTCTTTCATATCAATCACGGCACCAATAGTACGTAAAAATGGTCTACCAAGTATAATTGGACAAGACGGATTGCAATCAGCAATCAATATCAAGAACAATAAAATATATGGGCACATAATTTTTATTTGCAAGAATAAGAACATCATTAATTCTTCCCAAAGGCTTTTTAATAGTAGAATCAGCCAAGTGCAAATTAAGAGAACATTCTTCAATATCGGTAAGACCAAGCACATCACATAAAGATTTCGGAATTGTGGAAACACTAGCACCCAAATCACATAAGGCAAAACACTCATAATTTTCAATCTTGACTTTGATAGTAGGTTCCCATTCATCATGGCATCTAAGATATGTTTAGTAAAAGCTTTATTTTGTTCATAAGCATGGGGTGAATTTATCATAGATTGCAACAAAGAAATACATTCAATCAAAGAGCAATTATGATAATTAAAGTCTTTGTAATCTAAAAGAGAGGGCACATCACTAGTTAAAGTTTTGACCTCTCCAAACCCACTTTTATCAAATTTTTCATCAAGATTTTCACCCTCCGAATTATCAGGACGCCTTCTAACTAAAGTCGACTCTTCTTCAGTCCCTTTATCATCAATTTTAATTTTACTAAACAAGGAATCAATAGAAGAAACACCAATCACTTTAAGATCTTCATCATTTTTATGAAAGCAATCACTAAAAACGCCCTTTCTAAAAATTCTCTTTTAGCTCTAAGCATAGAGGTTCTTTTATTACTTTCATCATATAAAGCTTTAATTGATTCATCAACCTTGGGTACAAAAATTTTCAACTTGAGATTTTCTACATCATGAGAAATTCTATCAATGCTTCTAGACATATCATCAATCTTATTCAACCTTTCTTCTATCGTAGTATTGAAAACTTTTTGAGCATTGATAAATTCTTTAATATTATTCTCAAGATCAGAGGTATTCCTATTATTATTGTAAGAAGAATTACCATAGGAATTACCATAATTATTAGAGGAATTTCCAGGAAAAGGCCTAGGATTAAAATTACCTCTATAAGCATTGTTATTAAAATTGTTTTGCGAGACAAAATTCATATCTACGGGATCACTATTTTGCTCAATCAAAGTAGACAAAAGCACATCATTAAGATCAATAGGAGCACTTTTATTAGCAACCAATTTCATAAGAGCATCAACCTTTTCACTCAACGTACTAATTTCTTCAACCGAATTAACTTTTTTACTAGTAGGTGCTCTTTCAGTATGCCATTATGAATAATTTGCCATAATATTATCAAGCAATTTAGTGGCTTCACCCAAAGTAATTTCCATAAAAGTACCACCCGTGGCGGAATCTAAAAGATTTCTAGAAACAAAGTTCAATCCTGCATAAAAAATTTGTATGATCATCCAAAGATTTAAACCATGAGTAGGACAATTTCTTAGCATCAACTTCATTCTTTTCCAAGATTGTGCGACATGTTCATGCTCAAGTTGCTTAAAATTCATGATTTCAGTTCTAAGGGAAATAATTTTCACGGGCGGAAAATACTTAGTAATAAAAGCATCTTTGCACTTATCCCAAGAATCAATACTATTGCGAGGCAAAGAAGAAAACCAAATTTTTGCACGATCCCTCAAAGAGAAAGGAAATAATTTCAACTTCACAATATCATTGTCCACATCTTTTTTCTTTTGCATATCACACAATTCTATGAATGTGTTTAGATGGGACGCGGCATCCTCATTAGGAGTACCGGAAAACTGATCTTTCATAACAAGATTCAACAAAGCGGCATTAATATCACAAGATTCCGCACTAGTGGCGGGAGGAGCAATCAGAGTGCTAATAAAATCATTGTTATTGGTATTGGAAAAATCACACAACTTGGTGTTTTCTTGAGACATCGTGACTACATAAACAAGATTGCAAACAAAAAACAGATCTAACGAGAAAAAGCAAACGAAAAAGAGGGCGAATAAAACGGTAAATTTTTGTGAAGTGGGGGAGATGAAAACGAGAGGAAAATGGCAAATAATGTAAATTGCAAGGAGATGCGATTTGTGATTAGGAACCTGATAGATGTTGATGATGTCTCCCTGGCAACGGCGCCAGAAATTGGCAAGTTGACGGGAGACTATCTTGACTTGATCCTCCCTGGGAACGGCGCCAGAAATTCCTTTTGTTGTCGCTTGAACTATGTCGGTATTTACCCAAAGAGGAAGGGATGATGCAGTACAGCTACGGTAGGTATTTCCCTCAGTTATGAAACCAAGGTATCAATCCAGTAGGAGAACCAAGCAACACTATGTAAATGGTACCTGCACACAAAGAACAAATACTTGCAACCCGACGCGTAAGAGGGGTTGTCAATCCCTTCACGGTAAAAAGATAGATAAATTTGTGGTAGATTGGATAAATAGCTCTCAATAAAAAGTGAAATAAAATAAGTAATAAAAAAGTGCAGCAAGGTATTTTTGGTTTTTTGGAATAATAGATCTAAAAATAAAAGCGAATAAAAATAGATCTCAAAGCAAATATGATAAAGAATAGACCCGGGGGCCATAGATTTCGCTAGTGGCTTCTCTCGAGAAAATAGCATACGGTGGGTAAACAAATTACTGTTAGGCAATTGATAGAAGATCGAATAATTATGACGATATCCAAGGCAAAGATCAATATATAGGCATCACGTCCAAGATTAGTAGACCGACTCCTGCCTGCATCTACTACTATTACTACACACATCGACCGCTATCCAGCATTCATCTAGTGTATTAAGTTCATGGAGAAACGGAGTAATGCAATAAGAACGATGACATGATGTAGACAAGATCTATTCATGTAGGAATAGCCCCCATCTTGTTATCCTTAATCGCAACGGTACATGCGTGTCTTGCTGCCCCTTCTGTCACTGGGAAAGAACACCGCAAGATCAAACCCATCACAAAGCACCTCTTCCCATGGTAAGAAAAATCGATCTAGTTGGCCTAACTAAACCAAAGATTCGAAAAAGAAATACGACGCTATAAATAATCATGCATATAAGAGATCAAAGAAAACTCAAATAATATTCATGGATATAGATCTAATCATAAACGCAAAGTTCATCGGATCCCAACAAACACACCGCAAAAATGAGTTACATCAAATAGATCTCCAAGAGACCATTGTGTTGAGAATCAAAGGAGAGAGAGAGAGAGGAAGCCATCTAGCTACTGCCTACGGACCCTCAGGTCTATGGTGAACTACTCGCGGATCATCTGAGAGGCACCAATGAGGATGATGAACCCCTCCGTGATGTTGTCTAGATTGGATCTTGTGGTTATGGAACTTGCGGCTGCTGGAATTGTGTTTCGTCGACTCCCCTAGGGTTTCTGGAATATTTGGGAATTTATAGGGCGAAGAGGCGGTGCAGGAGGTCACAGAGGTGGGCACAACCCACCTGGGCGCGCATGGGCCTCCCCTTTGGTACTTCTTTGGCCCACTGGGTGTCTTCTGGTCCAGAAAAAATCTCCAAATTTTTTCGCTGCATTTGGACTCCGTTTGGTACTGATATTCTGCGAAGTAAAAAACAAGCAAAAACCAGCAACTGGCACTGGGCACTATGCCAATAGGTTAGTCCCAAAAAATGATATAAACTTGCTATAAAATGATTGTAAAACATCCAAGAATGATAATATAATAGCATGGAACAAGCAAAAATTATAGATACGTTGGAGACGTATCAACGTTCACATGACACCACTAAGGGAATCACAACATACATATCATCAAAATATCGAACACATATCAAATTCACATGATTACTTGCAACATGACTTCTCCCGTGACCTCAAGAACAAAAGTAACTACTCACAAATGATATTCATGCTCAAGATCAGAGGGGTATTAAATAGCATAATGGATCTGAACATATAATCTTCCACCAAATAAACCATATAGTAATCAACTATAAGATGTAATCAACACTACTAGTCTCCCCACAGGTACCAATCTGAGGTTCCGGTACAAAGATTGAACACAAGAGATGAACTAGGGTTTGAGAGAAGATGGTGTTATTGAAGATGTTGATGGAGATTGGCCTCCCAAAGACGAGAGGGTTGTTGGTGATGACGATGGCTTCGATTTCCCCCTCCGGGAGGGAAGTTCTCCCGGCGGAATCGCTCCGCCGAAGGGCAAAAGTGCTCCTGCCCAAGTTCCGCCTCGAGACAGCGGCGCTCCGTCCCGAAAGTCCTGTCCTTATTTTTTCTAGGTCAAAAGACCTTAAGTGCCAGAAGATGGGCACCGGAGGTGGGTTGGGCTGGGCACAACCCACCAGGGCGCGCCCTGGTGTCTTGTGGTCAGCAGGTGGCCCCCCTCCAGTAGTTATTTGCTCCAGTATTTTTTATATATTCCAAAATAATTCTATGTAGATTTTCAGCTCATTTGGAGATGTGTAGAATAGGTATCTCTGACATAGCTTTTTCAGGTCCAGAATTCCAGCTGCCGGTATTCTCCCTCTTTGTGTAAACCTTGAATTTTATGAGAGAAAAGGCATTAGAATTACTCCATAAAGCATTATTATGCATAAAAACATTGTAAATAATAGTAGGAAAAGATGATGCAAAATGGACGTATCAACTCCCCCAAGCTTAGACCTCACTTGTCCTCAAGCAAAAGCCGATATCGAAAATCATGTCCACGTGTTCAGAGAGAGAGAGGTGTCGATAAAAACAAAATACAGACATAGTAGCATCATGCTTATTATTATAACAACAACAAACTTCATCATAAAACTTTATCATATAACTTCTCATGAACAAGTAACAATTCATCACAACATCGAAGTGCAAAGCATAAACTTTATTGAAAACCAATCAACTATGTTCTCAGTCAACTTTGAAACTACAATTCATCATATTTTCAGGAAGGGTCTCGTACCGGAGCCTTTTGGCAAGTCCACATACTCAACTATCATTTAATATTCTATGATTGCTAACACTCACCGCATACACATGAGCAAAAAGTTTCAACCGGACACATAGAAAGATAGGGGCTTACAGTTTTGCCTCCCAACTCATTCACCTCAAGGGTGATGTCAACAAAAATAACTCATTCTCACTTACATTCAACTGGATATATGTGCCTAGATCTTTCCCCACCACATGATGCTTGCAAAAGAGAAAAAGAAAAGGAATAGAGAAGAACACTTTGACTCTTGCATAGAAAGTAAATTCATAAAAGTAAATGGTAGGCCCTTCGTAGAGGGAAGCAGAGGTTATCATGCGCGTTTTGGTTTGTATGCTCAATCTCTTAGTGCGAAAGAACATCATGTTATATTGCCCCTTATGATAGCAACCTGTATTATGCAGTCTATCGCTTTTATTACTTTGCCATCACAAGTTCGTACAATGCTAAATTTTCTCTTACACTAAATGATCAAACACATTTGGAAGCAATTTTTATTGCCTTATTGCACCGATGACAACTTACTTGAAGGATCTTACTCAATCCATAGGTAGGTATGGTGGACTCTCAAAACATGAGTCTGGGTTTAAGATTTTTGGATGCACAAGTAGTATCTCTACTTAGTGCAGAATTTTGGGCTAGCAAAGATATTGAGCAAGCACCACATGTTGAAGGATCTATGACAATATAACTTCTACATGAACATGTATAAACATAAATCATTACGTTTTCTTCCTTGTCCAACGTCAACAGTTTTGGCATATAATATTTAATGGGGGCTCACAATCATAAAAGATGTCCAAGATAGTGTATTTGCATGTGAATCTTCTTTTCCCTTATTAATTCTTTAATGAATTGCATCATTGACCAATGCTATGTTTGTCAACTTTCAACAAATTTTACCACTTATACTTTTCCTTATGTGATGTCATTACTTACCATAAGATTAGCATATGATCTTTTTCATTTATTTCTTTTTATTTTGATTGAAACAAAAAAGTAAAGAAGCAAAACTCAAACTAAACTTTATTTTATAACTCTCACTCGATTACATAGATAGATAGATCACGAAATTAATACTCAAAAATAGATCATACTAAACTTTTATTCAACTAAATCATGAAATAGCTAAGGATCTAACTAAAAATAGGTAAAGGTAATAAAAGTGATGGTGATACGATACTGGGGCACCTCCCCCAAGCTTGGCACAAGCCAAGGGGAGTGCCCATACCTGCGTACTCAAGTCTCCTTTGGTGGGGAAGAGGATGATGGTGGTGGTGATGAGGTAGTAGCGTCACACATCAGGCTGAATAGATACTCTAGTCTACGAATGATGCTCCAGAGGGCGATAATTTGCTCTTGCAACAGAATATTTTCACGAGTGAGATATTTATTTTGAACACGATCCGTTTTGAAGGCTCTAAAGGCTTCAATTTCGGTGGGGTGAGATGATTGTAGTATGGTTGAAGGATATCTTCTTCTTCTGCTACTGGCATGGCCTGCCCTCCTGTTTGAGCTTGATCTCCCATAGCTTCCTTGCCCTTGTCCTCCTTGATGGCTTCCTTGGGTCCCTCACTTTTCAGTTCTATCTTCATCAACCAAGCATCTTCTTCTACGTTGTTGGAGGAGGGAGAAGACATGATGCTTGGTTTCATAGATCTGACAGAGAAACGGCACGAAACAAGAACAGAGGATTTTTCTGCGATGCGGTGGTCACATCGTTCGGGGGTATACATAAAGATTTTTTATCTTGGGAAACAAGTAATATGGAAGGAAAACGGAGTCGGGAAGATGCCCGAGGGGAGCACAACCCACCAGGGCGCGCCAGGGAGGGCAGGCGCTCCCAGGTGTATCATGCCCACCTCGGTTGCCTTCCTGGTTGTTTCTTATTTTCCTATTTTTCTAATACTCCAAAGCTGCCAGAAAATATTTTTGCGGATTTTTCGGAGTCCGTTTACTTACTGTATCATGTACCTCCTCTTTTTTAGGATTCTGGAGTGTTCTGGAAGGTTTCTTTATGTGTTCCTCCGGTGTCATGGTTTGGATAATATTGCTTTCAACATTAATAGGCGTACCTGAGATATAGTGTTTAATTCTTTGTCCATTAACCACCTTCGGGTTAGTACCTTCGGCATTATTAATCTTGATGGCTCCAGAATGATAAACCTCTTCGACAATGTATGGTCCTTCCCATTTGGAAAGAAGTTTTCCTGCAAAAAATATAAAACGAGAGTTGTACAAAAAAGCATATTCTCCAACTTTGAATTCCCGCTTTTGGATTCTTTTGTCATGCCATATTTTACCTTTTTCTTTGAATAGCTTGGCATTTTCATAAGCTTGGGTTCTCCATTCATCTAGTTAGCTAATAGCAAATAACCTCTTTTCACAGGCAAGTTTGAAGTCATAGTTGAGTTCTTTAATTGTCCAATATGCTTTATGTTCTAACTCAAGAGGCAAATGACAATCTTTTCCCTAAACCATTTTATAAGGAGACATACCCATAGGATTTTTATAAGTTGTTCTGTAGGCCCAAAGTGCATCATCCAGTTTCTTAGACCAATTCCTTCGGGACCTATTGACAGTTTTTTGTAATATTAATTTTATTTCTCTATTGCTAAGTTCAACTTGACCACTAGATTGAGGATGATAGGGTGATGCAATTCTATGATTAACATCATACTTAGCAAGCATTTTACGGAAAGCACCATGAATAAAGTGTGAACCACCATCAGTCATTAGATATCTAGGGATCCAAATCTTGGCAAAATAACTTCTTTAAGCATTTTAATGGAGGTGTTATGATCAGCACTACTAGTTGGAATAGCTTCTACCCACTTAGTAACATAATCAACAGCAACCAAAATATGTGTATACCTATTAGAGGAAGGGAAAGGTCCCATGTAATCAAAACCCCATCAAATGGTTCAACAACAAGTGAATAATTCATAGGCATTTCTTGACGCTTACCGATATTACCTATTCTTTGGCATTCATCACAAGACAAGACAAACTTACGGGCATCCTTGAAAAGAGTAGGCCAATAAAAACCAGATTGTAATACCTTATGTGCAGTTCTATCTCCTGCATGATGTCCTCTGTATGCTTCGGAATGACATTTCCATAGGGTTTGTTCCTGTTCATGCTCAAGTACACAACGTCTAATAATACCATCTACTCCTTCTTTATAAAGATGTGGGTCACCCCAAAAGTAATGTCTTAAGATAGAAGAATTTTTTTCTTTTGTTGGTATGTGAAACTAGGTGGTATGTATTTAGCAACAATGTAATTAGCATAGTCAGCATTCCAAGGAGTATTATAAGAAGCATTTATTACAGCTAATTGTTCATCAGGAAAGCTATCATCAATAGGTAGTGGGTCATCAAGAACATTCTCTAACCTAGATAAGTTATCAGCTACAGGGTTCTCAGCTCCTTTCCTATCAGTGATATATAAATCAAATTCTTGAAGCTAGAGAACCCACCTAATGAGTCTAGGTTTCGCATCTTTCTTTTCCATAAGATATTCTATAGCAGCATGATCAGTGTGAACAATTACTTTGGAATCAACAATGTAAGATCTGAATTTGTCACAAGCAAACACAACTACTAAAAATTCTTTTTCAGTAGTAGCATAATTTCTTTGGGCACTGTCTAGAGTTTTGCTAGCATAATGGATAACATTTAATTTTTTATCAACTCTTTGTCCTAGAACAGCACCAACAACATAATCACTAGCATCACACATAATTTTAAAAGGCAAGTTCCAATCAGGTGGTTGAACAATAGGTGCAGAAATTAAGGCTTTCTTAAGTGTTTCAAAGGCTTCCACACAGTTGTCATAAAAAACAAATGGAACATCCTTTTGTAAAAGATCAGTAAGAGGCCTAGAAATTTTAGAGAAGTCTTTAATAAATCTCCTATAGAAACCAGCATGACCGAGGAAACTTCGAATACCGTTAGTATCTTTAGGGCATGGCATTTTCTCAATTGCATCAACTTTAGCTTTATCCACCTCAATACCTCGTTCAGAAATTTTATGCCCCAAGACAATGCCTTCATTGACCATAAAGTGGCACTTCTCCCAATTCAAGACAAGATTAGTTTGTTCACATCTCTACAAAACTCGATCATGGTTGCTTAAACAATCATCAAAAGATGTTCCGTAAACGGAAAAATCATCCATGAAAATCTCAACAATCTTTTCACAAAAATCTGAGAATATAGCAGTCATACATCATTGAAAGGTAGCAGGTGCATTGCATAAACTAAAAGGCATACGTATATAAGCATAGGTTCCAAAAGGGCAAGTAAAAGTGGTTTTCTCTTGATCAGGTTGCGAAACAGGTATTTGAGAGAAACCAGAATATCCATCAAGAAAACAAAAGTGTGTGTGCTTAGACAATCTTTCTAGCATTTTATCAATAAAAGGCAAAGGGTAATGATCTTTTCTAGTAGCTTTATTTAATTTTCTAAAATCAATTATCATTCTATAACCTGTAACAATTCTTCGTGGGATAAGTTCATTTTTATCATTAGGAACAACAGTAATACCTCCCTTCTTAGGGACACAATGAACATGACTTACCCATCTACTATCAGCTATGGGATAGATTATACCTGCTTCCAGAAGTTTTAGTATTTCAGTTCTCACCACTTATTTCATCTTAGGATTCAATCGTCGTTGGTGATCAACAACGGGTTTAGCATCAGGTTCCATATTAATCTTGTGCTGACATGGAGTGGGACTAATGCCCTTAAGATCATCAACAACGGGTTGTTGTTTAAAGAATATTTTATCTATTTCATTTCTTTCACGCAAGTGCATATCATTTTTATGGTCTAGCAAATATTGTTCTAATGGATCATTAGGAGGCACAGCAATAGAAGCAAGACCAATTATTTCATCCTTACTAGGTAATTCTTTATTACGGGGTTGTATACGAAACTTAGAGAAATTAAATTCATGAGACTCATCACCAAAGCTAACACTGACAGTTTCTTTATGGCAATCTATCATAGCATTGAGAGTGTTCAAGAAAGGTCTACCAAAAATAATGGGGCAAAAGTCATCTTGTGGGGAACCAAGAGCTAGAAAATCAGTAGGGTATTTTATTTTCCCACACAAGACTTCAACATCTCTGACAATCCTAAGTCGTGTAATGGTGTCTCTATTTGCAAGTTTAATAGTAACATCTATGTCTTCTATTTCAGTGGGTGCTATATCATTCATAATTTCTTGGTATAAGGTAAAAGGAATAGCACTCACACTAGCACCTACGTCACATAAACCATGATAGCAATGATCTCCTATTTTAACTGAGACAATAGGCATGCCAACTACAGGTCTATGTTTATCTTTTTCACCGGGTTTGCCAATTCTAGCAGCTTCATCACACAAGTAAATAACATGCCCATCAATATTTTGTACCAAGAGATCTTTAACCATAGCAACACTAGGTTCTACATTAATTTGTTCAGAGGGTTTGGGTGCTTTAATATTACTTTTGCGAACCATAGTTGATACCTTAGCATGTTCCTTTATCCTAACAGGGAAAGATGGTTTTTCAATATAAGCAGTAGGCACGACTGGATCAACATTGTAAATGATAGTTTCATCTTTAGCTATAACTGGTTCTTTAATTTCTTCTTTAATAGAGGGATGATATTTAAACCACTTCTCCTTAGGGAGATCAACATGAGTAGCAAATGATTCACAAAAAGAGGCTACTATCTCAGAGTCAAGTCCATATTTAGTACTGAACTTGTGAAAAGCATCGGTATTCATAAAAGATTTAACACAATCAAACTCAAGCTTAATACCCGACTCTTTACCTTCGTCGAGTTCCCAATCTTCAGAATTGCGTTTAATTCTTTCTAAAGGATCCCACCTGAATTCAATAGTCTTCTTCATAAAGAACCAGTACAAGAAGTATCGAGCATGGATTGATCATCACAAGAAAGCCGAGCATAAAAATTCTGAATGATAATTTATCTTGAGAGCTCATGATTGTGGCATGAATATAACATTGAATTAAGCCTCCCCCAAGCTAGAGCGATACTTTCTTCTTCAAGAGGCCAAAAATTATATATATAATTCCGATCACGATGAACTAGATGCATAGGATAATTTTTTTGGTGAAATTCCAATTTCAATCGGTTCCAGTTCCAAGATCCAATATCATCCCATAGCCTATACCATGTAAATGATTTTCCCTTCAAACATAAAGGGAAAACCTTCTTCTTAGCTTCATCTCCGGATAAACCTGCAAGCTTAAATAATCCACAAATTTCATCCACATATATCAAATGCATATCAGGATGTTCTGTTCCATCTCCTGCATAAGGATTAGCTAGCAGTTGTTCTATCATACCCGAAGGAATTTCATAACCAATTTTTTCAGTAGGTGCAGTAGGTTGAGGGGCAACTAATTGTACTTCCGGTCCAGGTGAAGATACCCCGAACAAACCCCTCAAAGGATGGTTTTTCCATAGTAACAAGTGACAATAAATTTCAGCACATAGCATAAATTTTTCCTTACCGATTTCCACTTACCAAGAGCGCTTCACTCCCTGGCAACGGTGCCAGAAAAGAGTCTTGATGACCCACAAGTATAGGGGATCAATCTTAGTCCTTTTGATAAGTAAGAGTGTCAAACCCAATGAGGAGCAGAAGGAAATGCCAAGTGGTTTTCAGCAAGGTAATTTCTGCAAGCACTGAAATTGTCGGTAACAGGTAGTTTGATAGCAAGATAATTTGTAATGGACAAGTAACGGTAACGGTAAATAAAGTGCAGCAAGGTAGCCCAATCCTTTTGTGGCAAAGGACAGGCTAAAACGGTCTCTTATAATAAGCAAAACGTTCTTGAGGGCACACGGGAATTTCATCTAGTCACTTTCATCATGTTAGTTTGATTCGTGTTCGCTGCTTTGATAATTTGATATGTGGGTGGACCGGTGCTTGGGTGCTGTTCTTACTTGAACAAGCCTCCCACTTATGATTAACCCCCTCGCAAGCATCCGCAACTACGAGAAAAGTATTAAGATGAAATCTAACCATAGCATTAAACATATGGATCCAAATCAGTCCCTTACGAAGTAGCGCATAAACTAGGGTTTAAGCTTCTGTCACTCGAGCAACCCATCATCTAATAACTACTCCACAATGCATTCCCTTAGGCCCAAAGATGGTGAAGTGCCATGTAGTCGACGTTCACATGACACCACTAAGGGAATCACAACATACATATCATCAAAATACCGAACACATATCAAATTCACATGATTACTTGCAACATGACTTCTCCCGTGACCTCAAGAACAAAAGTAACTACTCACAAATGATATTCATGCTCAAGATCAGAGGGGTATTAAATAGCATAATGGATCTGAACATATAATCTTCCACCAAATAAACCATATAGTAATCAACTATAAGATGTAATCAACACTACTAGTCTCCCCACAGGTACCAATCTGAGGTTCCGGTACAAAGATTGAACACAAGAGATGAACTAGGGTTTGAGAGGAGATGGTGCTATTGAAGATGTTGATGGAGATTGGCCTCCCAAAGATGAGAGGGTTGTTGGTGATGACGATGGCTTCGATTTCTCTCTCTGGGAGGGAAGTTCCCCCGGCGGAATCGCTCCGCCGGAGGGCAAAAGTGCTCCTGCCCAAGTTCCACCTCGAGACGGCGGCGCTCCATCCCGAAAGTCCTCTCCTTATTTTTTCTAGGTGAAAAGACCTTAAGTGCCAGAAGATGGGCAACGAAGGTGGGCTGGGCTGGTCACAACCCACCAGGGCGCGCATGGGGGGCCTGGCGCGCCCTGGTGTCTTGTGGTCACCAGGTGGCCCCCTCCGGTAGTTATTTGCTCCAGTATTTTTTATATATTCCAAAATAATTCTCCGTAGATTTTCAACTCATTTGGAGATGTGCAGAATAGGTATCTCTGACATAGCTTTTCAGAATTCCAGCTGTCGGTATTCTCCCTCTTTATGTAAACCTTGCATTTTATGAGAGAAAAGACATTAGAATTACTCCATAAAGCATTATTATGCATAAAAACATTGTAAATAACAGTAGGAAAACATCATGCAAAATAGACGTAGCATCTGCTCTCTCAGGAGCGGGCCGAGTCCAAGAAGGCGCCGCTGGATGGGGGCGAAGCAGCCCCCCCCCCCCCCTCGCTATCAGTGGCGGACCTACCCCCAAACAGGAAGGCGCGCTCGTCACCTTCCTCCGGACAAGCCCTGGTGTGTCAGCCTGGACAACATCAGGCGTGCCCTGTCTACCGAGGGAGGTGGTCGAGCACCACTCAGCCGCGTGCCAAAGCGCGCGGCCTGCCGAGCACAAGGAGGGGCATCAGGTGCCCGAGAAATAGGAAACCGTCACCTAAAAGGCCAACAAGCTCCTGGAGGCTAGAATCGCCCATGAAGCTACCCACCCTAAGTGGACCATCAACCCCACCCTCGTCGCCCGGCCGCGCAGCGGCAGGCGCATGTGCGTCGACTTCGTCACCCTCAATAAGGCTCGCCACGCGAGCCCCTTCCCTCCTCCCCGGATCAACCAGATCACAGACTCGTCCCCGCTCATGCATATGCCTTTCGGCCTGGAGGGTGCCGCATCCACCTTCGCGAGGCTGATGCGCATGAGCCTGGAGCCCCGCATCACAGTGGTTAACACCCACTCCCCGGGCCGCCACGGCCCCACTCATGAAGACAGAGGGTGTTCCGGTACAAAACACATGGAACGCCCCCCATCATTGTAAGTTCTGTCTGTGCTCCACCGATACGAGCAACATGGAGCTATACACACTCCGGAGCTCTCTCGACCAGCGCTGCCATCGGCGCGCGGGAGCTCCTTCCCACTCTCGTGGAAGCCCCATGCTCAGCGCTGGCGGATGCCCCATGCTTAGCGCTAGCGGCTTACTTACCTGAGGGGCCTCTCGGCCGTCACATCCTCAAGCTGACCCCGTGTCGAGCACGGCAGCATGTATCTTTCTATCATGTAATGAACCTACTTCATACATCATTAAAGTTTATTTCCTTCAAGATCCTGTGTGCTTGCAGCTGGGTGTGCCTCAGTAGCGGTGCGCACTCGTGATCTCCCCCGTGTCTGTCATGCGAGTGGGGGCTGGGCACGGTGTCTGTGCTCGGGTCAGTCCTAGCAGCACTGCAAAACACAAGCGACTGAGCTATGACTCGTGGGCCTGCTCCCGTGTACGTCACCTCACCAGGTCCTTGGTGCTCTTGTCTCCTCGCAAAACACCCATAGGAAACCTCGCGAGCGCGCCCTGCTGCACTACTTGCGAAAACTTGGTAGTTTCCCTGGTGCGGGATGTTGAAGGCCTCAGGAGCCTCCCTCGGGAGGCCTCGCAAGCGGCGCCCCACGGATGGAAGGCTTCACGAGGGGCCACGCCTCATGAGCCGCGTCCTGAGGAGGACTCGCTCCAAGCCGCACACCTCGAAGGAGCTAAGTTTAAAGCACCCCTCGGGTTGTCTTCCTCTCGTTTCTCTCTTGTAGCATCCTGATTTCCCTGGCACAAGCCGCCTGCGCGTCAAGGGGGGGACCCTGAGCATCACGCCTCAGGGACTCCTACCAGCCCAAAGAGCCCTACACCCTCTAGCCTTGCCGAGCACACACTCCAGGCATACCAGCGACAGTCGTAGCCTGTCTCGGGGGATGGGTCCCAGCGACGAAGGGCACGAAGGCTATGTAAAAGGAGAATAAGGGCATCGGGAGGAAAATGAAAACACACATTAAACATTGGGTACTTGCAATCAAAGTGCCACACGAGTGTTTTTATGCCCCCATGGGGCCGCATCCACTCTATTACAGATAAGAACCAGGAGTGGGGGCCTAGCTGGAGGAAGCGCCATCACCGCCCTTGCTGTCGTTGTTGGGAGGTTCACTGCCGTCGCCGCTGGCCTCGTCCTCAAAGGAGTACCGCTGGACGAAGCCGGCCATGTGCCCTCTCACCGCCTCCACGAAGCCCTCGCGGAGCTCTGCCGGGATGGGAGTCACCACCTGCTCGAAGTCGAAGTGGTCGTCAAGGCGGAGGAGGTTGCTGAAGAGGCGCGTCGTCGCCTGGGTCAGTAGGTCATGGCATGCCTCCTCGATGGTGGCGTCCCCATCCAGCAGCTACCTCCTGAGGTCTTCAACTTCAGCATGGAGCTCGTCCCGCCTGGCGATGAGGCGCTGCTATTCGTCCTGAGCGGCCTGGGCAGCCGCCAGCTCGCGCTCCTTCACCAGCAGCCGCTTCCTCTTAGCCTCTTGTTCGGACAAAGACGACGCGAGCTCCCGTTCCCGGGTCTCGGCTTTCGCCTCGCGGGTGGTGATTTCCTCTAGACGCTTCAGTACCTCCCCCTCACGCTTAGGGAGCTTCGCCTCGCGGGACAAGAGCCGGCCCTCGTGGGCCTCCGCGGCCTCCTCCCGCGTCTTGAGGTCGCGGTCGCGAAAGATAGCCTGCTTCTAGAGCGTCTTCTCGTGGGCCTCGGCCTCCTCCTGTCGCCGCGCGGGCCTCCTGGGTGTCCTTGTGGGCCTGCTCGAGGGACGCCTTGGCCTCTTTGGCAAGCAGGTCGCCTTGCGCCTCCTCGCTTTGCTGGCGCTCGAGCTCTGCCGCCGCCCGAAGTCGGTTCCGCTCCTCTGCCAAGCTTCGATGCTCCACCGCCAGAGTCTCCGCCTCCTCCTTGAGCTTGCCTTCAAGGACGCTGAGAGCCGCCTTGACGCCATGGACGGCCCCGCCCTAGGGCGCGGTGCCTCCCTCCTTCAGTACCAGGGCGAGGTCCTTCTAGGCCCCTTCGGTGAACTCCAGTGTCTTCGTGCGAGGGTGATGGCTCGTGTCCACGTCAGTTTTTCCCCGAAGAGGAAGGGATGATGCAGCACAGCTACGGTAGGTATTTCCCTTAGTGATGAAACCAAGGTTATCGAACTAGTAGGAGAACCAAGCAACACTATGTAAATGGTACCTGCACACAAAGAACAAATACTTGCAACCCGACGCATAAGAGGGGTTATCAATCCCTCTCGGGTAAAAGATAGATTGGTTTGTATGATTTTGGATAAATAGATCTCACGATAGAACAAAATAAAATAAATAAATAAAAAGTGCAGCAAGGTATTTTTGGGTTTTTAGAATAATAGATCTGAAAACAAAAGCAAATAAAAATAGATCTCAAGGCAAATATGATAAAGAATGGACCCGGTGGCCGTAGATTTCACTAGTGGCTTCTCTCGAGAAAAATAGCATACGGCGGGTAAACAAATTACTGTTGGGCAATTGATAGAACTTCAAATAATTATGACGATATCCAGGCAATGATCATTATATAGGCATCACGTCCAAGATTAGTAGACCGACTCCTGCCTGCATCTACTACTATTACTCCACACATCGACCGCTATCCAGCATGCATCTAGTGTATTAAGTTCATGGAAAAACGGAGTAATGCAATAAGAACGATGACATGATGTAGACAAGATCTATTCATGTAGGAATAGACCCCATCTTGTTATCCTTAATAGCAACAATCAATACGTGTCTTGCTGCCCCTTCTGTCACTGGGAAAGAACACCGCACGACCGAACCCATCACAAAGCACCTCTTCCCATGGCAAGAAAAATCGACCTAGTTTGCCTAACTAAACCAAAGATTCGAAGAAGAAATACGTGGCTATAAGTAATCATGCATATAAGAGATCAAAGAAACTCAAATAACTTTCATGGGTAAATAGATCTGATCATAAACCCAAAGTTCATCGGATCCCAGCAAACACACCGCAAAAGAAGTTACATCAAATAGATCTCCAAGAGACCATTGTATTGAGAATCAAAAGAGAGAGAGGAAGCCATCTAGCTACTAACTACGGACCCGTAGGTCTACAATGAACTACTCACGCATCATCGGAGAGGCACCAATGAGGATGATGAAACCCTCCGTGATGGTGTCTAGATTGGATCTGGTGTTTTTGGAACTTGCGGTGGCTGAAATTGTGTTTCGTCGACTCCCCTAGGGTTTTTGGATTTTCGGGGTATTTATAGAGCAAAGAGGCGGTGCAGGAGGCGGCCGAGGTGGGCACAACCCACCAGGGCGCGCCTGGGCCCCCAGGCGCGCCCAGGTGGGTTGTGCTCCCCTCGGAGCCCCCCTCTGGTACTTCTTTGGCCCAACAGGTGTCTTCTGGTCCAGAAAAAATCTTTAAAAAATTTTGCTGTGTTTGGACTCCGTTTGGTATTGATTTTCTGCGAAGTAAAAAACAAGCAAAAAACAGCAACTGGCACTGGGCACTATGTCAATAGGTTAGTCCCAAAAAATGATATAAAGTTGCTATAAAATGATTGTAAAACATCCAAGAATGATAATATAACAGCATGGAACAAGCAAAAATTATAGATATGTTGGAGACGTATCAGAGAGGGGCGGCCCTAAGCTCCCACGGCGGCTCCGTGCCTGTACCCCTGACGGGGACCGGGCCCGCTATTTGGAGCAGGGGGCTCAGGGCGGTCACCTGTGCAGCTGACGGCATTGCCACGCACACCGGATCCGCCTCAGGCACCTTCAGGGCTACATGGGCCAGGAGCCTTGGCTCGGGGGCAGCTCGCAAGGCGGTCGCAGGAGTCTTTCCCGCGGGAGGCGCGACGTGAGGAGAGGGGGTTGATGCTCCGTCTTCCTTCTCCAACATATCACCCCCCCCCCCCCCCCCGCAACGGGAGCTGCCCCAGAGGGCACAATTGCAGGGGCGTTGGGAGACGCTGCCCCGCTCAAAAAAATGTCTCCTCTATGTGCCCTTCAGCGAGTGCCTCCCGGCCGCCCGCCGTCCCACTCTCGGGGCGAAGCTCGGCCTCCTCGCACCTCCCCGCTGGATTCACCGATGGGCACGCTGGCGCGGCGGGGAACACGGCCTTACGGGGAGGGGAGGGTCCCTCGGCCACGACCTTCTTCTTCTTCGCCTTCTCCCCCCTGTCCACATCAACGACCGGCTCGGTGTTCCTGCGAGGGCGGGGGGGGCTTATTAGGACTGCGAGGGGCAAGAAGCAGGAATAAGAAGAAAGAGGAGGAGGAACTCACTCATCTTTGGGGTTCCAGCGTCTTCTCTTCCGCCCCCGAGCGACGCTGTTGCCGCCGCGTTCGCCGTGAAATCCGTCCACGCCGCCACAAGAGGGCGCACCATGGGGCTCGACGATGTCGGTGGGCGTGGGGTTTTCCTTTGCCTGCGCCTTGAGAGGCTCAATGGTTTCCGCAGCTTCCCCTTCTCCGCCCTTCGCCTACGTGGGCCCGGCGGGCACCATGCGGAACACATCCTCATCGTCATCCTCATCTGCACCCAACCGAAGTTGGCGGCGTGTCGGCAGGGGCGGGGGAAATTCCTCGTTACTCTTCTCTTCGAAGTGGGCAGTGCTTCCGCTGCTCGACGAGGACTCTGTCCCCACAGAGTCCTCGGGAGGCTCCTCGGACTCCTCAAGATCCGTCAAGATCGGCCCCCACTGGTCGAACTGGGGCATCGCTGCGACGAGCGCATCTTTATTGGAGCAGCGATACACCGCGCGCACGTCGTAGGGCATCTCCTCCTCCTCTCCTGGGAATAAGGTCTCCCAGGCTCCGATCACCACCGTGGAGGGGAGGCGGCCTTGTCCCAGTCGAATCCGGTCTTCGGCCCCTGTGATCTCCCACACCGGGTGCGAGCGTCTCTGCAGGGGTGTGATGCGGCTTTGGATGAACTCCCTGGCGACCATGGCCGCCGTAAGTTTGGCCTCCTTGAGCTCCATCAGTCTCACCAAGATCGACCCCAGGACAGCCCAGCTAAGCTCTTTGTGCTCCCAGCGTGGGGTCTTCTCAGCCGGCTCGGTCGGGATCGCCAGGAGAGGGCTAACCCGTTTGGCGTCGACGTAGACCTAGTGCGACCTGAAGTTCCCCACCTTCTTCAGGATCCTCATGTCGATGAGGAACTTGCCCATCTCATCGTCGATGCGGAAGGAGGCACTGCCCGAGCGGTGGTTTCCCGAGGAGTGGATCCGCAGGCTGTAAAAGGTCCGAAAGAGCGCCACGGATGACATCACTCCCAGGAAGGCCTCACAAAGGTACGCAAACACAGCGAGGACCAGGATGGAGTTGGGGTGAAGGTGGAGCAGGCAGACCTCGTAGTGCTCCAAGATGGCGAAAAGGAAATCAGAGAAGGGCGGTACGAGCCCGGCGAAGTGCGAATGAAAGAAGACGGGAATCACCGTGGCCCCAAGGTCATGTCGCGAGCGTGAGCCCGGCCAGATCTCGGTCGCCCCCTCCTCGTAATGCTCAGTGGCCACCACGGGCCGAGCTCTCGCCAGTCCTCCCTCATTGATGATGGTTGAGGGCAGCAGGGCCAGACCGGGTTCGTTCCCCACGGCGTTCTTGCTGGGGGAGGCCTTGGCGGTCGTGGGCTTCTTGCCGGAGGCCATGGTGCCAGTGGAAAGTTTGGGAGTTGGAGGAAGAAGAGCAAGGGAGCTGCGCACACGCGAGATGAAGGGCGAGATGGAGACCGGGCAATGATGCGCCCGCGCCCTGCGCAGGCAGGCTTTATCCCCGGGTCAGCGGTTACTGAGGCGTTGTGAGGAGTGGGGGTGTCCCACGCCGTAAAAGCCACCACGCGTCGCCTCTGGGCCCAGCAGGTCGATGGGCCCCGCGTCGCTTCGCTCCCAACGGGCTGAGCATGCACGTCGCAGGCCCAGGGGCTATTGTTGGCCCAGTGAGAACCAGGGTACCACGGCCCAGGAGGCGGCCCTCGCGGTCCAAGAAGACCGGCCCAAGATGTGCCCCCGGGAAGCCAGCCACCTCGTAAGGCGGCGGCCTCGCAAGACCCCCTCGCCACCAAGCGGGGCGCGGTAGATTTCGCCAAGTACTCAGTAGCCTCGCGAGGCCAGCTGCGGAGCACGCGCCTGTCACGTGGGTGACGCCCTGCTGTCAGGATAAGGATGGCAGGGTACGGCGGAGACCAGTTTCTACTTTGGTGCTAGGGGAGCAGCGGCTCCTGCCTCCCCACAAAGCGATTCCCAAAGCTTTCCACTTTGGTGAATGAAAGACCAAGTGATGAGGACACCAATACCATTGTTACACCCACAGCCCCTGCCGCTATACATACCAGACCAATTACTAGAGCTCGCGCACGCCAATTAAATTACCAGGTACTTTCATTTCTTGGTAATGATTCTAATGTTCATGAGAATATGATGCTGCCTAAATTGGATACATTTGTCTTGCTTACAAATGAAGGGCCTAGCTTGGACAAGAAGGATGAACATTGGAGTAAGATCCGGCATGGAGATGATGGCATGTGCAAGGGGAACAAGAACGGAGTTACAAGTGATGATTTCGGGACTTTGAAGCCACCATAATGAGTGCATGAAGGCTCGGACGAAATATACAAGATGCCACTTCATAAATTTCGTCCAGAGGCTATTATAGGTGCTGCGTCACCTTATAATAGGGACAGGCCCATGTAATTTCGAAATACTTCAGTATAGGCTGTTTTTAGAGTCCGTATGTGTGGGAAAATAGAGTTAGGGTTGGTTTCGGACCCCTCCTCCAAGGGGTCACGAAATCCCCCCCCCCCCCCCTCTTCCTCCATATATACAGCCCTTAGGGCGTCGTTTAGACTTTGGGTTTTGTTTAGATTAAAGTTCGTCATAGCTGCAACTTCGCGTACTTCGTTTGTGTTCAACGACCACACCAAGACGTTACAGAACCCCATCTTGATCAATAAAGCTTTCCTCTTATATTCGCAATATCCAGATTGCAGTCTCAGTTTCTTGCTTGTTCTTCGTTTGCTTGTACGAAATAGACCGTCGTGGTCAGGTTGATCATGCTCCGGCGTGGTCAATAACCACTCGGAGTTGGTTTAGCGATTGCTAAGGCGCGACGTCCTCGCACGTTCGTAGTCGGATCGTCAAAGTCTACTCCCCAAAAACGATAGCCACCATCTCATCGAAAGACGGGACACCTTTGCCTCTATCACCAAGACAGCTTGGCGCCCAAGACATACGTCAGCATCGAGCCACGCTTACATCAGGATAGCACCTTTAGCAGGCGGAGACCGCCTTTGGCAGGATATGCCTGCGCCCTTGCCCCCCTTCAAACTTGCCACCATGTGGTAGCCCTTTCCCGCTCATATTTTCGGGGAAGAGACCCAAGGCACTATAAGAAGGGAGGACATCAATTGTAGAGGGGGATCTTCGGCTCTTTCCTCACCTCGCCTTGTAGCTCCAAGGCGTGGTTGCCCACAAGCAATCCCAATCAAGCAGCAGTAGGGTTTTACACCACCACGGTGGCCCGAACCTGGGTAAAGCCCGTGTCCCCTTCGTGCCCGATGAGAGCCCAGCATGCTCGTCACGGTTCCAAGGTAGTTGCCGTCGTGTCGTAGGCTGCCAAGCAAAGCCCTCCAGAGTTCGAACCCTAGTTCTTGGAGAAGTTTCTTAGACGCAGATCCTAGACTCCGACACAGTTGGATAACGGTGTTTGTAGCAAGTGTTTGGCGAAATGCCCTCCCGGTTTAGTCGCTGTCATGGGGCCTAAGCGACAGGAGGTGGTTGTGGAAGAAGGAGAAACACGACAAAGAAGTAGGGAAAGATGGGAAGGATGTTGCGGCTGTGAGAGGGTGCGGTGTGGCGGCTGTGGATTGGGTCCTAGGGTTCGTGCGGTTGTGCCCATTGGACTTTTTAGAAGGAATAACAAATTACACCCTCACACTGCAACACACACCCATTTCTACGTGACCTCATCCAGGAAGAGGTCCACCAGTCATACTCACGTAAATAAAAGAAAGAAATGAAGACAATAGTCAAGATTAGACGGACGTGGGGAGCAAAGGGGCAAAATCTACCGCGATCCAACAGCCACGAACAACGCGCACAGGAGGATCCAGCGGCCGAAAATGAGCAAAGTTAGACGTACTGTTCACGTGTGACTTCACCACAGCAAGTCAGGGAATCTGGTTTGACGCTCCCTTGCCGGCGGCCGGCGCCGTGTTCCCGCAGCGGCGCAGCCCCCGTGTCCAACATCCACGCCCTGTCGAGTCACGCGCCGTGCCCGCACAAGCACGAGCACGACCTGCCCCCATATCCCTGGCCGCGCTCCGCGCTACCGCGGCGATCGGGCGTCCACTGCCCAGTCGCGCACCTTCCCTCGCCGTACGAATATGGCCCCTGTTCCCGCTCCTATCGCGCGCCTCCCCCTCCTCCCTCGCCGTGTCCACACCCCCCTCCCTCATCCCCGACCGTCAGTACCGGCGGAGGCACGACACACCGCGCGCACGAGGGCACCGCAGCAGATCGTAGGGGTGGATCCGGGGGGAAGGGAGACGGCGCGGGGTAGCAGCACATCACTCCGGAGCACGGGGCGACTGGCGCGGCGGGTGCCATGGCTAAAAAGGCGCGGCATGTGAACCACCCTAGTTGACAATTTGTGCTTCGCTTGATGCGTATACGATCGCGGGATTGACTCATACGCTTCCAGGGCACGGATAAGGGGGCGTTCTTCACGGAGTACGGCGAGGCGACCCGGTACGAGGTCGGCGAAGTGGTCGGCAAAGGCAGCTACGGCGTCGTGGCGTCTGCCGTCGACACCCACACCGGCGAGCGCGTCGCCATCAAAAAGATCGACGACGTCTTCGAGCATGTCGCCGACGCCACCCGCATTCTCCGCGAGATCAAGCTGCTCCGCCTTCTGCGCCACCCAGACATCGTCCAGATCAAGCACATCATGCTCCCACCGTCGCGCCGCGAGTTCCGTGACATCTACATTATCTTCGAGCTCATGGAGTCCGACCTCCACCAGGTCATCAAGGCCAACGACGACCTCAGCCCGGAGCACCATCAGTTCTTTTTCTACCAGCTGCTTCGCGGGATGAAGTACATACACGCTGCCAATGTCTTCCACCGGGACCTCAAGCCCAAGAACATTCTAGCCAATGCCGATTGCAAGCTCAAGATTTGCGACTTCGGCCTTGCTCGGGTTTCCTTCAACGACACCCCGTCCGCGATATTCTGGACGGTATGTACTTCGCTCTAATGAAAGCTTAGCACAGATTAATGATTATGTGTATTATGTAAGCAGCCAGCCAAAATTTAGACTTTTATGCTCGCGTGGCCATTTGTCCCAGGATTATGTAGCAACAAGGTGGTATCGTGCTCCAGAATTATGTGGCTCCTTCTTTTCAAAGGTAAGAGAAACTTCATCTCGACAAAATTTAACCTTAACCAAATTAGAGGCTGAATCCGTGATACTTCATCTGTGAGCATCACTATCCTCGTTGATGCCGTCGAATTTTGTTCATAAATCTGAGTTTTTCTTGTACACTTGATTGTTGACAGTTGACACCATGTGGATGCACATGTTACCACATTGGATAATTCGGGTTTCACTGTACTGAACTTGGTATTTGCTTTTGCAGTATACTCCTGCGATTGATATTTGGAGCATAGGATGTATATTTGCCGAAATGCTTACAGGGAGGCCGCTCTTTCCTGGCAAAAATGTGGTACATCAATTGGATCTCATGACTGATCTACTCGGCACTCCTTCGGCAGAATCTATTTCTAGGGTGAGTTCACTTCCCTGCTTCTAAAAATGCTAAAAATCAGTTAAGAGACCTACCTCCAATGTGATTGGCTTACCAACTCTTTGTGATGGTGGTTATCATCTCCTTTATCACTTGGATCTCCGTTATTACAGCACGGAACTATCTCTCGGAAGTTCAAACTACTGAAATATTACTGCTATAATTGGACCTGCTGTTATATACATACTGCTAAGACTAATTCTTGCATTATGTCCGAAAAGTAAGGGACCACCTAGAACGCAAACGCCTGATTATTTTCATAGGGGCAGTTGATTTTGCTGAACCACTGGATTTAGATCCAACAGCTCGCTCTACTTCTTCAACCTCCGGACGCCTGTCTTCTTTCTCACCTTTATCCCTGCCCTAAACCCTCTGCCAAGGTATCCCCTGCGTGTCTACAACTTCCCTGCCTCGCGGTCCACCACCTGTATTCTCTTCACCTTTGGCTCGGGGTTTCCAGCGTCTTCCATGACACCCACAACCCTAACCCCCTAACCACTTTGGCAACGTCTCCTGCCTCGGCTCCACAGCTGTCGCCACTCCTGTGTGGCCGGTGGCTCTGCATCTGAATTCACCGGTGCATGAGGTTGACATCGTGATAGGAACCGAGTCCCTACCAGGGCGTGCTCTCAAGTTGTAGGGGTGGAAGGGGAGTTGGCGAGGTGAGGGGCGCGTGCGGCGGCGCTGGGGTGCCGTGATCGAGCGAGGGAGAGAAGGCGCAGGAGGCGGCTAGGGTTTGGGGGTCTCGGCTCCTGAAGGGAGCCGAGCAATAAAGATTACTTATTTCTTATCTCCAAAACGAGTCCTTACAGGTGTTTATATAATCCTCCTATGTGCTAATAAAAATAACGATAAGTTGGGCCAAGCCCCTAACTGCCCGCGCCATTGGGCCTCCTCCGGCTATAGTGTACGCCGGTCATAACATCTCTCCCCGCCTGCGCAAACAGCTCGTCCTCGAGCTGGAAGACGGGAAAGTGCTGACGGAACTCCTCGAGCTGCTCCCAAGTGGCGTCTTCCTCCGGCAGGCCTTGCCATAGGATCAACAGGCGCCAAACACCTCGGCTCTGCTGGGCCTTCAACACCTTCGCTGGCCCCGGAAGAAGACGGCCCTCGGAGGTCGAAGGAAGAGCCGGCGCGGCCGCCGGCGGTTCGCCGCGGAAGGGCTTCAACAAGCCCACATAGAAGACGTCGTGGATGCGGGCGCCAGGCGGCAGCTGAAGTTGGTAGGCGACGTTGCCGATGCGTTCCAACACCGGAAACAGGCCTGCGTAGCAAGGACCCAGCTTGCGCTTGGCTCGAGGATCCAGTGACTGCGTGGTGCGGTGGAGGAGCCGCAGCCACACCCAGTCACCCACCGCAAACTCCGCCTCGCGGTGGTGGGCGTCGTAGTATTTCTTGGATAGCTGCTGGGCCTGAAGAAGACGCTGGCGCACCTCGGCAAGGATCTCCTCCCTGCTGCGGAGAAGGTCGCCCGCCGCCTCAGTCCGGGCCGTCCCGGGTTGAAACGGCAGGATGGGTGGTGGAGGACGACCGTAGACCACCTCGAAGGGTGTGGCACGCAGGGCGGAGTGGTAGGAGGTGTTGTAGCAGTACTCCGCCCAAGCGAGCCAGTCCACCCAAGCGCGTGGACGATCACCTGTAACACAGCGTAAGTACATAGCAATCACCTTGTTGACCACCTCGGATTTGGCCGTCGGTCTGTGGGTGGAAGGCCGTACTCAGGCGCAATTTGACGCCCGCCATCCGAAAAAGATCGCGCCAGACATGGCCGGTAAACACCGGGTCGCGGTCGCTGACGATCGAGGAGGGAAACCCGTGGAGGCGGACGATGCCGTCGAAGAAGGCACGCGCGACGGAGGTGGCGGTGTAGGGGTGGCCGAGCGCGATGAAGTGCGTGTACTTGGAGAAGCGGTCGACCACCGTAAGAATGACGGACTTGCCGCCCACCTTGGGAAGGCCCTCGATAAAGTCCATGGAGATGTCGGCCCAAACCTGAGAGGGCACCTCAAGGGGCTGTAGCAATCCCGCCGGCTGCAGTGTCTCCGTCTTGTTGCGCTGGCACGTCACGCAAGACCGCACCCAGTCTCAGACCAGCGCATGGTCGTCAGGGATGTAGAAATCTGCTCGGAGGCGGTGGAGGGTCTTCTGCACACCCTCGTGGCCGGCCGAGTGGGCCAGCAACATGGTCTGGTGGCGGAGATCGCCGTGATCCGGCACGAAGAGACGCCGCCTGTGCAGGAGTAAGCCGTCGTCCAGGCGCCTCGGCTCCTGCAACTCGCCTGCCTCGAGGCGCTGACGGAGGTGTTGCGCATCCTCGGAGGTCGCCGTGGCCCGGCGGATGTCGTCGATGAAGGCGAACGAGGGTCCCGAGCGGGTGCAAAGGACTGCCCCCTCGGTGTCGACGGCGCCCGTGTCCTGGTCGGCGTCGCAGCGGGACAGCGCGTCTGCCACGGTGTTGAGGCGACCCGGCCGGTACTCGACGGTGAAGTCGAACCCAAAAAGCTTGTTGATCCACTGGTGCTGCGGAACGGTGGACAAGCGCTGGTCCAACAGAAACTTGAGGCTGTAGTGATCCGTGCGAATAAGGAACGACCGTCCCCATAGATACGGCCGCCAGTGGCGCACAGCCTGCACCAAGCCGATGAGCTCCCTCTCGTAGGCCGCGAGGTTGTGATGGCGCGCGGCAAAAGGCCTGCTGAAGAACGCGAGTGGTCCGGCGCCCTGATGAAGGACGGCGCCAAACCCCACGCCCGAGGCGTCGCAGTCCACCATGAACGGCTTGTCGAAGTCAGGCATCTGGAGGACCGGCCCCGTCGTGAGGGCCTGCTTGAGGGTCTGGAACGCCTCGGTTGCCTCAGTATCCCAGGAGAAGGCGTCGCGGCGCTACAGTCGCGTGAGCGGTGCCGCGATGAGGCCGAACTCCCGGATGAACTTCCGGTAATAGCCCGCAAGGCCCAGAAAACCACGGAGGGCCCGCGGCGAGTGCGGCGTTGGCCAAGCCGCGATGGCCGCGACCTTGTCGGCATCCATGGCGACTCCCTCCGCCGAGATGACGTGGCCGAGATATGCGACGGACGTCGTGCCGAACGAGCACTTCGAGCGCTTGAGGTGCAGATGGTGCGCTCGAAGCTCGTTGAAGACGATGGCCACGTGCTGCAGGTGCTCCGCCCATGACGAGCTGTAGATGAGTATGTCGTCGAAGAAAACGAGCACAAACCGCCGCAAGTAGGGGCGGTGGACATCATTCATCAAGACCTGAAAATGTTGCCGGGGCATTGGAGAGGCCGAAGGGCATCACCAAGAACTCAAAGTGACCATGATGTGTGCGAAAGGCCGTCTTAGCGAAATCGTCCAGGTGCATCCGCACCTGGTGGTAGCCCGAACGAAGGTCGAGCTTGGTGAAGAAGCGTGCCCCGTGTAGCTCGTCCAGGAGTTCATCAACGACGGGGATGGGAAATTTGTCCTTGGACGTCTTGGCGTTAAGAGCACGGTAGTCGATGCAGAAGCGCCACGAGCCGTCGGCCTTGCGAACAAGGAGGACCGGCGCTGAGAACGGCGAGGTAGTGATCCGGATGATGCCCTAGGCGAGCATGACCGCGCACTGCCGCTCCAGCTCATCCTTCTACAGCTGGGGGTAGCGATACGGTCGCATGGCGACGGGTGTTGTGCCTGGTAGCAGGTGAATGCGGTGGTCATCGGTGGCGTGGTGGTGACCGGCAGCGGAAGGGTGGCGTTGGGTAGCGGGGTGGACATGATCGAACCCGAGACAACTGATACCAGATTGATAGGAACCGAGTCCCTACCAGGGCGTGCTCTCAAGTTATAGGGGTGGAAGGGGAGTTGGCGAGGTGAGGGGCACGTGCGGCGGCGCTGGGGCGCCGTGATCGAGCGAGGGAGAGGAGGCGCGGGAGGCGGCTGGGAGCCGAGCAATAAAGATTACTTATTGCTTATCTCCAAAACGAGTCCTTACAGGTGTTTATATAATCCTCCTATGTGCTAATAAAAATAACGATAAGTTGGGCTAAGCCCCTAACTGCTCTGATACCAGATTGATAGGAACCGAGTCCCTACCAGGGCGTGCTCTCAAGTTGTAGGGGTGGAAGGGGAGTTGGCGAGGTGAGGGGCGCGTGCGGCGGCGATGGGGCGCCGTGATCGAGCGAGGGAGAGGAGGCGCAGGAGGCGGCTAGGGTTTGAGGCGCAATAAAGATTACTTATTGCTTATCTCCAAAACGAGTCCTTACAGGTGTTTATATAATCCTCCTATGTGCTAATAAAAATAACGATAAGTTGGGCCAAGCCCCTGCCGGTGCCATTGGGCCTCCTCCGGCTATAGTGTACGTCGGTCACAACACATCGACTGCATTTTAAATAACTACCCGACAGCAAAGGGGTAAAATTCACGCTTTGTTTAATTTGTGCTTATCATAAGAAACTTCAGAGTGATGTTTTGGTTGAATAATTCACTACCTGAACAGGCATCTGGTCTTAGACAGTCCCACGCTCCCAGTGATCATATATTTGCTTGATTTGTATACTTTGTAATCTCTAATTCTGGAAAGGGCAAACGAGGTATCTAAAAAAATATGGACGATAATTGATATCTAACAATGATGCTTTACAAACAACAAAGCTTGCCCCATCTATGGCTGAGGGAGTTGTCTTTTGAATATTATTCTTACAGAAAATAACTGTGGTTGTAAACTTTTTTTTTTTTTTGCATGGAAGGCATTCAGAGTGATATTTTGGTCAAATAATTCACTACCTGAACAGGCATGTTGTCTCAGACAGTCCCGCACTCCCATTGACCATATATTTGCTTGATCTGTGTAGTTTGTAATCTTTAATTTCTGGAAAGGACCAACACGATATCTGGTCACCATTGTGCTAAAAAAATACGAACGCCAATTGATATTTAACAATGATTCATGACAAGCAAATGAGCTTGCCCTATCTAAGGATAGGGGAGTTATCTTTTGAACATTATTCTTATGGAAATAGCTGTGGATGTAAACCTTTTTTCTGGGTAAAAGGCTTTCGCCCTCCTTTATAGATAAAGCCACAAATGGCTACGAGTACAGAAGTTCCACAAATACTCATGATTCCTTAAAGAAGTTGCATATCACAATTAGTGTTAGAATAAATCCGAGGCAACCGTCGATCATCCGAGGACCAAGCAATCACACGAGCACGAGACCGAGATTTGTTAACGAGGTTCACCAATATGGCTACTTCCCCGAGGCCTGACTATGGGCGCTCCTCCCCATGATACCGCTACAATACCGCATCCGGTCACCCTGGACGCCGGCACATGCCGCCGGCTTCCCCTGCGTTCCTGTGCTATTATGTTGGCATAAGTTACATCGTATGTCTACCCTCACTGTATATGAGAGGCCTAGAATACAAGTGTCCTACTATGACATGACTCCATATCCTATCTAAACACAATACTATCAGAGTCCAACTGTAACCTACCTTGTACACAATATTCGACACAACTCTAACAAACTCCACCTTGGCGAATATTCTCCGCCACCTTGAATTCGTCAATGCATCAAACTTCCATGTACATTGGACTTAAGTTTATCCCGTGAGTACCAAAGACTCCATGTGACTCCACCTGTAACTTGTAGTCCCTTCATTTCTCGACCACAGTCAACGCTCGAGCAAATTAAGTTCCCCGTTACTCTAGTTTGCGCTCCCAACTTTCAGAGTATCAGTCCAACGCCATCACACACTGATCACTGACCTGCGTGAAAGTAAATAACTCACATATTGCGTGTCACACATAAGAGTTACCTGAACTCAACATCACGCTCCTTTCTTGACCGCTTGTCTGAAACTTGAAGGAATTTCATCATTGCTTGTAGTCATCCTGAGTCAAATTCGCAGTTGTCTCACCACATGTATGACCACCAGAGCCCTGGCCCGTCGCCATGTCACATGCGTACCGCACACCTCGCCGCTATTATCGCGTCGAGCCTCTGCTGTCCCGGTCGAGTCTCAAGGGCCGCGAACCCATACCACTCAACCCCCACTGCAAAGTACCACCGATCATCACCGACCGATGACGAGTTTCACACTTCCATCAAACCACTGGGCTCCAGTCCGAACTACATGTCCCTCGCTTTTCTCCGCTGAAATAGGCTTCGATTCTTCGATATCTTACACCGTAGCCCCTCAATTCAGCTCCACCTTCAACATGACTCCATAGTAGATGATCAGTCCACCCTCGCGCCCCGTCGACTTCAAGCTCCGTGTGTACACCACCTTGAATCAACCTCGCGCCATAGTCTTGTCGAAGCCACACAAGCCTCGGGCTTGTGCCATGTGTTTCCACGCCCCAGAAGTCGGTCACCATCAGCATCACGCTCCTCTGTCGCTGTCGCCGATCCCACCACTGCCTTCTGTTCCAATCGACTTGCGTCGATCCCATCAGACTGTCTAGTCCGACTCAGCCGAACTTGTCCGGCTGCACGACACGCTCAAGCCTCCCAAATCGTCTTCCACAAATTCTGATCCATCACATGATAAATCCACCTTAGCTGACATGACTTTCCACAACGCCTTCAAGCATCCGTGCTGTGCCAACAAATTTTCCACCCTTGTCTGTCATAACCCAAGGTTTTCTGTCCGTTGAACTTCTCCACCTCAAACCTGGTACTCATTGGCATCATGGTTCTTTGTATAACTGACCCAGTGAAATTTTATCTTGCACAAAACTTCCAATGCTAGCTTTGCCTTGCCACGAACTTCCGGTTTACTACCACGTGATTTTTTTTCACCAATTTGATTTGCTCCAGCCTCTGTGTCACGTGAGGACACGGTCCTCTTTTTGTCTTCAAACAAATCTCTTGCGTGCATAGCTTCCTTAGGATCGATATCCATTGCCTGGGCCTCGCTACGCGTCAGCGTGCTTTGCCATAGCCGCTGCAAGCGCCCGCGTGTGGGCCACTGCCCGCACAAGCCCTTTGCTCAAAGCGCCTGACCACCGCGCTGCCACCCGAACGCGCCTCGGACTGGGCCGACTTGTCCACGTTCCATCACCGCATCGATCTCGTCGAGACCGAGTCCATCGGGAATACCTCGACATGTCGCCTGCTCGATCCGACCTCATCGGGAATTATGTACGCTCGCCCGATTGATCCACGTGATCAATCGCCGCACGTCTCGTGCTGCCACCGATGCTTCGCCGCCTGCCTATCGATCCTATCTGCCAACACGCGCCTCCCGATCGCTTCTTTGCCGCAAAATCTTCAGTCGATCTATCACCTCGTTCGTGGAACCCGCGGTACGATCGCCCTGCTGTTCTGACAGCCGCTCCCGCGATTTTCTCGACGACTTCTTCCGGCTCTTCTTCCTCTAGATCAAGGATCCACCTCTGAACAACCTAGCTCATGATACAACTTGTTAAAATAAATTTGAGGCAACCGTCGATCATCCGAGGACCAAGCAATCACACGAGCACGACACCGAGATTTGTTAACGAGGTTCATCGATATGGCTACATCCCGGGGCCTGTCTATGGGTGCTCCTCCCCATGATACCGCTACAATACCGCACCCGGTCGCCCTGGACGCCGGCACATGTCGTCGGCTTCCCCTGCGTTCCTGTGCTATTATGTTGGCATAAGTTACATCGTATGTCTACTCTCGCTATATATGAGAGGACTAGGCTCCATATCCTATCTAAACACAGTACTATCAGAGTCCAACTGTAACGTACCTTGTATATAATATTCGACACAACTCTAACAATTAGAACACAAACACTCGAACACAAAACACCCCAGCCACCCCCGATATAGCAAAAAGGGCGACATGTGAAGTTTCCTCCATGTACTCCTTTCATGATGGCATCACGAGCTGCAAACAAAAATGATCATTTTGAACAAACAATTAGATGGATGTTTGGGTGCAGCTATGGCCTTTGGGGGCAACACATTAGGAAATGATAGCACGGGATTCATTCAAGCAGTTTTGCATGGCGGTACAGTAATAGGTTATGTGTCTGAGTGATGTAATCCTGTTATTGGCCAGTTGTGGTTGGGCGTTGCTTTCACTTATTAATTTTTTTTTGGATGTTGGTCACGGTACTTTAATTAAAATGGTTGTGTGCATCATTGGATGCAGATCCTGGATGTTTAACCTCCTTTTCAAAGGGAAAGATGGATGTTTGGGGATAACCCACTCCATAGTGAGTTTGTTGCATGTGTCCTGGAGCGCACAGCTCTGAGCTGCAAAGGCGACCCAAATGTCCCTACAAATGCAACTCGAAACCCCCTAGATATGATTGGGAAAACGTTTCAAAACAGTCGACTGATTTCTTGGTTTTGTAAGCCGCATCCCGCGCCGTCCGATCTCCCTGTCTCTCGCGTGAAGGTAGCCCACCTTTTGTGCCCGCGTAGCCGTGCCTAGCTTCCAGCTCCACCCGTTAAGCTGAGTGGTTCCCGTGGCTGTTTAACTTTTTTTTTTACTTATACTTCACACGTAGTGCTTGCCGCGTACGTTGCTACACAGGTGAGAAAGCACATAGCAAGCACCAAAGGCATTCAGAAAACCGTCTTCTTTGACGTTGATTGTGGATGTTAACTGAATTTGGTACTAGCAAGCTCATGTAGTCATGGTTGTTTGGCTATAGAGTGGCTATACGCACAGATTCGTGGCTGCATTTCTCTTGCCTACCGCCAGTCGGGACGTCCCCGTTGCATGCAAAACACCCCCTCCAGTAATGCATGGAGTAGCGCCATTGATGTCTCTGCCGCCATCGCGGCCATCGAAGCAATGCCATCGCAGCATCATCGTAGCAGCCGGATCGTCGTCATAGCATTGTCTAAGTAGCAGTGCCACCATCCACGCCCGGGAAGCACGCCACCGCAACAGCGTCAAAGTAGTCGTGCCTCCGTCGCACCATCACTATAGTCGTCGAAGCACGCCACTGCCGCGGTTCTTCGCAGCATCGTCGTGTCTATTGAAGCACCAGCCTCTGTCGTCGAAGCACGCCACTGGCGCGGTTCGTTGCAGCATCGTCGTGGCTATCAATGCACCAGCCGCGGTCGTCGAAGCACGCCGACGCAGCATTGCCGCGACCGTTCAAAGCTCAACACTTTCGCGGTTTGTCGCGGCCATCCAAGCACCCACCACGGCAGTCGAAGCACGCCGTCGCAGCATTGCCGCGACCATTCGAAGCACACCACTTCTACGGTTCATCCCAGCATTGTCGCGGTTGTCAAAGCACATGCCGTGGTTGTCGAAGCACGCCGTCGCAACATCATCGAAACAGTCAGACTACCGTAGCATTGCCGCAGTTGTCAAAGCACACCGCGGCCATTGAAGCACACCACGGCGGTTCGAAGCATGCCGTTGCGATATCGTCGCGGCCCTCGAAACTTGTCGTCACAACATCATTGTAGCAAACAGGCCTTTGTCGCAGCACGTCTCATAACATCACCGTGGGCGTCGGAGCAATGGGGTCGCCGTCGCAGAGACCGCCATCCAGCGTCGCAACACTACTCACGGCCTAACACTGACACCCATAGCAGTGAGACCAGCCTCACAACATCATCGTCTCGGCTTGTAGCACATGTACCCTCGTACGCAGAAGCCATTTTGCTGTTGGTCTTTACAGCAGATCGTGTCACTGCTGCGGCTACTATCGTTTGACTTCCAAAGCTACACGCTGCCGCTTGCTAGAAGACCCCTCGAAGGTCAGCATGACACTAGCCGGGGATGCACGTAGCTGCAAGTCACCACGTAAACGCGAGCCATAGGTAAAACGAGTCGCGCGGGGCTCCGATACGCGATGGACGTAATAAATTAGACGTGCTGACTTGGGTTGATCGTACGGCTCGGAAGACAAGTCGGTGGAACGATCCAGCGGCTAGCGACCCGGCTGATCCCACACACGGATCAGCCGGATGACGCCTAGCATCCGCCGTATGATTGAGAAGCTTGCACGAAGCACCTAAGGTTCCAGTTTGCGTCTTCAAATTCCCTAGAGTGCACAGGTCCCATTGGACAGGCCGTGGCGCTTGAGAATCTGGTCACTCAAAGGCAAGCAGCCATGTGTCAACTGCCAAAGGAAGATTTGTGGCCTAGGTTTTACCAAAGTATCTAGCCGCAAAAAAAAATTAAATATGTTTGGCCTAGGTTTAAATTCCAGAAACCGCTAAGATGAACCTGAAGCTTGGCCAAACAGATCCAAAGTTTGGACTAATTCGTCGATCTACAGATAATTCGTTCTGCTGTTCCAAGTGTATACGCATGCATTCTGAAACTTTTGGCTAATGCTTCAGTCTTTTGGTTAATTGTACTATGATTTTTGTGATCATCTTTACTTTGATTTTTTTTCCAAATATGTTAAAAACAAAGTAACAATACAGATAGTATATAATATTTGTTCCAATATCCATTTCTGAGCCCGGGCTCATCTGCACCCGGTTAAGAGAAAATTCAAAATAAATACTAAAATATTTTTTGCATGGAAGATGATTTGGTGTGTGAGGTCCGCTCCAAATTTCAGGTCATTTGGGCATATGAGTAGTTCTCATCAAAAAAGACAAATTGGGTCAAAACAGTACATGAACAGTAATCTGTTTCACATACCCCAAATTTGGTTTTTTTTTTGCCGAGAGATACTCAGATGTCCAAATGAGCTGAAATTTGGAGCGGACATCACGCACCTAAGCATCTTCCATGCAAAAAAAATCGGATTTTTTTAATTTTTCTAGTATTTTTTATAATTTACTGTTCACACTCGAGAGCCAAATAGCCGCACTCTTTGTTCCACTAAGTATTTTTTAGGTGATAAATCACGTTCAGAAATGATTCTTAAACTCTGTATCTGTTGCCTATTTGTACTGCATGTAGATTCGAAACGAAAAAGCTCGACGATATTTGGGAAACATGAAAAAAAAGCATCCAATACCTTTTTCTCAGAAGTTTCCTGGTGTAGACCCCATGGCACTCCATTTACTTGAGCGTCTTCTTGCTTTTGACCCCGCAGATCGGCCAACTGCTGCAGAGGTAGGAAATATAAACAACAAGAATCTTAGCTCAAAAAGCTTGATTCTTTTGTTATTCTCGATACTGATATGATATCAATGTAATTCAAGGCCTTGGCAGACCCATACTTTACTGGATTGGCAAATTCTGAACTCGAACCCACAACGCAACCCATCTCGAAACTTGAGTTTGAGTTTGAGAGAAGGAAGCTGGCCAGAGAGGATGTGCGTGAATTAATTTACAGAGAGGTAATGTTCGTCAATTGTACGGTGGGCATTATGGTAGTAGTCCTTACTAATGCATGAAGTATCTCTAGATTTTAGAGTACCATCCTCAGATGTTGCATGACTATCTTCGTGGTGGAGATCAGGCAAATTTTCTTTACCCAAGGTGAGTTTGGAAAAAATGCTTTAATCCACCATTTCTTGTTACAGGAAGAAAGATATACATGTGTTATCTATGTAATGTTTTGTTCAGTTAGTAAAGTTTGCTTTTGACAATGATAGGCATATGTTTCAGTAGGTGTTATTCGTTGAACTTTTGCATGCTACAACTTGAGTGGAGATGAGAAAGAAAAGCATACTGGTGTACATTATGTTCCTACGAATGTAACGAGCAATGTGTAGCTTAAAATATTATTTTTATAATCGTTGAATATCATTATCAAGCAACTGCATATGTTGAAGCTGTTTAACGCAATCAGTTATGGTGTGCTAATGACGTTTTTCTTGTGTTAAACAATTGTCACTTTGGATTTTGATGTACAATCTTTTCATTGTAAAAATAAGCTTTTCATTTCCCTAAATAAGAATTCATGCTATTGTAAACCTTATTCAAATATGCAAAACTAAAGAAACATCATTTCTTTAACCACAGTTATGATTGGTTAAGAACTTAAGATATTGCCAGTATACTAACTGATATATTATTGCCAGTGGGGTGGATCGTTTCAAGAGGCAATTTGTTCATCTCGAAGAAATCGGTGCTAAGGGTGAAAAGACTAGCCCGCAGCTGCGGCAGCATGCTTCCTTACCAAGGCAATACCTTTTTTTTACTGAAGAGAAGCATTATAGTTTACTAAGCTGAAGGTGTTTTTTCAATGTCACTAGAGTGAAATAGGATAATTCATTGATTTAAATTCTGTTGCATGAAGCAGAGTTCGGTATGCCTGCCATATGAGATGGATCATGCAAAACTCATTTGAGTTTCTATAATCATTTTACAAAGAATGAGCAGCATAAACAGCACAAAGGGTGTGGCGTCGGTGCTCTTAGGTATCTATAATAATAATAGATCATTGCCTGCATGTCTGTTCCTTACCAAGGCAATACCTTTTTTTTACTGAAGAGAAGCATTATAGTTTACTAATTTGGAGGTGTTTTTATCTCTTGCCACTAGAGTGAAATACGTAATTCATTGATTAAATTCTGCTGCATGAAGCAGAGTTCGGTATGCCTGCCATATGAGGTGGATCACGCAAAACTCATTTGATATAATCATTTTACAAAGAATGAGCAATATAAACAACACAAAGGGTGTGGCGTCGCTCCTCTTAGGTCTCTATAGTAATATTAACTCATTGCCATGCCTGTGATTTCTCTTGAACTAATATATCCTCCATCTTATCTCAGGGAAAGAGTTATCGGCAGCAGTGATGAGCCTGAAAAGCCAAATGCAGATTACTGTATAAAATTGCATGTAGCTGAGCTACCAGGTCACACATCGGTGACGGATGGCCTTAACAAGCCACTGTTGAATACTCGAAACTTCTTGAAGAGCGAAAGCATCGGCGCCTCCAAGTGCATCGTCGTCAAAGAAAAGCGAGAAAAAGATGTAGGTGCCGCGACAACATTACCTCCCTAATACTATTAATAAAACCAAATGTGTTGAGTTGACCTTTTTTTTATATTACTTCCTCCGGTCTTTTTTACTTCGCATATTAGATTTTTGTCAAGTCAAACATTACAAAGTTTGACCAAATTTACATTAAAAAATATCAACATCTACAATACCATATATATACTATGAAACTACATTTCAAAACGAACCTAAAAATATTGATTTAACATTGTGAATGTTTATAATTTTTTCTATATGTTTGGTCAAAATAGAGATACTTTGACTTCGGACAAAATTTATATGCAGGCTAAAAAGGACTGGAGGGAGTAATAACCAAACTGGATCAATGTCGAAAGTTGACCTAAAAATTGTTGGAAATGTTAAAAACCCAACACCAGATTTTTAGCGCTAAAAATCTGACGATCAGATTTGCCATGCGAAAACAGATAAAATTGCCATGCTTTAGTATAAGGATTTGCCTTTGTTCTACGGTGCAAATTGCCATGTAGCGTAAAACCACATAAAAATTGCCATGGTGCGACAATTAATTGCCATGCGTTCGATCGGGACTACGTACCTGAGGACATCAGATTTTTAATACTATAAATCTAACGTCAGAGTTATATTGAGAAAATTCTTGTCTAGAGTTAAAGACTCGGTTGTCTATGCAAACTAGTAAGTGTGCACGTGCAACGCACGTATCATAGAGTTATGAAATAGAAAGAAAATTGGATCGCAGGAAGGGGAGCGGTGGTATAAGTGTCGAGGGAGGAGGATTGATTATTGCTGTGGCCATGCCTGCAGGTTTCCTTGGTATTTCCTAGCTACTTTTAGTGACTCATTTGATTATGTTGGACTATTGTAGAAAAGATTATTGGGAACTTTTTTTTTTGTGTACAATCAGTAATTAATAATTGGAAAACATGTCCGTGCTAGATGGAAGAGGTAAAAGAAATTTGCAAGGTAAGACCTAAAGCTTCCTTGAACTGAAAGTTGGTTATGCAAGCAGTCGAAGTTAGGATCTAGCGTGTCAGTTATGCACTCTGAAGAATGTAAATCTTTAAACTTGTCTATCAAGTCAAGGATACATGATCTAACTATTGACATACTTTATAAAATCTGTCAGAACACTATCTATAATAAATATAGCGAAAGCAAGCACATGTAAGCATAATGTCTGAAAATGTCAAACTGTGTACAAGTCAATTTTACACTAAAAGTAGAAATATATTTTATGCACTGTAAATGACAGAATCTACCAACAAAGCTTCAAGGCACGGACTGTCAATATATATTTATGAACCGAACATGACATAAACTGGCAATATAACTTCATGCCACAGTTTGAAAATAAATATGATGGTACATGACATTAACATTAAAAGTGATGTTAAAGAAATTTCAAGTCATCTGACAAAAATAGAATATCACATTAACGAATAGTCTACCCTGTTTTTACTCTAATTTAAGGGAAATAAACATGTTTTTTACATGACAGGGAAGGCAAATGACACATGCTCCTTTTCAGTGGCAAAACAATTTCACTCCTGAAGATAAGTGTTGGAAACATGCACATCCTCTTATTTGACACCTGAACAAGCGATTGGATTGCTTCCAGTATTACAGAGACCAAAGGTCATGAAACATCAGTGTGAATCCCATATCACAGCAATTTGGATTTTCGCTTTCATATCTGCATTGTGTAAAGTTGGATCAGATTGCAGTATTTATTTGATTGAATTTATTTGGTCAGTACACGCACCTTTGAATTATATTGATCGGTCCTAGTGGATTTGATCCCCGATTGCATATCAGACGTAACACGTCCGCTTGCTCGCTCGCTCGTCGATGTAGCAAGGGCTGTTGAAACATCTGGCAAAAGATCAATATAAAAAATATGGTGGATTCAGAACGCTAAACCAATTCACAAAGGAGCGAGAGCACACATACGCAAAGCTTCGCTCAAAGTACAACACAGCTAGGGGTTGGAGCAAGGAGGTCGACGGCGGCGCGAGGAGGGCTGCCTGAGAAATTCGGGTCGAGAGGTTTGAGCGAGGACCGGACGACCCAAGGTGGAGGTCTCCAGGTTGGAGCGAGATCGCGGTAATTATTAGAGCATGGTAATTATTGCTAATTGATTATTATTAAAATAGGGCCAGGTTGGTAAGTTTTGCGTAATTATGATGGCGTAGGTTAATTAATTATGATTAAAATAGGCCCAGATTAGTAAGTTTTGCGTAATTATGATGGCGTAGATCATGGTAATTATTGGTAATTAATTTTGGTAAATGGTGTGATACAACATTAAGGCAATCCGGTCCATTGAGAGATGGAGGATGTATGGCTGAGATGTAATGTTTCTGCCACAACTCGATTATTTAATAGTAGTAGAGATGTGATATAGAACACGATATGATGTTGTGCTGATTTTAAGTCAAGAGTTAAAGGCTCGATTGTCTACCACTCCCTCTATTCCATAATTCTTGTGGTGGTTTTAGTTCAAATTTGAATTAAAATCGTGACAAGAATTATGGAACGGAGAGAGTAATTCCTAAATAACATGGGTATGGTAAAAAGCTGTGTGATGTGCGATTACTATTTCTGAAATCAGGCAACATTGAGTCACCGAGCACGGAATAGTTCCAGTGTCAATGTAGGTGGTTGAGAAACTGATAAAAAAAAATGCTCGAGTCTATTTAAGCTTAAATAAAGCTCATTATGTATAGATAAGCTGAACTTTTGTGCATGTTGGTTGGATTTCTGTTTCTCAGACCAAACTGGCAGTATACCTCTCTACGGGCATGTACAATGGTGACATATGGATATAGATGTCTCATGATAAAAAGTAGTTTGAGGCACATATATTTATTTTTTCTCTCCAATGCAAGCTACCATTAGTGGGCCTCATTAAAAAATAAAAAAAATAAAGACTCTAGTACACATACATCACTATTTTTCACTCCAACATTTTCAGCTTTTGACATCGAACACACTTTTTCTCTTCAAGCACCCGTCTCCTGCAGAGGATCCCGCTTCTCTATCTGAACCTACTTTATCTATATCTAATCCTACATGACATGTGAGACATCATCCTGGGGCTATGCATTGTACATGCCCTACAAGGGGTCCAATTGTACCCTAGCCGCTTTCAGAACATGCCTTATATATAAGTCCTTGGAATCTAGTGATTCATTGAGTGAACACATCGAAGTTCCACGCTATGAGTTGATTCTCTGATGTAATGGCCGCTCTAACTTCGATAACGTTGCCATCAATCAAATTATGTGTGCTCCTTTGTTTTTGCAGGAGGAATCTATGTCTGAGTATATGCATGAAGCATGAAGAACATCTGATGAGGAACCGAAAAGGATTGCTCGACTCAAAAGTTTGTGATGATACAGGGAAGACAGAAGCGCGTCCGATCCATGGGGGCTTCACTTCAGAATCCCGAGCGCACGAATCAGATCGATGAACCACACCGGTGCCGGATAGTCATCTCAGTGGTTAGCAGAGCATAGGATTTATTTCAATTTTTTGGGCGCAACTTTGATCGATACTCCCATTCATGTAACTAGTAGAGTTTAGAATGTAACCAACAGAGTGTAGAATGTAACCAGCATATACTGGAGTAGAGTACATGACTCGACTTCTTATTACTCGTGCAATGCTTTCTTACTACGTGACTTATTCTCCTCGTTTCTGCCAGTCCTTGTAGGTACTCTATCCATAAAGAAATATAAAAGCGTTTATAGATAACTAATTAAGGATATATCAACACCGACTCGCAAATCGCCCGCATACGTTTGGACCGCGAAAGCTATCCAACGCGGGCCTGTATTGGTCCGCAGGACGGTCTGGAAACATTTTCTTCCGCAAACCGGAGACAAACGTGGGGGGTTTTGCAGGAGTCCGGATTGCTGTCACGCCCGCTTCTGACTGCCCTGACCCACCCAAAACCCCTACTCCCTCCCACACGCGCATTTTCGCCCGGCGCCAGCTGCGGCATTCATGCCGTTGTAGAGCGCGCTGCTGCACAAAGACGGCTCAGGGTGGATGCGACCTCTCACTGCCTCCGTCACTGAAGCGGTGTGCTTGCGCGCCGGCCGAGGGCGCCGCCCGTTGCACGTCCGGCTAAACACGCCTCCATTAAACCCGTGAGTAATCCGAGAAACATACTCCAGCCACACGTCCTTTCACGAGCGGGCCGGCATTAAACACGACGTCGAGCAAGCTCCTCCCGTCCGCCCGCTATTTAAAGGAGGCCAGACGCCAGGCAAGAATTGCACCACTTCGCCATTCCACATCCTCCTTCCACCATTTTCTCTACCCTCTCGATGGCATCCGACGAGCAGGAAGAGAAGTTCTCCGGCATAAAAGTCGGCTGGGTGGCCCGCCGAGCCCGTCGGATACGAGCGAGGCGGCTCGTTGCTCCACCTCCCTTGTCAAGCCCGACTGAGCAAGTTGCCGCCCCAAGCCGGCGCGTACTTCACCAACTCGTGCCTGCGACCGTGCCATCCGCCGTCAACGGACGCGTAGCCGCACCCTGCCGACAGAGAAAGAAGCCGGCTGCACGGAGATCAATGAGTCAGTGACCAGCGCGTCTACGTCTGCCGCCAACATCGAGGGAAAGTAGAACACGGGAGGCCGCCGCCGCCGCCTGGGTCCCAGGAAGGCCACCGCCGGCGCGTCGCCGGCTTGTACAACCGGTGACCTATTCGGTTCTTTATCTCAGACCATTCTGGGCATCCGTCTGGGCTCCACGGAAGCACCCTTCCCCTCCGGCTGAAGCACTCTCTTTGGCACTCCGATGAGCGGCGCAACCGGACATAGTGAAAATACGAGGGAAGAATATGCCTCCGGGACTCCTGACAGTCCGCTTAGCGAGCTGCCGGACATGGAGAAGACAAAAGGGATCCGCCGCGACCGGCCGTAGACTAGTGTAGTGTATCTGTGTCATGGGAGTGGAGCTCCGCGATCGTATGTGCACATAGTTTTACCTTTTTGATCAAAATATGTCCAAAATGTAACTGTTTTCGTCCGATTTGTATGAAATTTGTCATGTTTATATAAAATCCGGTCATATTTGCATGAATTTCATCCGGTTTGTTGAAAAAGAGTTTGAAATGTACGTGGCTAGTGTTGGATGGCGGCCTTCCGCATCTGTGTCCGCAGATTGATCCCTCTGTCCGCGAACGGATGCGGAAGGAAATTTGTGAATCACCATTAAAGATACCCTAAAATACTTATCCAAATGCTTTTCTATTTGTTTACAAAGTACTCCAAATCTATAGGAAGACAAATATTTAGAAACGGAACGAGTAGAACTTTTTTTTTTTGAGATGAGGGAGTAGTACTTACTGTACCGGGAGTCGGGAGATGGTGTTTACAGGGCGATCCGGCCGCGATGTAGGTGACAACGTTGTTCACGTGCATCGCACAGTACAAGGCTTACTTGCATTGCAGGCAAAGAAGCATCGCCATACACACGTACTCGAGGACAGGAATCATCACCAGCGCGTCGCCTAGACGTGGGAGCTGCGATCTCGACCGTGGATGGATGGCATTGCGATCCTGACCCATGCCCTGTGCGCTTTTTGACCGTGCACTAGCTCGAAGGCGTAGCAGATCCCGAAAAGACCCAAGCCAAAGCGCACGCGCAAAGGATCGTCCAGGTTTGGTCCCTTCCCCCGTGCGCAAACTAGTCAGGCGGAGGGTCGGTTTCACACATTTGCCTGCTCCGGACACATCTTGTCCCCGCATACAGTGACCGATCACATCTTAAATGCTTACTTTTACAACCGGATACCTCATTATTAAATCCTTAAATTCATAAAAACACATGCAACATAAAATCCAATCTAAATCTTCACCGGCCCTCATTCGCCTCCACGTCTGGCGGCTTGCTGAGCCCTCCGGAGTGAAGGTGCAGTCGTCGGCGAGGAAGAGTAGGACATGGGACACAGACCAGCTCACGGGACTCGAGGCACCACCGTCTCCCATGCCCTACTCTTCCTCGCAAGAGGCCGTGGCCTCGACGTCACCGGTCTATGTGAGGTCCACAATAGACCCCTTGTGGTCAGAACCCGACACCTGCACCACGACGTTGTTTGCGGCGCCATGGGATGCCGGTCACACGTAGTGGCTCCAACGGGGCGTGCGACTCCGCCTATCGTGGGAATGGATCTGACAGTAGAGGTAGGGGGTACGTAGGAGAGGGCAGAGTCTAACTATGGCGAGATTGTACACTCGGATTTACGAGTTCAGGCCCCTCTCGGAGGAGGTAAAAGCCCTACGTCTCGGTGCTGCGGGAGCTTTGTTTCTTGGAGTGTTGAGTAATAGGAGGTGCGAACCCTTGTGTAAGAGGGGGGTGGCTTAAATAGAGTCCGCTGACCCCTCTCCGTCCTTCATAACGCAAGGGTCCAATGTCACAGTAAAGGTGCGAGCGTTACTGGTAACGCATACAATCAATAATCATTACAGGAACGAACTGATCGCCTGACTGTTGCCATCCTCGAGTGGCTTTAGGTCTTCTACTCCGAGTGAAATCAGGTACTCCGAGTGAATCAAGACAATCGAGTGGTGGGGTAGCGACCGAGTGGGACTACCGTCGAGTGACTTGCAAGCTGTGACCATTCCAGTCGACATATCCTTAGATTAACTGTGTAAATCTTGAATCCTTGAATGAGGTGTCCTTGGGTAGGTCCCGTAGGTTAGGCCTAAGACCCTACCCCAGGAACATGTCATCGTCATTAGCCCCCGAATGGATCGGGGTTCGATTGAGAAAGGACTGAACCTGATTTGGATCAGACTTAATGCCTCGGAGGCATTTCTTAATGGTCCATATGTATCTGAGCTGTTCATCCTTTGCCAGTCGCCTCGATCGATTCTGGCTTGTCAAATGTCCGAGTGAGAAAAAACTGCGGATCGTAGAATGCGGGATCCGATCCGAATGATTGTGGGTATCTCTGGTGCAATCGATTGTTCTGCCAGATCCCGGATTTCGCGGGATTCGAAATTTTTTGGAGAAGTGCGCGGGCTAACTGCAGCGCGGTAAGCGGGGGAAATTGGGGGGGGGACTCCTCGATTATCGTGCCCCCTTTGTCACCATGTATCAAGCGAGCGCTGGTCGTGGGATGCGCTGGGATTTCGCGGGCCCGCAGGTCAGTGACTCGGGTGTGAGGCCATATAAGGCGACGCGACCGAGGCGTGCCACAGTTCCTTCTACTTTTCCCCCTCTGCCCGGTCTCTCCGCTGCTTCCGTTCCGGCGCCGTGCCGTCCCGCGCAAGTCAGTCGACCACCGCGGAGATGACGAAGGACAAGACGGCGAAGCTCGAGCGCGCCAAGAAAGGGGCTGCGGGGAAGAAGGCGTCGAGTTCCCGGGCCGCTCTGCCGTCGGGCTGGATCCAAGGCGATTGGCTCCGCTCGACGGTCACGGAGGCGGACCTCGAGGGGATCACCGCCGACGGCCTGGTGGCGCCCGGTTCATGGAGAGTGCCGGGGAGGGAGACCGAGCCTGCGCCTCAGCCCGACGAACGAGTTCTCCTCCTCACTCATGTGGAGAGAGGTTTTTCCTTGCCCCGTCACCCGTTTTTCCGTGGTTTCTTGAACTTCTTCAGTGCCCAAATCCACCATTTTCCTCCGAATAGCATTTCGTGCCTCGCAACCTTCGTGTCCATGTGTGAAAATTTCTTGCGATGTCGTCCTCATTGGGGTTTGTTCAAACACATCTTCACATGTCGTTCTCAGTCGGTTAAAAAAGCGAATCCGAGTGATTCAAGGACCCATGTGATTCAGTTGTGTGGGGGTTTAGGAATCCAAATGAGAGGTAGGAGCGCTTTCCCTGCCATGACTTTTCCCGAGTCAGTTAGAGGTTCGCAATCGACCTGTTTTTACTGCAAAGAAGTTCCAACTCCTGGCTCGTCGACTGGCCTTCCTCCCTTCTCATTGGCGAGAGTCAATTCTGCTCGCTCGCTGACTGTGGACGAAGACGAGAAAGTTGAGGTGGGGATCTTGGTGGATGCTGTAGTCGAGTTGATCCGGGGCGGAGTGACGGGCTTGGATCTGTTGGAGGCGTTCCTCAGTCGACGCATCCAGCCTCTGTAAGCACGCGACCACCCCATGTGGCTGTATTCAGGTGCAGACTACACCGCTCGGACCCATCCAGAAGAAGTCAGTGAGGAGACCGTGGCGCAGTGGCTTAGGAGCATCACCGAAGCCCGTGACAACCCACGTGGATCAAAACGGATTCTGCCTTTCGACGCCGAGCACCTCCCAGGGGAGGTGAGACGTAACTTGTCGAGTGTATTGTCTTCATTTTCAATATGTCGCCGACTGATTTCGAAATCTGTGACTTGTAGGCATTCACGAAGATGTACTCGCCCGTGCCGAATGGGAACAACCCACTGCAGGAGTGGAAAGCGAGGGCGGGAGCGCTGACATTGATTATGCTGATGATAGTGAAGACGACAGTGACGACTCTGATGACAGCGAAGAAGTCGAGTCACCACCACGCACCGAGCGTCGTACCAAGCAGACTCAAGATCCGGCGGCCAGCCACGGCAAGGCTGTGGTGTCGAGTGTCAGGAACCTGAAGCGCACTCGGACACCAACTCTAGACCCGACTGAGAAAACTGCCAAGCAAGCCAAGACTGTTCCACCTAAGCCTCGGAAGGCCCTGCCTAGGATAAAGGTTACTGTGCCTATTGCTTCAACGTGAGTGCTTCTTCTTTTTCACTTTCTATCTTATTGCTGCAGACCTTCGCGCTATTGCTGACCGAGTGAAAATCGTGTGTTAGGGCCGCCACTTCCGTGACGTCGCCCATGCGAATTGATGAGGAGCACGCGGATGCAGATACCACGGATGCAGCCACCTCTCAGCGAGGTACGACAAATTTGCCCTCTGTTTTTTTTCATTAGTTGATTCGTCGATTGAACGGACTGTTGTTGTTGAATGACAGCAGAGCCAACAGATGTCATTCATGTTGGCGATGACGACGAAGACGAGCCTCAGAAGGGTGCGGGTGATGAAGGTGCAACCTTGAACACTACTCGCAGCTTCACTCGGAGAGTGTTGTCGAGTAGAACACTCCAAGTGCCTCCCGCAGCTACGCCTCAAGAGCTTGGTGGTTCATCTCAAGTTGGTGTTATTTCTACTGCTCCACTGTCAACTGCTCCGCCCTTGGTGTCGACTATTCCTGCTTCAGGACCGACTGCGCAATCTCAAGCGCTGGTCCCTCCGACTGTGTTACCAACTCCGCCGGCTCACGTCTTCACTCTGCATCGTGTTCCGGAGGACCAGGCCGGAGCCTGCAAAGAAGCTATGATCAAGGCCGGCCTGATGATGCAGCGTCTGAAGGAGGTGTATGAAGGCAGCAAGGCAGCCTACGACGCCAGCACATCCCTTTAGGCGAATGTCCGAGTAAGTGCAATTGTAAGTTGATTTCCGATTTAATTTTTCCAGTTCGACTTGACTCTATACACCCACTGGATGTTTTTGTCGCTTGGAAGTAGTTTGTTTGTTTTTTAACTCACCACTCGGTCTGGTCAGGCCGTGTCGAGTGAGAGTTTATCCAGTGGGGGCACGCTGAGTGCACCCACTGGGTGTAGTCCCCGAGACCACCGTCGAATGTTTGATTCGGCGAGGGTCTTTGAATGTGTTTAGCTGAAGCTCTTCACTCGGGTCAGTCAGGCTTGATCCGAGTGGAAATGAATCCAGTGGGGGCACACTGAGTGCACCCACTGGGTGTAGTCCCCGAGACCTGCGTCGAATGTTTGATTCGGCGGGGGTCTGAGAAGTCTCTCTCTTTTTTTTGAAGCCAGTCAGACTGACTCTGAATGAGAATGAGTCCAATGGGGGCACGCTAAGTGCACCCGCTGGGTGTAGTCCCCGAGACCGCTGTCGAATGTTTAATTCGGCGGGGGTCTGAGAAGTCTTCCCGTTTGTTTGTAGCACCCGAATTTGTTCTTTCCACTCGGAAGTGTAGTTAAACTTCAAAATCTTGATCATTGTCGACTGAATTGTTTCCTTGCTGATCTTCAGAAGACTTGTGAGGTCAGTGCCCAGTACGTTACTCTGGAGAAGGAAAAGGCGCAACTTCAACTGGATCTGGACCTGGCGAAAAGGAACTTGAAGCAAGCTCAGGAGAAGGTGAAGACCATGGGAGGTAACCTTTCGCTGACTGAGTGTTTCGTTGTTCTTTCTTTTCGTCTTTTGAACCGAGTGATTTCACTCGAACAGATGTGCGTAATGAGAACCGCCAACTCCAAGCACGACTCAAGAATGTTATTTCTTTAGACACTATGAAGCAGGCCCTGGAAAGGAAGGATGAGGAACTCGCGGGCACCCAGAAGGTGGCTAAGGAGAAGACTGAAGCTGCTGAAGCGAAACTAGCTTCAGTCGGCAAGCTTGAAGAGGAGAATGCAACCCTAAAGACTTCCATTGAGGAGGTGAAGAAGGAAGCTGCTCAACTTAAGGAGGAGAAGATTGTCTTGGCTGACAAGGTGGGCTAGCTTACCCAAAAGAGGGACGAGCTGGAGGAGTATTTGGGGAACCTTGCAAAGAAAATGTACATCATGCTTGAAGGTATCTTCCTTTGTTTGAGTGGATTCTTGAGAGTTTTGAAAATATTGCCGTTGCTAACTCACTCTTTCTTCTTAGCGTAGAATTCTGCCAGAACTTCGAGCAAGAGACAGAGCGAATTGAAACAGGTCTGGACCCCACCAAGTCACTCGTCAAAGATGATGCTGCTATGAACGTGCTACGACTTGAAGCTTGCCTTGACAGTGTCTTGGGGTATGTCGCTCGGCTGAAGGTTGCACTGACAAGAATAGACAAAGAACTGTGGCCAGAAGATGCGCTCCAGAACAATCTCGAGTCGCTGATGGTTCGGCTCAATGAGATTCCTGGTCGAGTGCAAGCTTGGAAGAAATCAGCTGCCCGCTGCGGAGCCGATGTGGCGCTCTCGCTTGTTCGCGTTCATTGTAAGGAAGCCAGGGAAGACAAGCTGAAGGCCCTTTAGGCGGCAAACACAAAGAAACTCCAATTTCAATCTTTCATGGAGACTTTCATTGAGGCGGCGACTCGGATTGCAGATGGCATAGACCTGGACACCTTCATCGAGCCAGCGAGTCCCACCGGCGCTTGAAAGAAAACTTTATCTTCCAGTCGGAACTTATTTGCCTCGGTATGCCAAGTGATTTTGTAACCGTTAAACTCGTTCGGGCCTGTTGCCCGAGTACTTTTACTTGCGTTTCTGAACTTGATGGATTTATCCAAATATTGTTTTCCAGTTTATTGCATATTCCGAGTGAATGGATTTTTTTTAAACTTAGGCGAGGTCTGGCTCGTGGCTAAGCCCCCGAGTGGGAGGGATGCTCTCACTCGGGGTGGTTTTTCTAACTTAGGCGAGGACGGGCTCGCGGCTAAGCCCCCGAGTGGGAGGGATGCTCTCACTTGGAGTAGTTTTTTAACTTAGGCAAGGACGGGCTTGCGGCTAAGCCCCCGAGTGGGAGGGATGCTCTCACTCGGAGTAGTTTTTGAACTTAGGCGAGGACGGGCTCGTGGCTAAGCCCTCGAGTGGGAGAGATGCTCTCACTTAGAGTATTTTTTTTAACTTAGGCGAGGACGGGCCCGTGGCTAAGTCCCCGAGTGGGAGGGATGCTTTCACTCGGAGTGGTTTTTCTAACTTAGGCGAGGATGGGCTCGCGGCTAAGCCCCCGAGTGGGAGGGTTGCTCTCACTCAGAGTAGTTTTTTAACTTAGGCGAGGACTGGCTCACAGCTAAGCCCCCGAGTGGGAGGGTTGCTCTCACTCGGAGTAGTTTTTTTAACTTAGGCGAGGACTGGCTCGTAGCTAAGCCCCCGAGTGGGAGGGACGCTCTCAGTCGGAGTAGTTTTTTTAACTTAGGCGAGGACTGGCTCGCAGCTAAGCCCCCGAGTGGGAGGGACACTCTCACTTGGAGTAGTTTTTTAACTTAGGCAAGGACTGGCTCGCAGCTAAGCCCCCGAGTGGGTGGGACGCTCTCACTCGGAGTAGTTTTTTAACTTAGGCAAGGACTGGCTCGCAGCTAAGCCCCCGAGTGGGAGGGATGCTCTCACTCAGAGTAGTTTTTTAACTTAGGCGAGGACTGGCTCGCAGCTAAGTCACCCACTGGGGGTTTTGAACACGCGCTTATGTGAGAGAAATCATTATGGTACTGCAGGAGTCATGTCTTGATAAACAATCTAAAAGTACTCTTATTACATCTCGACAATCCGATTGCTAGGTATAAAATCGACGAAGAAGATCTGCATTCCAAGCGCGCGGCTCGTCGATCTTCTTCGCAAGGTTGTAGAGGTGGTAGGCCCCATTGTGTAACACGTTGGTGATGATGAAGGGGCCTTCCCATGAGGGGCAAGTTTGTGTGGTCGTTGCTGATCCACTCGGAGCACGAGATCTCCTTCTTGAAACGCTCGACCTTTGACATTCCTGGCGTGGAATCGATGAAGATCTTGCTGATAAACAGTCGACCGTATCAGGGCCATCTCACACTCTTCTTCCAAAAGATCAACGGCGTCCTGCCATGCCTGTTCCGCCTCAGCTTCTGAGTAAAGTCCCACTCGAGGTGAATTGTGGAAAAGATCACTAGGCAGCATGGCTTCAGCTCCATACACCATGAAGAAAGGAGTGCGGTCAGTGGACCGGTTAGGGGTCGTCCTTAAGCCCCACGGAACGGACGGCAGTTCAGTCACCCAGGCTCCAGCTGCATGCTCAAGGTCACGCATGAGACGTGGTTTCAACCCTTGAAGGATAAGGACGTTCGCCCTCTCTGCTTGCCATTTGACTACGGGTGCGCAACGGATGCGTAATCTACCCGAGTGCCTTGGGTGGCACAGAAGTTTCTGAACTCTTCCGAATCGAAGTTCAAGCCATTATCTGTGATGATACTGTGTGGAACTCCGTATCTGAATATCAACTCTTTCAAGAACTTAATGGATGTCCTTGAATCTAACTTCTTAATAGGCTTGGCTTCAATCCACTTGGTGAACTTGTCGACTGCTACGAGCAAATGAGTGAAGCCGCTTCTGCCGGTCCTGAGTGGTCCAACCATGTCCAATCCCCACACTGCAAATGGCCATACGAGTGGTATGGTCTTCAGGGCTGACACGGGCTTGTGGGACATGTTTGCGTAAAACTGACATCCTTCGCAACGCTGAACGATCTCTTTTGTAGCTTCATTGGCATGCGGCTAGAAAAACCCAGCTCGGTATGCTTTGGCCACAATAGCCCGAGAGGACGCATGGTGACCACAGGTCCCTGAGTGGATCTCTTCCAAAATCAGTCGACCCTCTTCTGGAGAAATACATCGTTGGGCTACGCCAGTGACACTCTCTCTGTAAAGCTGCCCATTTATCACTATGAAAGCTTTGGATTAGCGGGCAATCTGACGTGCTTCGACTTCATCCTCTGGAAGTTCTTGCCTGAGCAAATATGCAATGTACGGCACTGTCCAATCGGGTGTAATTACCAGAATCTCCATCACCAAGTCAATGACTGCAGGGATCTCGATTTCAGTCGGATCAGTAGGACTTATGGCTTGGGGAGGCTCTTTAGTGAAAGGATCCTCTTGCACTGACGGGGAATGGAGGTGCTCAAGAAACACATTGCTGGGGATAGGCTTCCGAGTGGAACCAATTTTTGCCAGATCGTCGGCTGCTTGATTTTTATTCGGGGGATGTGGTGAAGCTCCAAACCCTCGAACTTTTTCTCTAACTTCCTTACTGCATTGCAGTATCCTGTCATAGCAGGGTTTCTGATGTCCCACTCCTTCATCACTTGATTGACCACTAAATCCGAGTCACTGTAAACCATCAGGCGACAGACGTCGAGTGAGATGGTCATACGCAACCCGTAGAGGAGCGCTTCGCACTCGGCTTCGTTATTGGAGGAATCGAAGTGAATCTGAAAGACATAACTGAGCCAATCACCTCTTGGAGACACCAGGACCACTCCAGCACCGGAACCATTCCGCATTTTGGAACCGTCAAAGAACATAGTCTAATGCTCCGAGTGAATCTGAGTCGGCTGTTGCTGTTCTATCCACTCGGCCATGAAATCCGCGAGTGCTTGAGACTTGATCGCCTTTTTTTCTTCAAATTTAATGTTAAAGGCGAGAAGCTCGATGGCCCATTTAGCCACTCGACCAGTTGCATCCCGATTGTTCATGATCTCAGATAGCGGGGCATCACTGATGATAGAAATTGAGTGTTCTTGGAAATAGTGCACCACTTTCTTCGCTGTCAGATAAATGCCATAGACAAGCTTCTGATAGTGAGGATATCTTTGCTTAGAGGGAGTCAGGACCTCAGAAATGTAATATATTGGCCGCTGAACCTTATAGGCCTTGCCTTCTTCTTCCCTTTCCACTGTGAGGACCATGCTGACAACTTGGCCAGTCGCTGTGACGACCCCGGCTTAATCGTGCACTAATCATACACGCAAATGCACATGATCAAGCCTAAGGACTCACTTGAAGATATCACAACACAACTCTAAAACATAAATAAAGTCATACAAGCTTTATATTACAAGCCAGGGGCCTCGAGGGCTCGAATACATAAACTCGCATACAAGCGTCAGCGGAAGCATCAGATATGTGAGTACAGATATGAAACAGAAACAGATAAGCCTTTAGAAAGGCGGGGCAAAACAAAGGCTACGATCGAAAGGCGCAGGCCTCCTGCCTGGGACCCTCTGAACCTAATCCTGGTCGTCAGCAAACTAGTAGTAGTAGCCACCCTCGGGGTAGTAGTGGTAGTCGTCGGCGGGGGCAGCGGTCTCCGGGGCTCCGTCGTCTGGTTGCACCAAAAGGATATGGGGAGAAAAAGAAAGCAAAGCAACCGTGAGTACTCATCCGAAGTACTCAACAAGTAAGGATCTACACTACATATGCATCATTATCAAAGGAAGGCAGTATATGTGGACTGGGCTACAGAAATGCCAGAATAGAGAGAAGGCCTAGTCCTATCGAAGACTAGCATCTTCAGCGGTCTTGCAGCATTAGAAGAGTGTAGATAGCACAGTATAAAGTAGTAGTAGTGTTAAGTATCAACCTCGGCCAGAGATCCTTTCTCGACTCCCTGCGAGAAAGTAATCCCAGAGCCATACTATCCATTTCTCATCACAAGTATTCAGTTCTAGTTGTATCGATCGGGATACAACTCCGAGCGTCCGTTACCGAGGATCGGCCATGCATAGATTAGTTCTTCCCTGCAGAGGTGCACCAACTTACCAACCACGCTCGATTAACTCTGGCCGGACACACTTTCCTGGGTCATGCCCGGTCTCGGCCAAACGATACGCTGCAACCCGACCTAGGCTTAACAGAGAGGTCAGCACGCCGGACTAAACCTATGCCCCCAGGGGTCTTGGGCCATCGCCCCAGGCGCTCTTGCACGTTGCGTACGCGGCCGGTGAGCAGACCTAGCAGCCTCCAGTACAACGGAGGGTGCTTAATGCAGTCCAACCCAGCGCGCGCCGCTCAGTCGCTGACATCCATTAAGCTTCGGCTGATGCATACGACGCAGAGTGCCCATAACTATTCCCACGTGATGGTTAGTGCTATCGGGCCAGAGGCCCACTCGGATCAAATATCCAAACCATTAGTGAATTAGGAGTGCATGATAATGGGCAGAGACTCACGATCGATGTGACCCCGTCGCCCCGTCTCGAGGACTTGCGGCAAGGGCTAAGAATGCCCGGCCGCGCCTCGTAATTTTCTCGCGGGTACTCTCTCTGGTCACCTTACTACACATCAATCGCATCACATGCTCGCGCGGGTACCCCTCAGGGTCGACCCAACTTTATCATGGTTCATGGTTAAAGTCATAGTAACTGTGTGTTCAAACACCAGGGGGAAAACTGAGGAATCACCCTCGACGGATTCCACCTAATGTAGTCGTCATGGTGAACTTAGGAGGAATCACCCTCGAGGTTCACACTTAGAGGTGTTGCACGACAGCGTCGTTATCGGAAGTGGTGAAGGAGGAATCACCCTCGATGACCATGACCGAATAGCTACTCTACAGAGTTAACATCAGAAGTGCTAAACGAGGTATCACCCTCGGCACTCGATGGTAACGCTGGGGGCTGGTCGTCGAGACTTCTGAAGATCCAGCGGGGCAACTGGGACAAATGGGGTCACTGGGGTCTCTATCCAGCCTATACTAAGCAGTTTAGGATAAGCAGGTAAGGTATCAATAGCAGGTTACATTAAATAGGCTATGCATCAGAATAGGTAAAGTAGTCGCAGCAGCAATTCTAATGCATGCATAAGAAAGAAGAGAATAGGCGATATAGGCATGCTCAAGGGGGGGTGCTTGCCTGGTTGCTCGGTGGCAAGGGCAAGGTCGTCAACAGTGTCGTCGGTCTCCGGAGCAGCGTCGGTGTCGGGGTCTACCGAGAGAGAAGAGGGGGAGGAAACAAATAAATACACAGCAAACATATGCAACACAGTGCATGCTATGTTAACGTGCAGTGCAGGGCTGCCTAAAGACATGTCTAAATCATATTAGTTATTTTAGGATTTAAGTTGGAATTATTAACCGGTGTATATGCACTATTCATCTACCAGAAACAGGCTAAAAGTTGCGGGTTCACCTCCGTAGAGGGTCCCGACACGGAAACAGATAGCACGGTTGGATTCGTCTCGGTGTTCTAAGCAACTTTCATGTATAAAGTTTTTCGATCCGAGCTACGGTTTATTTTCTATGATTTTCTAAAGTTTTGATCATTTTTCTGGAATTAGTTAAATTATCAGAAATGCTAAAAGTGAATTATGACATCATGATGACGCAATCATTACGTCAGCAGTGGGCTGACCAGTCAACGGGCCCACTGGTCAGTGACTGGACCAGCCTAGTCAGCACGTTGACCCGAGTCAACGGGGTCAACAGGGCTGCGAGGCCCATCGGCTAGTGACCCAGCCGGGTCCACGTGGCGGCTAGGTCAGCGGGCGGCGCCGGAGTTACTCCGGCGACCGTTTTCGCGGCGGTTTCTCGCCGGAGACGGGCGGGATTGCGCTATGGGCCTCCAAAACGAGTGCCATAACTTGCGTTCGATCGGCCGTGACCTCGCACGTCTACCTATGATGTTGGAACGGGCGGAGGTGGCCGCTAAGCGCGCCGGCGATGAGCCGCGGCGGCGGCGAGCTACGGATCGGGGCGGAGGCATGGCTGTGGTTCGTCCTAAGGCACAAAAAATGGCTAGGCCGGCGCAGCAGCTCGCCAGAAGCACACGGGTGCCACTGGCTCGAGCCGTAGAGGCTCGGGAGCACGCTAATGGCAGCGGCGGCAACGGTCAGAGCACGGCACGGAGGCGAGCTAGATAGGAGGGAGCAGAGCGACTCGGGAGAGAGACGGAGGGAGATGGTGGCTCACCGAGCGGCTACGAAAAGCCTGCGACAAATTAGTAGCCGCAGTGCGTCGCCTGAGACGGAGGGGATCGCCGTCGGTCGGAGATGCGGTCGGGGCCGATCGACTGCAGCAGGGCTCTCCGGCTCCGCCTGAGGGCACCAGGAGAAGAGCCAGACCTCGGCGAGGCTGGCGGACACGACGGAGGGGGCCGGCGGTGGCTGTCACCGTGGCGGAGTGAGTCGGACGGCGGCGGTTGCGCTCGGGCATGGGAGAGAAGAGGGGAGGAGAGTGGCCGACCGAGGGAGAGAGGGGGGAAATTGACGGAGGACGTCCAGGGGGAAGGGCTTGGGGTCGCCCTTATCCTCTCGGCCGCTCCTGTAGCGTCGGTGGGCGTCGTGCTGTCGGCGTTTCACCGGCGCGGCGCGCGGCGACCATGGGCGAGGCGACATGGTGAAGGAGAGAGAGGGAGGAGGGAGGAATGGGCTGGCTGGCTGGGCCATCAGGCACTGTGCACTTAGGCCCAGTGCACAGTGGCCTTTTTCCTTTTTCTTTATTTATTTTCTATTTTTCTTTTAACAGTAGCCTTTTGCATTTTCTTTTGCAATAACTATCTTTTGCAAAAATGTGCCACTGGTGAAAACAAATACTAGGGTCAGTGGTGCACTGCCACCATAAGCTTGGGATTTATTTGAATCCATTTGGAATTTTCATAATAGGAATAGCATTTAAATATGCTGGAATTATTCTGTTTTAATTGCTACTGTTCATCTTTGCATAAGAGTGATGTTGTGTTCCTTAACAAATAATTGTTATGGAATTTTTGTCAAATGATGAACATTTTTCCAGCATCTTTTGTGCAACTTCATTTTTCACTTGAATTTGAATTGATTTCAGAGAGAGATTTGAATCGAGTTGAGCTAACACTGTGATCAAGCATTGCATAGATGATGACTTGGCATGTTTAACAGAGAGTCACAATGCTAGGTTACATAGGGGTGTTACAAATTCTCCTCCTCTAAAAGAAATTCTCGTCCCGAGAATTCAGGAGGTAGAAGGAAAGAGGTTGGGATATTCCTTCCAAAGATGATCCTCGCGTTCCAAGTTGCTTCATCTTCTGTATGATTCGACCACTGCACTTTTAGGAACGTGGTCGTCTTTTGACGGGTTCGACGTTCAGCTTCATCGAGAATGCGGATCGGATGCTCCTTATAAGAAAGATTATCTTGCAATTCGAGCATCTCGTGATCCACTGCGTGGTGCGGAGATTCCTTGAAGCAACGACGAAGTTGCGACACATGGAAGACGTCGTGGATATGAGAGAATTGCGGTGGCAATTCCAGTTTATATGCCACCTGACCACGTCTTGCAACAATGCGGAAAGGACCAATGTAGCGTGGAGCTAACTTGCCCTTAATTCCGAAGCGGTGAGTGCCCTTCATAGGAGTGACACGCAGATAAGCTTGATCACCAGGTTGATAAGTCAAACCCCATCGTTTGCGATCATAGTTGCTCTTCTGGCGGTCCTGAGCCGCCTTCAGATTTTCTCGAACGATACGGACTTGTTCTTCGGCGTGTTGGATAATGTCTGGACCCACAAGTGGTCGTTCCCCAGTTTCTGACCAATTCAGAGGGGTTCGACACTTACGTCCATAAAGTACTTCGAAGGGGGCCATTTTCAAGATGGCTTGATAGCTGTTGTTATAAGAGAATTTGGCATAAGGAAGAGATTCTTCCCACTTCTTACCGAAGGAAATAACACAAGCCCGAAGCATGTCTTCAAGCACTTGATTGACTCGCTTGACTTGGCCTTGGGATTGGGGATGATAAGCTGAACTCCAGGTAATATGAGTTCCCATAGCTTCTTGGAAACTTTCCCAGAACTTTGAGGTGAAAAGTCCGCCATGATCCGAACTAATCTCCTTCGGAATACTGTGGAGTGATACAATTCTGGAGATATACAACTCTGCTAACTGACTAGCAGTGATAGTCTCCTTGACAGGCAAAAAGTGTGCAACCTTAGAGAGTTGGTCGACGACGATAAGAATAGCATCGTGACCCTTCTGTGACTTGGGAAGGCCAGTAATGAAATCCATTTGAACTTTATCCCATTTACACAAAGGAATAGGAAGTGGTTGCAGAATTCCAGCAGGCTTCTAATGTTCTACTTTAACGCGACGGCAAACGTCACATTCAGCAACATAGCGAGGAATATCCTGCTTCATTTTAGATCACCAGCACCTTTGTCGGAGATCACGATACATCTTGGTACTACACTGATGAATAGACAGTGGTGTATCATGTGCCTCCTTCATGACCTTGTCAGTCATAAGCTCGAAGCAAGGTACCACAATGCGGTCTCGAAAATACAAGGTTCCATCTTCTGACAGCGAGAAATCCCTGTACTTTTCCAGGTGAAGATATTTCTTCATCAGATCAATTTTAGCATCTTTAGCTTGCGCATTTTTAATAGCTTTCTCAAGATCTGGTTGTACCACAAGGTTATTAAGAGAACCCTGGGGAACAATACGCAGATTCAGCTTGCGCAGTTCTTCATAAAGACGAGGTTGAGCTCGCCTAACCATGAGGTTGTTGCAATAGGACTTGCGGCTTAACGCATCAGCCATCACATTAGCCTTTCCAGGTGTATAAGAAATACCACAGTCATAGTCCGTAATTGTTTCCAACCATCGCTGTTGACGGAGATTGAGATCCGGCTGAGTAAACAAATACTTCAAGCTTTGATGATCGGTATATACCTCACACCGGTTACCCAGAAGGTAATGTCACCACAGCTTCAATGCATAGATCACTGCAGCAAGTTCAAGATCATGCACTGGATAATTTTCTTCATGAGGACGCAGTTGACGCGAAGCGTATGCAATTACTCTTCGTTCTTGCATTAGGACACAGCCTAATCCTTGACGAGAGGCGTCGCAATAAATCACAAAGTCCTTGCGAGAATCCGGAGGAGCAAGCACTGGAGCAGAAGTTAGCTTGTCCTTGAGAGTCTGGAAACTTTCCTGACATTTGTCTGTCCACTCAAACTTAACGCCTTTGTGAAGCAGATTAGTCAGGGGCTTGGCAATCTTAGAAAAGTTCTCGATAAATCGACGACAATAGCTTGCAAGGCCGAGAAAACTTCTCACTTGCTTGACATTCTTCGGAGGAGTCCAGTCCAGAATAGCCTGAAACCGCTCTGGGTTAACAGCAATTCCATCCTTGGAAATCACATGACCAAGGTAGGTTACTTCAGAAAGCCAGAATTTGCATTTGAAATACTTGGCATAGAGCTAGTGTTCTCGGAGCCTTTCCAGAACAAGACGAAGGTGTTCAGCATGTTCTTCCTTATTCTTCGAATATACCAGCATATCATCTAGATATACCACGACGAACTTGTCGAGGTAATCCATGAAGATGTAATTCATCAGACAGGAGAATGTGGCTGGAGCATTTGTTAAGCCAAATGACATGACAGTGTACTCATAAGAGCCATAGCGAGTAACAAATGCAGTCTTGGGAATATCCTCTTCGCGAACTCGGATCTGGTGATAACCCAACCTCAAGTCGAGTTTAGAAAACACCGATGATCCAGCCAGTTGATCATACAAGTCATTGATCCGGGGAAGCGGGTATTTGTTCTAGATTGTGGCTTGGTTAATGGGCCGATAATCCTGAACCAATCGGTTAGTTCCATCCTTCTTCTTAACGAAGAGTGAAGGTGCTCCCCAAGCAGAGGAACTGGGGCGGATGAAACCCTTCTTAAGTGACTTGTCGATTTCCTCCTTAAACTCGAGAAGGTGGTGCAGAGGCATCTTATAAGGACGCTTCGCAATAGGAGTTGTGCCTGGTTTCAAGTCGATGACAAACTCGACAGCTCTAACAGGGGGTATTCCTGGAAGTTCTTCTGGAAAAACATCTTGGAAGTCACGAACGACTGGAATGTTTTCGATTCCCTCAAGCGGAGAAGCGTTCAACGCATTTAGCGCGTAGATTTGAGCCTCAGCATTTTGAGTGATATGAGCATGATAATTCACTAGCTCAGTTGTTGGGTGCATGAGAAGTACAACTTTAGAGTCACAATTGATTAAGGCGTAGTGAGCCTTCAGCCAATCCATTCCCAGGATAAGATCAATGTTGGAAGTATTCAGGATAATGGGGAAGGCCTGAAAATTCCTCCCTTCAATCTCAACAGAGACTTCGGGGCTGAATATGGAGGCTTGGCATTGACCCACGGGTGTGTTTACCACTAATGGATGGTGTAGTGTTTCACAATTAACATCATGCATAATTGTAAAAATGTTCTGACATGAATGAATGCGATGCTCCTAAATCAAATAAAACAGATGCAGGTACTGAATTAACAAGTAGTGTACCCATCACAGTTTCTGGTTGATCTTGAGCTTCAGCCATGTTGACGTGATAAGCCTACCCACGACGATAAGAAGGCCTAGCATTGTTGTTGCGGGGTTGATTGTTGCCACGGGCATTAGCAGGCAGAGCCAGTTGATTCTGATTCTGGTAGCAGTTCCTAGCAAGATGACCTAGTTTGCCACACTTGTAACATAGCCCACTGTCTGGACGGATTGCAGGAGCTCGATGCGGTGCAGCTCGAAGAAGCTGCCTCGGTGGTGGAGGAGGCAGACGAGGTGCAGCATAGTACGGCCTTGGCGCAGGTGCAGTTGGACGATACATGTTGTGGGGAATCCAGATACGACGCTTCTGTGAAGACAAGCCCGAAGATGAGCCAGCATCACGATAGCGCTTCTGTGACTCCTTGTGCTTGATCTGAGCGGTCTCAACCAGAATAGCCTTGTTCACAAGAGTAGCAAAGTCGGGGAACTTCTCTTGTCTGTGAGCATCGGTGGCGATGTCTTCTTCAGCATAGCGGGATAGGTCAAGGAATTCCCGCTGATAGGCTTCGACAGTCTTGTTGCCTTGGGTGAGGTTGCGGAACTGGGTTCTCATCCGGTCCATGATTCCCTGAGGAATATAGCAGGCACGAAACGCAGCCTAGAACTCAGGCCAAGTAATGACTGTTCCAGCAGGCAGTGTACGCGTGTGTGTGTCCCACCATTGAGCAGCGGGACCCTTTAAGAAAAAGGACACGAAGGCGACAAAGTTGGCAGGGGAGACATTTGCAGACTCCATCTCGTGAGTGATGTCGCGAATTCAATCATCAGCATCCAGTGGCTTTTCAGAGTTGCAGAACTGAGTGGGGTTGAGACGCACAAATTCTGACAGAGTTATTGAAGCAGGGTTCTGGTCCTGGTTGTTTTGATGCGGGAACTGAGCCATAATCCCTGTCATGAACTGACGGTTGAGCTCGAATTGTTGCATCATAGCTACCATATAATCTGGTGGTGGTGGGTGTTCAGGGGCACGACCACGACCGCGACCACCTGGTCTAACCATCCTGCTAAGTTTCAATAGGGGCAGTTTAGTAAAAGTAATTGCGAGTGTTTAGCGACAAGCATGATGTAACACGACAATAGTTTAGCAGTGTAATAGATACTTAACAGTAGTCAATTAAGACGTACAGATCCATACACAGAGTCGGTTACATGCGGACAGCATAACGGCGCAAATTTAAAAGCTAGACATGCTAGGCCGCGCACTGGCACGCGGTAAGGAAGTACAGAACGAGACATAGCAAAGGCTACATCAACGTCGGAGAAAACTGTTGGAGTGAGGAATCTGCAAGTGACAACACAGGGTGTCCTCGATAAAAGGATCCTGTAAGCAGAACCTGGCCCACTATCTTGAAGAAAGGGGGGGGGTAATTTCAGAACTCTGGGTGGATGTGATCACGAGAACCTAATGTTGGAGTTAGTAAAATTTTAACTCGAAAGGAAGAGAGATCAGAGTCCCAGAGTAAAGACGAGGAAGAAAAGATCCTAATACCACCCATAAGCCACACAACCATGTTAGTAAAACAGTTTTCAAATACTAGACTCAACTTCGGCCAAGGAGTTGGAAAGGGGGTTCCTACAGGCAGTCGGCTCTGATACCAACCTGTGATGACCCTGCCTTAATCGTGCACTAATCATACACGCAAATGCACAAGATCAAGCCTAAGGACTCACTTGAAGATATCACAACACAATTCTAAAACATAAATAAAGTCATACAAGCTTTATATTACAAGCCAGGGGCCTCGAGGGCTCGAATACATAAACTCACATACAAGCGTCAGCGGAAGCACCAGATATCTAAGTACAGATATGAAACAGAAACAGATAAGCCTTTAGAAAGGCGGGGCAAAACAAAGGCTACGATCGAAAGGCGCAGGCCTCCTGCCTGGGACCCTCCGAACCTAATCCTAGTCGTCAGCAAACTCGTAGTAGTAGCCACCCTCGGGGTAGTAGTGGTAGTCGTCGGCGGGGGCAGCGGTCTCCGGGGCTCCGTCGTCTGGTTGCACCAAAAGGATATGGGGAGAAAAAGAAAGCAAAGCAACCGTGAGTACTCATCTGAAGTACTCAACAAGTAAGGATCTACACTACATATGCATCATTATCAAAGAAAGGTTGTATATGTGGACTGGGCTGCAGAAATGCCAGAATAGAGAGAAGGCTGAGTCCTATCGAAGACTAGCATCTTCAGCGGTCTTGCAGCATTAGAAGAGTGTAGATAGCACAGTATAAAGTAGTAGTAGTGTTAAGTATCAACCTCGGCAAGAGATCCTTTCTCGACTCCCTGCGAGAAAGCAATCCCAGAGCCATACTATCCACTTCTCATCACAAGTATCCAGTTCTAGTTGTATCTATCGGGATACAACTCCGAGCGTCCGTTATCGAGGATCGGCTATGCATAGATTAGTTCTTCCCTGCAGGGGTGCACCAACTTACCCACCACGGTCGATTAACTCCGGCCAGACACACTTTCCTGGGTCATGCCCGGCCTCGGCCAAACGATACGCCGCAACCCGACCTAGGCTTAACAGAGAGGTCAGCACGCCGGACTAAACCTATGCCCCCAGGGGTCTTGGGCCATCGCCCCAAGCGCTCCTGCGCGTTGCGTATGCGGCCGGTGAGCAGACCTAGCAGCCTCCAGTACAACGGAGGGTGCTTAATGTGGTCCAACCCAGCGTGCGCCACTCAGTCGCTGACAACCATTAAGGATCGGCTGATGCATACGACGCAGAGTGCCCATAACTGTTCCCATGTGATGGTTAGTGCTATCGGGCCAGAGGCCCACTCGGATCAAATATCCAAACCGTTAGTGAATTAGGAGCGCGTGATAATGAGCAGAGACTCACGATCGATGTGACCCCGTCGCCCCGTCTCGAGGACTTGCGGCAAGGGCTAAGAATGCCCGGCCGCGCCTCGTAATTTTCTCGCGGGTACTCTCTCTGGTCACCCGACTACACATCAATCGCATCACATGCTCGCGCGGGTACCCCTCAGGGCCGACCCAACTTTATCAGGGTTCATGGTTAAAGTCATAGTAACTGTGTGTTCAAACACCAGGGGGAAAACTAAGGAATCACCCTTGACGGATTCCACCTGATGTAGTCGTCAGGGTGAACTTAGGAGGAACCACCCTCGAGGTTCACACTTGAGGTGTTGCACGACGGCGTCGTTATCGGAAGTGGTGAAGGAGGAATCACCCTCGATGACCACGACCGAATAGCTACTCTACAGAGTTAATATCAGAAGTGCTAAACGAGGTATCACCCTCGGCACTCGATGGTAACGCTGCAGTGTCGTACAACTAAGGGGGGTGATGTGCGGTGCTGGGGGCTGGTCGTCGAGTCTTCCGAAGATCCAGCGGGGCAACTGGGACAAATGGGGTCACTGGGGTCTCTATCCAGCCTATACTAAGCAGTTTAGGATAAGCAGGTAAGGTATCAATAGCAGGTTACATTAAACAGGCTATGCATCAGAATAGGTAAAGCAGTAGCAGCAGCAATTCTAATGCAAGCATAAGAAAGAAGAGAATAGGCGATATAGGCATGCTCAAGGGGGGGTGCTTGCCTGGTTGCTCGGCGGCAAGGGCAAGGTCGTCAATGGTGTCGTCGATCTCCGGAGCAGCGTCGGTGTCGGGGTCTACCGAGAGAGAAGAGGGGGAGGAAACAAATAAATACACAGCAAACATATGCAACACAGAGCATGCTATGTTAACGTGCAGTGCAGGGCTGCCTAAAGACATGTCTAAATCATATTAGTTATTTTAGGATTTAAGTTGGAATTATTAACCGGTGTATATGCACTATTCATCTACCGGAAACACAGGCTAAAAGTTGCGGGTTCACCTCCATAGAGGGTCCCGACACGGAAACAGATAGCATGGTTGGATTTGTCTCGGCGTTCTGAGCAACTTTCATGTATAAAGTTTTTCGATCCGAGCTACGGTTTATTTTCTATGATTTTCTAAAGTTTTAATCATTTTTCTGGAATTAGTTAAATTATCAGAAATGCTAAAAGTGAATTATGACATCATGATGATGCAATCATTGCGTCAGCAGTGGGCTGACCAGCTGACCAGTCAATGGGCCCACTGGTCAGTGACTGGACCAGCCTAGTCAGCACATTGACCCGAGTCAACAGGGTCAACAGGGCCGCGGGGCCCATCGGCCAGTGACCCAGGTGGGTCCACGTGGTGGCCAGGTCAGCGGGCGGCGCCGGAGTTGCTCCGGCGACCGTTTTCGCGGCGGTTTCTCGCCGGAGACAGGCGGGATTGCGCTACGGGCCTCCAAAACGAGTGTCGTAACTTGCGTTCGATCGGCCGTGACCTCGCGCGTCTACCTATGATGTTGGAACGGGCGGAGGTGGCCGCTAAGCGTGTCGGCGATGAGCCGCGGCGGCGGCGAGCTACGGATCGGGGCGGAGGCACGGCTGTGGTTTGTCCTAAGGCACGCAAAATGGCTAGGCCGGCGCAGCAGCTCGCCAGAAGCACACGGGTGCCACTGGCTCGAGCCGTAGAGGCTCAGGAGCACGCTAATGGCAGCGGCGGCGACGGTCAGAGCACGGCACGGCGGCGAGCTAGATAGGAGGGAGCAGAGTGGCTCGGGAGAGAAACGGAGGGAGATGGTGGCTCACGGGGCGGCTACGAAAAGCCTGCGACAAATTAGTAGCCGTAGTGCGTCGCCTGAGATGGAGGGGATCGCCGGCGATCGGAGATGCGGTCGGGGCCGATCGGCGGCAGCAGGGCTCTCCGGCTCCGCCTAAGGGCACCAGGAGAAGAGCCAGACCTCGGCGAGGCTGGCGGACACGACGGAGGGGGACGGCGGTGGCTGTCGCCGTGGCGGAGCGAGTCGGACGGCGGCGGTTGCGCTCGGGCACGAGAGAGAAGAGGGGAGGAGAGTGGCCGACCGAGGGAGAGAGGGGGGAAACTGACGAAGGACGTCCAGGGGGAAGGGCTCGGGGTCGCCCTTATCCTCTCGGCCGCTCCTATAGCGTCGGTGGGCGTCGTGCTGTCGGCGTTTCACCGGCGCGGCGCGCGGCGACCATGGGCGAGGCGACACGGCGAAGGAAAGAGAGGGAGGAGGGAGGAATGGGCCGGCTGGCTGGGCCATCAGGCACTGTGCACTTAGGCCCAGTGCACAGTGGCCTTTTTCCTTTTTCTTTATTTCTTTTCTGTTTTTCTTTTAATAGTAGCCTTTTGCATTTTATTTTGCAATAACTATCTTTTGCAAAAATGTGCCACTGGTGAAAACAAATACTAGGGTCAGTGGTGCACTGCCACCATAAGCTTGGGATTTATTTGAATCCATTTGGAATTTTCATAATAGGAATATCATTTAAATATGCTGGAATTGTTCTGTTTTAATTGCTACTGTCCATCTTTGCATAAGAGTGATGTTGTGTTCCTTAACAAATAATTGTTGTGGAATTTTTGTCAAATGATGAACATTTTTCCAGCATCTTTTGTGCAACTTCATTTTTCAATTGAATTTGAATTGATTTCAGAGAGGGATTTGAATTGAGTTGAGCTAACACTGTGATCAAGCATTGCGTAGATGATGACTTGGCATGTTTAACAGAGAGTCACAGTGCTAGGTTACATAGGGGTGTTACAGTCGCCGCTATGTACAAAAGCAGCGGCTCTTTGCTGCTCGGAGCAGCAAGCACCGGCTGGGTGGAGAGCAGGGCTTTGAGCTCAACAAACGCTGCTTCTGCTTCAGGAGTCCACTTGAACGTATCGGATTTCTTCATCAGTCGGTACAAAGGCAATGCCTTTTCTCCAAGGCGTGAAATGAACCGGCTGAGAGCTGCAAGACAGACTGTGAGCTTCTGGACATCATATACGCGCACGGGGCGCTTCATTCGGACAATCGCACTGATTTTCTTGGGATTGGCATCTATTCCTCGTTTGGAAACAAGAAAACCGAGTAACTTGCCTCCTGGTACTCAGAAGGTGCACTTGGACGGGTTCAGCTTGATGTCGTACCTTCTCAGGTTGGCAAAGGTTTCAGCGAGATCAGTCAGCAGGTCGGAACCTTTGCGTGACTTGACCAAGATATCATCCATGTAAGCTTCGACATTCTGACTGATCTGAGTGAGCACGCACTTTTGAATCATGCGCATGAATGTGGCGCCAGCATTTTTGAGACCGAAAGGCATGTTGACATAGCAAAAACACCCGAAAGGGGTGATGAAGGCGGTCTTTATTTCATCTGGCCCATACAGTGGGATTTGATGGTACCGGAGTACGCATCAAGAAAAGACAAACGCTCACATCCCGCAGTCGAATCAACTATTTGACCGATACGGGGGAGCTGAAAATGATCTTTCGGGCAGGTCTGATTGATATGCTTGAAATCGATGCACATGCGGAGTGACTTGTCCTTCTTGGGGACCATGACGATGTTGGCGACCCACTCGGAGTGGTATATCTCGCGTATGAACTCAGCTGACAGGAGCCGAGCCACTTCCTCACCAATCGCCTTCCTCTTCTCTGCAGCGGAGTGGCGGAGATGCTCCTTGACAGGCTTGGCCTTCGAGTTGACTCGCAAATGGTGCTCAGCCAGTTCCCTGGGTACACCTGGCATGTCGGATGGTTTCCATGCAAAGATGTCCCAGTTCTCACGGAGGAACTGGATGAGTGCGGCTTCCTATTTGCTGTCGAGTGTCGCTGAGATATTGGTCGGAGTAGCCGTGGGATCCTCCGGGTGAATGTGAACTGGTTTCGTCTCTCCTGCTGACTGAAAAGCGGATTCAGATGCTGGCTTCTTAGAGTGAAACAAATCACTCGGATCGGCATTCTTCTTGTATTCCTCCAGTTCCACTACTGCCATCTGCTCATCAGCAATTTTGGATCCCTGTTGGAGACATTCTTCGGCTCTCTGTCTATTCCCCGTGATGGTGATCACACCCTTGGGTCCGGGCATCTTTAGCTTTAGGTACACATAACATGGACGGGCCATGAAACGAGCATAAGCCGGTCGGCCTAGGATAGCATGATAGGCACTGTGAAAATCCACCACTTCAAACATCAACTTTTCCTTCCGAAAATTCTTCGAGTCTCCAAAGACCACATCCAAAGCAATCTAATCGAGTGATCTTGCCTTTTTCCCTGGGATGACTCCGTGAAACTGCATGTTGCTCTCACTGAGTCAGGACATCGGAATGCCCATCCCCTTAAGGGTTTTAGCATAGAGAATGTTCAGACCACTGCCGCCATCCATAAGAACTTTGCGCAACCGAGTGCATCCAACGACTGGATCCACAACCAGAGCTTGCCACCCAGGGGTAGCAACATGAGCTGGGTGGTCCGACTGGTCGAAGGTTATGGGAGTCTTTGACCATTTGAGGTACGTTGTAGTCGTCGGAGCAACCATGTTTACCTCACGGTTGATGACTTTCAGTCGACTTTTGCTCTCAACGTCAGCAAAAATCACCAAAGTGGCATTGACCTTCGGGTAATCTTCTGCCTTTTCTTCATCCTCGTCCTTGTCAGAGCCTTTTTCACTTGGCTGACCTTCACAGAACTGTTGAATAAGAAATCTGCACTGTCGAGTGGTATGCTTGGGTAGAATCAAGTTACCCTCCTCATCTTTCTTCGTGTGAATGGCACACGGTAGATCTAGGACCTCCTGGCCCGACTGATCGTTCATCTTTTTAGGTATCCACTGCCCCTTGGGCTTCCCTTTGAACTTGCCTTGCACAGCCACTACTGCTGCTTCAGCTTGACCAGAGGCCTCAGCTTTGTGCTTCTTCTTCTGACTGGGGTTCCCATCCCCGGCATCAGGGTCTACAGCCTTTCCTTTGCCATTACGGAGGCGGTCCTCTTCCTCGCCAATTGCATACCGAGTGGCAATTTCCATCATTCAGTTCATGGTCAGGGCACCTGACCGACCAAATTTCAGTATGAGCTCTCTGTACCGGACACCTTCCTTGAAGGTGCAGACTGCTTGGTGCTCTGAAACATTCTCCACCACATGGTGAAGTGTGGTCCAACGCTGAATGTAATCCCTCAAAGTTTCATTTGGCTTCTGGACGCAATGCTGCAATTCAGTTAGACCTGCAGGTCGCTTGCAAGTGCCTTCGAATGTTTTTATAAACACTCGGGCTAAGTCTTCCCAGCAATGGATGCTGGCAGGAGTCAATTGGTTCAACCATGCTCGGGCCGATCCTTCTAACATCAAAGGCAGGTGTTTCATGGCAACATCATCATTACCTTCACCAATCTGAACAGCCACTCGGTAATCCTCCAACCACTTGTCTGGTTTCGACTCACCGGTGAATTTGTTCACGCCTGTGGCCAATCTGAAATTGGGCGGTATCTCAGCGGCTCGAATGGCCCTGCTGAAACACTCGGGCCTGGAAACAAACGCACCACTTCCACTCGGACGATCTCTATCCAGGCCCTCTCTATGAGCTCTGCCCCTGTCGACTAGGCTCTGCATGAGGACTGACCTCGCATCAAACCCAGGTCCTCGGGGGTCGACTGGATTTCTCCGCTCGTCACTGTACAGGCGCCTGTCATCATACCGCCGGGGCGTGTATGACCCACCCCTCGAAGGGGGTGTAGGCACTCGACGACAATCGTCACGGTGATGCTGAGGATCAAACTGCCCGTGGCCTCGATCCAGGAACTGGTCCTGGCGATAACCACAATCTTCACGCCACGGAGGCGATCTTGGGCTGACGGACCTTCTATGAATCCTATTGCGCGACTGAGAAACAGCCGAATTCTGCTCCCCTGCCGCTCTGAGCAGCGTCCAAATCTGCTCTAGGCCTCTTCCAGCCTCAGAACGGGATGGCTGGATCGAATCTGCAATTCTCACGGCTGCTGCAACATTCTGGATTGGAGTGCGGTATACCAGATACTCATCTCGAGATCCAGTCAGAAACAATTGTCGCTGCCGTCGACTGGAACTTGGGGGTGGCCTGCGAGTGCGGTCGTCGAGTGATTTCTGGAGATCCTCCAGGCGCGCACGTCCAGCCAGAGTGGCCACGCGTGCAACCTCCAAGGCCTGAGACTCGGCAGAGAGCTTGCTCATTCCTGCGCTGCAATTCTGCTCTTTGTTCCGCAGTGAGGGCTTGCGGGTAGTACTCGTCGTTGCCGTGTGACAGACCACCGCTTTTGCTCCCGCCACGGGGAAATCCTGGAGGGCTATGCTGGGGGCCAACCATGAGGCCTTCCGCCATGGGATCATTGCTTTCGCACTCGGAAAGCGTATCCGAGTGGCCAAACGATAAATCGATCAAGCCATAAAGGGACTCGTCGGGCTCGATTGCCATGATCTAAGGAGTGGACGACTGTCGAGCCACCGCATGCTTCACCCACCGTTGGAGCCGCGAGTGACCAGATCGCTTGCGACGGCGAGTAGCGGGGAGTGAAGATGCCACCGGAGCCGACCGATACTGATTCGACGGCTGCCGCAAGAGGACGCCATAGGAACTCGCACGGAAGTGCGCCGCTGTGCGAATAGGGAGTGCTTCGACGTCGAGGAGGGCTTCCTGGAGCCAGGCCGAATCGTCGGCGATGAAACTGAGTGCGCCGAGACGGATCTCGCGGCCCAGGCACAATCCACCGCCGGAAACCATGTCGAAGAAGTTCGAAGAATGCAACCTCGCCGGAAGTCGCTTAGACGCCTGCCCCACGGTGGGTGCCAACTGTCGTGGGAATGGATCTGACAGTAGAGGTAGGGGGTATGTAGGAGAGGGCAGAGCCTAGCTACGGCGAGATTGTACACTTAGATTTACGAGTCCAGGCCCCTCTCGGAGAAGGTAAAAGCCCTACGTCTCGGTGCTGCAGGAGCTTTGTTTCTTGGAGTGTTGAGTTACAGGAGGTGCGAACCCTTGTGTAAGAGGGGCGGGGGGGTGGCTTATATATAGAGTCCGCTGACCCCTCGCTGTCCTCCATAACGCAAGGGTCCAATGTCACAGTAAAGGTGCGAGCGTTACTGGTAACGCATACAATTATTAATCATTACAGGGACGAACTGATCGCCTGACTGTTGCCATCCTCGAGTGTCTTTAGGTCTTCTACTCCGAGTGAAATCAGGTACTCCGAGTGAATCAAGACAGTCGAGTGGTGGGGTAGCGACCGAGTGGGACTGCCGTCGAGTGACTTGCAAGCTGTGACCATTCCAGTCGACATATCCTTAGATTAACTGTGTGAATCTTGAATCCTTGAATGAGGTGTCCTTGGGTAGGTCTCGTAGGTCAGGCCTATGACCCTACCCCAAGAACATGTCATCGTCACCGCCTCCGCAGCCTCCCGCGTCTTGTGCCTCACACGGCGGGCACACCGCGCCATATTAGCGGACGAGCCATAAGTAATGTCGGTGTTTTACCTCCGGCTCTGAGCTCGGCGCAACAAGGAAGACGCGCCACCGAATGTGTTGTGTCACTGCCACGATGTTGGGGTGCCAGAAGGACACACCACCTTTGGCGAGGCAGCGGTTAGCGCCTCCAGCCACCACGCCCGGTGGATCTAGTAGCCATTTGCGCGGATGCAATGGATTTCTGCCGGACAACCATCTCCTCCTCAGGCCTGCATGGGAAGAGGTCCCAGTCAATAGATCAAGAGAGCTCGGAGTGAGATTCCTTGCCAGCCATGCCGGAGAAGGTCGAAAATCGCCGAAAAGGGGCTTGGGGTAGAGTGGAGTGGAGTGGCTAGGGTTTTGTTCGGGATGTGGATGGTGAAGGAAATATGCCCTAGAGGCAATAATAAAGTTGTTATTTTATATTTCCTTATTCAGGATAAAGGTTTATTATTCATGCTAGAATTGTATTGATCGAAAACTTAAATACATGTGTGAATACATAAACAAATACCGTGTCCCTAGTAAGCCTCTACTAGACTAGCTCGTTGATCAAAGGTGGTTAAGGTTTCCTAACCATAGACATGTGTTTTCATTTGATAACAGGATCACATCATTAGGAGAATGATGTGATGGACAAGACCCATCCGTTAGTTAGCATATTGATTGTTAAGTTTATTGCAATTGCTTTCTTGATGACAAATACATATTCCTTCGACTATGAGATTATGCAACTCCCGGATACCGGAGGAATACCTTGTGTGCTATCAAACGTCACAACGTAACTGGGTGATCATAAAGATGCTCTACAGGTATCTCCGAAGGTGTTTGTTGAGTTGGCATAGATCGAGATTAGGATTTGTCACTCCGAGTATCGGAGAGGTATCTCTGGGCCCTCTCGGTAATACACATCATAAGAAGCCTTGCAAGCAAAGTGACTAAGGAGTTAGTTGCAAGATGATGTATTACAGAATGAGTAAAGAGACTTGCCGGTAACGAGATTGAACTAGGTATGAAGATACCGACAATCGAATCTCGGGCAAGTAACATACCGATGGACAAAGGGAATTACGAATGTTGTCATAACAGTTCGACCGATAAAGATCTTCGTAGAATACGTAGGAGCCAATATAGGCATCCAGGTTCCGCTATTGGTTATTGACCGGAGGCGTCTCGATCATGTCTACATAGTTCTCGAACCCGTAGGGTCCGCACGCTTAACGTTCGTTGACGATATAGTGTTATATGAGTTATATGATTTGGTGACCGAATGTTGTTAGGAGTCCCGCATGAGATCACGGACATGACGAGGAGCTCCGGAATGGTCCGGAGGTAAAGATTGATAAATAGGACAATGGTATTCGAACACCATAAGTGTTTCGGAGTGTACCGGGTAGTCATCGGAATACCGGAGGGGGTACCGGACACCCCCGGGAGGGTAATGGGCCTATTGGGCCATTAGAGGGGAGCACACCAGCCCACAAGGGGCTGGCGCACTCCCTATGGCAGCCGGCCAAGTGAGAGAAAGGAAAGGGGGGGAGGGATTCGGCCTCCCCCTTCCTTCCCTCTTCTAGAGCTTGCGTTGGGTTTTCCCTTGAAGAGGAAAGGGTGATGCAGCAAAGTAGAGATAAGTATTTCCCTCAGTTAAGAACCAAGGTATCAAATCTAGTAGGAGATACATGCAAGTCCCCAATCTATGCACCTGCACAAACAATCAAACACTTGCACCCAACGCGATAAAGGGGTTGCCAATCCCTTCACGGTCACTTGCAAAGGTGAGATCTGATAGAGATAGATATAAAAGATTACTAAAACGTAAAATAAAATAAAACTAAATAAAACACAACAAGGTATTTTTGGGTTTTTTGGTTTATAGATCTGAAAATATATGATGGAAAATAGACCCGGGGGCCATAGGTTTCACTAGAGGCTTCTCTCTTGAAGGCAAATAATACGGTGGGTGAACAAATTACTGTCGAGCAATTGATAGAAAAGTGCAAAGTTATGACGATATCCAAGGCAATGATTATGCATATAGGAATCACGTCCGTGTCAACTAGACCGGCTCCTGCCTGCATCTACTACTATTACTCCACACATCGACCGCTATCCAGCATGCATCTAGAGTATTAAGTTCATAAAGAACGGAGTAACGCCTTAAGTAAGATGACATGATGTAGAGGGATAAACTCAAGCAATATGATGAAAACCCCAGCTTTTTACTCTTGATGGCAATAATACAATACATGCCTCGCTACCCCTACTTTGTCACTGGGTGAGGACACCGCAAGATTGAACCCAAAACTAAGCACCTCTCCCATTGCAAGAAGAACCAATCTAGTTGGCCAAACCAAACCGATAATTTGAAGAGAAATACAAAGATATCAAATCATGCATATAAGGATTCAGAGAAGATTCAAATAATATTCATAGATAAACTGATCATAAATCCACATATCATCGGATCTCAACAAACACACCGCAAAAGAATATTACATCGGATAGATCTCCAAGAACATCGAGGAGAACATGGTATTGAGAATCAAAGAGAGAGAAGAAGCCATCTAGCTACTAGCTATGGACCCGTAGGTCTGTGGTAAACTACTCACGCTTCATCGGAAGGGCAATAGAGTTGATGTAGAAGCCCTCCGTGATCGAATCCACCTCCGGCAGGATGCCGAAAAAGGCCCCAAGATGGGATCTCACGGGTACAGAAGGTTACGGTGGCGGAAAAGTATTTTGGTGGACGCCTCTGGTCATTTGGGAATATTTGGGAATTTATAGAGGAAGAATTAGGGTTAGGAGAGCTCCGAGGGGCCCACAAGCCCTCAGGGCGCCCCCCTAGGGCGCGCCCCCTGACTTGTGGAGTCCTCGGGACTCCCCTGCCTTCAACTCCAAGTTTGCTGGGTGTCTTCTGGTCCAAGAAAAATCATCGCAAAAGTTTTATTCCATTTGGACTCCGTTTGATATTCCTTTTCTGTAGACTCAAAAACACGGAAAAAAACAGAAACTGGCACTGGGCTCTAGGTTAATAAGTTAGTCCAAAAAATAATATAAAATAGCATATTAATGCATATAAAACATCCAAAACAGATAATATAATAGCATGGAACAATAAAAAATTATAGATACGTTGGAGACGTATCAAGCATCCCCAAGCTTAATTCCTGCTCGTCCTCGAGTAGGTAAATGATAAAAACATAATTTTTGATGTGGAATGCTACCTAACATATTATCCATGTAATTTTCTTTATTATGGCATGAAATTCATATCCATAATATTCAAAACAAAAGTTTAATATTGACATAAAAACAATAATACATCAAGCATACTAATAAAGAAATCATGTCTTCTCAAAATAACATGGCCAAAGAAAGTTATCCCTACAAAATCATATAGTCTGGCTATGCTCTATCTTCATCACACAAAGTATTAAATCATGCACAACCCCGATGACAAGCCAAGCAATTATTTCATACTTTTGATGTTCTCAAACTTTTTCAACTTTCACGCAATACATGAGCATGAGCCATGGATATAGCACTATAGGTGGAATAGAATATGGTGGTTGTGGAGAAGACAAAAAGAAGGAGATAGTCTCACATCAACTAGGCGTATCAACGGGCTATGGAGATGCCCATCAATAGATATTAATGTGAGTGAGTAGGGATTGCCATGCAACGGATGCACTAGAGCTATAAGTTTATGAAAGCTCAAAAGAACTAAGTGGGTGTGCATCCAACTCGCTTGCTCATGAAGACCTAGGGCAATTTGAGGAAGCCCATCATTGGAATATACAAGCCAAGTTCTATAATGAAAAATTCCCACTAGTATATGAAAGTGACAACATAGGAGACTCTCTATCATGAAGATCATGGTGCTACTTTGAAGCACAAGTGTGGTAAAAGGATAGTAGCATTGTCCCTTCTCTCTTTTCTCTCATTTTTTTATTTGGGCTTCTTTGGCCTCTTTTATTTTTGTAAAGTCCGGAGACTCATCCCAACTAGTGAGGGAATCATAGCTTCCATCATCCTTTCCTCACATGGGACAGTGCTCTAATAATGATGATCATCACACTTTTATTTACTTAAAACTCAAGAATTACAACTCGATACTTAGAACAAAAATATGACTCTATATGAATGCCTCCGGTGGTGTACCGGGATGTGCAATGATCTAGCATAGCAATGACTTCAAAAAACGGACAAGCCATGAAAACACCATGCTAGCTATCTTACGATCATGCAAGGCAATATGACAATGATGGAGCGTGTCATAATAAAACGGAACGGTGGAAGTTGCATGGCAATATATCTCGGAATGACTATGGAAATGCCATAATAGGTAGGTATGGTGGCTGTTTTGAGGAAGGGTATATGGTGGGTGTAGTGCACCGGCGAAAGTTGCGCGGTACTAGAGAGGCTAGCAATGGTGGAAGGGTGAGAGTGCGTATAATCCATTGACTCAACATTAGTCATAAAGAACTCACATACTTATTGCAAAAGTCTATTAGCTATCGAAACAAAGTACTACACGCCTACTCCTAGTGGGATAGATTGGTAGGAAAAGACCATCGCTCGTCCCCGACCGCCACTCATAAGGAAGACAATCAATAAATAAATCATGCTCCGACTTCATCACATAACGGTTCACCATACGTGCATGCTACGGGAATCACAAACTTTAACACAAGTATTTCTACCATCCACAATTACTCACTAGCATGACTCTAATATCACCATCTTTATATCTCAAAACAATCATAAGAAATCAAACTTCTCATAGTATTCAATGCTCTTTATATGAAAGTTTTTATTATATCCCTCTTGGATGCCCATCATATTAGGACAAAATTCATAACCTATGCAAATTACCATACTGTTTAGAGAGACTCTCAAAATAATATAAGTGAAGCATGAGAGTTCAACAATTTCTATAAAATAAAGCCACCGCCGTGCTCTAAAAAGATTTAAGTGAAGCACTAGAGCGAAATTGCCTAGCTCAAAAGATATAAGTGAAGCACATAGAGTATTCTAATAAATTCATGATTCATGCGTGTCCCTCTCAAAATGTGTGTACAGTAAGGATGATTGTGGCAAACTAAAAAGCAAAGACTCATATCATACAAGACGCTCCAAGCAAAACACATATCATGTGGTGAATAAAAATATAGCCTCAAGTAAATTTACCGATAGACGAAGACGAAAGAGGGGATGCCATCCGGGGCATCCCCAAGCTTAGATGCTTGGTTGTCCTTGAATATTACCTTGGGGTACCTTGGGCATCCCCAAGCTTAGGCTCTTGCCACTCCTTATTCCATAGTCCATCAAATTTTTACCCAAAACTTGAAAACTTCACAACACAAAACTCAACAGAAAACTCATGAGATCCGTTAGTATAAGAAAATAAATCACCACTTTTTGGTATTGTTGTGAACTCATCTTTTATTTATATTGGTGTAATATCTACTGTATTCCAACTTCTCCATGGTTCATACCCCCCGATACTACCCATAGATTCATTAAAATAAGCAAACAACACATAGAAAACAGAATCTGTCAAAAATAGAACAGTCTGTAGCAATCTGTAAACTTCGTATACTTCTGTAACTGCAAAAATTAGGAGAACCTGGGAAATTTTTATATAAATCTTGTGTAAAAACTTCAGATCAAAAGCACGCTTCTGTGATTTTTTTAAATTGTTTTTCTGAGCACAAAAGTTTCTGTTTTTCAGCAAGATCAAATCAACTATCACCGTAAGCTATCCCAAAGGTCTTACTTGGCTCAAACACTAACTAAAACACCAAAACACAATTACTACAGAGGTAATAATGTGTATTTATTGAAAAACAGAACCAAAAAAATAAAAATAAAAATAAAATTGGGTTGCCTCCCAACAAGCGCTATTGTTTAACGCCCCTAGCTAGGCATAAAACATAGATCTAGGTATTGTCATCTTTGGTATGCAATCCATAAGTAGCTCTCATAATAGATTCATATGGCAACTTAATTTTATTTCTTGGAAAGTGTTCCACGCCCTTCCTTAACGGAAATTGAAATCTAATGTTTTCTTCTTTCATATCAATAATTGCACCAATCATTCTAAGGAAATGTCTACCAAGAATAATAGGACATATAGGATTGCAATCTATATCAAGCACAATGAAATCTACGGGCACATAATTCCTATTTGCAACAATAAGAACATCATTAATTCTTCCCATAGGTTTCTTAATAGTGGAATCCGCGAGATGCAAATTTAATGAACAATCATCAAATTCACGAAAACCTAGCACATCGCATGAATTTTTTGGAATCGTGCAAACGCTAGCATCCAAATCACACAAAGCATGGCACTCATAATCTTTAATTTTAATCTTAATAGTAGGTTCCCACTCATAATAAATCTTTCTAGGGATAGAAACTTCCAACTCAAGTTTTTCTTCAAAAGATTTCATCATAGCATCAACGATATGTTTAGTAAAAACTTTATTTTGATTATAAGCATGAGGAGAATTTAACATGGATTGCAACAAGGAAATACAATATATCAAAGAACAATTATCATAATTAAAGTCCTTGAAATCCAAAAGAGTGGGTTCATTGCTACTTAAAGTTTTGACCTCTCCAATCCCACTTTTATCAATTTTTGCATTAAGATCTAAAAACTCCGAATCATTGGGATGCCTTCTAGCTAAAGTTGACTCATCTCTAGTCCCATCTTTATCAAGATTTATATTAGAAAACAAAGATTCAATAGGAGTCACACCAATCACTTGAAGATCTTCATCATTATTTTCACAAGATTTCGGTTTAGCGGCCATCTTATTTACCAAAGTGGTTTGTTTATCAGAAATTTGGCCTACTAAATTTTCAAGTTGAGCAAATTGAGATTTAAGACCATAAAATTCTTTGGACATATCATCAAGCTCTTTATTAATGTACTCCATCATAGTTTTTTGTTCTTTAAGCTCATTCCTAAAGAAACTATTATGCTCAAATTGTAAAGGCATGAAGCTCTTAGCATTTTTCTCAATTTCTTCCAACTTCCTATAGTAAGGATCAAAGCTCTTGGGTTGAGCCATAAGGGCAAACAAGCAATCTAGCAAACGAGCAAACAAAAAGCAAACGAAAAGGCGAACGGAAGAAGGGTGAATAAAAAGGCAAATCTTTTTGTATTTTTTTGAAAATTATTTTAGAAGTGGGGGAGTGGAAAATGAGAGGCAAATGGCAAATAATGTAATGCAAGAGATGAGGGTTTATGGTGGGTACTTGGTAGGCTTGATGTAGATCTCCCCGGCAACGGCGCCATAAATTCTTCCTGCTACTTCTTGAGCTTGCGTTGGTTTTTCCCTGGAAGAGGAAAGGGTGATGCAGCAAAGTAGAGATAAGTATTTCCCTCAGTTAAGAACCAAGGTATCAAATCCAGTAGGAGATACAAGCAAGTCCCCAATCTATGCACCTGCACAAACAATCAAACACTTGCACCCAACGCGATAAAGGGGTTGTCAATCCCTTCACGGTCACTTGCAAAGGTGAGATCTGATAGAGATAGATATAAAAGATTACTAAAACATCAAATAAAATAAAAGTAAATAAAACGCAGCAGGGTATTTTTGGGTTTTTAGGTTTATAGATCTGAAAATATATGATGGAAAATAGACCCGGGGGCCATAGGTTTCACTAGAGGCTTCTCTCTTGAAGGCAAATAATACGGTGGGTGAACAAATTACTATCGAGCAATTGATAGAAAAGCGCAAAGTTATGATGATATCCAAGGCAATGATTATGCATATAGGCATCACGTCCGTGTCAAGTAAACCGACTCCTGCCTGCATCTACTACTATTACTCCACACATCGACCGCTATCCAGCATTCATCTAGAGTATTAAGTTCATAAAGAACGGAGTAACGCCTTATGTAAGATGACATGATCTAGAGGGATAAACTCAAGCAATATGATGAAAACCCCATCTTTTTACCCTTGATGGCAACAATACAATACGTGCCTCGCTACCCCTACTTTGTCACAGGGTGAGGACACCGCAAGATTGAACCCAAAACTAAGCACCTCTCCCATTGCAAGAAGAACCAATCTAGTTGGCCAAACCAAACCGATAATTTGAAGAGAAATACAAAGATATCAAATCATGCATATAAGGATTCAGAGAAGATTCAAATAATATTCATAGATAAACTGATCATAAATCCACATATCATCGGATCTCAACAAACACACAGCAAAAGAATATTACATCGGATAGATCTCTAAGAACATCGAGGAGAACATGGTATTGAGAATCAAAGAGAGAGAAGAAGCCATCTAGCTACTAGCTATGGACCCGTAGGTCTGTGGTAAACTACTCACGCTTCATTGGAAGGGCAATAGAGTTGATGTAGAAGCCCTCCGTGATCGAATCCCCCTCCGGCAGGATGCCGGAAAAGGCCCCAAGATGCGACCTCACGGGTACAGAAGGTTACGGCGGCGGAAAAGTATTTTGGTGGACGCCTCTGGTCGTTTGGGAATATTTGGGAATTTATAGAGGAAGAATTAGGGTTAGGAGAGCTCCAAGGGGCCCACAAGCCCTCAGGGCGCGCCCCCTGGCTTGTGGAGTCCTCGGGACTCCCCTGCCTTCAACTCCAAGTTTGCTCGGTGTCTTCTGGTCCAAGAAAAATCATCGCGAAAGTTTTATTCCGTTTGGACTCCGTTTGATATTCCTTTTCTGTAAAACTCAAAAACAAGGAAAAAACAGAAATTGGCACTGGGCTCTAGGTTAATAAGTTAGTCCCAAAAATAATATAAAATAACATATTAATGCATATAAAACATCCAAAATAGATAATATAATAGCATGGCACAATAAAAAATTATAGATACATTGGAGACGTATCAGTCACTGAGCTGAACTTGTGCTGAACGCGGAGGTGCCGTATGTTCAGTACTCGATCGGTTGGAGCGCGAAGAAGTTCGACTACATCAACAGCATTAACAAACGCTTCCGCTTACGGTCTATAAGGGTACGTAGACACACTCTCCCCTCTCGTTGCTATGCATCTCCTTGATAGATCTTGCGTGTGCGTAGAAGTTTTTTTGTTTTCCATGCAACGTTTCCCAACAGTGGCATCCGAGCCAGGTCTATGCGTAGGTGATATGCACGAGTAGAACACAAAGAGTTGTGGGCGGTGATAGTCATACTGCTTACCACCAATGTCTTATTTTGATTCGGCGGTATTGTGGGATGAAGCGGCCCGGACCAACCTTACATGTCCACGCACATGAGACCGGTTCCACCGACTGACATGCAACTAGTTTTGCATAAAGGTGGCTGGCGGGTGTCTGTTTCTCCTACTTTAGTTGAATCGGATTTGACTACGGCCGGTCCTAGAAGAAGGTTAAAACATCAAACTTGATGAATCACCGTTGTGGTTTTTGCGTAGGTAAGAACGGTTCTTGCTAGAAGCCCGTAGCAGCCACGTAAAACTTGCAACAACAAAGTAGAGGACGTCTAACTTGTTTTTGCAGGGCATGTTGTGATGTGATATGGTCAAGACGTGATGTGATATATGTTGATGCATGAGATGATCATGTTTTGTAATATCGACAACCGGCAGGAGCCTTAGGGTTCTCTCTTTATTGTATGAAATGCAAGCGCCATGTAATTGCTTTACTTTATCGTTATGCGTTAGCAATAGTTGTAGAAGCAATAGTTGGCGAGACGAACCCGATGCAACGATGGAGATCAAGGTGTCGAGCCGGTGACGATGGAGATCATGACGATGCTTTGGAGATGGAGATCAAAAGCACAAGATGATGATGGCCATATCATGTCACATATTTTGATTGCATGTGATGTTTATCCTTTATGCATATTATTTTGCTTAGAACGGCGGTAGCATTATAAGATGATCCCTTCACTAAATTTCAAGATAAAAGTGTTCTCCCCGAGTATGCACCATTGCCAAAGTTCGTCATTTCGAAGTACTTCGTGATGATCGGGTGTGATACACTCTACGTTCACATACAACGGGTGTAAGACAGTTTTGCACATGCATAATACTTGGGTTAAACTTGACGAGCCTAGCATGTACAGACATGGTCTTGGAACACTGGAGACCGAAAGGTCGAACGTGATTCATATAGTAGATATGATCAACATAGAGATGTTCACCATTGATGACTACCCCATCTCACGTGATGATCGGACATGGGTTAGTTGATTTGGATCATGTATCACTTAGATAACCTGAGGCATGTTTATTTAAGTGGGAGTTCATTAGTAATTTGATTAATTGAACTTAATTTATCATGAACTTAGTCTTATAGTTTTGCATATCTATGTTGTAGATCAATGGCCCCAGCTACCGTTCCCCTGAATTTTAATGCATACCTAGAGAAAGCTAAGTTGAAAGATGATGGTAGCAACTACACGGACTGGGTCCGTAACTTGAGGATTATCCTCATTGCTGCACAGAAGAATTATATCCTTGATGCACCGTTGGGTGACAGACCTGCTGCAGGAGCTGAAGCAGATGTTATGAACATCTGGCAAGCTCGATCTGATGACTACTCGATAGTTCAGTGCGCCATGCTTTACGGCTTAGAACCGGGACTTCAAAGACGTTTTGAACGTCATGGAGCATATGAGATGTTCCAAGAGTTGAAGTTAATATTTCAAGCAAATGCCCAGGTTGAGAGATATGAAGTCTCCAACAAGTTCTATAGCTGCAAGATGGAGGAGAACAGTTCTGTCAGTGAACATATACTCAAAATGTCTGGGTATCATAACCACTTGACTCAGCTGGGAGTTGATCTTCCAGTTGATAGTGTTATTGACAGAGTTCTTCAGTCACTGCCACCAAGCTACAAAGGCTTCGTGATGAACTATAATATGCAAGGGATGAATAAAACGATTCCTGAGCTCTTCGCAATGCTTAAGGCCGCGGAGGTAGAAATCAAGAAGGAGCATCAAGTGTTGATAGTTAACAAGACCACTAGTTTCAAGAAAAAGGGCAAGGGAAAGAAAGGGAACTTCAAGAAGAATGGCAAGCAAGTTGCCACTCCTGGGAAGAAGCCCAAAGCTGGACCCAAGCCTGAAACTGAGTGCTTCTACTGCAAAGGGAATGGTCACTGGAAGCGGAACTGCCCCAAATACTTGGCGGATAAGAAGGATGGCAAAGTAAACAAAGGTATATTTGATATACATGTTATTGATGTGTACCTTACTAATGCTCGTAGCAGCGCCTGGGTATTTGATACTGGTTCAGTTGCTCATATTTGTAACTCGAAACAGGAGCTATGGAATAAACGAAGATTGGCTAAGGACGAGGTGACGATGCGCGTCGGGAATGGTTCCAAGGTCGATGTGATCGCCGTCGGCACGCTACCTCTACATCTACCTTCGGGATTAGTTTTAGACCTCAATAATTGTTATTTGGTGCCCGTGTTGAGCATGAACATTATATCTGGATCTTGTTTATTGCGAGACGGTTATTCATTTAAATCAGAGAATAATTGTTGTTCTATTTATATGAGTAATATCTTTTATGGTCATGCACCCTTGATGAATGGTCGATTTTTGTTGAATCTCGATCGTAGTGATACACATATTCATAATGTTGATGCCAAAAGATGCAAAGTTGATAATGATAATGCAACATACTTGTGGCACTGCCGTTTAGGTCATATTGGTGTAAAGCGCATGAAGAAACTCCATGCAGATGGAATTTTGGAATCACTTGATTATGAATCATTTGATACTTGCGAACCATGCCTCATGGGCAAGATGACTAAAACTCCGTTCTCCGGAACAATGGAGCGAGCTAAGGACTTATTGGAAATAATATATACCGATGTATGCGGTCCGATGAGTGTTGAGGCACGCGGTGGGTATCGTTATTTTCTGACCTTCACAGATGATTTGAGTAGGTATGGGTATATCTACTTGATGAAACACAAGTCTGAAACATTTGAAAAGTTCAAAGAATTTCAGAGTGAAGTGGAGAATCATCGTAACAAGAAAATAAAGTTTCTACGATCTGATCGCGGAGGCGAATATTTGAGTTACGAGTTTGGCCTTCATTTAAAACAATGTGGAATTGTTTCACAACTCACGCGACCTGGAACACCACAGCGTAATGGTGTGTCCGAACGTCGTAACCGTACTTTATTGGATATGGTGCGTTCTATGATGACTCTTACCGATTTACCGCTATCATTTTGGGGTTATGCATTAGAGACAACCGCATTCACGTTAAATAGGGCACCGTCTAAATCCGTTGAGACGACACCGTATGAATTATGGTTTGGCAAGAAACCTAAGTTGTCGTTTCTTAAAGTTTGGGGTTGCGACACTTTTGTCAAAAGGCTTCAGCCTGGTAAGCTCGAACCCAAATCGGAGAAGTGCGTCTTCATAGGATACCCTAAGGAAACAATTGGGTACACCTTCTACCACAAATCCGAAGGGAAGATCTTTGTTGCTAAGAATAGATCCTTTCTAGAGAAGGAGTTTCTCTCGAAAGAAGTGAGTGGGAGGAAAGTAGAACTTGATGAGGTAATTGTACCTTCTCTCGAATTGGAAAATAGCACATCACAGAAAACCGTTCCCGTGATGCCTACACCAACTAGAGAGGAAGCAAATGATAATGATCATGAAACTTCAGATCAAGTTACTACTGAACCTCGTAGGTCGACCAGAGCACGATCCGCACCAGAGTGGTACGGTAATCCTGTCCTGGAAGTTATGTTACTAGACCATGGCGAACCTACGAACTATGAAGAAGCTATGATGAGCCCAGATTCCGACAGATGGCTTGAGGCCATGAAATCTGAGATAGGATCCATGTATGAGAACAAAGTATGGACTTTGGTGGACTTGCCCGATGATCGGCAAGCCATAGAAAATAAATGGATTTTCAAGAAGAAGACTGACGCTGATGGTAATGTTACTGTCTACAAAGCTCGACTTGTTGCGAAAGGTTTTTGACAAGTTCAAGGAGTTGACTACAATGAGACTTTCTCACCCGTTGCGATGCTTAAGTCCATCCGAATCATGTTAGCAATTGCCGCATTTTATGATTATGAAATCTGGCAAATGGATGTCAAAACTGCATTCCTTAATGGATTTCTTAAAGAAGAGTTGTATATGATGCAACCAGAAGGTTTTGTCGATCCTAAAAGTGCTAACAAAGTGTGCAAGCTCCCTCGATCCATCTATGGACTGGTGCAAGCATCTCAGAGTTGGAATATACGCTTTGATGAGGTGATCAAAGCATATGGTTTTATACAGACTTACGGTGAAGCCTGTATTTACAAGAAAGTGAGTGTGAGCTCTGTAGCATTTCTAATATTATATGTGGATGACATATTGTTGATTGGAAATGATATATAATTTATGGATAGCATAAAAGGATACTTGAATAAGAATTTTTCAATGAAAGACCTCAGTGAAGCTGCTTATATATTGGGCATCAAGATCTATAGAGATAGATCAAGACGCTTGATGGGACTTTCACAAAGCACATACCTTGATAAAGTTTTGAAGAAGTTCAAAATGAATCAGTCAAAGAAAGGGTTCTTGCCTGTGTTACAAGGTGTGAAGTTGAGTCAGACTCAAAGCCTGACCACTGCAGAAGATAGAGAGAAAATGAAAGTCATTCCCTATGCCTCAGCCATAGGTTCTATCATGTTTGCTATGCTATGTACCAGACCTGATGTGTGCCTTGCCATAAGTCTGACAGGGAGGTACCAAAGTAATCCAGGAGTGGATTACTAGACAGCGGTCAAGAACATCCTGAAGTACCGCAAAATGACAAAGGATATGTTTCTCGTTTATGGAGGTGACGAAGAGCTCGTCGTAAATGGTTACGTCGATGCTAGCTTCGACACAGATCCGGATGACTCTAAGTCACAAACCGGATACGTATTTATATTGAATGGTGGAGCTGTCAGTTGGTGCAGTTCCAAGCAGAGCATCATGGCGGGATCTACGTGTGAAGCGGAGTACATAGCTGCTTTAGAAGCAGCACATGAAGGAGTCTGGATGAAGGAGTTCATATCCGATCTGGGTGTAATACCCAGTGCATCGGGTCCAATGAAAAATCTTTTGTGACAACACTGGAGCAATTGCCTTGGCAAAGGAATCCAGGTTTCACAAGAGAACCAAACACATCAAGAGACGCTTCAACTCCATTCATGAAAAGGTCAAGGATGGAGACATAGAGATTTGCAAAATACATACGGATCTGAATGTGGCAGACCCGTTGACTAAGCCTCTTCCGCGAGCAAAACATGATCAGCACCAAGACTCCATGGGTGTTAGATTCCCTACAATGTAATCTAGATTATTGACTCTAGTGCAAGTGGGAGACTGAAGGAAATATGCCCTAGAGGCAATAATAAAGTTGTTATTTTATATTTCCTTATTCATGATAAATGTTTATTATTCATGCTAGAATTGTATTGATCGGAAACTTAAATACATGTGTGAATACATAGACAAATACCGTGTCCCTAGTAAGCCTCTACTAGACTAGCTCGTTGATCAAAGATGGTTAAGGTTTCCTAACCATAGACATGTGTTGTCATTTGATAACGGGATCACATCATTAGGAGAATGATGTGATGGACAAGACCCATCCGTTAGCTTAGCATATTGATTGTTAAGTTTATTGCTATTGCTTTCTTGATGACAAATACATATTCCTTCGACTATGAGATTATGCAACTCCCGGATACCGGAGGAATACCTTGTGTGCTATCAAACGTCACAACGTAACTGGGTGATCATAAAGATGCTCTACAGGTATCTCCGAAGGTGTTTGTTGAGTTGGCATAGATCGAGATTAGGATTTGTCACTCAGAGTATCGGAGAGGTATCTCTGGGCCCTCTCGGTAATACACATCATAAGAAGCCTTGTAAGCAAAGTGACTAACGAGTTAGTTGCAAGATGGTGTATTACGGAACGAGTAAAGAGACTTGCCGGTAACGAGATTGAACTAGGTATGAAGATACCGACGATCGAATCTCGGGCAAGTAACATACCGATGGACAAAGGGAATTACGTATGTTGTCATAACGGTTCGACCGATAAAGATCTTCGTAGAATATGTAGGAGCCAATATGGGCATTCAGGTTCCGCTATTGGTTATTGACCGGAGAGGTGTCTCGGTCATGTCTACATAGTTCTCGAACCCGTAGGGTCCGCACGCTTAACGTTCGTTGACGATATAGTGTTATATGAGTTATATGATTTGGTGATCGAATGTTGTTCGGAGTCCCGAATGAGATCACAGATATGACGAGGAGCTCCGGAATGGTCCGGAGGTAAAAATTGATAGATAGGATGATGGTATTCGGACACCGAAAGTGTTTCGGAGTGTACCGGGTTGTCATCGGAATAGTGGAGGGGGTACCGGACACCCCCGGGAGGGTAATGGTCCTATTGGGCCGTTAGAGGGGAGTACACCATCCCACAAGGGGCTGGCGCACCCCCTATGGCAGCCGGCCAAGTGGGAGAAAGGAAAGGGGGGATTCGGCCTCCCCCTTCCTTCCCTCTCCCCCCTTTCCCTTTTCCCCTCCGACAAATATGGAAGGGGGGACAGCCAAGGGCAGGAGCCCAAGTAGCATTCGGCCCTACTTGGGGCGCCCCTTGGCCTCTCCCCTCTCCCCCCACCTATATATATGTGGGGGGGGAGGCACACATAACCACGACAATTGCTTAGCTGTGTGCGGCGCCCCCCTCCATCATTTAGACCCTCGGTCATATTTTCGTAGTTCTTAGGCGAAGCCCTGCGGAGATAACTTCACCATCACCGTCACCACGTCGTCGTGCTGCCGGAACTCATCCACTACTTCGCCGTCTTGCTGGATCAAGAAGGCGAGGACGTCACCGAGCTGAACGTGTGCTGAACGCGGAGGTGCCGTACGTTCGGTACTCGATCGGTTGGAGCGCGAAGAAGTTCGACTACGTCAACCACGTTAACAAACGCTTCCGCTTACGGTCTACGAGGGTACGTAGACACACTCTCCCCTCTCATTGCTATGCATCTCCTTGATAGATCTTGCGTGTGCGTAGAATTGTTTTTGTTTTTCATGCAACGTTTCCCAACAGATGGTAACAAATATATATGGGATCAGGGTGGGCCAGCGCGAGCCAGATCTAATGTGTGTTTTTAGGCAAAGATCTAATGTGGTGGACGCCCCCGGGCACATCCGGTCCTCCTCATATCCGCCACAGATTTGTGTTGGATATGAGGGGTGTCAGTCAGCCCGGATGTATAGGGCCGATTTGAGACACCCGTCTGGATCGGGATTTTGTCACCGGTTAGTGACTGGGCCGTCCGGGCGGACGTATTGGGGAGGGGGGAGGGGTGGGGAACCTGGTTGTAGATGCTCTTAGGATCAAATCATCTCCCCTTCTCAATTGAACAAAAATAGTAACTGGCGAATGTTCCCCACGAGGGCGACCCTGGCGAACGCCCTCCCAGCGTTGCATGGATCTTCATGCAGGGGCATTGCCACGTCGGATGGTTCGAGGCGTTCACTGTCTACCGATTCTTGGCACACTCTTTTTATCCAAAAATTGTGTAACCCGCACGCAGGGGAGATATCAAACCGTGACCTCTTGTGAGAGCGTGGGGCTTTTTGCCACTGGACTGGAGAGGGGGGTTAGTATTCGTGTTAAAACTGATATTTATAATATTATTTTTGCAAGAAACTGATATTTATATATAACTTGGCATTTTAAAGATTTTTTTGTGTTTAATCGTCTGAAAATCCTGGTTTTTTATAGGACAATTTTATTATTATTAGGATGGTATTTTTATTATAAGAGGATGGGAACTTTGTTATTAAGAGGATGCCATTTTTATAATTGAGAGGATCACATTTTTATTTTTAATGGCATGACAGTTTTATTAATAAGGGCATCACATTTATTAATAATAGGATAACATTTTTATTAATGTGATGATGGCTTTTTTTATCATTAAGATGGTGGCATTTTTAATAGTGAGAGGATGACATTTTTATTTTTAATGGCATGGCAGTTTTATTAATAAGAACATGACATTTTATTTATTTATAATAGGATTGCATTTTTATTATTGAGAGGATGTCATTTTTAATATTGAGAGGTGCCATTTTTTCACTGTCACTTTTTCTTTTGCACATAAGATTTTGGGTGATGACGAGAAACATGGCAACTTTTATGGCATTTTTTCGTTTTTCTGATTTTTGTTCATGACATTTTCTAAAAAAAACCAACTATTTAATGTGCATTTGGGCCAATTGGGGGGTCGCTATGGCCCTCCCCGCTAGCGAACGAGGGAAACGTTCGCTGGAGGACCTTCCCCGAGCGAACGAATTCGTTGGATGGGAGGCTCCTCCTGGCGACTGGTCGGCGGATATTGGGGTCCTAATTGAAAGCTTAACCTCAATCACCCCTCTTCCATCTATGCTCGTCTCCGGCACCCCACCGCCAAACTGCAGATCCAGGCCGGGTCGCATACGTACAACAAGTACGATTTGCAGGGACCCACGAGGGGGAGTCCAGAATCATTATTAGCTTTTTTTGAGGGAACATCATTAGTTTACGTCTTTCATTTCATGCCACTATGATGCGCGTGACCTCCCACAAGGCCACAATGACACGTATACTACTGCATCCCATAAGAAAAACGTATACTAGTGCCCCGTACGTATGTGTTTCCTGGCAATGATTTCCGAAACCTCAAGTTTCAAGGCGTCCATGATCTCCAATTCAGTACCGTGTTGAAAACCACACGAAGTACGTAGGGGCCACCTAAGACTGAACGAGCTTTGCATGCGTGCATGCATGCATGCACAACACGCCGTTGGCCGCGGCCGGCCTGGTTGCCTTGGCCTCCTTTTCTTTCTTTTGACCGAAAACAGTTGCGTCAAATTTTACCGAATGGGACATGCTCATGTGTTTTTCCCAGCTTTACCTGTAGACTTGACATATTATTCATGTTTGTAAGGTTCGCTTCCGCACTTTCTTTTCGCTCGAAAAAGCTACGCTACCTTGCCTACATAAACGGAAAAGACCATGGCCTTGTTCAAAAAAAGAAAAAGAAAGCATGACCAGTCTTGCTCAGCGATCAGTCCAAGTGCATGCGATGAGGAGACCGAGCTCCTTCACTGCGGAGAGAGAGATACAAGAGGCGACAAGGACTTGCGTGATGGGTTACATCGAGCAGCAGGTGCATCGCAAGCCAGGGGAGGCATTCAATCGAGTGGGGGCAAGCGCGTGCATGCATGGATGTGGTGCCGGTGCAGGGTCGGTGTGCATTCGCTGCGGTGCTCACCGAGGCCAGGCAGGCATTATTGTGCACGCAGAGCAGTGAAAACGAGCAGCATGGAAGGGAGGGAACGCAGCAGGAAAAGCGTGCAGACTCAGGGCACTAGCTAGCTAGCTAGCACACCGTGATGGGCGCATGGGTGCATGCGCCGAGTACGTAGAAAAACCGCAAGCCAGCACCGGCCGGCCGCAGGGGCAGGGGCAGGGTGGAGGAAGAGGAGCCGACCGCATGCTCAGGCGCGACTAGGACTAGCCTCGCAGCCACGCCGGCCTAGGCCAGTCTTTCCGGTCCATGTAGGTGCATGCGCGTGTGCGCGGCGCAGATGTGGAGCTCATGAGTGCGGCGACTGCACATGCACCTGCATTCATATCTCTGCCTGCAGTTTCGGCCATTGCACAAAGTGCCCCGGCCAAGATTGGTCGTTGAAAACTTCTGCTTCTGGAGATCCAAAGAGAAAGTTGCATGCTTCCTGTTCAAGACATGGATGGCAGCAACGCAACGGGAGAGGGGGAGAGAGAGAGAGAGAGAGGCGGATGTGTGTGTGTGTGTGGGGGGGGGGGGGGGGGGGGGGGGGGGGGGGGGGGGGGTGGTGCAGTTGTGCAGGTAGAGGATATACAAAATCTTATTGGCAAAAGGATTGCCTCTTTGCAGGGACTAGTACGCATGTGCGTTGCTCGCTTAATATATATAACCATGTATAGAATAACCTTCCCCAAAAAAATATATGATAAGCTTCTTGAAAATTTGAAATTTCACGCGAAGTGCATAGTACTAATTCTTTTCTTATACATTTTTTAACAGCAACCTCTCATTTATTTAATCAAAGTATGCAGGATTCTCTGCCGAGATAAAGTGTCTCATACATAATTTGTAACATCATTCTTCATGAATCAATATTCCTCTTGAATCAAATATCACACGTATTTTATGTACAGATCAAGAAACCAAGTTCTTCCATATATAATAAGCTCTATATATAAAGCGGGGCGAAAGCCTTTTTCGGTATAATAAGCTCTCTCATCTCAGGAACTGATCATACAAAAACATCTGAAGCTTTACTCCACTACTCTAACTTTATGTACCTGCACAGTTCAAATGGAAATCAACCATTGTGCAAATACAAAAGGTAAGAGCCTAGACATTACCGTGTTTCAAGTTGTGCCTTGAATTACTTAGTCCACCTTTCATAAACAAAGATGTCTGGACATGCATCGTCTCCAACATATAATATATAATTTGTCCGTCACTTTTTGTATGTACATTAATACAATAATTATAAAATTACGTTTTCATGAAAATTTGCTGATACATTTTCACCTAAACAATTTGAATACCTTCTCTTCTCAAGAAAACAATCTGAATACACTTTTTATGGCATGAGCAAAATTTAGACGGCATGCTTTCTAGGCCCAGTTCTTTTGGCCGATTCTCTCAGAATCTTGAGAATCAACCCTCCACCCAGCTTCCCCCAGAATCTTGAACTCATATTTTTTTTACAATCCTAGCTAGTTAGGATGTAAATAACTAGGATTGTAAAAAATATATGGGTTCAAGATTCTGGGAGAAGCTGGGTGGAGGGTCGATTATCAAGATTCTAGGAGAATCGGCCAAAAGAACTGGGCCCTAGTATGCTATCTATTTAGGAACAGACATAGTAGTCCATAACCAGGTTGATAGCACATACATCACCCAATTCTCTCCTGTTGAAGCAAGGTTACTTGGAAATTGCAATGCAACACGCAGTTGGGATTGAACAGTTGGATGCATTGCCATGACCTGACTCAAAGCAGAAAGCGGAAAGAAAAAATCAGAGGTTCGTATGGAAGTCCTAAGACAACAATAGCACCCCAAAGATGGAAAAGCAATCATCATGTTGTAGATATGAATATTTGATGCATAATCATATATACATGATGTTGTCTCGTCTTCTTGCGCAATGCATGTCTCGAACTCTTGACTAATACAAAAAATCAATAAAAATGATTTACAAGCTTATTAACAGTACATTGGTTATGATCATGCCCTTGAATGGTAAACTAACAGCAGCACTGCACTCAATTTTTATTATATTCCGTGGGACCAACAACTATTTTGCTGCCTCCTGCCTACAGTTTGAAGTTTCACAAGTTGCCAATGCAAGTCTGTCATGGATAAGCCTAAATGTGGCAAAAGTTCAGTGGTGTGTGGTAGAAGGTAGAGTAAGTGGAAAATACAACATCAAGCTTTGCTGTCCATATAGACATTGTCGATTTCCAAAATTGGTGACTAATTTTATCAGCATCTCCGAGATGTCTGCAGACAAGAAAAAAAATAGTACAAACATCATGATACTCAATGATGCATAAATTAGAAAAAAATTCTTGCTGGAAGCAGACCATACTTGATGGTCCAGAGGAATGTTCTGACCCTTGAATTCCAGAAGATGCATACTGGAAGCAGTAGCAGGGGAGATCATTGATTGCTCAAAATGAGCAGGAGAAAGGCAGATAGAAAAAAATCAGATCTTCTCATATCATTATTCAGTATAGAAGTTAAGGACAAAACGTAAAGCTCTACAACCACTTGGTTTGACATTAGATATGTATTCTGAAGATTATTCAGTATTTGAAACTGCAAACATAAATATTTTCTCTCATAAGATACAACTGCCATGCATCTTTTTCAGAAAGTTCACATTCAGCTTGTACACAGAGAACCTTGCTAGTTGATAAACATCCTTGAGTAAACTCTTTGTATTATTATGTAGCAAAGGTCCCTACTTTATATTAGCCAAGCAGAACTGTTGAAGTTGGCACATAACATGCACAGAAATCCGGAAAATAAATAAAAAAGAATCACATTAAAAGCAGATGAGAAACATTCCCTAAAAATATACAATAATAAATGGATTGACATGAATGGAGAACAATCTAGAGGGATCTGTCTTTATTTGGCTTGGCTAAAACCTGAGTGGTTGTAGAACCTTACCAAGTGAGACTTCTTTAAACGGGGAATACCCTCTCGGTCTTGACAAAGAACCGGCCACCTGATTTTCTATCTGCAAGCAACCATGAAGAATCAGATGACAGATGTCATATAAAATATGTGCCATCCGGTAGACATGGATCTTTGTAAAAATAGGTTCTTTGCATGCATTAAACATAACTTCTCATTACAGATTCTTTGCTATGTAAATTCATAGTAATTAAAAAGGCACAACTCTTAGCCCATATTTAGTCATTGCAGAGAAATTAGTGGAATAATCATCGTGGAATCGTTGCGTAAATTAGGGTGTCGTGGGCGGGGCCGCGGAGATTAAGGGATGCGGAGGGCGACGGTTGGCAGACAACGGCGTCTGCTCGGCAGAACATTCGATCTGAGTCGTTGATCTAGGAGGCAGACTATTCGCGTAATATAAGCTGTAGGATGTGTTTTAGTTGATTTGATCAAAGGGTCCTGGTTATCCTGTGTACAGTTTGTTGTGTGACTTTAGCTAGAAAAAAATAGAACATAATTTCTCATTACAAATTCATTTTCTAGGAAGACATTTTCATCACCATGCCATGTTTTAAAATCTACCCATGCCCAAAGGCCATATACTATGCTTCTCGGAGAACATATGAACCTAACTTTGATACGTCGTGAAAATTAGCAATACTTAGTCATTATGTGACTGTCTGCAGTACCAAATTATCAACCCAACTAACTTAAAATCTAAAATTGGCGCAATACCTATATGTTGGGAAGGCAGTGAAGTCGAATGATTAGCTTCAACATCACTAATCATTGAGATTGTAAACGATGGCCTACTTGCTCATAGTTCCGACCTATTTGCTCATAGTTCCGATGATTAAGCATCTGCGGTAGGACAAAATAGTTCAACTGAGAAGAAATTTGTTAGAATATATTTGTGAGCTACGGCCGAAAGCTTATCTAGCTCGCTTCTTCGTGCATGCTAGTCTCCCAGAAATCAATCAACATGCCTGCTTCCAAGCACTTGTATGTGCATGTTGCTATGGCTGAAAGCACTTCAGACCTACGCCATTCACAAATACATGAACTAAATCTGTTTGGATCAAAAAATCAACTCTAAAATTAGTGAAGAGACCTCGTGAGGTTATATTTCACTTATTGTAATTAACTCTAAAAATCAGCTAGATTGATTTGCACAGCAAATTGCAAACAAATTACCCAGATCAATCAATAAGTGTAAAATGATGTGGCCAGATCGATTCGTCAGATTTTTATGTTCTGTTAGGATGTGGCCAAATCGATTCTTCACAAAATAAATTCCATTGCAATAGGGCACTCGACCCAACAAAGACATGATCGGGACTGATTCTAATTAATAAGTTGTAGCAAACGTACCCATGAAGCGGACTGGCAGCCAGAGATGACGGGCAGCCGACAAACACCTATTCAGCTTTTGCTATAACAAAATTCCCACATAACAAACTGAAACAATCATTAGCCAGCAAGAAAATATAGTTTACCCCTAATCTCCAACTATCATAAACATCGGTACAAACTTGAAATAATTTTTTGCTTGACTTCTTGTAGGCATTATAACAAACACTTAAGAGGTCAGAAAATGCTTGCTGAACCTACCACGGCAGGCACTGATGCCCATGGGGGAGGGTCACAGCAAGCTAGTAGTGGTGTGTAGGAGTGCATGGGGTGAGTGGGGCAGCCCGGCGAGCATGTGGAGTGCGCCTCTCCTTGACACCGACAAGCTCCTCACATGGCGGAGGCGGCCAGTGCACTGCTTCTTCCTCTGCAGCGACAGGTAGCCTGGGCCTGTAGGATGATGACGGGAGCGCGGGGCATGCGTGGGGGCGGCACGAGAGCGCGGCGGCGGAGGGGACTGCGGAGGCAGAGCGAGCGGGAGGACGATGGATCTGGAGCAGAGAAATTAGTGGAATAATCATCGTGGAATCGTTGCGTAAATTAGGGTGTCGTGGGCGGGGCCGCGGAGATCGAGGGATGCGGAGGGCGACGGTTGCAGACAACGGCGTCTGCTCGGCAGAACATTCGATCTGAGTTGTTGATCTAGGTGGCAGACTATTCGCATAATATAAGCTGTAGGATGTGTTTTAGTTGATTTGATCAAAGGGTATTGATTATTCTGTGTAGAGTTTGTTATGTGACTTTAGGGTAGTTTACGTTTGTTCTTTTAATAGTAGTGTAGATTCATCAGACAAACAGACAGATTGACGCGATGCAGATGGCCCGGCGAACAGCAAGCAAGCAAGGAAGGAAGGCAGTGTGTATCGTTCCATGGAGCAAAAAATGACAAACGACGTGATTCGATGCGTACCTCAACGCGACAAAACCAGCGCTCACTTGTCTACATCCACAGCCCACGCTACCCTGCCCAGCCGCGGGCGTGAACCCCCAACCTCACCCAACCCATCGCTCGGCGGCCACGCACAGTGCGCGTACGTACGGATCTCATTGTCGCGTATTCGTCTTCATTCATCCATAGGACACCGGACACGACGCCACACGACACACGAGAGCCATCCGTTTTCCCACTCATTTAAAAAAAAATATCTTCTGATCTCCCTGAACCCTTAGCCGCGTGTGTCATTCGTGTTGAGTATATTAGCAATTTTTTGATCAATTTAATTCAGAAATAAATCATGAGCATGGTAATGGCAACATTAAATATATTTTGATATTTGATCACGTACGCACGTACTAGACACGTAGCAAAAATATCTTCGCAAGTCACTAGTACGGCAAACACGAAAATAACTAGGAGCTGGATAAACGTGTTATACCCTCCGGTAGGTCAGGACGAACCCGAGGCGGCGGTGGCGGCGGTCCTCGGCGGCCTTCTTGTCAGCAACGGCCTTCTCGGTAGCGATTTTCTCGGCTTCAGTGGACATGGTGATAATGACGGCGACGTGGACATAGACGAACGGCGGCGAGCAGTCGCGTAGGAGACGCTTCCCAAAAACCTAATTCCCCATCCTTCATGCAGGGTCTCAAGGGGCGGGGTTTCGGAGGCCAGCTTGTAACAACCCCTTGTACTAAGCTCTGTGATACCCTGTTAAAACTGCCAAGTCATGATCATTTGCAGTGCCAAGTCATATGGGTTAATGATCCAATTCAAATTCACATCTAAAAATCAACTCAAATTCAAAAGTGAATTATAAAGTTGATCAAACACTGTTGGGAAAATGTTCATTAAATGGCAAATAATCCAGGAACATTTGTAAAATCATCATCAATAAAGTTGGAGTTGGACAAGTGACTCTAACTAGATGAAACAGCACCCAAAACAGCAATATTAAATTCATTTAAATTCGTTACTAAATCAAATGGCTTCCAAAACTGTTGAAACCACTTTTTAGTGAGAGCTAATATTGCATTGCAATATTTGGGACAACTCCCACATTTTTCAAAAGTGCACAAGTGCCCTAACTATTTCAAAACAGAACAGATTAAAAGAAAAAGAGAAACAAAACAGAAAAATAAAAATGAGGCACTGTGCACTGGGCCTTAGTGCACAGTGCCCCAAACCCCAGCCTAGCAGGCCCATTTCCCCCTAACCTCTCTCCTGCGTGTCGCCGGCGCCTTGGCCGAGCACGCGCGCGCCGGTGGGCACGCGACACCGCGACGCCACCGACGAAACAGTGCTGCGGCGAGGATAAGGTCGAGGCCCGGTGCTCTCCCCCTGGCTTCCCCCGTCATTTCTCCTCTCTCTCCCTCGCTCGCCTCTCCCTCTGCTACCCCAGATCCGAGACGCCCGAGCGCCGCCGTCGCCACGCATCGCCACCGCCGTGGTCAGCGGTCTCCCCGCAACGCCTGGAGGTGCCAGGGAGAAGCGCCGTCGTCGGCCACGTCTAGCAGCGCAGTTAGAAGGAGCCGGGGAGCCCTGCAGCAAGCCGATCGAGCCGCCCCCGCACCTCTCTGTCTCCGGCGAGCTTCGTCGTCTCCGGCGCCATCTGCAGCTACTAAGCCTAACGAGGGCTTTTCTTAGCCGCACGGTGAGCCGCTCTACCTTCCCCCCCGTCTCCCTGTTAGTCCTCGTGCGGCCGCTAGATATTTTCCCCACGGCGCCCGAACGCGCCGTCGCTCGCGCTCGTCGCCGGCGTGGCCACGGTGACCCTCTGGTCTCGTGCGTGTCCCCGTCGCATTCACCGCAACGCGCAGTCACCGAAGCCGCCTCGCGTTGTCTAAATTGCACGCCATAGCCGCATTTCCGACGAGGTCCGAACTCCGGCGCCGCTGTAGCTCAACGCCGGCGTTATTTCCGGCCAAGCCCGACCATGCAACTGCCACAGCTCGACGCGGCGCTCTCAAAGCTTTCGAACGCGCCCAGGAACGCGCGAAATGGTGGCCTCAGGCGCGATTCCGACGCCGGCCACGCCCTCCGCCGTGTTTTGTGGACATCGGCGATGAGCCGCCGACCACCGCCGACGTGGCAGTGGTGGGACCCACCCAGTGACACTGACTGTGGGTCCCCCTGGCCCACTTTGACCCCGTTGACCATGGTCAACGCGGGGTACTGTTCACTAGCCGCTGACATGTGGGCCCTCGTGTTTAATTAGATTAATTAGCGAAATAATTGATTCTGATAATTACAGAGTCACTGACAAGCTGGGCCCACCTCACTAATCACTCTTTTAATTTAAATAATCCACTGTTAGTCTAAACAGAGGCTGACATGTGGGTCCCACTGGACCCACATGTCAGATTTGACTCTGGACAGCCGCTGTTGACTTGATGACGTCAGCAATACATCATGCTGACGTCATAATTCATTTTTCTGTTAAATAAAATAATTCCAGAAATTCAAATAATCTTTAGAAATTCATAACTTTTAAACCGTAGCTCAGATCGAAAAAGTTAAAACAAGAAACTTGCTTAGAACGACGAGCCGAGTTTGATCGTGCCGTCTGTTTCTCCATCGGAACCCCCTACGTAGAAGAACTCGTAACTCCGGACCCGAATCCGGTAGATGAATAGTGCACACACGTCGGATGTTAAATCCCAGAATAATTCTAAAAATAACTAAAATGACTTAGATGCATAATTAGGCAACCCTGCACTGCATCATAGCACCACATGCACCGTATTGCATTTGTTTGCATTATGTTTACCTGTTTCTTCCCCCTCTTCTCTCTCGGTAGACCTCGACGTTGACGTAGCTTCCGAGGCAGACGCCGCACAGGAGTACGACTACGTCCCCGACGGTACCACTGAAGACCTTGCCCTTGCCCCCGAGCAAACAGGCAAGCACCCCCATTTTGAGCATGCCTATATCGCCTATTCTCTTCTCTCTTATGCTTGCATTAGAACTGCTACTGCTACTGTTTTCCTATATCTGCTGCATAGCCTGATTATTGTAACCTGCATTGCTACCTTACTGGTTATCCTAGACTGCTTAGTATAGGCTGGGTAGAGACACGACAGAGACCCCCACTTGATCCCGACTGCCCTGCTGGATATCAGAAGACCCGATCATCGGGATTGAAGACTAGACCCTGGCACCGCACATCACTTTCCCCTTAGTTGCCGACACTGCTGGGTTACCGTCGAGTGCCGAGGGTGATACCTCGTCAGCACTTCTGATGATAACCTTGTAGGTTAGTTAATCGGTCGTGGTAAGCGAGGGTGATTCCTCCTACACCACCCCCGATAACGACATCGTCGCGCAACTCTTCAAGTGTGGACCTCGAGGGTGATTCCTCCTTCGTTCACCTTGATGATAACATCGAGCGGGAATTCCATCGAGGGTGATTCCTCAGGGTTCCCTTCGGTGTCAGACACATAGTTACTGTTGATGAGTGGACTGCACTAAACCATGATACTAAAAACGGGTCGGCCCTGAGGGGTACCCACGCGAGCTTAGTGCGAAGTGATGTGGAGTCGGGTTGACCTGGATGGTGCCCGCGAGATAACTACGAGGCGTGGCCGGGCATTCTTAGCCCTTGCCGCAAGTCCTCGAGACGGGGCGACGGGGTCACATCGATCGTGAGTCTCTTCTCGTTTCCGCGCGCTCCTAATCCACTACGGTTTGGATATTTGATCCGAGGGGCCTCTGGCCCGATAGCACTAACCATCACGTGGGCATAGTATGGGCGTTCTGCGTCGTATACTTCAGTCGGAGCTTAATGGACGTCAGCGACTGAGCGGCGCGCGCTGAATTGGACTGGGAACGCAATCGCGCTTGTATAAGGGGTTGCTAGGTCTGCTTTCAGCCGCGTACGCAACGTGCAGGAGTTCCCGGGGTGAAGGCCCAAGACCCCTGGGCGCATAGGTTTAGTCCGGCGTGCTGACCTCTCTGTTAGGTATTCGGTCAGGTTGCGGCGTGTTGCTTAGCCGAGGCCGGGCATGACCCAGAAAAGTGTGTCTGGCCAGAGTTAAGTGAGCGTGGTGGGTAAGTTGGTGCACCCATGCAGGGAAGAATCTTCTATCGATAGCCTGTCCTACGGTAACGGACACTCGGAGTTGTATCCCGATAGGTACAACTAGAACTTGATATGAGAACTGGATAGTACGGCTCTGGGATTGCTTTCTCGCAGGGAGTCGAGAAAGGATCTCAGGTCGAGGTTGATGATATTACTACTACTGCTTTACATTATGTTCATCTGCTCTCTCCTGATGCTGCAAGACTGTCGAAGATTGTTGAAGATGCTAGTCTTCGATAGGACTAGGCTTCCCCCTCTATTCTGGCATTTCTGCAGCCCAGTCCACATATACAGCCATTCCTTTGACAATGATGCATATGTAGTGTAGATCCTTGCTTGCTGAGTACTTCGGATGAGTACTCACGTTTGCTTTACTTTCTTTTTCCCCCATATTCCATTTGATGCCACCTGACGACGGAGCCCCTGAGCCAGACACCCCAGCCGACGACCAGTACTACTACCCGCCCGGCGAGTACTACTACTACGAGGAGCCGTTTGACGACCAGGAGTAGGATTGGAGGGTCCAGGGCAGGAGGCCTACGCCTTTCGATCGTAGCATTTTATTTTACCCCGCCTCTATGAAGGCTTATCTCTTTCTCTCTCTGTAATATATCTGTACCCAGATATCTAATGCTTCCGCTGATGCTTGTATGCCATCGAGCTATGTATTCGAGCCCTCGAGGCCCTGGCTTGTAATATAAAGCTTGTATGACTTTATTTATGTTTTAGAGTTGTGTTGTGATATCTTCAAGTGAGTCCTTAGGCTTGATCGTGCGCATTTGCGTGTATGATTAGTGCACGGTTAAGCCGGGGTCATCACACAGCTATCCCGTACAACCATGCACACGATGGACGGGATGGGGTCGCCGGCGGCAGCAACAGGGAGTGGAACGACGACGGGCAGTGCGCGTGGAGGCAGAGCAGATGTGATCTGTTCTTCGTGACGGCTAGGGTTGGTCGTCACCTCAATATATAGGCGCGTCCGGATGGAGAGACGTGGGCCTGACTCACGTCCGAGTCGGTAACAACCCACGATCTGACGTCTCAGATCATGGCTCGTCTGTTAAGGACTTCTCTATTCCTAATCGTCAAAAATTAAGCGCATGAATGTCATAGGTCTGAGCTCGGCTCGGTTCATTCACGAAACACAATGCACGTGCGACGCGAGGCGGGCAGCGGAGGAGGAGTGTCGGTGTCAAAACCGGCAGACCTCGGGGTAGGGGGCCCCGAGCTGTGGATTCTCGGATCAATGGTAACAGGAACGAGGGACACGATGTTTTACCCAGGTTCGGGCCCTCTTGATGGAGGTAAAACCCTACGTCCTGCTCTTGTTTATATTGATGATGGGGTATCGAGTACAGAGTTGATCTACCTCGAGATCATGAGTTGTGGTCTAAACCCTAATGATATGATGGATGTCATAATGATCTATCGACTAGCTTGGCCTCGGCTTATATAATGTATCGGAGGTCTAGGTTAACAAGAGTCCTAGTCGAATACGTCGGTGGAGAGGAGTCCTTGTCTTGATCACCAAGTCTTGTGGCATCTTCCTTGTATGCGGCATGGGCTGCCTGAAGTGGCCCATGAGAGAACTGCCATGGGGGTCCTCGGCCCGATCCAGCTGGTCGGGAGACGACATGGTGAGTACCCCCTAGTCTAGGACACCGTCAGTAGCCCCCTGAACCGGTCTTCAAGTTGGGGACGCTCCTCGATTCTTCCGAACTGTTCTTCATCTTCGGTCGTCGGTCTTGAAAACTGGTTCAACAAATCTTCCCATCTTCAATCTTGAGGATTGCCGAGCTAAATCCGAAGAGTTTACACGTCGGGCATCCGAGGAGCCCTTTAAGTCTTCGGCCTTTATCAATGCCTTGTTATTTTTACGCCACACCTTGGGTTTGAAGTGTTTCCCGCGCGGCGGTGTCCTCTTGCGTCCGAGCTCCAACGCCGAACTGCATCCAAGCTCCAACGCCGGACTGTATCCAAGCTCCAATGCCAGACTGCATCCAAGGTGTCTTTTTACAGTCGAGCTCCAACGCCAGACTGTATTCGAGGTGTCATAGATCACCTTGGTTCAAAAAAGTCAAAGGAGTTTAGCCGAGCTTAATGCCGGAAATGCCCTCTATGGAGCCAACCATTTGTATCCGAGCTTTATGCCGAACTGCTTCCGAGGTATCTTCTTGCAGCCGAGCTCCAACGCCGGTCTGCATCCGAAGTATCATACACTACCTCAGTCTTGAAAAAGTTGAAAGAATTCAGCCGAGCTTAATTTGGAACCGCTCTCTAGGGAGTCAACCAATTGCATCCGAGCTTTATGCCGGACTGCTTCCGAAGTTATGCACCACCTCAGGCTTGGGCTGATTTTTAGCGGATACATTTTTCACGATTGATGCAATTTCTTCTTTGCCGAGATATATACCCAGTAGCCCTCAAGGTGTGTGTGTGTCGGCCTAAAATCTGAGATACACCTGAAGAAAACATGAAACCACTGATCCCAGTAGCCCCTGAGACTCAGGTCAATTTGTGAAATCGGCCTGAGGATCAACTCCTAGCTCGGCAGCATACGTAGGAATAGAAACATATTGTAATATATAAGAGGAGATAGTGATCGGCGGACGGGCCCTTGAGAGAGGGTCTTGAGAAGTCGCCGTAATATACTAGCTTGATGCTGGATAGGTCCCAGATGGTACCGATTGTTGTCCGAAGACTCGTTTGCCCATAGCTCGGTCAAGCCGAACACTGGGCATTTTAAATTTTCTGCATTGAATAGGCAATGCAGTAGCCCCCGAGCCACTGGTCGGGTGGCAACCCAGATCAGGGGATCGATGTACCCCGTTAATGGCTTTTAAGTGAGAAGCGCGAAGCCAGCAGCCCCGAGCCGTAATTTGGGCAAGAGTGGCCGAATTAAGGATCAATATCCGGAGTAAATTGATTTTAATCATAATTTATGTGTCATGATTCTATGTATCTAAGTACTTTACATCATTAATGCTCGGATCCGTATTGTACAAAACTTTGTTGACCGACCATCGGCTTCAACCTCCTCGGGCAGTAGCCGAGGAGTGTTTATCCTACTTTATAAAGCCTTTATAAGGGCAAAGATTTACGAAAAATAAGGCAATCCGGCCATACGGTTTTATAAACAAAGGTACACGGAGAGATATGTTATATTACTATTAACGTAAGAAATATCTTCCAAAGAAAATAGTCCAGCTATCGGTTCCTTTATTTGGGTTGTCATGCTGACCATGATCATGAAACCTCACCTCCGGTCAATGTGGGAGGAAAATATTGAGGATTTAGTTTGGGGAAAGTTCCCGAACTCTATGGTCTAATGAACCGAAATTTTCACTTCCGTCGTTGCCGACCAATTATATCCTTTAAGATGGCTAGCTTTCGGCTTCACCCAGTCTGAGGTACTAACCCGGATGACCCGGTAGTAATAATCATAGAGGTGCTCCCTTTACCGCCTAGCCGAACAATCGGGAACGTAGGGGTAAGCATAGGAGCCAGGCAACCCAGCTTGGCCAAAATCTTAAGTCAAATTGATGCATATTTATGGCTTTATAACAATAATTACGGAAGGCAGCGCTCGTATATTGAATACAAACGCTGATGATATATATTTTTATTTTGACTCCGTTGCGACCATTTATAATCTGAAAATGGCCCATCGTCGGCTTCTACCCCTTTGTAGATGCTATGTAGGGTTTTTCCGTACCAACAAGACAACCCTTAGCCAACGTCTCGGTGCCCGGAGGCGGTTGTGTTAGCAGAAATAAGGCAATCAGATATCTAGGCTTTATAACTTTCACTTAGTCATAAGAGCTTAAAGTTGGGAGGCCAGTTACTAGCCCCCGGTTAGTTTTCGGCACTGACCGAAGTCTAGCCATTAACACTTCGGTCAATGTTATGAAAGGTCCATCGTCTAACACGGGGTAATCGCTAACGATCTATAGTTTGACACCATCATCGGATCGCTGACCAGTTTATACCCATTGTGACAGTCAGTTTTTGGCTTTCTCCACTGAGGCGCTTAACCATTCGAGCTGGAAGCACAATTGCAGTGGTTCTCCCTTTGCACACCTAGCCGAACAAAGCGGAACGTAGGAGGCAAGTACGGGAGCCGGGCAACCCAACTATTGACCGAAGACACAATTCAAAACTGATGCATATAATGCAATATCCGAGAATGTTTTGCCGAGGAGTCCATGGAGTACCTTGGCTTTTGGTGGGTTCGGCTCTAGTCGTAATCCGCGTTGATATGGCCGAAGCTTTAAAGGTGTCCGGCATTGTACTGTGAGACTTATGCTGAAAACACACAAATAGGTAAAAAGTGCCATAAGCTTGGAAAACCAAAAAACTTTAGTAAAAACTTTACGTCCGAACTAAAACAAGTTTTTTGTGCCAATCCGAAATTGGTCTTAAATTTTTTTTGTGCTTCTGTCGTGCTTTAACATGACACATTCGATCTCTAAACTTCAAGTAGGTCAGCCTTCGGCTTCAACCTCCTTATCCCGAAGGAAGAGTGCTTCTCCAATGCCAGTTTAGCGAACTAAACTCAAGCGGCTTTAGAGAGAAGCCAGGCTATCCGGCTATTAACCACACACTCGAGTCGAAAAAGGAGTGGTAAAAAAAGACTTTGCAACGACTGAGAAGAAAAACATTCATTATAAAATGGCTCGTACAAATTTAAGAGCCCCCAGTTAACCTATGACAGGAAGTGTTTTTAACAAACAACCCATGTGAGCATGGTTGAACCGAACACAAATTAAAAATGTAAAAACTTTGAGCATGAAAGCGACTTAGCTGGTTAATGTGTTCGGCGTTGATGATGTGGGTCGAGCTTGCGGCGGGTCGAGGTCCCAGCCCCCAAGCCGGTCCCGAGGTCCCCGAGCGAAGAGCTTGGCTCGATGAAGTGGCGATGCCGCACGATCGATGTGGCGAGCCGAAGCCCCTGGTCCAGCCGAGCTGACGAAAACCCTCATGACCGAGGTGACGAAGAGCTCGGTGGAAAAAAAAGTGTTTAACAATCAATGTTTGAACGAACAAATTTTTTGTTTAACACAAATATAATGTTTGGTTGAACCGAACAAGAATTAAAAATTTTAAAGAAAAAAAAACTGAGCATGGAGGCGACTTAGCTGGTTTAATGTGCTCGGTGTTGTTGATGAGGTTCAAGCTCGTGGCAGGACGAAGACGTAGTCCTCGGCCTAGCCAAGGTCCCAGCCCCCAAGCCGGTCCCGAGTTGCCTGAGCGAAGAGTTCAGCTTGATGAAGTGGTGACGCAACATGGTCGACATGGCGAGATAAAGCCCCTGGTCCAGCTAACGTGACGAAGCTGGTCGGCTGGTGACGCCGAAGTCCTTGTAGTAGGTTGATGAAGAGATGGCGAAGCCCCCGGTCTAGCCAAGGTGACGGGGCAGGTTGGTAGTGTGACGTTGCAGCCCCATGCCAGCCGAGGTGTCGGAGCAGGTCGGCGTGGTGGACATCGGCTTGGTCAGCCGGATTAGTATCTGGGATTTCTTCGGAATCGTCCTCCGGTACTATGGTGCGAGGGGCGAGTCTGACCAGGATTGACTCCTAGTGTTCGGACGCCGAAGTCGCGTCCAGGATTGAAGCTGGATTCAGGATAAGAGAGGCGAGTCCGGCCGGAATTGACTCCCGATCTTCGGACGCAGAGTTCGCATCCAGGCTTGAAGAAGCAATAGTGCGGCGATGCCGACACGGGCCAGATCTTGTGACGTGGTCGATGCCCGCTTGATGAAGTGACCATGCAGCGATGCCGGTGTGCCCGCTCCGTATAATCTGTGGGGCGACAATATTGGTGATGATTTAGCCTTCACGATGCCGAACTATTGTTCGGCTTGCCGAGATGATGATCCGATAAGGTTGAGCTCGGCTCGAAGAAGCGATGACCCGTCTGGCGCAGGTCGGCAGCCGTGCAGTAACGTTGTCGGGCTGGTTTGACACCGGCGCGACGGTGAAGATTACCTCCGAAAAGGAGCAAAATTTATGAGCATGTGTTTGGAAACAAAACACAATACCCTAGAAAGAGATTCCTCCAAAGAGTTTGTCCAATATCCCGTTCATGAAGAAAGATGAACTTGGGTCGGATTCAAATTTGCGCAGAAAACAGATCTGAAAATTGATGCGCTCATCGAAGGTTTCCCGGAGTTTGAACGGTCGGATCGAGCTGAAATTTTGTGGGGTGATAGATATTGGAATTCCACAGCCGATCAATGGTTGGATCTTCCAAAGGACATCCGATCTAGACGCTGGACACCACGCTCCAAACTCGTCCAGATTCGACAGGGCTCCGGTATATCTGAGATCGACGATGATTGTTCCATCAGAACGCGACGAAATTTTACAGGGTTGTTGTAGACTCAATTCCGCACAATTCCACCAAAGGAATCATCAAAGAGATGCTTGAGGAGGCAGTGGCAGCGGATATGAGTTCGCTGTCCAAAAAAACAGCACGGTCGCTCGAGGGCAATGTTGACGTTGAGCCCCCGAGCTCCATGGATGATTCCTCTATGATCTTGATAGAGATCGGAATCGAGGTTGATGAAGGCCCTCGTCCGAACATGACAATCGGAGGCAGAGGACAGTCCTCGGTCGAGCCAAGGTAACCAGTCGAGCCGACGATGAAGATGCTGACGTTGCAGCTAATCTGCAGGCGAGCTATTGATCCTTTGCCGATCACACAGTGGAACCTTCAACGAAAGCACCATTGTCGGTGTCAAAACCGGCAGACCTCGGGATAGGGGGTCCCGAGCTGTGTATTCTCAGATCAATGGTAACAGGAACGAGGGACACAATGTTTTACCCAGGTTCGGGCCCTCTTGATGGAGGTAAAACCCTACGTCCTGCTCTTGTTTATATTGATGATGGCGTATCGAGTACATAGTTGATCTACCTCGAGATCATGTGTTGTGGTCTAAACCCTAATGATATGATGGATGTCATAATGATCTATCGACTAGCCTAGCCTCGGCTTATATAATATACCGGAGGTCTATTTTAACAAGAGTCCTAGTCGAATACATCGGTGGAGAGGAGTCCTTGTCTTGATCACCAAGTCTTGTGGAATCTTCCTTGTATGCGGCATGGGCTGCCCGAAGTGGCCCATGAGAGAACTGCCATGGGGGTCCTCGGCCCGATCCAGCTGGTTGGGAGACGACGTGATGAGTACCCCCTAGTCCAGGACACCGTCAAGGAGTGTGCGGGGACCACTTCTGTTCGCAAGGTCCAATAGCATATGGAAGAGAATCCCTTATAAGGAGGTCCAACTCTTCCTCCACTTCCGGGGTGGTACTAAGCTTCCCACCATCTAATCATATAACCTACATGGGCCATTAGAGATTTTTTAAAATTGTTAGATGGGCCTAAAGCCCAACCCATATTTCAACAGTCCCACCAGATCTACAGGGCACATTCGGTCCTCTATTCCAAACAATATTTTGATATACCAATATTTCAGTGGTCACCTGTTAAGGTATAACTCCACCCAGGGCCGGTTCTGGGGTTTTAGGGGCCCGAGGCGAAACTAAATGTCGGGGGCCCTTAGAGTATGTCGTCGGGACCAGCTTTATGGCCATTTCCCTCTTTTGATCTAAGGTTTTAATCTTGCACCCGGTGTGGCACATAATTATTTTCAAAAACGAGGAGGCGGAATTGGAAGTGCTATCAATTCTGACATGTTTCCAAAAAAAGTGTTACCATATTATGCAAAAATCATGAACCTGTTTATTTCTGGGATGAGTGTTTGCATCTCTGCGCTACAAAAACATATGCTATCCAATCAATTTAACCGCAGAAGCATATGTACATTGCAATTAGCATCGAAGGTAGTGACTCTTAGACATGGTATGTAACTGGCATTTTCTATATGTTTTCTGCAAGCCTCGCACAAGGTCTCTAAATTATATATATCCTTAGTAATTGAAAATTACTCGATAGATCTTATTAAAAATGAAATCAATAACATGTATCGCTAACAAAACCCAGTCAATCAATTATCAATGCCCTATTATACCGATGAAGATGAAATATTGATTATTGTTTAAGATCATTTTTTTGATTATCCTAGTAAAGTCGCTAGGGTAGGTACCATCTAAAAACAATGAGCTTCTAGTCTCTCGGCATAGGGATCGGTGATGGGGCATCTCCAGATCTTCGACTGAAGCTTTGCTGACCACATGTGCGCTGGGTCGTCCGTCGTTGTTCTTGCGGTGAGGGCGTGGCGACGACTACCAATCCGGCGAGGTCGTGGCGTGACCCGTGAGGCGATAAGGCAAAAACGCATCCGCGGAAGCCGCTGCCATCGTGCCTCGTGGGTGACATCGTAACTGATGCATTGCTGTGTGCGGCATCGCTACTGTTTTCTGAAAAGGCCGTGTGATTTTAGCTTTTGTACTTATTTTTTTCAGTGCACGTAGCAGCAAACCAACATAACACACATAAGCACACATCCGTAGGTGGGGCCCCTTCGTTTCGAGAGCCCGGGGAGGCCCCCCCTCAGGGTTGGCCCTGATTCCACCTAGAGCAAGTAGCTACACTTTTTCACAACTGAACAATGAACTATGCCTTGAATTGTCAGTTTGGTGTAAAGAAGTTTCACCAAATGTCTTACTAGTACTAGGCAGCTGAAGGCTGGCCCCTCGGGTAGAGCATATTAATCACACTCATGGCCTTTTTATGAACTTGCTAGAGACCAGCCAAATCTCATAGACTGTGACCAGCAGTCGGGCTCATATAGGTCTGTTCCTCCAAAGCTCGCTCTGTAGGATAGCATATTACTTATATAAGCTTAAGAACACATTAAGATAGCAGACAACCTATCATACAGTTTTCGAGAGTATTGCAACTCCAACGGAGTGGGTTAGTAAGGTTACTCTCCGATCACATTGTTGGGTTACCACCATGGAAACTCATGTGGGTCACAAACCCATCTCCCTCGATGCATTGTCTATCACTACGCATGTTAGACCTTTCATAATGGTATTTGCCAGATTCTTAGTCGACTGGATATAATCCAACGATATCACTCCAGAGTTTCTTAAACGTCTGACAGATTTTAATCTCCTCCTTATATACTTTGTGGATTCCATGTTGTCTTTTGAACTCTTTGCTTTGACAATAACTGTGTGATTGTCACGGTTCATAGGAATAGCCGAACATTGGAAAATCCATCAAAAGATCTCGAAGCCATTCCGCTTTGACATCAAATGTGTCCAATGTTGTTAGTTCAGCTTCCATTGTTGATCTCGTTAAGATCGTTTGCTTGCATGACTTCTAGGAAATAGCCCCACCTCTAAGTGTGAACACATATCCACTCGTGGCCTTCATCTCATCAGTATCAGAAATCCATTTTTCATCACTCCTTCAAGCACCAACGGGTATCCAGTATAGTGAAGTCCATAGTTCATAGTACCTTTCAGATAGCGCATAACTCTTTCAACAGCATGCCAATGTACATCACCCGGATTGGAAACAAACCGAATCAGTTTGCTTACAGCAAATGTGATGTCAGGCCTGAGGGCGCTCGCTAGGTACACAAGTGATCCAATGATTTGAGAGTGTTTCAGTTGATCTTTAGTCATGCCTTCGAACTTTCGTATCCGCACACTAGAATCATATGGTGTTGGAGAAATTTTGCAGTCTGAATATCCAAAACGAATCAAAATATTTTCAACACAATGGGATTCCAGATGTGTCATCCCACCCTTATTATCACTCAATAGCTTGATGTTCAAGATAACATCAGCCACACCAAGGTCTTTCATCTCAAAGTTCTGAGGTCGAAAAGACTTAACCTCCTCGATTACTTTGAGGTTGGTTCTAAATATCAGTATGTCATCAACATATAAGCACAACATGACTCCTTCGCCCCCACCACGGTGATAGTATACAAATTTGTCATCTTCTCTAACAACAAAGCTGGCGTATGTCATAGTATTCAATACAAAATCTGCTCTATTTTGCAACGTTTCACTTGTGTCATGTAAAACCATTTTTCATCACCAAATATAGTCTAGTGAAGTTTTCTAGCCGTCACCCCCACCGTCACTAAAGTGTTGTCACAGAAAATAAAATCTTGACGGTACCACTTCCTCCATCACGCAAAATCGTGTCTTAGGTGCTGTTCATTTTCGGTGACAACCCAGACTGTCATCTATGATAGGCCAATCTGCCACCTAAGATCTTTTTTGGTGACGATAATCCATCACCAATAATCGGCCCGTGGGTTTGACCGGTCAAAGATTCTGACAACCGGGGCCAGCAGTTCTCATGTGGCTGCTTCCATGTGGGTCCGCAATGGGTTTTGTCACCGACGATCCCGTCAGTAATAAGTCAGGTGTCAGTCTTGACCGGTTAATGTTGCTGACATATGGGCCGAGAAGATGCTGACGTGGCCGTTTACATGTGGGACCAGGCATTTTTCTGTGATGATGTTGTTGTTTGACCGGTCAATGATTCTAACATGTGGTCCCAGTGTAGTGCTAACATGGAGGCTGGCAAGCGGGTCCATATATGGGTGACATGGCTTCTTACATGTGGGACCATACCCTTGTGACGACGTGTACAACCGTCATAGTTTGTATGCATGGTCAAATTGTTTTGTATTGCAATTGGTGGGCATATTTGATAAAAAATTGTAATATTTGACAATTTTAATATGATTTTTTGCAAAATTTGAGTTAGAATGCAAATTGAGCTCTCGCAGGTTTTATTAAACCGTAAACTTGACAATTGCCAAACAGACTGTCTTAGACATTACAATAACCAACCATGGTATAGAGCTATAGTATAAAATTAAACACATGACTCAGTTTCATGACATCCTAGCACCGTAACCCTGACGATGTACCTAACCAGGTCATCAAGTTCATCAAGCCTCTTTTCGATAGCCATAGTTTTTTTTCCTTCGCATTCTTGACGACTTCAAGTTTTTTCTCCTGCTCTAGGAGGCGAGTGCTGATAGATCGAATACAGTGTTGCTATTCTTACACGCCCAATTTCAGATTCTCAATGTCATCATGTTGCTATGGCAGGGCATTCTTGACACCTTCAAGTACTTTTTGCTTCTCTAGAAGGGTAATCTTGACATATTCAAGTTGAGGTTGCACATCTGGCAGAGGAGATGCTTCACAGCTTAACGTTCTTGCTGCTTCTTTGCCATGGCTTTCTTGACAGCTTCAAGTTCTAGCTGCTGCCATGCCAGGGCCTTCTTGGTAGTATCTAGTTCGTGATGTTGGTTTGTCAAGCCGTGCTCGATGGCTTCTGGTTCTTCCTGCTACACTGCCAGGGCATTGATGACTATTTCAGATAGTTGTTTCTAGGGCCAAAGACATGTAGTAAGGTCATCATTTGAGATTCCTAACTTTCCCTACAGAAAAATATATACATGTTACAACATATGGAAATGATCCAAAATGTAGATGCATCTGTCGCAAAATATAGTGGTAGGGTGAACAAAGGTAATAAGTAAGGAAGTGTTTACACAAAAGAGTTGGCCTACTCACCAGCTGAACCTGTTTTCTATTTGATTTCCTTGAGCTTGGTAGTACATATGTAGTAGAGACATGAGTTGTCTGAACCCTTGAAGCAGTACAGGTATACCCTTAGTCAGTGCTTCTAGTTGACAACGATAATATTCCTGCCATAATGTAGATGAATACATTAGATTGTAGTGCACAATTTACATTCCGTGACACCTGTCAGAGAAAGTAAACATATTCTAACCATAGATGAAGAGTTTCCAGTAACACTGACCTGTACATCTTTAGTCATGGCCGGATCTGCATCTTTTTGTTTAGTTCCAGTGTCACATTCTATCAGTTCTTCATGGGGTGTACATCTATGTGAAGGAGCATGAGCTCGTAGATCTGACAAAGTTGGGTAATCTGTCATACGATGGGAGTACCAAGCTAGAAATTTGAGAAGCTTTTCCTGTCGATACAGGTTCTTCTTCTTGATTCGTTCTGTAAGCTTCTCCCACTCCATTGGTGATGTGTCAACATCTGTTGCGTAATAATGATCAATAGTTGACACTAGGTGCAAAACAAGAGGACAATAAATTTAAATATTGGTGCTAAAATGAGTAAACACGCGCGTAATTACTCTTAGATCAAGGTTATGAACTAGCAATAAGAACCCTATCTAGATTCACCAGCAGTCTTAACCCGAATAAGTACCCTAAATTTTAAATCTTGTAAAAACAACAATAGCTTTCATATGGAAAACTAACTGGATGCGCCAATGTAAACACACGTGCAAATTTGATTTGCTACGAGGGGAAGAATTGAGAGATAGGAGGTGAAATCTCGTTTCTTGAAGGAGACGTGACTGTTGTTGAAATAAGAGGCGTCATTTGGGATGGTTCAGCATGTACATGTTCTACAATCCAAGAAATCAATTAGCAATCGGTATATTGTCAACATGGATTAGTTGAGACTAGAAGCATCGTGAAAAAACATTCTGACTTAATCAGAAGAAGATATACTCAAAGATTGCATCAACAATCTGCTCACCAACGAAATCTAGCTAGAGTGTTAACCCGGGGGCACAATAAGAACCCTAACCCTTACCCGAATAAGAACCCTGAGTTTTTATTCTTGTACTCCCTCCGATTGATCCATATTACTTGTTGATCCAACGGATTTATCTAGACGTATTTTAGCGCTAGAACATCCATTTGAGCTACTTAATATGGATCTGGGGGATCTTGGGGCTGAGCCGAACGTCTATTTGAGCTACTTAATATAAACTCGTCGATTAGGATGAGATCTTGGGGTTTTACCATTAGAGCGGATGGGGCTGAGCCGAACGTCGTACGTCGTGAGTGCCTCCCTAGTGGAATGATTAGTGGCATAGCTAGCGAGTGTTGGAAATATGCCCTAGAGGCAATAATATTGTATTATTATATTTCCATGTTCATAATTAAGAGTTTATATTTCGTGCTATAACTGCTATGATCCTGGAATATGAGGTTCAGTGGAAAACTCGTATGCACATGTGAAATGATAAACAGATGAAATAAAGGTTCCTAGTCTCGCCTCTAAGACTAGCTCAAGTGTTGTTGGTGATCACATTTTCCGGATCTTAGGATATCGTTAAGTGTTACGATAGTCCTAAAACAACATTGAGATTATGACGTTGGAAGAACGATCATATTGAATCGACCCAAACTTGTTTTGTTGTGATCTACGGTAGGGTGCGTCGACTGCAAATTAAAAAAAACCTACGCGCAGATCAACCAAGAACATGCTACGGGAGATGAACCACAGATCGTTACCACCAGACGCGCAGTGCCGTGCAGCGGAAGAAGAATTGGGGCAGCACGTCCGTGTGGTTCGTCTCCTCCTCGTCCGATCTCCCTTGAACAGCCGGTCGTCGGATCCCGCTTACTGGTTCACCAGAGCGGCACATGTGCACCGCATCTAACGGTATCCGCGCGTGTAGGAAGAACACCATGCGGCGGACTACTAGGTCCGATCACATAGTCGGCGGTGAGTGGAGGTGGCTATTCGCAACACATGCAAACCCTAGTGACAGCACCGAAGCGATCAACTGAATGAGTGTGCCGGACCCCCACTATATATAGGCATCCGTCGCGGGCTCAACACTTGGGCCTCGCACGGATCCTAAAGCCCAAAGTCTGTTTGGCCTGGATCCGAGTCCGAGTAGGATCACATCCGACTCATGGAGTCGTGTCCAGCCTCACAGGTTCCTTCCATTAAGCGTGCGACCCCTTAGGTTCTCGTTCACTTGGTCATGAGTTAGATCACATCCGGCTCGTCTAGTCGGTAGCAGCCTCTAGCAAAGCGTGCCGACTCCAAGTGTCCGATGATGCTGGTTAGGCGAACCTGTACAATGTGTCACACTTCTATTCCCTTTGCCACACGATATATGTTGTCGGGCTCAAGGCGACTCTGTCATCCTTGTGCTAGCCCGACCTCTTTCTCGTTCCAGTGATGCTGACCACAAACCAGATTATCTTATAATCCAAGTCGCATGGCCATGCTTATCTTGGTCAGATCACACAAGGGGCCTAGAGTATATCTCTCCTGGTCGGAGGAGCAAATCGCATCTTGCTCGACCATATCTCGCAGCATGGGTCTGGATAAGCCTGAAACCTACCTTTGTAACTACCCAGTCACGAAGTAGCATTTAGTCGGCCCAAAGCAGGTCTGTCGCCATCCCAAGTACATGCGCCAGCTCAGGTCTTAGGACATAGAATGTATGTTGTACTAGAGACTCACAGATGACATATCGCTGCGTCTCATAGTTGGGTCTATCCGACTTGGACCTTATCTCGACTCGGATCCGACTACGTCGAATCTGACCAGATCCTTCCGAGTCCGTATTATCCGGTTAGCATCCAATGCTCCATGGCTAGTGAGACCGAGCCATCCACCGTGTCATATGCTAGCCTAGTCGGCTGCTCGTCCACACAGCCCTTTCGACTAGGGACCTTTTAGGACAGTCATCATACAATGCATAGTCCCACAAACAAGTCAAGTACTTGTTGATGCACATCATTGATAATGTCCAAGGACTATCTTTATTCATAAACACATAGGAAATATCATCATACATGATTGCCTCTAGGGTATATCTCCAACATGTTTGTTATGAATGGAGATAATATCGTGTGTAATCAATTGTAATAACACGAGTGTTAACGTGTGATTTTGCTCCTTGGACCATGAGAGTATCATAGTCACTTCTTACCGTACGATGGACTTTGGGGTTGCTCAAATGTCATGTGTAACATGATGATCATAAAGACAACTTAGAGGCTCATCAGGAAGTTTGACAAGGGACTAGATAGCTCGAGAGTGGGATTTGCTCCTCCGACGATGGAGAGATATTCTTAGGGCCCTCTCAGTGTGATGTCATCCATCATCATCTTGCCAAACATAGGTGACTTCATCACGGGGATGCCGGAACACAATATCCAGAAAGGAGAACAAAATTGGTAACATGGATAACTGTATAGTGAGCATAGTGATGACTCAGGAGGATACCGACGCATCCGGGGTTATATGAAGTATCGCGAAGCAATGGGAACATCACATGATAACCATAGGTTCACTTGAATATCATTTGTGTGGTCATAGGGATCGATATGGACGTCCACGGTCCCGCTATTGGTCATTGAACGAACGATTTCATTCATGTCTATGAGTTTCCGAACCTACGGGGTCACAAGCTTAAGGCAATCACGATTTGTTGAGTGTTAGTAGGATGGGAGTGATGAGTATATATTTTTGGAATTTTTTCATTAATATTCGGAATAGTTCCAAGAGGATCCAGAAGCATTTTGGGGTCACCGGAAGGGTTTTGGAGAGTATCGGGTAATACCGGGTATTACCGATAAATATATATAGGTGGAAAATGTTTCCAGGGATGTTAAATTATACATAAAATGGTCTGAAAATATTTAGAACTATTTTATATTTAATTTAATATCAACGGGCCTACAAAGGCCAAGTGGTGGAAGGCAACTTGGGCCACTATGGCCCAAGTGGAGGAGGCGCCTCACTTCCCTAAGGAAGGAGGCCGAATCCTACTAGGTGAGGAATACAACTCCTTCCCCCTTCGGCCGGTGATACGTCTCCAATGTATCTATTAATTTTTATTGTTCCATGCTATTATAGTATCAATCTTGGATGTTTTATATATATTTACAAGCAATTATATATATCATTAATTGGGACTAACCTATTAACTTAGTGCCTAGTGCCAGTTGTTGTTTTTGCCTGTTTTTGGTTTTTCAGAATATCAGTACCAAATGAAGTCCAAATGCCACGAAACTTTTTGGAGATTTTTTCTGGACATAAGAAACTCTGGAAGCTTCGGGAGCGGACGAGAAGATGGAGCAGTGGCCCATGAGGCACCAGGGCAAGCCCTGGTGGCTCAGGGGCCCACGTGGCTCCGTTTGACCTAACTCCGCCTCTATAAATTCTCCAAAATTGGGAAACCAACAGAGAGCCAACCAAACTACTTTTTCCACCGCCGCAAGTTCCAGAACCACGAGATCCCATCTGGAGGCCTTTTTCGGCACTCTGTCGGAGGGGGATTCGATCATGGAGGGGCTCTACATCAACCTTGTTGCCCTTCCGATGATGTGTGAGTAGTTTACCACAGACCTACGGGTCCATAGCTAGTAGCTAGATGGATTCTTCTCTATCTTTGATCTGCATTACAATGTTCTCCTCGATGTTCTTGAAGATCTATTCGATGTAATCTTCTTTTGCGGTGCGTTTGTTGAGATCAGATGAATTGTGGGTTTATGCTCAATCTCAGTGACAGAAGGGGACATGACACGTATTTGTATCGTTGCCATTAAGGATAAAAATATGGGGTTTATTCATGCATGAGTTTACTTTGTCTACATCATGTCACCTTGCTTAAGGCGTTACTCCGTTCTTTATGAACTTAATACTCTAGGTGCATGCTGGATAACGGTCGATGTGTGGAGTAATAGTAGTAGATGCAGGCAGGAGTCGGTCTACTTGTCTCGGACATGATGCCTATATACATGATCATTGCCTTTGATATTGTCATGATTATTTGCTTTTCTATCAATTGCCAACAGTAATTTGTTTACCCACCGTATGCTATTTTCAAGAGAGATGCCTCTAGTGAAAACTATGGCCCCTGAGTCTACTTCTATCATATATTAAAAGTTCTAAAAATACCTTGATGCACTTTTACTTTATTTATTTTATTTTGTATTTTTGGTCAATCTATCTATCAATTACTACACAATTTAATCTTGCACGTAACCACTGAGGGATTGACAACCCCTTGTTCGCGTTAGGGTTGCAAGGATTTGTTGTTTATGTGCAGGTGCTGCTAACAAGGTGTAGCGTGGTTCTCCTACTAGATGATTTCCTTGGTTCTTAACTGAGGGAAATACTTATCTCTACTGTACCGCATCATCCTCCCCTCTTCGGGGAAGTCCCAATGCAGTGCAGTATAGTAGGAGAACCTAGTGAGCTGCATTGGGATCTCCCCGAAGAGGAGAGGATGATGCAGTACAGTAGAGATAATATTTCCCTCAATTAAGAACCAAGGTTATCAATCCAGTAGGAGAACCAAGCAACACCTCGTTAACAGTACCTACACACAAAATAACAAATACTTGCACCCAACGCGAACAAGGGGTGGTCAATCCCTCGGTGGTTAATTGCAAGGATCAAATCTCATAGTGATAGATAGATAGATAAAACACAAAATAAAGAAAATTGCAGCAAAGTATTTTTGGGATTTTAATATATGATAAAAAGTAGACCCGGGGGCCATGATATGTCTCCAACGTATCTATAATTTATGAAGTATTCATGCCATGTTTACAACAATTTTATATGGTTTTGGTATGATTTGATTAGAACTAACCCGGATTGATGATGTTTTCAGCAGAACTACCGTGGTGTTGTTTTTTGTGCAGAAATAAAAGTTCTCGGAATGGGCTAAAAATTTACGGTGATTTTTTATGGACCGAACAGACCCCCAAAGCACCGGAGTTGGGTCTGGAAGTGACCAAGGAGGCCACAAGCCTAGGGGGCACGCCCTATCCCCCAGGGAGGGTGCTCCCAGCTTGTGGGCCCCTCGGGCACCCCCTTGACGTGAGACCGACACCAAAAATTCTTATAAATACCCAAACCTCCGAAAAGAACCCTAGATCGGAAGTTCCGCCACCGCAAGCCTCTATAGCCACAAAAATCAATCTAGGCCCTCTCCGGCACCCTGCTGGAGGGGGCCATCATCACCGGAGGCCATGGAGGAGGAAGCCGGAGGGGGCCATCATCACCAAGGAGGCCAAGGACCAGAGGGAGAATCTCTCCCCATTTAGGGGGAGGCCATGGAGGTGGAAGCACAAGGGGGAGACTCTCTCCCCCTCTCTCGCGGTGGAGCCGGAGTACCGCCGGGGGAACCATCCCCGCGGTGATCGTCTTCATCAACATCACCTTCCTCATCTCTTTTAAGCGGTCCACTCTCCTGCACCCCGCCGTAATCCCCTACTTGAACATGGTGCTTTATGCCACATATTATGATCCAATGATGTGTTGCCATCCTATGATGTTTTGAGTAGATTTCTTTTGTATTTTGGGTTGATTGATGATCTAGATTGGTTTGAGTTGTATGTGAAAGTGCAACTAATCCCCGGGTGGTTTTGGTAATTCATAATGACATATAGCTCATTGAACTAATATCCATTCAAGTTTAATATTTCAGAAAGTTCAATGAATGGCATGGCATGGACTAGAGATGTGGACCCCTCAAAATGCTAAGGACACATATTGGCAAAATGTCAAGACTCTTCATTTTACTTTTAGTGATCCAAGATCACATTGAGTCCATAGGAAAGCCAATACTATTAAAAGGGGATGAGGTGTTGCTTAATTGCCTGCTTGCTCAAAGTGCTTAGTGATATTGCTCCAAAACCCTCAACCACTTTCTCATCTCAAATATGTCCAAAACCCAAAGTCAAACTCGGCCCCACCGAATCATTCTATCCGGAGCCACCAAGTTCATATGACATAGCCACTGCCAAAAACCCTAACAGTTCAGTCACACTGATAAGGATCTCGGTCTCACCGAGATGGCCTTGAAAACTCTCTGTTGCCTATTGCAATTGTTTTGGTCTCACTGAAATTGTGATCAGTCACACCGAGTTAGCTTGACATTTTCTCTGTTGCCTTATTGCTTCACTTCGGTCTCACCGAGTTGATGTTTACCCTAAGCCCTAGCACATCGGTCCCACCGAGTTGTTCTAGTCGGTCCCACCGAGATTCCTAACGTTCACATTTTGAACTAAATCGGTCTCACCGAGTTCTTCTATTCGGTCTGACCGAGTTGGGTCAAATGTGTGTAACGGTTGGATTTTGTGTGGAGGCTATATATACCCCTCCACCCCCTTCTCCATTTGTGAGAGAGACATCAGAATGTGCCTACACTTCCAGCATACATTTTCTGAGAGAGAACCACCTACTCATGTGTTGAGATCGAGATATACCAATCCTACCACAAGAATCTTGATTTCTAGCCTTCCCCAAGTTGCTTTCCACTCAAATCATCTTTCCACCATATCCAAATCTGTGAGAGAGAGTTGAGTGTTGGGGAGACTATCACTTGAAGCACAAGAGCAAGGAGTTCATCATCAACACACCATCTATTACCTTTTGGAGAGTGGTGTCTCCTAGATTGGTTAGGTGTTGCTTGGGAGCCTCCGACAAGATTGTGGAGTTGAACCAAGAAGTTTGTAAGGGCAAGGAGATCGCCTACTTCGTGAAGATCTACCCGAGTGAGGCAAGTCCTTCATGGGCGATGGCCATGGTGGGATAGACAAGATTGCTTCTTCGTGGACCCTTCATGGGTGGTGCCCTCCGTGGACTCGCGCAATTGTTACGCTTCGTGGGTTGAAGTCTCCATCAACATGGATGTAGGATAGCACCACCTATCAGAACCACGCCAAAAATCTTCGTGTCGTCATTGCGTTTGCACTCCCCAAACCCTCCCCTTTACCTTCATATGCAATGTTTTACTTTCCGCTGCTACACTCTTAGAATTTCATGTGTAGGTTGATTGCTTGACTTGTGCTAATTGCTAAAATCTGCCCACAACTAAAATTGGGAAAAGGTTAGATTTTTTTTTTGGTCAAGTAGTCTAATCACCCCCCTCTAGACCTACTTTCGATCCTACAAGTGGTATCAGAGCTTTGGTCTCCATTTGCCTTGATTTCCATAGCTTTGGTGATCATAGCCTTGGTTTCACTACCTAGGAGAGTATGGCGTCTAGCGTGGGAAATTACCACCGTAGTGGTCCTTACTTTGATGGTACTAATTTTGCTAGTTGGAAGCATAAGATAAAAATGCATATTCTTGGTCATAACCCCGCCATTTGGGCTATTGTGCGAATTGGCTTGCAAGGTGATTTCTTCGAGGATGAAAAGAACCGGATCGTGAAGCGTCCGCGGAAGAAATGAAGATGTTGCAATACTATGCTCAAGCTTGCGATATTCTCTTCAATGGATTGTGCCCCGAAGAATTCAACAAAATCAGCCGCCTTGAGAATGCAAAGGAAATTTGAGATACTTTGGTTGATATGCACGAAGGTACCGAGTCCGTCAAGGAATCCAAATTGGATGTGCTTCAAAGTCAACTTGACAAGTTCAAGATGAAGGATGTTGAAGGAGTCGCCGAGATGTACTCTAGGCTTGCTCTCATCACAAATGAGATTGCCGGCTTAGGAAGTGAAGAGATGATCGATAAATTCATCATCAAGAAGATCCTAAGAGCCTTGGATGGAAACTATGATACTGTGTTCACATTGATCCAAATGATGCCAAATTACAAAGATCTCAAGTCCACGGAAGTCATTGGTAGAATTGTTGCTCATGAGATGTCACTCAAGAATAAGGAAGAGCTCCACAACAAGTCAAGTGGTCCTTACAAAGCTTCAAGTGATGCTCCCACAACATCAAGTGAGAAGCAAGTCTCCAATGAAGAATTGAGCTTAATGGTGAAGAACTTCAACAAATTCTACAAGAATAGAAGCAAAGAGAGAAGCTCCAAGTCAAGATCCTACAATGACAAAAGATCTTATAGTCGTGACCGTAATTGCTACAATTGTGGAAGACCCGGACACTACTCCAATGAGTGTATGACTCCCTACAAGAAAAGAGAAGATTCACCAAAAAGGAGGAGTAGAAGAGATGAACCACGTCCAAGAGAGAGAAGGAGTAGAGATGATCGTTATGAACGAAGATCCTCTCGTAGAAGCAAGGATTCGGAAAGGAAGGACAAGTCATCAAAGAGCTACACAAGACGAAGACATCAAGCTCACGTTGGTGAATGGGTATCTGTTTCTGACTCCGACAGCTACTTCGAGAGAAGCTATCACTCCGACTCCGAAGGTACTCAAGATGAAGGTGTTGCCGGTCTTGCACTTGTGTCGACCAACTCCTACGACATATTTGACTCACCAAATGAAGGAATTGGAAGATGCTTCATGGCTAAAGGCCCTAAGGTATCACACCCCGAGTACGTTGATTTCAATTGTGATGAAGATGATTTGCTAGGTGATGATGATTTACTTGTTGACAACTCTTAGTGATGAAAACTATGATGAACTTGCTAGTAATCATGCTAATCAAGATGAAATGAATGACAATGATAAGAAGGAGATTGAGCGTCTAACTAAAGAACTAAACACTCTTAAGTTAGCTCATGAAACAACTCTAGAGGATCATAGAGAGCTCCAAAGGACTCGTGAGAAGCTACGCTTCGAGAAGCTAAATTTAGAGCAAGAACATGAGTTCCTAAAAGCTATCAATGATGATCTTCGAAAGAAGAGTTCTTCTTACATTGCCAAGCGTTAACTCTTGTCCACCTACATGCCACAAGTAAAATCTAGCAATAAGAGCAAGAAAGATTCTTCTTCTAGTAGTAACAATAACCATGTTAAATCCAATGTTGTTGCTTCTAGTAGTTCTTTTGATTCCACTAATGATTCTCTTAGCCAAGTTACACTTGAGCAAGAAAATAGCTTATTGAAGGGAATTATAGATAAAGGTGTTTACAAGAGCCTTGCTGGAAGTAAGCAATTTGAGGAAATTGTACGCAAGCAAGGAAGTGTCGGGGTACGACACATATGGGATCCAAAGGGACCCCTTTACGATTCACGCGGGGAGAGAGGTATACGCAAAGAGCAGAACCAACGATCGACGCGGGAAGATTTTACCCAGGTTTGGGCCGCTGATCAGCGTAAAACCCTACTCCTGCTTCGTGTTCTTATTAATGTTCTTGAGCCCAGCCTTCAGGAGCGCTCGCTGTGAACAGTACATTCAAAGAGCAGCTACACATGCAGAATGGGCCAGAAGTTCCCCTTCTCTGTAGCAGTTGCCTTGGGCCTCCCTTTATACGCTCAAAGGGGTCACCACAGTGGCAAAATGTACATACATTGAGGTGTAAAGTAGCTACAGGGTAATCATACCTAACCCCTGACGGACTAGGACGAACGCATTTAATGCACCGTGAGGTGTCCGTTTAGGTGTCCTTACTTTCTTGGGGATGGAAAAAGGGGCCATCCCATCAGCACCGCTTAAGCTCTCCTCCATTGGCGCGTCGCCACGCATCCAAAGAAGGACCCAGAATGTCGGGTTTATCGCTGTGCCAAAGCGGTGGCACAGTAACAAAACCTTGCCGGGTGCCAAGCCCTGCCGGGCGCCAAGCCTTGCCGGGCACCAATCCTTGTCGGGCTCCGCAGACCACCCCGGCAAGATCTTGCCGGGGAAGCTGGCCTTCGGATTCCAGCTCTCCTTATATGCTGATCCTCAGATCTCTGACTGGATGGTTTCTTTGATGGCTTAAATCAACCTCGAACTGTTCCCCGGCAAGCCTTGCCGCGAGGATGGCTACAACTGCCCGTGCACAAGTACGGGGTACTAGTGGCCCAATACTTAGTACACCGACAGGAGCCCCCGGGCTAGGCCGATACACGAGTGTGAGGCGTTGTTGGGCTAGGCCCAAATAGTGCACGGGCACGCGTGGCAGGGGATTAACTGCTTGTAAATATCTAGTTTACTGTGCCCCCCACTACGCGCATCGAACGCACGGCGTGGGGAGCGTGCCTCAAAGGCTGCAACTGCGACGCTCCTATAGAGGCGCATTCACATTGGAGAATAAAAGAGGCGGCCCCGCTCCTTCCCCATAAAAAGGAGAAGCCGCAGAGGCACAAGCCTATTTACCCCCCTCTTCTTCTCAATCTGGCCGTCGCCATCGCCTTCCTCCTCTCGAGCTCAGAGCAAAGCTTTTCCTCTTCCGGCCGCCGCTTCCACGCTCGCTTCACCCCCGGCTTCCACCCTCACAGCCGCCATGCCGCCCAAGGCCAACAAAGGCAAGGGCAAGGAAGCGAAAGCCGACTTCCCGGGGAGCGAACTGGTGAAGATGCGGAAGAAGTATGTCGTCTTCCCCCCATCGCTCGATGCAGAAGCTCTGAAGAGGCGGTACCAGTGCATGTGGGCGAAGGAGACGCAAGCTCACCCCGCCACACGCATGATTCCAGGTTCTTGTTCAAAAAGTGGATCAGACATATACCCTTTCTTCGCTGCGTATTTCTATTGCGGGCTCTGCCCCCCGTTTTCCGACTTCTTCAATGATATCATGTACACATACGGCTTTCATCTTCTCGATTTCACGCCGAATGCGGTACTATGCATGTCCATCTTTGCCAATCTTTGTGAAAACTTTGCCGGAGTGATTCCCAACTCTACTCTTTTTCGCCATTACTTCTTCCCCCGCATCCAAAAAGGAGAGGCCCTCTCTGGTTCTATCGCCTGGATCCCAAGGGCTTGGAATAAGGAAATATACCCAGAAGGAGTTTACCGTGAAAAGTGGGACGAATGGCGGGCTGAATGGTGCTGGATCAAGGAAGCAGATCCCCATCCGTTTTGTCTTCCCCGGCAACAGAAGGTGGTCCGCGGCAAGGACTAGAGCGATCTCGCCGCGGAGGACGAGAGGCTCACAATCGCCACCACCAGGATCCTTCGCCTGAAAGCTGCCGGGCTGACAATGGAGATGATTGGCTTCGACTTTCTCCGCCGCCGCATCGCCCCCTTGCAGAACAGGGGAAGGCCAGCTTGGGAATACTGAAACGCGGCAGATATCATGAGATTGCGCCCCGGGTTGAATAATAATCTGACCACTATGCAGCTTGGCGCTCTCCGTCAAAAACTATTCCAGCGCGAAGACAAGCATCGGCTGCCGGCAAGGATCGTCCCTTTGTGCAACAACTCCGCCTTGGGTCAATCATCGCCTTCATGCCGATGTTCAACGCCCACGGTCTTGACGCGACTTGGGCCGAGCCAACCGAGGAGGAAGCACAGAAGTTTTTTGACAACTTGACGGAGAGACCCGTCCGGCAAGAGACAGATTTCATCCGAGCCACCACCGACCAAGAAGTAGCTTACATTGCTACTAGGGTGGAGGATACAAATCTTGCCGCGGAGGCCGGCAGCGTTGGCTTCACAGAATGGGAAACCAGCGACGCAGAGGTAGTAGTGGAGGTAAGACCTGCCGGGAAGGACAAAGCTGCCGGGGAACAGAGCAGCACAGCCGCTGAGAGCTCGTCCGACGAGGACACGGCCAAAGAAGAGCCGCAAGAAGAGCTCCCAGCCCCGAAGAAGACGAAGCGTGTTCTTCGGAAGGCTGCATCTGGCATCCCGGCAAGCCAGCCTTCTTCGAGCGGCGAGGCTCCCGGCAAGAAAGTGGCTGGCAAGACTGCACCGTGGCAAGGGGTTCGTCAACAACCTGCGCGGCGCGCGAGACCCACACCAGCGGCCACTGCTGGGGCGGTAGGGGTGTCTCGCACTACCGCACCGGAAGCTGCCCCGGCGCCTGCCACAGCCAAGCGACCTAGGACCCCTCCTCCGCCTCCCCACTCAGACATTGCAGCGGAGGCCGATTTCGACATCTCCGGCTTTAGTCCGGAGCGAGAAGAAGAAGAGTGAGTACTTTGCCACAGCCTTTATATTCCAATCTTGGATCGATCTTACTGACTTGCTCGTATTGTCCCTGCAGTGATGCAGAAACCTTGCTGGAGAGGATGGTGAAGAGGACAAAGACTTCCATGGGCGACGAGCCCCCGGCAGGCTCCACGAGCGCGCCAGAAACCGTCGTCGTCAGCCCGGAGCCCAGCCCTCAATGCAGCCCCCAGCACAGCCCCCAGCTTAAGTTCACTGTTCTTTTTCCGCTGGCGGGTGCTGAGGCTTCCATTCTTGCCGCTGATATCCTTGGGCTCGCAAGAGAAGAACGTCAACAAGGAGAGTTGTCTGAAGACATCCCCGTCGTGCCACCTTCATCGACCACGCCGCCCACAAGCACGTCCCCGGCAAGAGATCCTACCGACGAGTCCATCCTAACTGAGGAGGAGCCGGCAAGCATGGACATCGGCAACCCTCCCCTGGCAACCGAAGTTGCCGGGAAGGGCGAGGCCACCTCTCAACAGCTCGACGCAGGTAATCGATTGCCTCAAAACGCTTGTTACTCTTTCCCTTATCTCTCTGTCTTTAGTCGCTTCAAACTTCAATCTTGATCTTATTCTGTTCTCCTCCTTCGTCCTTCAGAGTTCCCTATGATGGAACACATGGATGTCGACGTTGTCATCGAGGAGACCGCCAGGGACGCCGCTGCCGAAGCAGACAGGATCGCTGCCAGCGAGGCCACCAAGGATGACACTGTCGAGGCTGGTGGTGCTCTTGACGGGGAGGTCGCCAAGACTGCACAGGAGGAACCCGCCAAGGAACCTACCAAAGGGGGCGACAAGGAGGCTGATGACCGTACTGGCGGCATTCCTGCCGCAGGAGCGCCAGGCGCTGCACCGGCCACGGAGCCCCCTGCCACTGGTGAGGCGGTCACTGAAGACCAACCATCAACATCTGAAGGCCCCTCATCCAGCAAATACCTCAAGGTTGGCGAGAACCTGTTTGTCAACTTGTCGGGGACGGCAAGCATTGGGGCACCAGCCGAAGGAGAAGTTTTTGATGAAGAAATCATCGCTGCCGCCGGGCTCGAAGTTGTTGATGATCCCAGCGCTAGCAGCGGCTAATCTGAAGAGGATCAGCTCCTTCAGGCCATGGGCGAGAATTTCCGCAAGCTCCAGGCTCTCCACCGCGCCCGGAAAGATAAAGCGGATTCCAGAATGGCCGTTGTCGAGGCAGCTGAGGCAGATTTCCAGAGGCGCGTCGAACAAATGCAAACCTGGTATGCCGAGGCCCTCTAAGAGCTGACTGCTGGCCGGGAACAGGTGAGCCAACAGTGGACAGAGATCCTCCTGAAGCAATCTGATATGGAGAAGGCGCAGGATGAAGCTACTCAAAGTATTGCTGCTGAAGATGCCCTCCTGACGGGGCGCCGTGTTGCTCTTGACGCTCACGAGGAAGATCTCACCGCACGTGAGCAGGCGCTTGCCGCCAAGCTTCGCAGCAAAGATGAAGATATCGAGAAGCTTGTCGCGCGGCGGACCCAGGAGCTGGAGCAAAAACATAAAGAGGCGCTCGAAGCTCTGACTGCAAGTCATGCCGGCAAGCTCAAGGAGGCCGTCGATGCTGCCGAAGCTGTAGAGGCCGCCAAGAACAAGCTGAGCGACAAGGTAAAGAAGCTGGAAATAGATCTCGAAGAACACGGCAAGGAGCTCTCGATGCTCAAAGGTGATAGGGAAAAAACCCTCCACTCCTTGGCGGAGATGCAAGTTGCCCTGTCCAACAAAACCAAGCAGCTCTCCTCTGCGGCTGATGCTATTGCAGTTCTGGAATTGAAGCTGACCACGTTGCAGAAGTCTCTCGAGGCCGGCAGGGCCCGTGTGAAGGCTCTACTCAAGGATCTCCAAGGAGAGAGGAGCCTGCTCAAGAGCGCTGCCGCTGCCCAAATCGATTACGAGAAGGGGGTGGAGATCTGGACTGGACGTCTCATCGCCGCCGCGGAGAAGCTTATGGCAGAACTGTCAACCATGGGCCTGTCGAACTTCAGGTATTCTTCTGAGGAAAGGATATCTTCAAGTGCCAGATTGACGATATTCTTTGAAAGCATCATCGACGCCTTGAGGGTGCTCCAGTCTAGCCGGGCGACCCAATTGGCCAACGAGACTCGCCGGCTTGGCCGGGCCATCCTTCGCAAGGTGCTTATCAAGGTGGTGCACAGCAATCCCGGCATCGACCTCTCCAATGCGCTCGGCCATCTGCCAAGGGACGCAAATGTCGAGGCGCTTGAAGAACTTATCGTGCCTATCCTTGAGAAGGTGGACTCCATCAAAAGGATCGAAGGCCAGCGCAGGGATTAAGTGCTCCGCCTTTTCTTGCCGTCATCATTCCATGTAAAAGACATTAAGTCTCAAGTTAGCATTGCGGCAGCTCATGAATGTAATATAACTCGCCTATGTTTAGGTTCATGCTTGCTATTTTCCTTGTCTGATTCCTTTATGTATGGAGTTCACCCTACGCTTAATGAAAAACTTGCCGGCGCGCAACCTGCCGCGAGCGCTGGGTGCGGGACTTCAGCAGCCTACTAGAGGCGCAGCGGCCGGCAAGACTCCTTGGCGTTCTTAGTGCAGCCACTTAAATCGTTGAGCGGGCTCGAAACAAAATAAGGGCGCAATTGATTACAGCAAGGGTTCCTTCGCGTGCAGATTTTCCATACAAGAGTCGGAATTGTCCAAGGAAATAATTTGCAATAAAGGAAACTTGCTCTAAGTTTTTAGAACTTAGCTTTCTGTCACTGTCCTTCCTCCGGCAAGCGTCGATTCCGAACGTCGCCAACTGGTACTCATATCTCCCTTCCCCCCCCCCCTCGGCAAATGTGCACGCGAGGAATCCTTCTGTCTTTTAAAAAGAAAGAAGAGAAAATAAAGACATGAAACCTTGGCGGTTCGTTAGAACTTACCGGGAGTAGGTGTTATACAACATCTTAGACAAACATGCATATATAAATATGAACATGGGAATCAATAAGGGAATGTACAACACTTAAATTTATTCATCTGCGCTCAGGGTCTGCGCCTGGTTCTGTACAAAGGATCACATGCCTTGCCGGCAAGACTTGTACAAAAGGGTGGTTGCCGGGAGCCCCCGGCAACCGCGCCTTATGGGTAGAACTTGCGAAGATGTTCGATATTCCAGGAGTTGCTCACTGGAACGCCATCTTCGGTCTCCAAGCGGACAGCGCCGGGCCTGGTGACTCGTACTACCCGATAAGGGCCTTCCCACTTTGGCGTCAACTTGTTTGAATTCTTGGCAGACTGAATCCGCCGAAGAACAAGGTCGCCTTCCTCAAGGCTCTGAGCATGAACTTTGCGGCTATGGTAGCGGCGCAAAGCTTGCTGGTAGCGTGTAGCTCGCACAGCAGCCTGAAGACGATTCTCCTCAAGGAGCACAACGTCATCTTGCCGCAGTTGCTCTTGCTCAAGCTCATCATAAGCAAGCACTCAAGGTGATCCATACGTGAGTTCCGTGGGGAGAATTGCTTCCGCTCCGTAGACCAGAGCGAAGGGTGTCTGGCCGGTGGCTCGATTTGGTGTCGTTCTGATTGACCAAAGAACCGCCGGCAAGTCATCAATCCAGCGTCTTCCGCAATTTTTCAGTCTGTCAAAAGTCCTGGTCCTGAGACCGCGCATCACTTCAGCATTAGCCCTCTCTGCTTGGCCGTTGCTTCTCGGGTGAGCAACAGAGGCAAAACAAATCTTGCCGCCAAAGTCTTGGACGTACTGCATGAAGGTGCGACTTGTGAACTGTGTGCCGTTGTCGGTGATGATCCTGTTGGGTACACCGAAACGGCAAACTATCCCTTTAAAGAACTTGACGGTTGATTGTGCTGTCACCTTCCTCACTGCTTCCACCTCCGGCCACTTTGTGAACTTGTCGATAGCAACGTACAAGTACTCAAAGCCCCCGGTAGCACGGGGGAAAGGGCCCAGTATATCGAGCCCCCAGACCAAAAATGGCCATGAGAGAGGGATTGTCTGAAGAGCTTGGGCTGGTTGATGTGATTTCTTTGAATGAAACTGGCACGCTTCACACTTGGTGACTAGTGCAGTTGCATCCTGGAGAGCGGTGGGCCAAAAGAAACCTTGCCGGAATGCTTTCCCGGCAAGCGCTCTTGATCCTATGTGAGAACCACATATGCCTCCATGTATCTCTGCCAACAGCTCTAGTCCATCCTCCCGACGAATGCACTTCAATTTCACACCGTTTGGTCTCTTTCTGTACAGGACGTCATCGACGAACTTGTACATAACAGACCGACGGGCTACTCTTTCTGCTTCTTCCTGTTCCTCCGGGAGTTCTCCTGTCTGAAGGAAATGGAAAATGTGCTGCGCCCATGCTGGAGCCTGAGGCTCGACGGCTAGGACTAAAGGCATCTCCTCCGCCGGGGGAATGTTTGTCTCGACAGCAAGGGCCTGAGGCCCTGCCGGAGCCTGTTGTTCCCTGGCAGGCTTGTCGATCCCGGCAACTTCCTTGCCGGCGGCTCCGGGGAGCTCTGCCGGGAAGTATTGACCAGAGTTCAACTTTCTTCTCTTTTCTTGCCGCGTTGATGGCGCCACGGATGGTTGAGTCAATTGGAGCATAAAAGTTCCTGGTTCCATAGGCAACTTGAGGGCGGCACACTTTGACAGGTCGTCAGCAACACTGTTCTCGGCACGAGGAACGTGCTCCATTTGCAGACCATCAAAGCGCTCTTCCATTTTCCTCACTTCATCCACTTAGGCTTGCATCAATGGACTTTGATAACTCTTGTTAACTTGCCTGATGACAAGTTGTGAATCGCCTTCGATGACGAGTTTTTTGATACCAAGGTCTACCACGATCCTGAGACCGGCAAGTAAACCCTCGTATTCTGTAGTGTTGTTGGTCGAACTCTCCCGGGAAAAATGCATTTGGACTACGTACTTCAGGTGCTCCCCGGTGGGTGCGACAAGCAGCACACCAGCACCGGCGCCTTCTAGCGAGAAAGCCCCATCAAAGTACATAACCCATTGCTGATCGATTTCCTTACCGGGGAGAGTTGTTTCCTGAGCCTCTTCGTCCGGCGTTGGGGTCCATTCTGCAATAAACTCCGCCAAGGCCCTGCTCTGAATCGTCGAAGTGCTTTCAAACTTGAGGCCAAAGCTCGACAACTCCAACGCCCACTCCACGATCCTGCCGGTTGCTTCTGGATTTTGCAAAATCCGTTGCAACGGAAAGCGAGTGACGACGGTGATTTCATGTGCTTGAAAATAGTGGCGCAGCTTCCTCGTGGCCATAAGAAGGCTGAAAAGCAACTTCTGCACACCAGAATATCTTGACCTAGCTCCTTGTAAAAGAGAGCTAACAAAATAAACTGGGCGCTGCACCACCTTCTTCTTCTGCACTGGTTCTTCTGTTTGCGCAGATCCTGTCTTGCCGGGATAAACCCTTGCCGGGGAAGATCTTGCCACGTCACCTGGCGGTCCTGCCGCTGGTGTTGCTTCCTCATCAGCCTCTCTCTGCGCCACTAGCGCAGCACTAACCACTTGAATTGTTGCTGCCAGATACAACAGCAACGGCTCTTGTGGTTTAGGCGCGACTAGCGTCGGCGGAGAGGAAAGGTATTTCTTCAAATCCTGCAGCGCAGCCTCCGCTTCCGGAGTCCATTTCATTGGACCTGCCTTCTTCAAAATTTTGAAAAAGGGCAGGGCGCGCTCAGCAGATTTGGAAATAAACCTGCTTAGAGCAGCAACATAGCCGGCAAGACAACGCACATCCTTGACGCGCCTCGGCGCTTCAATTTGCTCAATAGCTTTGATCTTGTCGGGGTTCGCTTCGATTCCCCGGCAAGATACAAAGAATCCGAGGAGCTTGCCAGTAGGAACACCGAACACGCACTTCTCAAGATTGAGCTTTAAGTTGATCTTGCGCAGATTTGCAAATGTTTCTTCTAAATCTTGAATGAGCGTCGCTTTGTCTTTGGTTTTGACCACTATATCATCCATATACGCCTCCATATTTCTATGGAGTTGAGGCTCAAAACCAATTTGGATTGCTCTCGCAAATGTCGAACCAGCACTTTTCAACCCGAAAGGCATTCATATAAAACAATACGTACCACATGGGGTGATAAATGCGGTCTTCTCTTCATCTTCTTTGGCCATAAAAATCTGATGATACCCTGAATAGGCATCAAGGAAGGACAGGAGATCACAACCAGCGGTGGAATCCACAATCTAGTTGATGCGCGGCAAGGAAAAGGGATCTTTTGGATAGGCTTTATTGATATCTGTATAATCGATACAAAGCCTCCATTTCCCATTCGCTTTCCGCACTACAACCGGATTGGCCAACCAGGTTGGATGAAGCACTCCTTTGACCAATCCTGCTGCCTCCAGCTTTCTGATTTCTTCGGCAATGAATTCTTGCCGCTCCAAGGCTTGCTTCCTGACCCTTTGCTTGACGGGCCGCGCATGAGGACAGACAGCAAGGTGGTGCTCAATTACCTTCCTGGGAACACCGGGGATGTCAGACGGTTGCCATGCAAACACGTCGACATTCGCCCGCAGGAAGGCAACGAGCGCGCTTTCCTATTTGTCATCTAGGGTGGAACTTATGGTGAAAGTTCCCCCCGTTCCGTCCTCCCTGACGGGCACCTTCTTGGTCTCCGGCGGAGCAGCCTTGGATTTCTTGTTCTTGCCGGTGGAACTCTCTGGTGCACCCTCGACGGAAGCGCAGCACTCCGAGGAGGTGCGCTTGCCGGAGTTCGCGCCAAGATTCTTGCCGGTCTTCTTCTTCCCTCCGGGAATTCCAGCGGCAGGAGCAGATGCCTTGATGGCAGGTGCTGCAACTGCTTCCCGATAAAGTTGGTCGGCACAGATGAGCGCATCCTTCTTATCGGAATGGATAGTGATGACGCCCAACGGCCCAGGCATCTTCAAAACGTTGTACGCGTAGTGTGATGCCGCCATGAACTTGGCCAGCGCTGGCCAACCAAGGATCCCATTGTATGACATGGGGATCTTGGCGACATCAAACACCACCTTCTCGGTCCTGTAGTTGAGCTCGCTACCAAATGTCACCGGCAGCGTAATCTTGCCCTTGGGCTAGGTTCTTCCCGGATTGACCCCTTGAAACGTAACCGTTTCTTCGAGGTCCTCGTCGGGAATTTGGAGCTTTTTGAGCACATCCGGTGAGATTAAGTTTAAGCCGGCCCCACCGTCAACTAGCATTTTCATCACCTTGAGGTTGCGAATCGTTGGCGAGACCAACAATGGCAAGCACCCGACCGAAGTTGTGCGATCAGGGTGATCCTCGGCGTCGAAAATGATAGGCGTGTTGGACTACTTCACGGGCCTACATGCATCTGGGGATGGCTCTGCCGCATTGACTTCCCGCACCCACTGTTTGAGTTGACGGTGGGAAGAATGCAGCGAGGCACCTCCATCGATACACATGGCCTCTGTAGCTTTCTGGAATTCTTGCTCACTGGACTCATCATCTTCTTCATCATCATCTTCTTCTTTGTCTCGGCCCCGAGTGGGCCTATCCTTCTGTTGCTTGGCCTTGCCGTGGCGCCCCCTCGGCCACCGTGCTTCTTGCCGGATCCGTCAACACCATCTTGGGCCTTCTCCTTATCTCGCCTTTCATATTCGGCCCTCTGTTTCTCGGCAAGCTGTTCAACTTGCCGGCAGTTCTGGAGATCGTGGCCCTTGGTGCGATGGATCTTGCAATACTGCTTGCCGGAGTTCTCGACTTGTCGGCAGCCGCCAAGGCCTGACAGGAAGGGCACCCGGCAAGATCCTTGCTTGGGTCACCAACCTTGGCCTTCTTGGCGGCGCCGGGGTTGTCGGATTCCTCGACAGCAAGCACGGCCTTGCCTCTGCGTTTCCTGTTCCGCCGCCGGCCTTTCCTTGACGGGGCCGCGGCATCTTCTTCTTCGGATTTGCCCGCCACGCCAACAGCCTCGCCAGGGAGTTTCCTTCCCTCTTCAGCTCGAGCGCATTTATCGGCTAGAGCGTAAAGCTTGGCAATACTCCTTACTTCGTTCATTGCCAGCTCTTCCCGCATTCTGCGGTTACGCATGTTCTGGTGAAACACGCTAATGACAGCGGCAGGGTGAACGTCAGGAATATTGTACTGCACCCGGCTGAACCTCTGCATAAACTTGCGCAGGGACTCGCCCTCCTTCTGAGGGATGATATGCAAATCACTCTCTTGGCTAGGAGCTTGGTGGCCTCCAACAAAGGCGCCAACAAACTGATGGCACAGATCTGACCAGGAAGAAATAGAATTCTCTGGCAGATGCATCAACCACGACCTGACATTGGGTTTAAGCACCAACGGGAAGTAGTTGGCAAGTATCTTGTCATCTCGGCCCCCGGCAGCCTGCACCGCAATGGTGTAGATGCTCAGGAACTCCGAGGGATGGGTCTTACCGTCATACTTCTCCGGGACCTCCGGCTTGAAGGTTCGGGAATTGGGCCACTGGACTTGCCGCAGCTCACGGGTAAACGCTGGAGTCCCTACCTCATAAGGCAAGTCTCCTACGTCCCCTGGCACAGGCTCGTCGACAGTCGGCCCTACACGCTTATCAGACTGATAGCGCGCTTCCCGTCGCCGCTCGATGGTAGTTCGAGCGTCCTCCTTGCCTCGTTCCTGGAGAACTTGACGCTAATCGCGGCGCATCCGTGGATCGGATGACGCCGTGGAAACTTCTTCACGGCGGTCGACCTACTGGGTTGTCGGCCGCCGCTGGTGCCGTGGAGGGGAGTGCACTGTGGTTGCACCACCTCCGGTTTTCTCCACATCGGCTCGCGCCAGATCGATGGGCCTTCGCTGCGAGGGCCCTGCCTCTTGCGGTCCATCTTTGTTCGCGAAGCCGATAAGGCTCTGGATAGTAGCTCGCCACTCCTCCATCTTCTCCGGAGCAGGAGGAAAAACGAGGAGCAGCTGCGCACGTGCCAAGGCTTCCGCTGGCGTAGGTGGTGGCGACAGGTGCAAGGTACGTGAGGTGCTCTGACTCCTAACCATATTAGAAGGAGCACCACCACGGTCACGCGACCGCGCGCCACCCCCGCCAGCAGCTCGGTGTGCATGTTGGTCCCGCACATCTTGGGATCGATGCGCAGAAATCTTTTCATGGGGACACCCTGAACCACCAGCGCCATGACGTCGCTCATCGTGCACGACCTGAGTAGGTCGCGATGCGTGCGCCGGCGCGGGAGCTCCAGCAGGCGCCCTCTGATCTCTGGAGCTTGTAGTGCCACCCGTAGGCAACACAGCTCCGTCCCTGGATCCAGCGGCGTGTAGGTTACCGCTGCCGCTGCGAACGATACCGCTCGCCTGGCTCGGATCACCAGAACGCCGTGGGGGTTCTAGTCCACTTCCTTCTGCAACCACGCCATCGCCCATACGAGAAGGCTCAGGTAAAACGGACGTGGATGGTTGCGCCGTCACAACGCTCTTCTTCTTGGGTGGCATGATGATGAAGATGATGAAGAAACTGAAGCGTTGATCACTAGATCAGGTTCACGCAACCTTCAATCCCCCTACCTGGCGCGCCAAAGATGTCGGGGTACGACACCTATGGGATCCAAAGGGATCCCTTTACGATTCGGCGGGGGGAGAGGTATACGCAAAGAGCAGAACCAACGATCGACGCGGGAAGATTTTACCCAGGTTCGGGCCGCTGATCAGCGTAAAACCCTACTCCTGCTTCGTGTTCTTATTAATGTTCTTGAGCCCAGCCTTCAGGAGCGCTCGTTGTGAACAGTACGTTCAAAGAGCAGCTACACATGCAGAATGGGCCAGAAGTTCCCCTTCTCTGTAGCAGTTCCCTTGGGCCTCCCTTTATACGCTCAAAGGGGTCACCACAGTGGCAAAATGTACGTACATTGAGGTGTAAAGTAGCTACAAGGTAATCATACCTAACCCCTGACGGACTAGGACGAACGCATTTAATGCACCGTGAGGTGTCCGTTTAGGTGTCCTTACTTTCTTGGGGATGGAAAAAGGGGCCATCCCATCAGCACCGCTTAAGCTCTCCTCCATTGGCGCGTCGCCACGCATCCAAAGAAGGACCCAGAATGTCGGGTTTATCGCTGTGCCAAAGCGGTGGCACAGTAACAAAACCTTGCCGGGTGCCAAGCCCTGCCGGGCACCAATCCTTGCCGGGCTCCGCAGACCACCCCGGCAAGATCTTGCCGGGGAAGCTGGCCTTCGGATTCCAGCTCTCCTTATCTGCTGATCCTCAGATCTCTGACTGGATGGTTTCTTTGATGGCTTAAATCAACCTTGAACTGTTCCCCGGCAAGCCTTGCCGCGAGGATGGCTACAACTGCCCGTGCACAAGTACGGGGTACTAGTGGCCCAATACTTAGTACACCGACAGGAAGGCACCAGAAGAATCAAGGTGTTGGTTTTGAACGAAAGTTCAATGCCAATGGAGTTGAGTGGGAAGAAGATCAATACCCCAAGACGAAGTTTGTTCCTCAACAAGAGAAGTATGATCCCACTTCTTTCAAAGGAACACGAGCTCAATATGATCTTCCACCACAAGACCACAAGCTAAAGGGCAAGGACAAGCTTCGAGAAGAGATTGATTCATTTGAAGAAGCTCCTAAGGCCATGGTCAAGTGGTTTCCCAAGACTACGTCAAGTTCTACTTCATCAAGTACGACTACAACTCCAAGGATTCCCATCAAGTTGATGTGAATCCAAAAGAAGAACTAGAGAGTTCTTGAGGGTGACTCCACCAACACACTTCACTCATATTCATTTTGGCAAGGACATGTGCAATCAACTTCCATATCTTGCACTAGTTCATGGAGTCACAAACCCTCTTGTTGGTAAAACAAGGGACAAGGTAACCTAATGGTTTCAAGGACATCATCATATTTGTGTTTCACTCTATGTGTATGGATATCCTTGATTGTTCCTTGTGGGACTAATCCATGTAGGTATTGAAAGTGCAACACACTTCAATGGATTGCTCCAAAAGATCTACATCAACATTGAGCATCCACATCTTCACTATCTAAATGAAGTCATCATCGACAAAACACAAGGTTAGTTCATCCCTCTTAGGGGGGATATCACATCTAGGGGGAGCTTTGCTAAAAAAAATTGAGCTAAAGCAACTCTAATGGTGTGAACACATTAATGCTTTATGTAAAAGTGGTAATCCCACTTGTGCTTAAACGATGAGTATGACCTATGATCAAATGTTCTCATTTGACTCCTAAGTCAATATACTCATATATTTTTTTTGACTGGTGACTGTAGGGAAAACCCCCCACAGCATTCAACATTTATTCATAGAGCAAATATACAAAGTACATGGATTACAAGAGGTAATCAAAAAGGAAAAAAGGTAGCAAAACAAAGAAACTAGCCTACAGAACCTCATGGAGGTAGAAATGAAATCCATCTTAACAACTCCTCCTTATATCTATGCTTGACTCTGTGTTGCATGAGTGTGATCTCATGGATGAAAGCACTCCTCCATCTATTAAAACTTTGTCTCTCATGTCTGAACACCCTTGCATTCCTGATTATCCAAATGTTCCAGCAAGCAACAAAAACCACCTCAGTAAAGAAAGGTTTTGCAAAGTCTTGCTTAGCTTGCATCACAATAGAAGACATGTCATCCCCAGGGGGCCATGAGATTTGGAGATAATTCCATATTCTCACACTGAAATTACATTCAAAGAATAAGTGATTCCTGGTCTCACGTGTCAGCAAAGGACAAAACACACAATTAACCCCATCATCCAAGTGCCAGTGCCTTCTTTCAACCATATCTTTAGTGTTAAGCCTATCCATAATTAACATCCAGGCAAACACTTTTATTTTCATTGTGCAGGAAGATTTCCATATCCACAAAAGGAGAGGATTAAAAGACATGTTGGAATGCATGAAAGAATAGAACAACTTGGGCTTGAAATCATGGCACGTCTCCTGCCAGTACCAAATGTCATTTGCATCCACTTCCCTTCTGCAATTTGCCATCAGGTTCTGCACTGTCAGATACTCCTGGTATACCTGTGCAGACAAAGGTAAGTAGAACATCTGGGTGATATCCTGAGATTGGAAAGCTTCAGAGACTGTAAGCCAGGGATCTTTCACATAGGAAAAGAGCCTTGGAAATCTAGTTTGCAAGGGGGCCACTGAGTCACCAATCTTCCATTTATCAGACCAGAACAAAGCTGAGTTCCCAGAATTGATTTGTACCCAAGTTGTGCTCCTCAAATGATCCAGCAGTTTACAAATATCTTTCCACCAAAAAGAACCACAGCAATCAGTCCCCTGAGGTACAGAAGAATGGTAATATGTATCCCAAATAAGAGAGACCCATGGCAGATCCATCCTATTTAAGAATTTATGCAAATGCTTAAGCAAAAGAGCCATGCTCTGTACTCCCAAGTTTAAGATGCCCAATCCACCTTTATTTTTGGGCCTACAAATTAGGTCCCAAGCTGCCAAGGATGGTGAGGGCTCATCCCTATGCTTTCGCCATAAGCACTGCCTTTGTATTTTCTCCAATTGTTTTAAAATTCCAGCAGGAACCAGCAAGCTGCCTAGGTAGAAGATGGGCATGGAGGACAAAGCAGAATTCAAAAACTGAAGCCTTTCCCCCTGATTTAGAAAAGAAGAACTAGCTGACATTCTTCTCTCCATACAGTCAACAAGGGGCATAAAATCCACCATTTTGGGCCTGGTAGTATCAACAGGTAGACCAAGATATGTGAAGGGCATTTTGCCAACCTGACATCCAAAAGCAGCAGCCAAACCAATGGTGGTGTCCTCATCAACATTTATGGGCACCATTGAAGATTTATGATAGTTAACCACTAAACCAGTTGAAGTGGAAAACACCTGAAGCATGTCCTTGAGAGCCAGAAGCTGAGCTTTATCTGCTGGTAAGATGATAAGAGTATCATCAGCATATTGCACTATGGGATAATCTTGGTCATGACATGGTATAGGCAACTCTAAAATTCCCCTTCTGAACACATCATTTACTACTGATTGCAAAAGGTCAGCAACAATAACAAAGAGTAAGGGTGAAACACAATCTCCTTGTCTAACACCCTTTTTACAGAGAAATTGCCTTCCAGGGACTCCATTTAAAAGGACTGATGATGTTCCAGTGGAGAGCAACTGCTTAACCCAAGAAATCCATTTCTGATTAAATCCCTTGTACTTCAGGATCTGCAAGATAGCTTCATGTTCAATGGAGTCAAAGACCTTTTCAAAATCCAATTTAAGAATAACAATAGGTCTCTTTGACTGATGGCATTGATGCAAATATTCAAGGGACCAACCAATACAATCCTGGATAGTCCTGCTTTTAATGAAACCATATTGATTCTTATGAATACACTTCATAATTATCTTTTGAAATCTATTGGCAACCATCTTGGACAAAAACTTGAGGCCCATCCCAGTCAAGGAAATTGGCCTATAATCCCCAACCCCTTCAGGAGCCAACTTCTTTGGGATGAGTGTGATATAGGAACCATTGATATTTTCCAAATTTGTAGTGCCATTATGAAAAGCTTCTGCCCAATCATAGAAATCTTGACAAATAATGTGCCAGCATTTTTTGAAGAATAACCCATTAAATCCATCTAGACCAGGGGCTTTATCAATGGGCATATGTTTGACAGTGTCATCCATTTCCTCTTTTGTAAATGGCTCTGTGAGGAAATCTAACCCATATATAGATGACCTAGTCATCACTAATTGCTTGATAGATGCTAGAGTGTTTGTGCATGCTTTGACACATGTTTCATTTGCTATCTTATGGTGTGAGCATGTTGGTTGCATAAGTTTCTCCATTCGAGGACATCCATTTGTAGTTTTGATTGTTTGGTTTTTATTGGCCAAATGGATGGACAAGAATGCCTAAGTACTCCCTCTAGCTATCTATGCTTTTTCTCTTCTCAAATTCTATTCATGCTACATCACAAAATTTGAACGAGTCTTTTTCGGACCCTCTGGGTGAGGAGCACTCGGAGCCACCGATCCGTCAAGGGCTGACTTCCAGAACCTCTTAGTGAATTTTGGTCAGACCAACTCATTCATATTCGGTCCCACCGAAACCACTAAGTTGATCTAGGTTTTCACCTCGGTGCCACTGATTAGAACAATTCGGTCTCCCCGAGTTGCAGCAACTGCAAGCAGCCACCGAACCGTTCCACTCGGCGCCACCGACAGCTAATGGGTATAAATACCGTGGCCCGACGTTTGGAAAATCCTTCAGACACTCGAGCCCGCACCTCCCCATTGCTACCGCTCTTGGTCTCCGGATCATCGCCGTCTCCACCTGTGCGCCATCGTTGCAGGTCTCCGCTGCCGTCAACGGGAATCACCTCCGCCGTTACCGCCATAGCGAGCCATCACCAAGTTAGGGTATGGTTCGGCCCCTTTGTGCAATTTTCTTTCTCTGATTCAATGCACAAAGTAAATGCATGTATTCTTGCCACGATTGAAAGCTTCCTATCCACACAAAAATTCCTCTAGATTAGTTTTGCTGCAAAATCTTAGGGTTAGGTTTCCGCCGAACTCATCTCGGTCCGACCGAATTGAAGTTTTCTGTCCCACCGATTGGCTCAGGCCATTGCACTAAGTACAACTCGGTTTGACCGAAACATGCTGATCAGTGAGACCAAAAGCAATTTCTCAGTGAAACCCTAGCATCTCGGAGCCACCGAACTGCAACTCGGTCTGACGAAACTGCATGTTTAGGCTCTGTTAAGTGCTTCGGTGTCACCGCGATTATAAAATCAGTAACTCCAAAATGCTTTCTGCAGAAAACTAAAATTAAGATTTTGAATCAATTTGTGCAAAAACCAGCTGTCTTTTGTGATGCAAATTCCTACAGTATGTTTTATTTTGGTGCTGTCCTATGGTGCCCTCCGTGCCGCGCACACGTGAGGGATTCCCGTTGTAGGGTTTGCAATATGTTTATGATTCGCTTATAGTGGGTTGCTAGAGTGATAGAAGTTTAAACCCGAGTAAGGGGGTTGTTTGCTGATACGTCTCCGTCATATCTATAATTTTTTATTGTTTCATGCCAATATTCTACAACTTTCATATACTTTTGGCAACTTTTTATATTATTTTTGGGACTAACATATTGATCCAGTGCCCAGTGCCAGTTCCTGTTTGTTGCATGTTTTTTGTTTCGCACAATATCCATATCAAACTGAGTCCAAACATGATAAAAACTTACGGAGATTTTTTTTGGAATATATGTGATTTTTGGGAAAAAGAATCAATGTGAGACGATGCCCGAGGGGCCCACAAGCCATAGGGGCGCGCCCCCAACCCTGGGCTCGCCTGGGGGGCTTGTGGCCACCCCGTAAGGCAGTTGGTGCCCTTCTTCGGCCGCAAGAAAGATAATATCTGGATAAAAATGGTGTTAAAATTTCAGCCCAATGGGAGTTACGGATCTCCGGGAATTTAAGAAACGGTGAAAGGCTAGAAAACAGGAACGCAGAAACAGAGAGAGAAATCCAATCTCGGAGGGGCTCCCGCCCCTCCACCGCCATGGACGCCATGGACCAGAGGGGAAACCCTCCTCCCATCTAGGGGGGAGGTCAAGGAAGAAGAAGAAGGAGGGGGGCTCTCTCCCCCTCTCTCCCAGTGGCGCCGGAACGCCGCCGGGGCCATCATCGTGACGACGATCTACACCAACAACTTTGCCGCTGTCATCACCAACTCTCTCCCCCTCTATTCAGCGGTGTAACACCTCTTCTCCCCGCTATAATCTCTACTTAAACATGGTGCTCAACTCTATATATTATTTCCCAATGATGTATGGCTATCCTATGATGTTTGAGTAGATCAGTTTTGTCCTATGGGTCGATTGATGAACGTGATTGGTTTGAGTTGTATGTTTTATTATTGGTGCTGTCCTCCATGTCGCGCAAGCGTGAGGGATCCCAGCTGTAGGGTTTGCAATATGTTCATGATTCGCTTATGGTGGGTGGCGTGAGTGACAGAAGCACAGACCCGAGTAAGTAGGTTGTTTGCGTATGGGACTAAAGAGGACTTGATACTTTAATGCCATGGTTGGGTTTTACCTTAATGATCTTTAGTAGTTGCGGATGCTTGCTAGAGTTCCAATCATAAGTGCATATTATCCAAGTAGAGAAAGTATGTTAGCTTATGCCTCTCCCTCATATAAAATTTCAATAATGATTACCGGTCTAGTTATCGATTGCCTAGGGACAAATAACTTTCTTTTGACAGAAAGCTCTCTACTAAAACTAATTTAATTGTTTCTTTATCTAAACAGCCCCTAACTTTTATTTACGTGCTCTTTATTATCTCGTAAACCTATCCCTTTACACCTACAAAGTACTTCTACTTTCATACTCGTTCTAATTAAAGCGAACGCTAAGCGTGCGTAGAGTTGTATCGGTGGTCGATTGAACTTGAGGGAATATTTGTTCTACCTTTAGCTCCTCGTTGGGTTCGACACTCTTATTTATCGAGAAAGGCTACAATTGATCCCCTATACTTGTGGATTATCAAGACCTTTTTCTGGCACCATTGCCAGGGAGAAATAGCGTGGGGTGAATATTCTCGTGTGTGCTTGTTTGCTTTATCACTAAGTAGATTTTATTTGCTGTTCTAAGTTGTTCCCTATCTTTAGTTATGGATATGGTACACGGAATACCAAAAAAATTAGGTGTACTTGCTACTCATGGAGATGGGGAACCTCCTAAAACCCTCGATGCTCATTATGTGAAAAATATTAAACACTACTTTGATAATCCTGAGAAAACCCCATTCAACTTGATAATGGGAGACACGTTGGATCAACGTGAATACTTTAGGGATTATCGCTTGACACAAAAAGGGAAACTATTATGGGATCAAATTCATATGTTGCATTGGTATGCTTGGGATTTATGCTTGAGATATGATTATACTTGTTGCTCTAGGATGAAGGCTCCACACCTTCCCTTTTCATGTAAATTTAGTGATAATGAAACCTTGGCTTCTTATGCTAATGGTATATATGATTACTATGATGTGGAACAAATAGAAGAATTTGTTGTTTTTAAGGGTGCTTATGAAATTGAATCTTTGTTTGAGAAGTGTGAAAATTATGATGATGTTGTTTACAGACATGAAAATTTTGCTATACTTAAATATTGCTATGAGAATTATGAGTATAATGCCGATATTAATGAGTTTATTGAGAAAGTCTCCGCTGTCCAAGAAGAGACTAATATTTTGCAGGAATCTATGGAAGAAGAAATTGATGACACTGTGAGCTCATTGGATGAAAAAGATGACGAGGAGAGCGAAGAACAAAAGGAGGAAGAGCGGATTAGCTACCCGTGCCCACCTTCTAATGAGAGTAACTCTTCAACTCATACATTGTTTAATTTCCCTTCGTGCTTATCGAAGGATGAATGCTATAATGATTGCTATGATCCCTTGGATTCATTTGAAATATCCCTTTATGATGAAATTCATGCTTGCTATGCTTGTGGCAAAGATGCCAATTTGAATGATGCTTATGGAGATGAACTTGCTATAGTTCCTTATGTTAAGAATGAAAATGTTGCTATTGCACCCACACATGATAGTCCTATTATCTTTTTGAATTCTCCCAACTACACTATTTCGAAGAAGTTTACTTTTATTAAGGATTACATTGATGGGTTGCATTTTACTACTATACATGATGTTTTTGATGAATATAATATGCATGTGCTTGCTGCTCCTACTTGCAATTATTATGAGAGAGGAACTACATCTCCGCCTCTCTATGTTTCCAATACGATAAAATTGCAAGAAACTGTTTATACTATGTATTGGCCTTTACTTGATGTGCATGAATTGTTCTTTTATGACATGTCGATGCATAGGAAGAGAGTTAGACTTCGTTGTTGCATGATATATGTTACTTTGTGCTCACTACTAAATTACAAATCATTGCTAATTAAAATTGGCTTTGATATACCTTGGGATCCAGGTGGATCCATTACTTGAGCACTATATGCCTAGCTTAATGGCTTTAAAGAAAGCACTGCCAGGGAGACAACCCGAAAGTTTTATAGAGTCATTTTATTCTGTTGAGTCCTTTTATAAAGTTTAAAAATAAAAAATATAGAGGGGAACCTAAAAACTTTTCCAAAAAGAAAAGCGAAAGTGAGAAAGACGAGCATTGTTAAAGTGGGAGCTAGCCTTGAACTTTGTTCATGCCCATGGAAACTTTGTGAACCTTGGTTACAGAAACTTTTCAACAAAAATAGTTATCCCCTTGTACAAATCCATTGTATTATAAAAATAATGGGCCAAGATTTGCCTTTAGGATGATTAGATTGCTTGTTTGGTTTGTGCAGTGCAAAAACAGAAACTTTGGCTGTAGTTCGTGAATTTACAATTTTTCACTGGAACGTCAAAAGCTTCTGAAATTATTACACAGTACTTCTATCCAAATTGTTTATTTTTTCCTAATTTTTCAGAATTTGTGGAGTTACATAAGTATGGTTAATGTACAGATTGCTACAGACTGTTCTGTTTTTGACAGATTCTGTTTTTGATGCATTATTTTGCGTGTTTTGATGAATCTATGGAATGTATCGGTGATATAAGCCTTGGTGAAGTTAGAGTACAGAAGTTATAATGCAAAAATAAAATATGAATGAGTTCACAACAGTACTTAAAGTAGTGATTTGTTTTATTATACTAACAGATGTCATGAGGGTTTTGTTAAGTTTTGGGTGAGATCATGATGGATGAGGGAATAAGGAGTGGAAAGAGACAAGCTTGGGGATGCCCGAGGCACCCCAAGGTAATATTCAAGGACTCCCAAGCAACTAAGCTTGGGGATGCCCCGGAAGGCATCCCCTCTTTCTTCTAACGACCATCAGTAATTTTACTTGGAGTTATATTTTTATTCGTCACATGATATGCGTAAATTCTTGGAGCGTCGTGTGCCTTTTATTTTTCTTTCAATAATGCACCATGCCGGTATGAGATAGTCCTTGGTTGATTTATAGAATGCTTCATGCACTTCACTTATATATTTTGAGTATGGCTTTATAGAATGCTTCATGTGCTTCACTTATATCATTTGAAGTTTGGATTGCCTGTTCCTCTACACATAGAAAACCGCCATTTGTAGAATGCTCTTTTGCTTCACTTATATTTGTTAGAGCGTGGGCATATCTTTTGTAGAAAGAATTAAACTCTCATGTTTTACTCATAACTATTTAGAGAGTCAATAGGAATTGGTCATTCACATGGTTAGTCATAAAATCCTACATAAAAACTTGTAGATCACTGAATATGATATGTTTGATTCCTTACAATAGTTTTGCGATATAAAGATGGTGATATTAGAGTAATGCTAGTGAGTAATTGTGGATTGGTAGAAATACTTGTATTAAGGTTTGTGATTCCCGAAGCATGCACGTATGGTGAACCGTTATGTGATGAAGTCGGAGCATGATTTAATTTTTGATTGTCTTCCTTATGAGTGGCGGTCGGGGACGAGCGATGGTCTTTTCCTACCAATCTATCCCCCTAGGGGCATGCGTATTAGTACTTTGTTTCGAGGGCTAATAAACTTTTGCGATAAGTATGTGAGTTCTTTATGACTAATGTTGAGTCCATGGATTATACGCACTCTCACCCTTCCACCATTGCTAGCCTCTCTAGTACCGCGCAACTTTCGCTGGTGCATTAAACCCACCATATTCCCTTCCTCAAAATAGCCACCATACCTACCTATTATGGCATTTCCATAGCCATTCCGAGATATATTGCCATGCAACTTCCATCATCATCATATACATGACTTCAGCCTTCATTGTCATATTGCTCTGCATGATCGTAAGATAGCTAGCATGATATTTCATGGCTTGTCCATTTTTTTGATATCTTTGCTATGCTAGATCATTGCACATCCTGGTTCACTGCCAAAGTCATTCATATAGAGTCATACTTTGTTCTAGATATCGAATTGTAAATAAATAAAAGTGTGATGATCATCATTATTAGAGCATTGTCCCAGTGAGGAAAGGATGATGGAGACTATGATTCCCCCACAAGTCAAGATGAGACTCTGGACGAAAAAATAAAGAAAAAAGAGCCCAAAAAAAGACAAAAAATGAGAGAAAAAGAGAGAAGGGGCAATGCTACTATCCTTTTACCACACTTGTGCTTCAGAGTAGCACCACGTTCTTCATATAGAGAGTCTCTTGAGTTATCACTTTCATATACTAGTCGGGATTTTCATTATAGAACTTGGCTTGTATATTCCGATGATGGGCTTCCTCAAATGCCCGAGGTCTTCATGAGCAAGCAAGTTGGATGCACACCCACTTAGTTTTCATTTTGAGCTTCCATACACTTATAGCTCTTAGTGCATCCGTTGCATGGCAATCCCTACTCCTCGCATTGACATCAATTGATGGGCATCTCCATAACCTGTTGATTAGCCACGTTGATGTGAGACTTTCTTCCCTTTTGTCTTCTCCACACAACCTCCACCGTCATATTCTATTCCACCTATAGTGCTATATCCATGGCTCACGCTCATGTATTGCGTAAGGGTTGAAAAGGCTTGAGAACATTAAAAGTATGAACCAATTGCTTGGCTTGTCATCGGGGTTGTGCATGATGAAATACTTTGTGTGATGAAGATGGAGCATAGCCAGACTATATGATTTTGTAGGGATAACTTTCTTTAGCCATGATATTTTGAGAAGACATGATTGCTTTATTAGTATGCTTGAAGTATTATTGTCTTTATGTCAAATTAAAGACTATTGCTTTGAATCACTCGTGTCTTAATATTCATGCCATGATTATATTATATGATCAAGATTATGCTAGGTAGCATTCCACATCAAAAATTATCTTTTTTATCATTTACCTACTCGAGGACGAGCAGGAATTAAGCTTGGAGATGCTGATACGTCTCCGTCGTATCTATAATTTTTGATTGTTTCATGCCAATATTCTACAACTTTCATATACTTTTGGCAACTTTTTATATTATTTTTGTGACTAACATATTGATCCAGTGCCCAGTGCCAGTTCCTGTTTGTTGCATGTTTTTTGTTTCGCAGAATATGCATATCAAACGGAGTACAAACACGATAAAAACTTACGGAGATTTTTTTTGGAATATATGTGATTTTTGGGAAAAAGAATCAACGTGAGACGATGGCCGAGGGGCCCACAAGCCCTAGACATGGGTTATCATTTGCGTATGGGAGTAAAGAGGACTTGATACTTTAATGCTATGGTTGGGTTTTACCTTAATGATCTTTAGTAGTTGCGGATGCTTGCTAGAGTTCCAATCATAAGTGCATATGATCCAAGTAGAGAAAGTATGTTAGCTTATGCCTCTCCCTCATATAAAATTGAATAATTATTACCGATCTTGTTAACAATTGCCTAGGACAATTCCACACACCGTTCCATCATTATTCCACACTCGCTATTTGTAATATATTGTGATATATTCTAACTTTATGATAACAACGCCTATTTTTATATTTTAGCTCTCCGGTATCATGCAAAGCTATCCTCTTCATACCCACAATGTAGTTTTATTTCTCATTCCTAGATGGAAGCAAACGTTCGGTGTACGTAGAGTCGTATCAGTGGCAGATAGGACTTCAGAGAATATTGATCTTACCTTTAGCTCCTTGTGGGTTTGACACTTCATACTTATCACTTCCACCTTTGGAAATTGCTACGATGATTCCTTGCACTTGGGGATTATCAAGCTCTTTTCTGGCGCCATTGCCGGGGAGCAATAGCATGGGGTTGATATTCTCGTGTGTGCTTGTTTGCTTTCTTCACTAAGTAGATTTTGTTTTCCCTTTTGTTTTTGGTAGTTGTGGGTGAAACAATTTTTTTTAAAGAATGCAATTTTTTTTACTTGCCTCTTATGCCTAAAAACTTTTTCAAAAAGAGAAGTGATTGGAAGGTTATGCATTGGAGAAGTGAGGGTCGACCTTGAACACTTGTGTTTATGCTCATGGAAACAATGTAGAATTTTTCATGGAAGATTCTCAAAAATAATTATCCCCTTGTATATATCTGTGTTATTATAAAAATAATGTGCCAAGATTTGTCTTTAGAATGATTAGATTGCTTTTTTGCTATCTGCGGTGCAAAAACAGAAACTTTGGCTGTAGTGCGTGAATTTACATTTTTTACTGGAACGTCAAAAGTTTCTGAAATTTTTATGCAGTACTGCTATGCAAATTTTTTATTTTTTCCTATTTTTCAGAATTTGTGGAGTTACATAAGTATGGTAAATATTCAGATTGCTACAGACTGTCCTATTTTTGACATATTCGGTTTTCTATGTGTTGTTCGCTTATTTTGATGAATCTATGGGTTGTATTGGGGGGTATGAACCATGGTGAAGTTGGAATACAGTAGATATAATGCTAATATGTAATTGGAATGAGTTTACAACAGTACCTAAAGGTAGTGATTTGCCCTATTATACTAACGGATCTCACAAGGGTTTTTGTTAAAGTTTTGTGTGGATGAAGTGTTCTAAGATCGAGGAGGTATCGATATAATAAGAATACAGAGAGACAAGAGTTCAAGCTTGGGGAAGCCCAACGCACCCCAAGTAAATATTTCAAGGAGACTCAAGCATCTAAGCTTGGGGATGCATCCCATCTTTATTCTTTAACAATTATCGGTATACCTCGGTTTTTGTTTTGTTCACATGATATGCGTCTTTTGTGTTATTATTTTCCTTTATGCACAATGCTAGTATGAGTATTCCTTCATTGATTTATAGAATGCTTCATGTGCTTCACTTAAATCTTTTGAGTATGGCTTTATAGAATGCTCTTTGTGCTTCACTTAAATCTTTTGAGTATGGCTTTATAGTATGCTTCGTGTGCTTCACTTATATATTTTGAGCTTGGATATTGGTCAATCTATATTAATTGTAGAATGCTCTATGAACTTCACTTATATCTTTTAGAGTATGAATAAAATTATCATCAAAATTGGGCTTGGAAGAGTATCATTAAAATATCACTGCTTAGCTAAAAAGCTTTAAAGAAAAGTTCTTGTTTAGAGACAACCTAATATTTATCCCTACTGTTTTTGTGTGTTCACATGATTAAGCTACTGTAGTAATCATGTTTTATAGCTTTTGTTTCAATAAAGTGCCAAGTAAAGCCTTTGGGATAGTGTGGTTGATAGTTGATTTGATTCTGTGCAAAAACAGAAACTTTTGCGTCCAGTAACAGAGAGACTATAATAGAACATTCAGAATCAAATCAACTAGATAGTTAAGAATTTGTTTCCATTTTTGAATTTTTTTACGTTTAGAATTCAGAATTTGTTTTCAAAAAATCCAAGAACGTCAGAGAGACTATAACAGAACATTCAGAATTCAAGTTCTTAACTAGCGCTTGTTGCTATCAAGAACAAAATGTGGAAACCTCTCATAGGTCTGGATACTGTGCCATGGCTATCATGGATGACTTTTTGAAGAAAAGCAACTATTTGCGTAATCAAAACAAGATGATCAAGTGGTCCGAAGAGATGGAGAGGGACATGGACATGGACATAGGGAAACTATTAACACAACATCGTCGCCTCCAAAAGGTGTTGGCCAGAATCATCAACAAAGAGGTTGTAAATGAGGATGGGAAGTTTCACTTCCAGCCAGAGCGAGATGAAGAGCGTCTTCACCGAGTCGAAGACATATTGCGGTATTCGATTGCGAGCGATACAGTGCTTCAAAACATCTTGATTCGTTGTTCATTTTATGAGTTGATAAATTTACATGTTTATTTGTTGCCCTACACTTCTTATACTGTATGTTTGCTTCATTGATAATCTTAATTATTGTCACACCGTTGTAATATGATTGTTTGAATTCAATGGGATGATTGAGTGCAAAATACTGCTTCAACGCCAAAATAACGCTGCCGCGGCAGCAAAATAATGCTGCCGCAACAGCAATCTCTCTATATGCCGACATCACTACCAGTGGTGGGCGGCAAACGTGCCTGCCACTAAGAGTAAGCACAAAAGTGGCGGGTAGTGATTGTTGTTGTGGCGAGCGGTAACTTCTACCCGCACTACAGCGCTATCATCAGTGGCGAGTGGCGGCCCGCCACTGATGCCATAATAGCAGTGGTAGGAGGTCATTGGCGAGCGGCCCTGAGAGGCTGGCCCGCCACTACTAGGCTTTTTGCACCCGCCACTGTTGGGCAATCCTGCTGTAGTGGATGATGAAAGCTTTAGAAGAAAAGCTAGAATTGGAGGTTTAAATACCTAGAAAATTATATGATGAGTGTGAATCTAACATTAAATTTAAAATTAAAATTATGAGTGCAATGCTTTATGTGATTTGGGTGCTAGCGTTTCCAAAATACCAAAATATCTATGTGATGTGCTAGGTTTTACCCATATAGATGAATGTTCTCTTAATTTGCACTTCGCGGATTCCACTATTAAGAAACCTTTGGGTAGAATAAATGATGTTCTTATTCTTGCGAATAGGAATTATGTGCCCGTTGATCTCATTGTGCTTAATATTGATTATCTTTTGTCCCATAATACTTGGTAGGCCTTTTCTACGAACCATAGGTGCCATTATTGATATGAAAGAAGGGAATACAAAATTTTAATTTTCGTTAAAGAAGGGTATGGAAAACTTCCCTAGAAAAGGAATCAAGCCACCATATGAATCCATTATGAGGGCCACCTACAGAATTAATTTGAAAGATGACAACACTTGCACCTATGCATTACACCTAGCTAGTTGCGTAAAACAATAGCGCTAGTTGGGAGGCAACCCAATAGTTATCTTAATTTTCTTGTTTATTTTTCTGGTTTTTTGTGTGCACACAATTATGCTACTGTTGTGTTTTTGTGTTTCAAATTAGTGTTTGTGCCAAGTAAAGCCTTTGGGATGATTTGGAAGACAGTTGCTTTGATTCCGTGCAAAAATAGAAACTTTTGCGTCTAGTAGCAGAATTATTAAAATTTGCTGGAGCGTAATAAAATTCTTAATATTTTACACATGATTGATATACAAATTTCCCATGTTTTCCTAAATTTTCAGAATTTTTGGAGTTACATAAGTATGGTCATTGTTCGAATCATTACAGATTGTTCTGTTTTTCATAGATTCTGTTTTCGTTGCGTTGTTTGCTTGTTTTGATGAATTTGTGGATTGTATTAGGGGGGGGGGGTATAAGCCATGGTGAAGTTAGAATACAATAGGTATAATGCAATAGTAAAATATGAATGGGTTTACAATAGTACCTAAAGTAGTGATTTGCTTTGTTATACTAATGGATCTCACGAAGGTTTTTGTTGAGTTTGTGTGCTGAAGTTTTCAAGTTTTGAGTGAGATCACGATGGATGAAGGAATAAGGAGTGGCAAGAGCCTAATATTGAGGATGCCTGAGGCACCCCAAGGTAATATTGAAGGATTCCCAAGCATCTAAGATTGGGGATGCCCCGGAAGGCATCCCCTCTTTCGTCTTCAACACTATCGGTATACCTTACTTGGAGCTATATTTTTATTCGTCACATGATATGTGTTTTGCTTGGAGCGTATTTTCATTTTACTAGTTGTTTGAATAAAATCATTGGATCTGAAATCTTGAATGAGAGAGAGTCCTCACATGGCTATTTAACAAATTGACTACGCATTGATCTTCATTTTTATCTTTTTGGAGTAGTTTTGTCATTTACTCTCGTGCTTCACTTATATCCTATGAGTAAATGGTTGAATGAATTGAATATCATATATCTGAAATTATATATGTTTTATATGCTTATCCCATGGGGAGTAATGACTTCACATATAAGAAGTATAGGTGGTAAAACTTATTGAAAGTTAGCAAACATTGCATTGGTCACTTGAACAATTCATGAAAGAATATTGAAGGAAGAGAGATTTCACATATAAATATACTATCTTGGACATCTTCTATGATTGTGAGCCCCATTATTTATTTTCAAACTTGATCAAATTAGTTGAAGTTGGACAAGGAGGACAACGTAATGAGTTATGTTTGGGTATTTTTGTATAGAAGTTATATGAAGGAAATATGCCCTAGAGGCAATAATAAAGTTGTTATTTTATATTTCCTTATTCATGATAAAGGTTTATTATTCATGCTAAAATTGTATTGATCGGAAACTTAAATACATGTGTGAATACATAAACAAATACCGTGTCCCTAGTATGCCTCTACTAGACTGGCTCGTTGATCAAAGATGGTTAAGGTTTCCTAACCATGGACATGTGTTGTCATTTGATAACGAGATCACATCATTAGGAGAATGATGTGATGGACAAGACCCATCCGTTAGCTTAGCATAATGATCGTTCAGTTTTATTGCTATTGCTTTCTTCATGTCAAATACATATTCCTTCGACTATGAGATTATGCAACTCCTGGATACCGGAGGAATACCTTGTGTTCTATCAAACGTCACAACGTAACTGGGTGATCATAAATATGCTCTACAGGTATCTCTGAAGGTGTTTGTTGAGTTGGCATAGATCAAGATTAGGATTTGTCACTCTGACTATCGGAGAGGTATCTCTGGGCCCTCTCGGTAATACAGATCATAAGAAGCCTTGCAAGAAAAGTGACTAATGAGTTAGTTGCAGAATGATGTAATACAGAACGAGTAAAGAGACTTGCCGGTAATGAGATTGAACTAGGTATGAACATACCGACGATCAAATCTCGGGCAAGTAACATACCGATGGACAAAGGGAATTACGTATGTTGTCATAAGGTTCGACCGATAAAGATCTTCGTAGAATATGTAGGAGCCAATATGGGCATCCAGGTTCCGCTATTGGTTATTGACCGGAGGGGCGTGTCGGTCATGTCTACATAGTTCTTGAACCCGTAGGGTCCGCACGCTTAACATTCGTTGATGATATAGTATTATATGAGTTATGTTTGTTGGTGACCGAATGTTGTTCGAGTCCTGGATGAGACCACGGACATGACGAGGAGCTCCGGAAGTAAAGATTGATATATGGGATAATAGAGTTTGGTCTTCGGAAGGGTTCCGGAATTCACCGGAAGGGGTTTCGGATGTTTCCCGAAATGTTTGGGTATGGGAATACTTTATTTGGGCCAAAGGGGAAAGCCCACGAGGGTTTTGGAAAGAGCAAAAGGAAGTTTTGCGGAGACCAGAGGTCAGACGCCAGAGACCCTGGCGTCTGGGCCCAGACTCCGGGAACCCTGGCATCTGGTCCTGGAGTCCGAGAAGGACTCTTGCCTTTTCGGGCAAAACCGACTTTGAGGAGGCTTTTACTCCAAGTTTCGACCCCAGGGCTCAACATATAAATAGAGGGGCAGGGCTAGCACCCTAGACACATCAAGATTCACCAAGTTGTGTGCCAGCAACCCCGTCCCCTCTAGTTTATGCTCCGTCTAGTTTCTGTAGTGCTTGGCGAAGCCCTGCGGAGATTGTTCTTCATCACCAACCGTCACCACACAGTCGTGCTGCCGGAACTCATCTACTACTTCGCCTCTCTTGCTGGATCGAGAAGGCGAGGACGTCATCGAGCTGAACGTGTGCTGAACGCGGAGGTACCGTACGTACGGTACTTGATCGGGACGGATCGTGAAGGTGTACGACTACATCAACCGCGTTGATAAACGCTTCCGCTTAGCAATCTTCAAGGGTATGAAGATGCTCTCCCCCTCTTGTAGCTATGCATCTTCATGGATAGATCTTGCGTGTGTGTAGAAATTTTTTGTTTTCCATGCAACGTTTCCCAACATTATATTGTTATGGATCCTCCAACATGTGGTGCTTGCTTAGGATCTTTTGCTAGCCAATTTTTTTACTAAGTGGAGATACTACTTGTGCATCCAAAAATCCTTAAACCAAGTTTCTTGTCATGAGTGTCCACCATATCTACCTATGGATTGAATAAGATCCTTCAAGTAAGTTGTCATTGGTGCAAAAAGATATAAAAATTGCTCCTAAATATGTATGATCTTTTATTGTAAGGGAAAATAAGCGTTGTACAAACTTGTGATGGTAAAGAAATAAAAGCGACGGACTGCATAATAAAGGTTGCTATCACAAAGGGAAATACAATGTGACGTTCCTTTGCATTAAGGGTTTGCACATCCAAAATTAAAAAGCGCATGACAACCTCTACTTCCCTCTGCGAAGGGCCTATCTTTTACTTTCATGTATTTACTTTTATTCAAGAGTCAATAGTATTCCATCTTATTTCAACCTCAATTATTCTTTAGTTGGCAAACATCATGTGGTGGGAAACATCCTAGATATGGCCATTCAAATATATTTGATCATGAATTATTATTGTTGACAATTATCTATATGGTAAATAAGTTGGGAGGTGAAACATTAAAGCCCCTATTTTTCTCTGTGTTCAACGGATGATATTTGTTCTAAAAATATGCTTTGAGTGTTAGCAATCATGAAAGACTATATGATAGTTGAGTATGTGGAATTTGCTAAATCAGAGCTCTTACATAGACCCTTCCTGAAAGCAAGATGAATTGCAATTGTTTGGTGACTGAGAACATAGTTTGTTAGTTTTCAAGAAACTTTATGGTCTGTACTTTAACATGTGAATAGTTTGTTACTTGATCATGAGAAGTTTTATGAGATGTGCTACTATTTATGATATATAATGATGCTCGAAAAAGTGTTTGACACTATCATTGATCAAATTTATGCACTATGCTAGCATTCACACTTCATAAATTATTTCTTTTATCATTTACCTACTCGAGGACGAGCAGGAATTAAGCTTGGGGATGCGGATATGTCTCCAACGTATCAATAATTTGTGAAGTATTCGTGCCATGTTTACAACAATTTTATATGGTTTTGGTATGATTTGATTAGAACTAACCCGGACTGACGCTGTTTTCAGCAGAACTACCGTGGTGTCGTTTTTTGTGCAGAAATAAAAGTTCTCGGAATGGGCTGAAAATTTACGGTGATTTTTTATGGACCAAAAGAGACCCCCGAAGCACCGGAGCTGGGCCAGGAAGTGACCGAGGAGGCCACAAGCCTAGGGGGCGCGCCCTACCCCCAGGGAGGGTACTCCCGGCTTGTGGGTCCCTCGGGCACCCCCTTGACGTGAGACCGACACCAAAAATTCTTATAAATACCCAAACCTCCGAAAAGAACCCTAGATCGGAAGTTCCGCCACTGCAAGCCTCTGTAGCCACGAAAAATCAATCTAGGCCCTCTCCGGCACCCTGCCGGAGGGGGCCATCTTCACCGGAGGCCATGGAGGAGGAAGCCGGAGGGAGCCATCATCACCATGGAGGCCAAGGACCAGAGGGAGAATCTCTCCCCATCTAGGGGGAGGCCATGGAGGCGGAAGCACAAGGGGGAGACTCTCTCCCCCTCTCTCGCGGTGGCGCTGGAGTGCCACCGGGGGAACCATCGCCGTGGTGATCGTCTTCATCAACATCACCTTCCTCATCTCTTTTAAGCGGTCCACTCTCCCACACCCCGCTGTAATCCCCTCATTGAACATGGTGCTTTATGCCACATATTATGATCCAATGATGTGTTGCCATCCTATGATGTTTTGAGTAGATTTCTTTTATCTTTTGGGTTGATTGATGATCTAGATTGGTTTGAGTTGTATGTTTTATTTTGGTGCTCTCCTATGGTGCCCTCCGTGCCGCACACACATGAGGGATTCCCGCTGTAGGGTTTGCAATATGTTCATGATTCACTTATAGTGGGTTGCTAGAGTGACAGAAGCTTAAACCCGAGTAAGGGGGTTGTTTGCGTATGGTAGTAAAGAGGAATTGATACTTTAATGCTATGGTTGGGTTTTACCTTAATGATCTTTAGTAGTTGCGGATGCTTGCTAGAGTTCCAATCATAAGTGCATATGATCCAAGTAGATAAAGTATGTTAGCTTATGCCTCTTCCTCATATAAAATTGCAATAATTATTACCGATCTTGTTAACAATTGCCTAGGACAATTCCGCACACCGTTCCATCATTATTCCACACTCGCTATTTGTAATATATTGTGATATATTCTAAATTTATGATAACAGCGCCTATTTTTATATTTTTGCTCTCCGGTATCATGCAAAGCTATCCTCTTCATACCCACAAAGTAGTTTTATTTCTCGTTTCTAGATGGAAGCAAACGTTCGGTGTATGTAGAGTCGTATCAGTGGCAGATAGGACTTGAGAGAATATTGATCCTACCTTTAGCTCCTTGTGGGTTCGACACTCCATACTTATCACTTCCACCTTTGGAAATTGCTACAATGTTTCCTTGCACTTGGGGATTATCAGGACATAGTTTTCACTAGAGGCTTCTCTCTTGAAAATATCATACGGTGGGTAGACAAATTACTGTTCGGCAATTGATAGAAAGGCGAATAATCATGACGATATCCAAGGCAATGATCATGTATATAGGCATCACGTCCGAGACAAGTAGACCGACGCCTTCCTTCATCTACTACTATTACTCCACATATCAACCATTGTCCAGCATGCATCTAGAGCATTAAGTTCACAAAGAACAGAGTAACGCCTTAAGCAAGATGACATGACGTAGACAAAGTAAACTCACGCATGAATAAACCCCATCTTTTTATCCTTAATGGCAACAATACAAATACATGTCTTGTCCCTTTCTGTCACTGGGATATAGATCACCGCAAGATTGAACCCATTACAAAGCACCTCTCCCATTGCTAGAAAAATCAATTTAGTTGGCCAAACCAAATCAATAGATCGGAGAGAAACACATAGCTATAATAATCATGCATAAAAGAGTTCAGAGAAGACTCAAATAATATTCATGGATAATCTGATCATAAACTCACAATTCATCGGATCCCAACAAACACACTGCAAAAAGTGATTACATCGAATAGATCTCCAAGAACATCGAGGAGAATATTGTATTGAAGAGCAAAGAGAGAGAAGAAGTCATCTAGCTACTAGCTACGGACCCGTAGGTCTGTGGTAAACTAGTCACACATCATCGGAAGGGCAGCAAGGTTGATGTAGAGCCCCTCCGTGGTCAGTTCCCCCTCTGGCAGAGTACCAAAAAAGGCCTCCTGATGGGATCTCGTGAGAACAGAAGCTTGCGGCGGCAGAAAAAGTGTTTGGGTGGCTCTCTGTTGGTTTCCCGATTATAGAGAATTTATAGAGGCGGAATTAGGTCAAACAGACGCTCGTGGGCCCCACAAGCCACCAGGGTGCACCCACCCCCTGGGCGCGCCCTGATGCCTCGTGGGCCACTCCTTTATCTTCTGGCCCTCTCCCGAAGCTTCCAGGGTCTCTTATGTCCAGGAAAAAATCTCCAAAAAGTTTCGTGGCATTTGGATTTCGTTTGGTACAGATATTCTGGAAAACCAAAAACAACAACTGGCACTTGGCACTAAGTTAATAGGTTAGTCCCAAAAAATTATATATGATGACATATAAATGCATACAAAATGTCCAAGATTGATATTATAATAGCATGGAACAATAAAAAATTATAGATATGTTGGAGACGTATCAAGCATCCCCAAGCTTAATTCTGGCTTGTTCATCATGTTCATCATGTAATATCTCTTTTGTGGCATGAATATTAAGCCGAATGTTTCAAAGCAACAGTCTATAGTTTGACATAAAAACAATAATAATAAGGCATACCAACAAACAATCATGTCTTTCAAAATATCAACGCTAAAGAAAGTTATCCCTACAAAATCATATAGCCTTGACATGCTCCATCTTCTTAACACAAAGTATTTATCATGCACAACCCCGATGACGAGCCGAGCAATTGGTTCATACTTTTTAACGTGCTTCAGCTTTTTCAACTCTCACGCAATACATGAGCGCAAGCCATGGATATAGCACTATGGGTGGAATATAGTATGGTGATGGAGATAATATGGAGAAGACAAGAAAGGAGAAAGTCTCACATTGACGAGGCTAATCAATGGGCTCTGGAGATGCCCATCAATTGATGTCAATGCAAGTAGTAGGGATTGCGATGCAACGGATGCAATAGGAGCTATAAGTGTATGAAAGCTCAAAAAATAAAACTAAGTGGGTGTGCATCCAACTTGCTTGCTCATGAAGACCTCGAGCATTTGAGGAAGCCCATGATTGGAATATACAAGCCAAGTTCTATAATGAAAAATTCCCACTAGTTATATGCAAATGAAAGCATAGGAGACTCTCTATATGAAAAACATGGTGCTACTTTGAAGCACAAGTGTGGAAACGATAGTAACATTGCCCCTTCTCTTTTTTTTCTTTTTTTTTTCTCTTTTTTTTGTTGGGCTCTTTTTGGCCTCTTTTTTTTTGTGGGCTCTTTTTGGCCTCTTTTTTTGCTCACTTGGGACAATGCTCTAATAATGAATATGATGATCATCACACTTCTATTTACTTACAACTCGAAAGAAAATTACAACTCGATACTAGAACAAGATATGACTCTATATGAATGCCTCCGCCGGTGTACCGGGGTGTGCAATGATCTACACTAACATGTATAAAGAAACGGTGGTTGAGCCACAAATACTATGTCAGCTATATGATCATGCAAAGCAGTATGACAATGATGATGTATGTCATAATAAAATAGAACGGTGGAAGTTGCATGCAATATATCTCGGAATGGCTATGGAAATTCCATAATAGGTAGGTATGGTGGCGGTTTTGAGGAAGATATAAGGAGGCTTATGTGTGATAGAGCGTATCATATCACGGGGTTTGGATGCACCGACGAAGTTTGCACCACATCTCAAGGTGATAAAGGGCAATGCGCGGTACCGAAGAGGCTAGCAAATTGCGGAAAGGTGAGAGTGCATATAATCCATGGACTCACATTAGTCATAAAGAACTCGCATACTTATTGCAAAAGTTTATTAGCCCTCAAAGCAAAGTACTACTACGCATGCCCCTAAGGGGATATATTGGTAGGAAAAGACCATCGCTTATCCCCGACCGCCACTCATAAGGAAGATAATCAATAATAAATCATGCTCCAACTTCTTAGTATAACGGGAGACTATACGTGCTTGCTTCAAGAATCACAAACCTTAACATCAATATTCTTACTAAACCACAATTACTCACTAGCACAACCCACATATTACCACCTTTATATCGCAAAACTATTGCAAGGGATCTAACTTATCATATTCAGTGATCCACATGAAAGTTTTTATTATATCGCTCTTGAATACCTATCATATTATGAACAAATTCATAACTTGTACTAATTGCCATTACTATTATCAACTCTCAAAAAGATATAAGTGACGCATGAGAGTGCAACTATTTCTTTAAAATATAACCACCACCGTGCTCTAAAAGATATAAGTGAAGCACTAGAGCAACTGACTAGCTCAAAAGATATAAGTGAAGCACATAGAGTATTCTAACAAATCATGAATAATGTGTGTCCAGCAAAGATGATTGTGACAAACTAAAAAGCAAACAGAGCAAAGACTCATATAATACACAACGCCAAGCAAAACTCATATTATGTGATGAATAAAAATATAGCTCCAAGTAAAATTACCGATAGTTGGTAGAAGAAAGAGGGGATGCTTTCAGGGGCATCCCCAAGCTTAGATGCTTGGGAATCCTTCAATATTACCTTGGCGTGCCTTAGGCATCCCCAATATTAGTCTCTTGCCACTTCTTATTCCTTCATCCATCGTGATCTCACTCAAAACTTGAAAACTTCAGCACACAAACTCAACAAAAACCTTCGTGAGATCCGTTAGTATAACAAAGAAAATCACTACTTTAGGTACTATTGTAAACCCATTCATATTTTATTATTGCATTATACCTATTGTATTCTAACTTCACCATGGCTTATAACCCCCCCCCCCCCAATACAATCCATAGATTCATCAAAACAAGCAAACAATGCAACAAAAACAGAATCTATGAAAAACAGAATAATCTGTAATGATTCGAACAATGACCATACTTATGTAACTCCAAAAATTCTAAAAATTTAGGAAAACATGGGAAATTTGTATATCAATCATGTGTAAAATATTAAGAATTTTATTATGCTCCAGCAAATTTTAACAATTCTGCTACTGGACGCAAAAGTTTCTGTTTTTGCACGGAATCAAAGCAACTATCATCCAAATCATCCCAAAGACTTTACTTGGCACAAACACTAATTTGAAACACAAAAACACAACAGTAGCATAATTGTGTGCACACAAAAAACCAGAAAAATAAACAAGAAAATTAAGATAACTATTGGGTTGCCTCCCAACTAGCGCTATTGTTTTACGCAACTAGCTAGGTGTAATGCATAGGTGCAAGTGTTGTCATCTTTCAAATTAATTCTGTAGGTGGCCCTCATAATGGATTCATATGGTGGCTTGATTCCTTTTCTAGGGAAGTTTTCCATACCCTTCTTTAACGAAAATTAAAATTTTGTATTCCCTTCTTTCATATCAATAATGGCACCTATGGTTCGTAGAAAAGGCCTACCAAGTATTATGGGACAAAAGATAATCAATATTAAGCACAATGAGATCAACGGGCACATAATTCCTATTCGCAAGAATAAGAACATCATTTATTCTACCCAAAGGTTTCTTAATAGTGGAATCCGCGAAGTGCAAATTAAGAGAACATTCATCTATATGGGTAAAACCTAGCACATCACATAGAGATTTTGGTATTGTGGAAACGCTAGCACCCAAATCACATAAAGCATTGCACTCATAATTTTAATTTTAAATTTAATGGTAGATTCCCACTCATCATATAATTTTCTAGGTATTTAAACCTCCAATTCTAGCTTTTCTTCTAAAGCTTTCATCATCCACTACAACAGGATTGCCCAACAGTGCCGGGTGCAAAAAGCCTAGTAGTGGCGGGCCAGGCTCTCAGAGCCGCTCGCCAATGACCTCCTACCACTGCTATTATGGCATCAGTGGTGGGCCGCCGCTCGCCACTGATGACAGCGCTGTAGTGGCGGGCAGAAGTTACCGCTCGCCACAACTACAATCACTACCCGCCACTGTTGTGCTTACTAGCAGTGGCAGGCATCTTTGCCGCCCGCCACTGGTAGTGATGTCGGCATATAGAGAGATTGCTGCTGCGGCAGCGTTATTTTGCTACCGCGGCAGCATTATTTTGGCGTTGAAGCAGTATTTTGCACTCAATCATCCCATTGAATTCAAACAATCATATTACAACGGTGTTACAATAATTAAGATTATCAATGAAGCAAACATACAGTATAAGAAGTGTAGGGCAACAAATAAACATGTAAAATTATCAACTCAAAAAATGAACAACGAATCAAGATGTTTTGAAGCACGGTATCGCTCACAATCGATTACCACAATATGTCTTCAACTCGGTGAAGTCGTTCTTCATCTCGCTCTAGCTGGAAGTGAAACTTCCCATCCTCATTTACATCCTCTTTGTTGATGATTTTGGCCAACACCTTTTGGAGGCGACGATGCTGTGTTAATAGTTTCCCTATGTCCATGTCCATGTCCCTCTCCATCTCTTTGGACCACTTGATGATCTGGTTTTGATTATGCAAATAGTTGCTTTTCTTCAAAAAGTCATCCATGATAGCCATGGCACAATATCCAGACCTATGAGAGGTTTCCACATTTTGTTCTTGATAGCAACAAGCACTAGTTAAGAACTTGAATTCTGAATGTTCTGTTATAGTCTCTCTGATGTTCGGCGAGAGAATCATTTAGAACCTTCTTCAATCTAGTCCATTGCTTTTGAGGGTGTCTCTTCGAATCGAAGAAGTAAGCCAAGCCCTGCGTCGGCAATAATGCGATTACGATCCAATGTCGATTGCTGCGCAAAACAATGAAGACATTAGCATTGATGAGATCAAACCACAAGGCTATTTATATGTTTCAAAATAAATTAGTGAATGTTAACGACTTACTTGTCGCAGTATGTTAGTAGAAAGGTGTCCGCATGTGGATGATTGACAATAAAGAACGGGAACTGGTAGTCCGAGATGACCTCCTGGCCTTCTATGGTTTCCAGGTTGTGGTAGTGCATGCAAAAAGGATCAGGTAAGGAAACTTTACCATGCGGGAGTAGGGGATCTATAGCTCGATGAAGTACCTAGAGCCTCATTAACTTTGGGGAGACTGCGCTGACAGAGAAGATATTTGCATGGATGACCTCATTAAAGGCCAGATCGATTATGTGTGCCGGAGACTCCTGGACAAAACTTTAACCTTCTATCACCTTGTCCGTGTATCCATGTTGACCTTTTTTGATTGATCTACCACATGGGCGTGTAGAATTTGAAGATCAATCGAGAGGGTCTCCAACATAGAGTCTGATAGAAGCGGTTCCCCGGGCTTATACATGTTCATTTTCCGCCCTTCGGGGATGACAACAGGCATAGGTGGTATGTCCGCGGATGGTCCGCAATTGTCACGTGCATTCTTCTCCCCTGAATGCGGATTATCTGGCACTACGTCTCTGGTGCCAGCATATCCTTGGGGAATCTCCTCTATATCATTCATTGGCCACTTAAGCAGCTGGCTGTGGGCCACTTGCCGTAACATAGTGACCCCATCTTTAGGGGGTGAGGCAACAACCAAGATTCGAAGCCCATCACTACCTCCTGCATCTGCACCCTCGTCATGCCAAGTGGCAGGAACCCATGCAACATTCTGCTACCTTCGGTAAACGGAATGATTTGACGCTTGGCAACCCTTGTCTTCACCCTGTCCATGTTGGCTTGTAGCCAGCATGGAATAAAGTGGGATGCACGTGGCTGATGGGTGATGATAGGTGTATGCTAGGTAGGAGTTGGCGCACAGTGTGGAAACATTTCTGCTAACCTTTTCTCAACTGCTGCGTCTACTACTGCATCTAACTTGGTTTTGGTATGTACTTCCTTCTGTATTTTTTAGTTCTTTGGTTTCGGGGTAGGCGTCGTCCCACAACATCTTACCCCCTCCCAGCGCATGCCCAGTCTTGGGCTTCCTGTTAACCCCAAAACCCATGTTCACTGCACGGGTAAGAGGGTCATCATACCTACAGCCGTGGGGTGATTCATGAGGACCCGGTCGAAATTCCTGCTATATTTGTCTCTACAAAAAATACATATATTAGTATGGTACATAATAAATAAGTTGTGGGGAGTAAATTATTAGTGCCGATCGACGTTACCAAGTTCTCCTCCATCGAGCGAAGTTCCTACGTCAGGAGGACCAACTCCTTACTGTCTGGGTCTTGCACTACACGGGCCCTGAGAAAACGGAAGTCTCGAGCACATTCTCAATGTTCCCAGAACGGAGGTTGTTTACCCGCGGCTATACACTCCGCGTCCTCCTTCTCCCACTTGGGTTCTGCAGCTTTGTAACCACCAGGGCCCAAATGGTGGTTACCTGGCAGATTATTCCACAATTTACGGAAATGATTGCTTACCGCCTTGCTTGACTCACTACCAGAGGATTCACAAAACTTCGTCCAATCTTCGTGATCCATAGTTGGATTGAGCCGCTTAACGGTCTCGAAGTCCTTACCAACTATATTGCAATGGGCACTGCTCTTCCAGTCCCTTAACATCTTTGGCCATTTTGACATAGCATAATTTTCGGCTAACTTCTTGACATCAGGTGGAAATTCATAACTACAGTTTAACGCCAGTAGTAGATTCTCCTTGTGTCCGACCAAATCCTTGCTACTGATCGGGACGTTTTTTTGCAAGATGCAACCTAGCATTTTGCTATACCTTTTTGATGCATCCTCTGGGGTGATGGGCTTGCCACTCGGGCCAACTGTGGTGATTGCAATTTTACCTTCGTGAAGCTTGTTTGGATTCCTTGCCTTTCGGTTGCTCTTCTTTGTGGCGGCCATGCTGGATGAAGTCCCATCAGTGTGGCTCGTGTCCCCTGCCCCGGTGGACGGTTCTACCTGTTGGTCATTGCCCATCTCGACGTCAGGGATGGCCGAATCATCCACGTCTGGGGCGCTCATCTCAACGTCAAGATTGGTGTACTGAGGTTTCTTCTGAGATGACGTTCTGGCGTCGGGATCCATTTGTCCAACTGCAATATAGTAACAAAAAGTTATGATTGAACATAGAAAGAAAATGGCGACTAAAAAATTTGGCATGACCTTTGCTAAAAGTAGGGCATATTGAGTACCAGGAATTTGACGAAACGGAGACGAATCAACCTTTCGTCGAAACATTGGCACTTATATTAAGTCCTAGAAATCAAACACATCCATCTGATTTTACATTGAATGACACCACCCCATCCACATGTTTGTATAGCTACATCTAAGAACATCTAAGATCTAAATCCTTTGTGTGGCATTTCATCGAACACGTTACAATCATCTATAATAGGGGAACATATATATGCGAAATGTAGTGAAATTATACCTTGACACAGATGTGAATCAAAAATTTGTGACGCCGACGACGGTGTTGACGAGACGGCCGGGTTCGTTGCAACTGCGTCGAGGTTGTCAAGGTGCCGGCCCAGGGGATCCTGCGGGAAAAAAATACAGTTGCTGTGCCGACGGAGTATGAGCACCGGCAATGGCTACGGACCGGACCGCCCGACCGTACAGAGAGGCGCGCGGTGGCGGACCGGAGCACGCGAGAGTAGAGAGAGGTGCGCAGTGGCCGGTGGCAGTTGCGGTGGACGAGCATGCAAGAGGGGGAGAAGAGGGGAACGGATTACGTAAGTTTCGAAAGAATGTGCGGGTGGGGCGCGTGTTTTCGGTTAACACACGGCGGGCAGTACGAGGCACCCGCCACTACTAACATTAGTTACGGCGGGCGGCTAGGGCCACACGCCAGCCAAAAGCCTACATACGTAAAATCTGCTTTTACAAATATTCGTTGCGTACAAATACGACAACGCACTTTGACATTTTTAGACTTGAATTTTTTTTCATGTATAATATATGCCCCGTGCTACAATTTGACAACTTTTGCAGTTGGTTTGCAATTTCCAGGGCATTAACTGAATTTTTGGCAAGAAAAAAAACGCAAAAAAAACTTTGGCCGTACTAACGATGTTGGAAATGTTTGAAACTTTCCAGCCCGTCTTCATTGAACACCTATATGGTGTGATAAGCATTAGAGATCGTTACGACCAAAACCTGATGCACATCGTGTGCGAATAGGACACTCTCCCGCCAAGTGTATAGGGTTTCAAAACGACCACTTGACACACAGAACTCAATTTTTAAACATATTTTGGACTTGAATTTTTTTCATGTGTAATATACGCCATCAGAAGCCCCATGCTACAATTTAACAACTTTTGGAGTTGGTTTGCAATTTTCGTGGCATTAACTGAATTTTCAGCAAGTAAAAAACGCAAAACAAACTTTGGCCGTGCTATCGATGTTGGAAATGTTTGAAACTTTCCAGGCCGTCTTCATTGAACACCGATATGGTGTGATAAGAATTAGAGATCGTTACGACCAAAACCTGATGCACATCGTGTGCAAACAGGACCCTCTCCCACCAAGTGTATAGGGTTTCGAAACGACCACCTGACACACAGAACTCAATTTTTAAACATATTTTGGACTTATTTTTTTTTCATGTGCAATATACGCCATTAGAAGCCCCATGCTACAATTTGACAACTTTTGGAGTTGGTTTGCTATTTTCGCGGCATTAACTGAATTTTTGGCAAGTAAAAAATGCAAAACAAGCTTTGTCCGTGCTAACGATGTTGGAAACGTTTGAAACTTTCCATGCCGTCTCCATTGAACACCTGTAGGGGGTCATAAAAATTAGAGATTGTTATGACCAAAATCTGATGCACATCTTGTGCAAAGTGGACACTCTCCCGCCAAGTGTATAGGGTTCCGAAACGACCACCTCACACACAGAACTCAATTTTTAAACATATTTTTTCCATGTGTAATATACCCCATGAAAACCCCCGTGCTAAAATTTTACAACTTTTGGAGTTGGTTTGCTATTTTCGCGGAATTAACTGAATTTCAGGCAAGAAAAAAGGCAATAAACATCTGTGGCAGGCACTACCCAGCGCCCGCCGCTCCAAACCTTTTTTTATTTGCACTGCCGACTGCATTGCAGCAGTGGCGAGTACCTCTATTGCCCGCCACCGCAGACATGTGGATATGGAAAATATAAAATTTTAGAGGGTCACCCCACTATGTCTGTGGCGGGCGTAATCCATGACCGCCACTGTAATATGATGTAGCAGTGGTGGGTGCGCGGCAATGCCCGCCAGTGCCAGGTTTCACCAGGATCGCAATTTTTGCAAGGCCATTTAGGGCGGTCGCTAGGGATCACCCGCCACTGCTACGCTACCAGCACTAGCGAGTGTGTTTTGTCACCCGCCGCTGCTTTCTTTCAAAATTAGCTGTTGCGGGTGCATGGCCCCGCCCGCCACTGAATTGAGGTCACCTATAAGCCCTTTCCCAGTAGTGATCGCTTCTACAATATGTTTAGTAAAAGCCTTATATTGTTCATAAGCATTGGGTGAATTTAGCATGGATTGCAACAAGGAAATACACTCAATTAAAGAACAACTATCATAATTCAAATCCTCAAAATCCAAAAGAGTGGGCACATCGCTATTTAAAGTTTTTACCTCTCCAAACCCACTTTTATCAGTTGTTTCATTAAGATTTTCAACCTCCGAACTATGGGGACTCCTTCTAGGTAAAGTTGACCCTTCTTCAGTCCCCTTTTCATCAAGTTTAATATTACTAAACAAAGATTTAATGGGTGTAACACCAATCATTTTAATATCTTCATCATTACCAATTGCAAAAGATTCCGGCTTAGCTGCCATTTGATTTAGTAGTGTAGTTTGTGCATCAGAAATTTTCCCTAGCAAATTTTCAGTAAGAGCAAACTGAGATTGAAGATTAGCAACTTCTTCATTAACATCATCGAGTTGTTTTACAATAGCATCTAACAAGGTAGAATGTTTTTTAAGTTCCTCGGTAAAAAAATTGTTGTGCTCAAATTGCGCAAACATGAAGTCCTTAGTATTTTTCTCGATTCCGACCAATCTTTTATGATAAGAAATATCATGACAATTCTCTTGAGACATCATGACAAATATGCAAACAAGATAACAAGCAAGCAAAGAAGCAAACACAAAAAAAGAAACGGAAAATATTTTTGTATTTTTGTCAAAAATGTTTAAGAAGCGGGGGAGATGAAAACGAGAGGCAAATGGCAAATAATGTAAATGCACGGAAATGAAAGTTTATGCGATGGTACTTGATAGATGTTGATGATGTCTCCCTAGCAATGGTGCCAGAAATTGGCAAGTTGACGTGAGACTATCTTGACGTGAATCCTCCCCGGCAATGGCACCAGAAATTCCCCGAAGAGGTGTGCTACTTGTGAGCTGCGTTGGGATTTTCCCGAAGAGGAGAGGATGATGCAGTACATTAGAGATAAGTATTTCCCTCAGTTAAGAACCAAGGTTATCAATCCAGTAGGAGAACCAAGCAACACCTCGTTAGCTGTACCTACACACAAAATAACAAATACTTGCACCCAACGCGAACAAGGGGTTCTCAATCCCTCGACAGTTAATTGCAAGAATCAAATCTCATAGTGATAGATAGGTAGATAAAAGACAAAATAAAGAAAATAAAGAAAATTGCAGCAAAGTATTTTTGGGATTTTAATAGTTGATAAAAAGTAGACCCGAGGGCCATAGTTTTCACAAGAGGCTTCTCTCTTGAAAATAGCATACGGTGGGTAGATAAATTGTTGTTGGGCAATTGATAGAAAGGCGAATAATCATGACGATATCCAAGGCAATGATCATGTATATAGGCATCATGTCCGAGAGAAGTAGATCGACTCCTGCCTGCATCTACTACTATTACTCTACACATCGACAGTTATCCAGCATGCATCTAGAGTATTAAGTTCACAAAGAATAGAGTAACGCCTTAAGCAAGATGGCATGATGTAGACAAAGTAAACTCACGCATGAATAAGCCCCATATTTTTATCCTTAGTGGAAAAAATAGAAATACGTGTCTTGTCCCTTTCTGTCACTGGGATATAGATCACCGCAAGATTGATCCCATTACAAAGCACCTCTCCCATTGCAAGAAAAATCAATCTAGTTGGCCAAACCAAATCAATAAATCAGGGAGAAATACAAAGCTGTAATAATCATGCATAAAAGAGTTCAGAGAAGACTCAAATAATATTCATGGATAATCTGATCATAAACTCACAATTCATCGGATCCCAACAAACACACCGCAAAAAGTGATTACATCAAATAGATCTCCAAGAACATCGAGCAGAATATTGTATTGAAGGGTAAAGAGAGAGAAGAAGCCATCTAGCTACTAACAATGGACCCATAGGTCTGTGGTAAATTAGTCACACATCATCAGAAGGGCAGCAAGGTTGATGTAGAGCCCCTCCTTGGTCGGTTCCCCCTCCAGCAGAGTAGCGAAAAATGCCTCCAGATGGGATCTCGCGAGAAAAGAAGCTTGCGGCGGCGAAAAAAGTGTTTTGGGTGGCTCTCTGTTGGTTTCCCGATTTTAGAGAATTTATAGAGGCAGGATTAGGCCAAACGAACGCTCATTGGCCCCACAAGCCACCAGGGCGTGCCCTGGTGCCTCGTGGGCCACTCCTTCATCTTCTGGCCCTCTCCCAAAGCTTCCAGGGTCTCTTATGTCCAGAAAAAAATCTCCAAAAAGTTTCGTGGCATTTGGACTTTGTTTGGTACTGATATTTTGGAAAACCAAAAATAGCAACTGGCACTTGGCACTAAGTTAATAGGTTAGTCCCAAAAAATGATATATAATGACATATAAATGCATATAAAATATCCAAGGTTGATACTATAATAGCATGGAACAATCAAAAATTATAGATATGTTGGAGACGTATCAATGGCTGGAGCCACGGTATTGCCACGTTAATGTAAATATCGTCGAAATAGCCTGCAGGTTACAGGTGATGATGGCAAACGTACGGGGAGGACTCCAGTGTGGAGAAGGTGTACTTGGCGCAGGACGAGGAGCTATAATTTCGTGCCACGACGGAATTTCTAAATTTGGTGCCACGACAACGTTTTCTGAAACGGTCGCCATGGCAATGTTTTCTGAAATTGCCGCCACGACAATGTTTTTGAAATAGTTGCCACGACAACAAAATATTGGCCGTCACGACGCTTCAACAGAAGATTGAAGATGATCATGAAGGATTCCCGGTGCCCTGGGCTATACCATATCATGCTTTTATGAATTACTTGAGATTTTATCCTTTTGTTGTTTGCACCCTTTGATTGCGTAGTAGACAATTATTAGGGTGATCTCTCTCTGAAAATATCAAGTTAAAAGGTTGCTCTTCCCAGTGTTACAACCGTCTATAACATGTGGCCTTTCGGAGTACTACGTGCTACCATGAGTATAAATGATAAATGAAGTGTAAGGCGGGTGAGGTAGGACTTCATAGCAGAAACACTCGATTGCCTCGAAGTTCTTGCAGAAAAGTTCTAAGCTTGGAGCACGAAGCATCGAAAGATGAACAAGAGTCATATGGTGATATGATTAGCAAAAGATTGCCTACCGGTTGAAATTCACATCGTATGAGATGCTACCATCCACGGGTGTGAATGAGATCAGGATCTTGAATCACTCACTTTCAATTATGAGAGATATTGATTTGAGTGGGAGTGTACTTTCTATTAAAATTAGTTTAATCACTAGTGCAAATTAATTATGAACAATGTCTATGTGTAGCTTGCATTATAGTTGTAGAATTATGGCTCACAGTTCCACCTTTGTTGTTGAAATTGATTAGCTGTTATTTATCCGACTGAATCTTTATGATTGAGAGGATCGTCGTCTAGAGTGCCAAGAAAGTTTGTTTCTATTTGCATGGTTAACAATGCTCTCCCGTTGATGCTATGGATGACGAGACTCATGTCCTTTGATCCAAAAAGCTAGAATTACATTACGGTCTGCTTGCTTTCAAGAAGCCCTAACTTCAAAATGTTTGGGATAGTTATGTGATATTCGTGGAACTGAAATTGGTTTTTAGAGACAAACAAAGGCTATAAGATATGCGACATCTGAAGAAGTATTTTGTTTGCAAGTTCTAGTGAAGTGTTTAACTATGTTTAAGACTCAAATGCCTATGATCCGGAAGAACACCCATCATGAGTTGATGGTGAGAACTTAAAGAGAAAAGAGTGAAACCAAAGGAGGTAATGAGACTTACACACCTAGGGAAGTTCAGAGCTCATGACACTCTTAAAGTTGGATGTTTTTTCTTTGAGCAGGAGAAATATTGGAAGTAAAACTATAAGAAATAAAAGGCAGAAAGAAAAGAAGACTAGAATGTCCAGCTTAGGTATGAATGTCATAAAAGTTATTAGATGTAGAGATGGTTGGTCAAGTAAAGTGTGGTTCTTGGGAAATATGATCAATTTGTTGATCATTAATTCTTCGAAATTGTGGTCAAAGGTTGATCAAAGGATATCGACTAGATTGCATGTTGATGAAAATCATTGCAAGAAACTACAATGGCCTAAATGACCAACAGACAATGAGGATAAAATATCTGATGAAAACTTTGTAAAAGTTACAATACTTTTTCAGCAGCGTATTACCTCTGAGTTTATTGTCATAATTCATTTTTGAGTTTTGTACACTCCAGCCCATTGCATAGAAGTTGCAAGGAGATTGTTCATGAGAGAACTATAGTTGTTCTATGTTATGAACAAAAGACCATGCTCCTATTATGAATAGGATGTATGTTATGAATATTTATGATAAAATTGAACATCCATAACACTGACGCTAAATGTCACAAGACTAAAAGAATATCCCACATGTGTAGCACTCCATTTAGTCACATTGGAGAAACCAGCATGGAGAAATTCCATAGTGATGGATATTGAAGTCATCTGATTATGAATCATCTGACACTTGCAACTTTAGTCCAAGTAGTGAAGTTAACTAAAATACCGTTCACATGCCATAAAGAATGAGCAACAAAATAATTGGAACATGCATTTTGATGTGTGTAGTTCAATAAGTGTTGTTGCAAGCAGTGGATTTATCTATCTTCAAGGATGACTCAAGTAGATACTTATATTTACTTTTTGAGACATAAGTATGGATCCTTTGAAATGTTTCGAAAGGTTTTTTAGAAAGAAGTAGAATTGATTGTAACAAAATTTGTGTTACAATTGGATTGCAGAAAGAACTATTTGAGTTACAAGTTTAGCGAATGTCTGATGAGCCGTGAAAAGAATTTTATAGCTTGCACTTCCGAGAACATTACTAAGAGTAGAATGTTTTGAGTAGATATAATCAAACAATGTATGACATGGTGAGATCAAAGATTGCATTAATCAATTTGCCAATATACTTTTAATGTGATGCTTTAGAGACTATGGCTTTTACACCAGTGGTGGTGCCAGGATCCGAACCTTGTGATGTCAAGATTTTGGTAACGAAAATTTTTATACACAAATTAAATAGTAAAAAAAATTCATACTTTAGTATGAATATATTTGTGTACTGGACCTGTTGGATCATGCATATTTTGATATGTATGCATAATATAAACTTTACTGACAAAATGACATCTTGAATCCTAATAAACAACAATCTCTTCTAGTTCCTAGTATTCATCGTGAGAGAAGAAAACTAGAAGAGGTTCCTAGTCACAAAACATTACCGGCTAGAAAGAGGTTGATGCGCCTCATGCCCATATCAAATGTCACATCTAAGTTCTCTATTTTGGAGAGATTTACATGGAAAGATGAAACGGCGGAGAAATTCAACTGTGGATGCATAAATCATGGGATTAGTAGATCAACCAATCTAAGGCTTCCTTTGCTAGTATACTTCTTCTTGCCCAGCCAAACGTTACCCATAACAGATGACAAGTGGGCCTTGTTGTCAATTTTTAGAATATGTTTATTCAGCAGATGAGTACACATGCATCGGGTCTTTCACTTTCCAAATCACTGTGTAGTCAAGCGACTGCACAGCCACAACATGGCTTTGCCATTGTTTTACACTGAAAGGAGTGCCATCAAATCTGTAAGATAAGTGCTACTTTGTAAGTTATCCCAAATGGTTGGTTATTCCTCTATCACTACGCCGAGGCAAAGTGTTTTGCCAGAGAGTGCGGAAATTGTGAAAAAATTGTTTTCTGCAAAAGGGTAAATGGGAGGACAGTGCAAATTGACGAGATTGCAAAATCTTTGTGAGCAGGTCAAAGAAAATAAACACTAGAAGGGGTTCCAGAATTTCGTACAGCGACTGATACGAAGTCTCTACATGAGATATAGAGATTTTGGTCGAACTTGTAGCTGAACTATATAGGTTGGGGAAATTCATGCAAACCTTCGTGGTGCCCAGACAAAATATTGTTGAACAAACTATGAACCAATAATTTACAAAGCAGCGTTGATGGGCCCTAACTCCAGAATTTGGCTATATGTCAAAATAAACCGAGATAGTATCCATACTCATAATTCAAGTTTAGAACTTGATGAACCCTCTGAAAGACTTAGAGTCTAAAGAATGGTAATGGATCTATAAACTGGCAAACATAAAAATGTTTTATAATGTTTGACTTGTTACAAATAGTTTATGACAAGATTAAGGAGTTGATTATAACGAGATTGTCTCATCATAGCAATACTTAAAGTCAATGCAGGTTAAACTAGCATTTACTAAATATTTCAATTATGAGATATAATTGATGGATTTCAAAATGATTCCCATGAGATGGAAATAGAACCAAGGTTGTATATTTGATACGGTCCAAGGAAATTTTGTCGATCCAGAGGATATTAATAAGTGTGCAAACTTTGAGAGATCCTATAATGATCTGAAGCAAGCATAGAGGAGTTAGAATCTTCGTGGTGATGAAATGGTCATCAAGGAAAGCGAAGGTACTTGTATTTACAAGAAAGTAAGTGAGAGCATGATAATATTTCTAAACACTGTGTGTGCATGACACATTATTGATTGGAAATTACATAAATTTCTTGACACAAATTAAGACTTTATTGAAACTAGTTTTTCAGTAAAGTACTTAGGCTATATATAGTCCTGGTATTAGGCATAATGATCTATGGAGATAGTAATGTCTAATCGGGCCTAACCAAAATACATATTGACATAATACTAAAACAGTTTAGTATGAAATATGCAAGAAGAGTTTCTTGCAAAGTCACATGGAAGGAGTTTTAAGTAAGAATTGGTATCCTGAAATACTGGTGAGCGAAATACATGATTTCAATCACACTTGTGTTAAATATGTTCCATGGTATGTTAACAACAAGATATGTCTAGTACTCCAAGTAAGTTGTTAGTAAATTTACCAGAATGACCAAATTGTGGATCATAGGACAATAGTGAAAATGTCGTTTAGTACTAACGGTATGTTTCTCGCATAAGGAGAAGATGAAGAGATTGTTGTAAGGAGTTACATCAACACAAGCTCACTGTAAGTAGTACATCGATAAAATCTTCATCAGTGCTCCAAGCGATTTTTGTTTTCAATTAAATGATTAATGGTGGCATAGTAAGTTGGAATTGGTCCAAGAAAGTTACTGTGGTGAATTCTATTACAGAAGGCTGATTATAGTGTTGTTTAAATAGAAACAATAGTGGGTGATGAATCAAAGGTCCATTTATGAACTTGGTATGGTTTCTAGATTATTGTGCAAATGGAACACTATTCTCAAATGTCACCTGTAAGACGGTGATCATAGCAACAACTTACAGGCTCATCAGAAAGTTTGATAAGGGACTAGATAGCTCGAGAGTGGGATTTTCTCCTCCGACGATGGAGAGATACTCTTAGGGACCTCTCTGTGTGACGGCATCCATCATCGTCCAGCCAGACATAGGTGACTTCTTCATGGGGATGCCGGAACACAATAATGAGGAAGAGGAACAAAACCGGTAACAAGGATAATGGTATAGTGAGCATAGTGATGACTCAGGAGGATATCGATGCATCCCATGATAACCAAAGGGAACTTCACATGATAACCAAAGGGAACATCACATGATAACCAAAGGTTCACTCGAATATCATTCATGTGCTCATAGGGATCGATATGGACGTCCACGGTCCTGCTATCGGACATTGAACGAACAATTTCGTTCATGTCTGCGAGTTACCGAACCTACGGGGTCACAAGCTTAAGGCAATCACGATCTGCAGAGTGTTAGTAGGACGGTAGTAATGAGTATATATTTTTGGAATTGTTTCATTAATATTTGGAATAGTTTCGAGAGGATCCGAAAGCATTTCGGGGCCAGCGAAAGGGTTTTGGAGAATATCGGTAATACCGGGTATTACTGATAAATATATATAGGTGGAAAATGTTTCTAGGGATCTTAAATTATACTTAAAATGGTCTGAAAATATTTAAAACTATTTTATATTTAATTTGTATCAACGGGCCTAAAAAGGCCAAGTGGTGAAAGGCAACTTGGGCCACCAAGACCCAAGTGGAGGAGGCGCCTCACTTCCCTAAGGAAGGCGGCCGAATCCTACTAGGTGAGGAATACAACTCCTCCCCCCTTTGTTCAACTTCTCCCCCCGTTAATTTATATCAACGGGCCTAAAAAGGCCAAGTGGTGAAAGGCAACTTGGGCCACCAAGCCCAAGTGGAGGAGGCGCCTCACTTCCCTAAGGAAGGCGGCCGAATCCTACTAGGTGAGGAATACAACTCCTCCCCCCTTTGGTCGGCACCCCAAGGAGCTTTTCCTTCCTTGGTGGCAGCCCTCCTCTCCCCCTCCAACCTATATATACTTGAGGTATTGGCCACAATTGATGACACAAGTTTTGGAGCCTCCTCTAGTTCTTCTAGTTCTAGTTCTAGTTAGTCCTAGTTGACTAATTAGAGAGAGGCTAATCCTCTTGTGCTCATAACTAGAAGCCCTGTGTGGTTCTAATCTCCTCCCTCTAATTCTCCAGTGACGATTAGCTCTAGACGGCGAAGCGCTGCCGGATCATGAAGGTTGCACGCTTGCAACCAAGTATAGAGGCCATGCTTTCGGTCTTCGGTTCGAGGGACTGTTCGTGGGCAGTTTGTGGGATCGTTCATCGATGGTTCGATGGACTCCAAGTATGATCTATACCGACACGTTCATCTTCAACTACAACTCGGTGATGGTAACGATCAAGATCCCAACCCGTTATGCATCTTCATATTGATCTTGGGTGTGCATAGGCGTGATTTTTTTTGTGTTCTACTAAGTTTCCCAATAGCGAGAACCACCGGCAGGGAGGGAGTTGGACCTAGAGGCGAAGAGAGAGATAGAGAGAGAGGATAGAGGTATAGGAAGAGACGGCTCATTTTATTGGAAGGGGATGTGGTTGTTGTTGAAAAATTTAAAGAGAGTGAGCCCTTAGGGGCCGAGCTCTCCCTGCAAAGGAAAAACAACTGATCAGCAAAAGCCTATTTATGGTCACACCTTTAAAAAATATAAACCAACCAAACGGACTTGACGAGTTTCCACGTCCTTAGCACCGGCACTACCAATGATACCGTAAGCTTTGGAGGAATCCCTGAGTCACCCCAAGGCTGGTGGAATACCGGAACCTCCAGCGCCTGGCTGTAAGGGCCATACTTGGAGCCCGCCAGGCTCGCGTCCTGCTCACTGCGGGCCTGATCGAGAGGATTTCTGTGACCCTCGGTGGCAAGCTCGTCCTCCCCCTCGCTGGGAGTGTGGGAGATGTTCTCTTCCCCGAGGGCGTCGTTGTTGGCTGCCTCACTGGACATCTCACCCTCGATGGAGGTCACGACCCATTTTCCTTTCTTCGAAGGAGGAGCCTACTCTGGCACTCGCCGCAGGTATTCCTGCATCTCCGAGCTCAGGTCCTGACCCATAAGATGGCAGCGATTGAACACCTGCGAAGCCTGCAAGCTCCTGCAACATCGAGAGGTCGGAAGCTAACATAGGTTTTTCTATCCTAAGCATCTAAGATGATACCATGCAATTTAAACAAATACATTATCCCTCAGTGGATCATTTTCTTATCCCTCGGCAGATGATGTCTCATACAATTTAAAGAAATTACTGTTGGGCAATTGATAGAAAAGCGAATAATCATGACGATATCCAAGGCAATGATCATGTATATAGGCATCACGTCCAAGATTAGTAGACCGAAACGATTCTACATCTACTACTATTACTCCACACATCGACCGCTATCCAGCATGCATCTAGTGTATTAAGTTCATGGAAAAATAGAGTAATGCAATAAGAATGATGACATGATCTAGACAAGATCTATTCATGTAGGAATAGACCCCATCTTTTTATCATTAATAGCAACGATACATGCGTGTCATGTCTCTTTCTGTCACTGAGATTGAGCACCGCAAGATCGAACCCATCATAAAGCACCTCTTCCCATGGCAAGAAAAATCAATCTAGTTGGCCAAAGCATACCAAAATTTCAGAGAAGAAATACGAGGCTATAACAATCATGCATAAAAGAATTCAGCAAAGACTCAAATAATATTCATGGATAGAACTGATCATAAACCCACAATTCATCGGATCCCAACAAACACACCGCAAAAAGTCATTACATCAAATAGATCTCCAAGAACATGGAGGAGAACATTGTATTGTAGATCAAAACGAGAGAAGAAGCCATCTAGCTACTAGCTACGGACCCATAGGTCTGTGGTAAACTACTCACGCATCATCGGCGGAGCAACAAGGATGATGAAGAACCCCTCTGTGATTGTTTCCCCCTCCGGCAGAGTGCCAAAAAAGGCCTCTTGATTGGATCTTGTGGTTCTGGAACTTGCGGCGGCGGAAATTGTATTCTCTCGACTCCCCCAGGGTTTTTGGGATTTTAGAGTATTTATAGAGGCGAAGGTCGGTGGAGAAGCTTCCCGTGGGCTCCACTACCCACCAGGGCACGCCCTGATGCCTAGTGGGCCCCACGGGCCTCCTCTCCCTGGGTGTCTTCTGTCAAGAAAAAATCTCCAACAATTTTCGTTGCATTTGGACTTCGTTTGGTATTGATATTCTGCAAAGTAAAAAACAAGAAATAAACTACAACTGGCACTGGGCACTATGTCAATAGGTTAGTCCCAAAATACGATATAAAGTTGCTAGTAAATGAATATAAAACATCCAGGATTGATAATATAACAGCATGGAATAATCAAAAATTATACATATGTTGGAGACGTATCAGCGTCCCCGAGCTTAATTCCTGCTCGTCCTCAAGTAGGTAAATGATAAAAAAGGAATTTTTGATGTGGAATGTTGCCTAACATGTTCATCACATATTCTTTTCTTTTGTAGCATGGACACTTGGACTTTTAGATGATTCAAAGCAATAGCCTATAATTGACATGAGGACATCAATACTCAAGCATATCAACAAGCAACCATGTCTTTCAAAATATCAACACTAAGGAAAGCTATCCCTAGCCCATTATGCTCAATCATTGATCCATTCATGAAACACACTCAAATATTAACTATGCCCAATACACAAGTATGATAATAGTGTTCCCTAGTTGGTGCTTTATAAGAGAAGATGGTGACTCAATAAAAATAAAAATTGCATAAAGTAAATAGATAGGCCCTTCGCACAGGGAAGCAGAGATTTGTAGAGGTGCGAGAGCTCAAAGCTTAAATTGAGAGATAAAATTGTTTTGAGAGGCATGCTTTTCCTGTCAACGAAAACGACCGGGAATTCCCAATACTTTCCATGCTAGATACATCATAGGTGGTTCCCAAATGTAAAATAAAGTTAATTCCTTTTTCCACCATTCTTTCACAATCCATGGCTAGCCATATCCACGGGTGCCCTCCATACCAACACTTTCCAAGGAATTTATTATTGACAACATAAATATATTATTTTCATTTTGGGACTGGTCATCCCTATTACCTGCCGCACTCTCGTGCAATGACAAGTGAATAAACACTCATCTTGAAAATAACATATCTAGCATGGAAAATATTGGCCATCCCCTGCCGCTTCATGAGTGGTACGGGCACACAAAAAGGAAATTAATTTTGAAAATTAGAATTGGCACATACAAATTTACTTAGAACGACATGGAAATAACACATATAGGTAGGTATGGTGGGCTCATTGGCACAACTTGGTTTAAGTAGTTTGGATGCACAAGCAGTATTCCCGCTTAGTACAAGGAAAGGCTAGCGAATAGATTGAGAAGAAACCAACCAAAAAACAAAAACGATCATAAATGAGCATTACACATAACTAACACCGAATAATGCACCACAAGTAGGATATAACTTCATTGCATAACTATTGACTTTCGTGCTTGCTTAGGAATCACAAACCTTAACACCAATATTGTTACTAAGCATAATTACTCACCAACATCACTCCCATATTACTATCTCCATATCTCAAAACTATTACAAGGAATCAAATTTATAATGTCCAATGATCTTCATGAAAGTTTTTATTATATCCCCCTTGGATATCTATCACTTTGGCACAAATTTCATATATTACCATTGCTAATTTTCAAAGCTCTCAAAAAAATTTAAGTGAAGCACAAGAGCATAAATATTTCTTCAAAACAATTTTCATCTCTCAAAATAATATAAGTGAAGCAATGAGAGGATATTTCTTAAAAATGTTACTAACTCTCTAAATAATCTAAGTGAAGCATGAGAGTATTTCTTCAAAAATTAAACTACCACCATGCTCAAAAAGATATAAGTGAAGCACTAGAGCAATTCCATAGCTCAAAAAAAATTAAGTGAAGCACATAGAGCAATTCTAACAAATCATAGCATCATTATGGCTCTCTCAAATAGGTGTGTCCAGCAAGGATGAGTGTAGCAAACTAAAAAGCAAAACAAGCAAAGACTCATATAATACAAGACGCTCCAAGCAAAACTCATGATATGTGACGAATAAAAATATAGCTCCAAGTAAAATTACCGATGGTCGTTAGAAGAAAGAGGGGATGCCTTCTGGGGCATCCCCAAGCTTAGTTGCTTGGTACTCCCTGAATATTACCTTGGGGTGCCATGGGCATCCCCAAGCTTAGGCTCTTTTCACTCCTTATTCCTTCATCCATTGCGATTTCACCCAAAACTTGAAAACTTCAATCACACAAAACTTAACAAAAACCTTTGTGAGATCCGTTAGTATAAGAAAACAATTCACTACTTTAAGTGCTGTTGCAACCCATTCATATTTTTTATTGCATTATATCTACTCTATTTAACTTTACCATGGCTTATACACTCAGATACAATCCATAGATTCATCAAAATAAGCACACAATGCAACGAAAATAGAATCTGTCAAAAACAGAATAGTTTGTAGGAAACCGAATTAATCTCTTACTTATGTAACTCATAAAATTCTGAAAAATTAGTAAAATAGAGTCAATTATTATATAAATCTTGTGTAAAAAAATTAGAATTTTTTGTTCCACCAGTGATTTTTAACAATTCTGCTACTGGGCGTAAAACTTTCTATTTTCCAACAGGATTAAATCAACTATCACCCAAGCCATCCTAAAGGCATTACTTGGCACAAACACTAATTAAAACATAAAAAGCACAATCATAACAGAGGCATAATTGTGTATTTATTGAAAAACAGAAAAGAAACAAAATTTTAAAGGATAAATATTGGGTTGCCTCCCAACAAGCGCTATTGTTTTACGCCGTTAGCTAGGCATAATGCATAGATTCAAGTATTGTCATCTTTAGTTTTCAACTACTTAATCACACAACCATAATTCCTCAAAGATCTATCATGCATATTTTCAATAATCACGCTCTTAGGAATAAAATTGAAGAATTCACTCTTGCAAGTAGGGTGTTTTATCACTTCAACAAAGTTGGGGTGAATACTAATCATTTTAAGATCTTCATTGTTACTACTAGAAGTGGCACCTTTGTTCTTAGGAACAAGTGTAGATTTGCAATTCTTGCTAGTAGGAGTTTTTTCAATAGTTTTAATGGAAGAAAAAGCTGAACTCAAGTTACTAAAAATTTCTTCCAATTTATCAATCCGAGCAGGGCTGTCCTCTACTCTTTCGTTAACTATGGGATTTTTCTCTTTTAGTAATTTAATAGTATCTCCTATCTTCGACCCAATTCGATGAGCAAGATTATGGATCCTTTTATCCAAATTTTCCATGTGTTCTTCGATGAGCATTTTCTTTTCAATAGCATCTAGCCTTTCCATAACATGCTCAAGAGTTAAAATCGTTTCATTGATAATGATAGGAGGCGATCCCACTAAATTTCCCATAGCATTAAAAGCATCCATAGAGGGACACAATAAGAAATTCCCTTTGGTAATAGTGTCAAGAACAAATCTATACCAAGTGGTGATTCCCAAATAAAAATTGCGAAGAAGAACGGTAGTAGATTGCTTACGATTTGATCTATTATGAGCATTGCAAATTCTAAACCAAGCATCTCTAAAAATTTCCCCTCCCCTTTGTTTAAAATTGAGAACTTCATTCTCAGGGGTGCATGTAGCAATGGAGGAATTATCCATAATGATAACGTGGGCAAGCAAACAAGAGATCAAACAAGAAAAAGGCAAACGAAAAATATTTTTGGATTTTTGCAAAAACGTTTTAGAAGCGGGGGAGATGAAAATGAGAGGAAAATGGCAAATAAAGTAATTGCAAGGAGATGGGATTTGTGATTGGGTACTTGATAGATGTTGATGATGTCTCCCAGGCAACGGCGGCAGAAATTCTTCCTCATTGCTTGAATCTGCGTTGGCATTTCCCCGAACAGGAGAGGATGATGCAGCACAACAAAGGTAAGTATTTCCCTCAATTATGAAACCAAGGTTATCAATCCAGTACGAGAACCAAGCAACACTATGTAAAGATCACCTGCACACAAATAACAAATACTTGCAATCCAGTGCGTAAGAGGGGTTGTCAATCCCTCCTCGGTATTGAGATAGATTAAATGGTATGAGATTTGATAAATAGATCTAACTAAAACACAAAATAAAATAAATAAAGGAAAAACACAGCAAGGTATTTTTTATTTCATATGATAGGAAAATAGACCCGGGGCCGTAGTTTTTACTAGAGGCTTCTCTCGAGAAAATAGCATACGGTGGGTAAACAAATTACTGTTGGGCAATTAAAAGAAAAGTGAATAATCATGACGATATCCAAGTCAATGATCATGTATATAGGCATCATGTCCAAGATTAGTAGACCAAAACGATTCTGCATCTACTACTATTACTCCACACATCTACCGCTATCTAGCATGCATCTAGTGTATTAAGTTCATGGAAAAATGGAGTAATGCAATAAAAACGATGTCATGATGTAGACAAGATCTATTCATGTAGGAATAGGCTCCATCTTTTTATCCTTAATAGCAACGATACATGCGTGTCATGTCTCTTTCTGTCACTGAGATTGAGCACCACAAGATCGAACCCATCACAAAGCACCTCTTCCCATGGCAAGAAAAATCAATCTAGTTGGCCAAACCAAACCAAAATTTCAGAGAAGAAATACAAGGCTATAACAATCATGAATAAAAGAGTTCAGCAAAGACTCAAATAATATTCGTGGATAGAACTGATCATAAACCCACAATTCATCGGATCCCAACTAACACACCTCAAATAGATCTCCAAGAACATCGAGGAGAACATTGTATTGAAGATCAAAAAGAGAGAAGAAGACATCTAGCTACTAGCTACGGAACCATAGGTCTGTGGTAAACTACTCATGCATCATCGGAGGGGCAACAAGGATGATGAAGAACCCCTTAGTGATCATTGCCCCCTCCGACAGAGTGCCGAAAAAGGCCTCTTGATTTGATCTCGTGGTTCTGGAACTTGCGGCGGCGGAAACTGTATTCTCTCTACTCCCCTAGGGTTTTGGGGATTTTAGAGTATTTATAGAGGCGAAGGTCGGTGGAGAAGCTTCCCGTGGGCTCCAATACCCACTAGGGCACGCATGGGGCCTCTGGCGTGCCCTGGTGCCTAGTGGGCCCCACGGGCCTCCTACCGTGCACTCTTTGGCTCCCTGGGTGTCTTCTGTCCAGAAAAAAATCTCCAAAAGTTTCGTTGCATTGGGACTTATTGATATTCTCCAAAGTAAAAAACAAGCAAAAAAACATCAATTGACACTTGGCACTATGCCAATATGTTAGTCCCAAAAAATGATATAAAGTTGCTAGTAAATGAATATAAAACATCCAAGATTGATAATATAACAGCATGGAATAATAAAAAATTATAGATACGTTGGAGACGTATCAGCCACAGTCATCAGTAGCTTGGCGTCCTTCGGGAGGTCGTTCGGAGACTCCAAGGAGTTCAAGCGCGTCAAGGGGGGCGCCGAAGAAGGCTGGCAAGCTGTCCTGAAGACTGGAGACATAAAACCACTTCTTCTGCCAGGATCCCATCGACTTTGGGAGATCCATGAGGAAGAAGGGAGAATGAGGCCGCAACTGGAGGCTCGCCCCACCAATGTTGTAGATGGCGCCGCCACTCATCTTCCCCCTAATGCAAAAGAACTAGCGGAACAAGTTGAAATGTGGGTGGTCCCAAGAAAGCATTCACAGAACACGGTGAAGTTTGTGATGTGGAGGATGCTTGTGGGGTTGAGATGATGAAGCTGATAGAAAAAAAGAAAAGTAACTCCCGCACGAACGGGTGCAGGGGGAAACCGAGCCCTCGACCGAAGAAATCGAGATGGAGCATGCGCTCGCCGTGCTGCGGCGCCGAGAACCTCTTCATTAACAGAGGAATCCGATAGGCCAAATCCGGAGGGAATGACCCTTCCGCCTTGTGCCTCTGAACGTACCCGTCAAGGCAATGGAACGAGCCCACCAACTAATGATCACGTCAGCGCTCGGTTGGGGCCCGTGTGCCCTCTCTCTTCCTCTTCCTCTCGGCTTCTTTGGTTGCCTGCACACCACGACCACGGGAGGAGGAGCTGTTCCTACCCATTTCTTTCCGCTCAGGAGAGGAAATGGCGGGCCGAAAGACGATGAATATCACAATGGCGGAGGATGGGAGAGAGGCAATGGCACTGAGACACAAGGAAGAAGACGAGGGCAGAATGAAAAGAACTCCCCTCTGTCCGCCTCTCTTATGACCAACTACAAAGCGGATAGAGAGTCGAGGTGCCTCCGCTCACCACGTGCCCCACTTCCCGCGAGAAGTTACCATCCTGCGACTCGTAGGCATGGGAATCCGGGCAGGCTTGTCATAATTAGTAGAGGCATGCCATGCGTATGACAATCTATGGGACCAGCAAAAGCCCCTTTGCGGTTCGACTGGGGAGATCGGCGAGCACAAAGAGCAGAACTAGCAGAACACAAGAAGTTTACCCAGGTTCGGGCCGCTGTGAAGCGTAAAACCCTACTTCTACTTTGGTTGTATTGATTGTGCATGCACAAGTACAAGGAGCACGCTTGCCGGCAAGGTTGCGCGGGAAGTGCAGCTACGCGTATAATTGGGCAAGGTGTCGACCTTTGTAAAGGTAACCATGGGCCTCCTTTTATAGGGAAAGGGGTCACCATAATGGCAAAATAGTAAATATACACTGCAAATAATGGCTACAGTGCTAAGTACCTAACTCTGGCGGGTTAGGACAAACGCATTAATTGCGTTGTGTGGTGTCACATTAATGAAGCTCTCCGGCAAGAGTTGTCTCTCCTTCTGTGCCGTTCGCCCATCTACTTTTTATCATCTTGACACGATCCTGGGACGGGTTCATTAACATTGTATCTTCGATGGTGAGCTGACATGTTCCTAGACATGACTCACCTCACTACCTGCCCACTCGACTCCTATACGACAGGTGACAATCTGATTGATGAGGTGGAGCAGTGACAAGGTAGTGGGATTCTTGCGAGGCTCAGAGCTTGCCGGGTCTTCGCTAACTTCCCGGCAAGGATCTTGTCAGCAACTCCAAGCTTGATCCTCTTTATTCCTAATCTCTGGCTTGGAGGTTTTCTTTGTATCCCTATCACCTAGTCTTGGTCTTGTACTTTAGTTGTCCTCCGGCAAACCTTTCCGCCGGGAAGGCTGCTACTGCCTGTGCACAAGTCTGGGGTACTAAGGACCCAAATCTTAATACACTGACAAGGCCGACTGGCTCCTTGATTAACATTGACAAGATGGCTTGCAGGAGCGGCTCTTCGAGAAAAGCAGAAGGCAGCGAGCCCCCTCCTAAGATAAAAGATGCCGAGTGCGTAGCAACGCTGCTACGACCCATCGAGATAAGCGGAATAAAGGTTAAAGGAGAAGATTTTTGAAGATCAGGCCTCTGAGGCCCTGTTTAGCCAACCACTGTTGGCCTCTCGATCGGGCTTCAGGAAGACAAGGAAGGGATAAAAGAGAAAGCAAGAGTCCGCCGACGGTCTCGAAGACATCTCCTGCGACCTCCGCCATGCTTGGAGGCTTCTAACAGTGCCCTGCACTGGGATGGCTCACATAAGGGAGCCTGACCTCGATGATTGCGAGGGGGCACCTGGCCCAATACAAGGGAGAAGCCCTAGGGAACGTTGGAGACCTTCATGCCCAACAAGACTAAAGGGTGGTAGCGCCCCAGATCACATCTACTGTCATGTAGACCCTAGACCTCCACTACCTATATAAAGGGAGGTCTAGGGTCCTCATTCCCATCTATTCTCATATAGGCAAACTCTCGGTAGTAATCTCATACACCATTTTAACCCCTCGCATGAGGTATCCATCCACCATGAATAACAAAAACAAGCAAGATGTATTACTCTCCGGAGGCCCGAACCTGGATAAACCCCTTTGTGCAGCCTCCGATCTAAGACTTTTAGCTGCGCTCGGATAGCTACCGAGGGATCTGATGGTATTTTGCACCATTAGGTATTTGGGGAGGGTTGGGGTTAGGTGGGTGCGCGAGGCGTTCAAAAACGAGTGAATGGAAGGAAAATTTGAGGGAACACTTAGAGGGGAGGCAAGGATAAATCTGAGCTTTGATATGTTCCTGTTTTTTTCCCTTCATACTCCCTCCGTTCCAGAATATAAGGTGTATTGGTTTCCAAGCAAGTCAACCATTTGTAAGTTTAACCAAGATTATAGAATAAAATAACAACATCTGCAATACCTGATAGATAAAATATGAAACTACTTTTCATGATGTATCAAATGATATAAATTTTGTATTGTGGATATTGTTATATTTTTCTAAAAATTCGGCCAAACATGCACTCATTTGACTTTTGAAAAAACAAATACACCTTATATAAAGGAACGGAGGGAGTATTATATAAGAACAACTTCCACAAATAGAAGTGACCAATTTCATATGAAAAAAAGAAACCACATTTCATGTGATAGCATGTTCCTCACATAGATGTTCGGTTCTACTTTGCTTTATAATGTGTTCATGTAGTACTATGTTCCTCGCTTATTTAAGGTGAGACCAGTAGGTTTGCAATGCACAATCATTTGTTTGCTCAAAAAAAATCCACAATCATTTTCTTAGTGCATGTAACTTGAAGAAAGCACATTCATCATGTAAAGTGTCACGGCTGTTTACAAATTCAAAGTCACGGTACCGTTTGTCATGCCATACCTTGAGATTCTACTTTGCATGCGGCAAGGTGCTACCATCAGAAGGATTTGAGAGAGTATGAATCCGAACACGATTGGCACTTTTTAATCATGATGCATACTATATAGTGGAGAGAATTTTAAAAAAGAATTCACTATGTACATCACACTACGGAGTTTCGTGTGCAAAGAAGCTTAGGTTATGCACGGTGTCATATATTTGCCATCGTTGATTGTTGAGAAAACTATCTTTATTTCACATTTTATTTTCTTCTATAATTTTTATGGCTAAATGTCTTCATGTTGTACCATGTTCCTCGCATATGTATGGTGAGCCCAAGAGGTTTGCAATGCACAAACATTTTCTTCGTGCATGTATCTCTAAGAAAGCACGTTTATCATGTGAAGTGCCACCACTGGTTACAAATTAAAGTTCGTGGTGTCGGTTGTCACGTCATACTTTGAGACCCTACTTTGCATGTAGAAAGGTGCCGCCATAGGTGATTGTTCAAAAAACTTTTTGCATTTGACATTTTATTTTGCTTATGTATTTTTTATGGCTAAATGTTCATGTGTTAGGATGTTCATCGCATATGTAAGGTGATCTCAATAGGTTTGCAATGCACAAACATTTTGTTTGTGCATGTATCTTGAAGAAAGCACATTTATTATGTGAAGTGTCACGACTGGTTACAAATTAAAGTTCGCGGAGCCGGCTGTCACCTCATAATTTGAGATATCCGTTAAAGCAAAACAAGTGAAACATGCTATATCGGGAACACGCACACGCATGCACGTTGAGCGTGCAATGTCGCCACGGTAGAAAATATATTGCTCCAACCCCCTAAAAAACTGCTCTGATAGAAGCCTGATTCCCGTGACTCCTGGAACCACGGGATGACGTCCCAACTGCTTTGGTCGGTTACCTTTTTTGCACGATAAATTAGTGATCACATTACTAGTACCGCATCCATTTGCCTCTTCTTCCTCGCGGTCGTTCCTTGTCATCCACCACGAACCCCGATCACCTCCCTCCAGCCATAGACGACAAGAAACTAACAATGGAGACTCACCACATCACCGCCCGTGGCACAACCTTGTTGGAGGTGGTTTACACCAACGACCTAAAACTGTGAAGCGGTTGAACTCCATGTACGAGCAATGGCTTGATACGTCCCAAACGTATCTACTTTTCCAAACACTTTTGCTCTTGTTTTGGACTCTAATTTTCATGATTTGAATGGAACTAACCCGGACTGATGCTGTTTTCAGCAGAATTGCCATGGTGTTGTTTTTGTGTAGAAATAAAAGTTATTAATGTTATTGAAAAGGCTCCAACAATTACTATTGGAAGTTTTCAACCCCCTATTCCTATTGTCAAAAATAAATGTGAAACTCTTATTATTGGGGAGATGCATATCCCCGTTGATGTAACCTAGTGTTATACGAAGATTCTTTGGTTTCATGTCATTCGAAAATGGTTTGTTAATAAGACTTGATCAACATTATTAATGGATTCTTTTCTAGGGGCATGTGGTCGATGAATTTAGTAAGCACAAACCTTCTGTACCCCTTATTTACTCTCTGTTATTTAAAGTTAATAAAGTAGAAATGTCATGTTTTTCCTGTTTTCTTAATTTTCCATGCAATAAAAAAATGACCCAAAAATGAAAGTTCTCAAAATGTCCTGAAAATTTAGTATGATTTTTTGTATAATATTTAAGAATTTTTGGCACTGAACACACTCGAGGGGGGTGCACCTATGAGCCACAAGCTCACAGGGCGTGCCACCCCCTAGGCGCGCCTTGTGGGCCTGTGGGTCCCACAGGGACCCACTCACTTATCCCAGCCACCCACCCTCTTCTTCATCCTGTAGAAAAAATCACTTGCTTGCTCAAACCCATGTTCTTGCTCCTTTGACTGCAAATTTTGATCTCCTTGCTCGGAACTCTGTTTCCGATGCTGTTTTGGGAGATTGTTCTTCGGTATGTCACTCCTCGAATGGTCAAATTAGTTTTTGTTCTAGTGATTTATATATTGCAAATTTTTGTTGCTGTGGTGACCATGTTGTTGATCTTGCATGTCAAATTTATATGGTCCAAAGTAGTTTTGCTGCATGATATAGCCTCTAGATGCTTATGGGAGTAGTTGCTATCAATTTTGTTGAGTTTGGTTCACTTCTATTTTGAGCCACTAAAAATTTCAGAAATTTTCAGAAAAAGAAAATGCTCAAGTGGAGGTTAAGAGGATCCTCAAGCCAGACTCCTAAGGAGGTTCCGAAGCCCAAATATCACCTTCCTCGTGTTGTCGAACAACGCCGGCATTCTTCCCTTCCTCGAAGATAAGTGTGACCAGTACCTCCTCCTCACAAACACTTATGTAAAAAGTTTCCATTTTCACTCTAGGGCGGAACCACCCACGGTCACATTCAACCTATATGATGTTCCTAGAGAGATGACACTAGATGAGTTTTGTGAGGCTTGTTTGATTCCACCTGAGGGCAGCCCTATAGAGCCACGTCCCCATGACCTTACGAATTTTATATCCGACGTCACTATTGGGGAGGCGAGAGGAGTTTCTGAGGCTAGAGTTGCTAGTTTACATTTCCCCGTTTTGCGCTATTATTCATTATTTGCCGGGAGGTGTTTGACTAGACGGTGGGAGAGTGGAACACTCAACTCTTCGGACCTTGCTATTTTGCGCCATGCTCTTTACAGCGATAGAACTTTTAATTTGGGTGCCATGATTTCTCGATGGTTACACACTAACCCCTCGAAGGGAGTTATTTATGGTGGTATTTATGCCTCTCACCTCACTAGACATTTTGAGATTCCTATTAGACACGATGAGGCGGAGGAGAAGCTTTTACCTGTTAGATACCTCGGCTATGCTAGTATGGTTGGGCATGACTTTATTGACGGAGGCAAGACGCGATTCCGTTACAACTTGGTATTTAGCCAGGGCACTCGTGAGACTTTTACCCTGCCTGCACCTTCTTTGTTCGATCTTTCTTTAGGCAGGTACACTATTATGCCCGAGAATATTTACGCTTATTGGGGCTTGGTGCCGCCCCAAGTGGTCGAGCCTAAGGCGGCCGCAGAGCCTGTCTACCAGTGGGATCCACGGGATCCTGTCTATTAGTGGAACTCTGATGAGCCTCAGCACTATCCTGGAGAGGGATACGTCGAGACGTGGGCGTAGACCAACTTAGGCTAAAAGCCTAAGCTTGGGGGAGTACGTATTTCTCACCGACATTACATTCATGTACCACATATTCCATTCCAGTTGTCGGTGTTCATCCTTTTTCATTATATATCCATGTTAGTTTTATTTTCACTTTCTTCTTGTGTGTTTGAAAAACTTTGAAAATCCAAAAATATTTCTCGCATCTTTTTGGTTTTCATTCTTGTTTAGTAATTTGTAGTTTTTAAAAGAAAACCCAAAAAGATTTCTCGTTCTTCTTTTACTTGTTGGGAGCTTTCCCGTGTAAATAGTTTTTCTTGGTTTTTGTTTTTCCTTTTGTTAAATTTGCTTTCTTTAGAAAAATGAAAAACTCCAAAAATGTTTTAGTGTGTTTCTCTAAAATTCTATTCTTTTCATTGAGTTGTCATAAGTAGAAGACCACGATGAACATGTTGAGTGGCTTTTGCTACTTGTGATCTGTGTTGGGATTTCCCTGAAGAGGAGAGGATGATGCAGTACAATAGAGATAAGTATTTCCCTCAGTTATGAAACCAAGGTTATCAATCTAGTAGGAGAACCAAGCAACGACTCGTTTGCAGTACCTGCACACAAACAACAAATGCTTGCAACCCAACACGAACAAGGGGTTGTCAATCCGTTGACGGTTACGAGCATGATTAAATTGTATAGTTTTTGATAGATAGATCGAACAAAAATACAAAATAAAATAAATAAAAGAAAAGCGCAGCAAGGTATTTTTGGTTTTAATATATGATAGAAGATAGACCCAGGGACCATAATTTTCACTAGAGGCTTCTCTCTTGAAAATAACATACGGTGGGTAACCAAATTACTGTTGGGGAATTGATAGAAAAGCAAATAATTATGAGGATATCCAAGGGAATGATCATATATAGGTATCACGTCCGAGACAAGTAGACCGAAACGATTCTGCATCTACTACTATTACTACACACATCGACCGCTATCGAGCATGCATCTAGTGTATTAAGTTCATGGAAAAACGGAGTAACGCCTTAAGCAAGACGACATGATGTAGACAAGATAAAATCACATAAGAATAAAGGCCATCTTTTTATCCTTAATAGCAATTATACATACATGTCATGTCCCTTTATATCACTGGGATTGAGCACCGTAAGATCGAACCCATTACAAAGCACCTCTTCCCATGGCAAGATAAATCAATCTATTTGGCCAAACAAAACCAATAAATCAGAGAAGAAATACGAGGCTATAGTAATCATGCATAAAAGAGTTCAGAGAAAACTCAAATAATATTTATGGATAGATTTGATCATAAACTCACAATTCATTGGATCCCAACAAACACACAGCAAAAAGTCATTACATCGAATAGATCTCCAAGAACACCGAGAAGAACATTGTATTGACGATCAAATAGAGAGAAGAAGCCATCTAGCTACTAACTATGGACTCGTAGGCCTGTGGTAAACTACTCACGCTTCATCGGAAGGGTAGCAAGGTTGATGTAGAGCCCCTCCGTGATCAATTCCCTCTCCGGTAGAGTATCGGAGAAGGCCTCCAGATGGGATCTCGTGGTTCTGGAACTTCTGGCGCGGAAAAAGTATTTCGCGTGTCTCTCTGATGTCAGGGGAATATTTGAGTATTTATAGAGGTGGAATTAGGGTTTGATGTGCCACGAGGGGCCCACAAGCCTGGGGAGCACCCGCCCTAGGGCACGCACCTAGGGCTTGTCGCTCCCTTGTGGCTCTTCTGGCCTCCTCCGGAACCTTCTAGGGTCTCTTCTGGTCCAGAAAAAATTAATCCAAAGTTTTTTCTCCGTTTGGACTTCATTTGATATTGATTTTCTGAAAAGCCAAAAAACATGCAAAAAAATAGCAACTGGCACTGGGCACTAAGTTAATAGGTTAGTCCCAAAAAATGATATATAATTGCATCTAATGACATATAAAACATCCAAAATTGGTACTATAATAGCATGGAACAATAAAAAATTAAGATACGTTGGAGAAGTATCAGCTCTCATATGCATTAATTATTGTTGATCTAACAAATAGCCCACATTACCTTGTCTTCTCCTTTGAATAAAATGTTTGCAGATTCCAGCTTAGTCCACGGCACACTTGCACTATTATTATTTTCATATCATTCGGTCATGCAAGTGAAAGGCAATAATGACGATGATTTGATGAAGTGATTGAGATGAAGAAAGGCTGGTATGAACTCCTCTTGTTTTTGTTTTTGTAAATATGTTTAGCTCATCGCTCTTGATTCAGTATTATTATGAGTAAACATGTTTGTGACGATAATTAGAGATTATAGTTGCTGATGCCATGCTTAATTAGCTAGGTGTGGATAATGATTTAGTATGATAGTATGGTATTTCCCTCTGAATGATTCGAGTGGCTTGACTTGGCACATGTTCACGCATGTAGTTGATTCAAAACCAACATAGCCTCCACGATATTTATGTTCACGGTGTTTGATATCCCACTCATGCTCGTATTCAATGTTAATTATTCTCAATGCATGTTTATGACCGTTTTCGCTCTTTAGTTGGTCGCTTCTTAATCTATTTGCAAGCCTTCGCCTGTACTAAGCGGGAATTCTGCTTGTGCATCCAAATCCTTAAACCTGAAGTTGTTCCAGATGAGTCCACTATATCTACCTATATGCGGTATTACCCTGCCGTTCCAAGTAAATTTGCATGTGCCACCTCTAAACATTCAAATAAGCATCTGTTTTGTGTGCCCGTACCGCTCATGAAGCGACAGGGGCGGTCAGTATCTTCCATTCTAAGCGGGTTATTCTCATGATGAGTGTTTATTCACTTGTCCTTACACGAGAGGGGCTGGTAATCGGGATGCCCAGTCACATGATCAAATCGCAAAATAATGAAACAAACTCCCCCGGAAACTTGTTGGTATGGAGGGCAACCTAGGGATTCGGCTCCATTAATAACCCACAAGTATAGGGGATCGCAACAGTTTTTGAGCGTAGAGTATTCAACCCAAATTTATTGGTTCGACACAAGGGGAGCCAAAGAATATTTGCTAGTATTAGCAATTGAGCTGTCATGTAGCAATTGTGACAGTAGCAACAACAGCAGTAGTAACTTAGCAAGATCAGTATGTGAAAAGCTCGTAGGCATTGGATCGGTGATGGATAATTATGTTGGATGACATTCATCATATAATAGTTATAACCTAGGGCGACACAGAACTAGCTCCAATTCATCAATGTAATGTAGGCATGTATTCCGTATATAGTCATATGTGCTTATGAAAAGAACTTGCATGGCATCTTTTGTCCTACGCTCCCGTGGCAGCGAGGTCCATAAGGTAACTAAGGGATATTAAGGCCTCCTTTTAATAGAGAACCAGAACAAAGCATTAACACATAGTGAATACATGAACTCCTCAAACTATGATAATCACCGAAAAGAATCCCAATTATTGTCACCTTGGGGTATGCAGATCATAACACGTAATAGGTCATACAACTTGCAAGATAGGATCAAGAACACAAATATTTTCGTGAAAACATAAACGGTTCAGATCTAAAATCATGGCACTCGGGCCCTAGTGACAAGCATTAAGCATAGCAAAGTCATAGCAACATCAATCTCAGAACATAGTGGATACTAGGGATCAAGCCCTAACAAAACTAACTCGATTACATGATAAATCTCATCCAATCCATCACTGTCCAGCAAGCCTATGAAGGAATTACTCACTCCCGGCGATGAGCATCATGAAATTGGTGATGGAGGATGGTTGATGATGACGATGACGAACGATCCCCCTCTCCGGAGCCCCGAACGGACTGCAGATCTGGCCTCCCGATGAAGAACAGTAGGTGGCGGTGGCTCCTTATCGTGAAACGTGATGAAACTTCCTCTCTTATTTTTTTCTCGGGAAATAGGAATTTATAGGCTTGAGATTAGGCTCAGCAGAGCCTCATGGGCCCCACGAGCCACTAGGGTGCGCCCAGGGGGGTGGTCGCGCCCTGGTGCTTCGTGGGCAGCAGGTGGCCCATCTCAAGTGGGTCTTTGCTCCAGTATTTTTTTTAATTATTCCATAAAAAACTCCAAAAAGTTTCATTCAATTTTGAGAAGTTTTATTTCTGCACAAAAACAACACCATGGTAGTTCTGCTGAAAACAGCGTCAGTCCGGGTTAGTTTCATTCAAATCATGCAAATTAGAGTCCAAAACAAGAGCAAAAGTGTTTGGAAAAGTAGATACGACAGAGACGTATCAACTCCCCCAAGATTAACTCATTGCTTGTCCTCAAGCAATTCAGTTGACAAACAGAAAGTGATAAAGGAAAACTTTTATGAACTCTTTTGTTCTTGTATCTATATATATGCTTAAATAATACCCAAGTTTTTAGCAAAAATCATAACTAACCATGCAAATGATAAATCTTAGAAATTATATTCACTCATATCAATGGCATAATCAACTAGCGAGCAATAATAAAATATCTCAAATGCCAACACTTTGTCAAAAGAATCATGATATAATATGACAACATGGTATCTCGCTAGCCCTTTCTGAGACCGCAAAATATAAATGCAGAGCACCTCCAAAGTTCTAGCAGCGACTAAACATTGTAATTCATGGTAGAAAAGATCCAGTCATGATCACACAATATTAACTATACACAATGCATTAGAATGACAATAGTGCTCTCAGGACAGGTGCTTGTTTGAGAAGGTGATGACTCAACAATAAAAGTAAAATAACATAAAATTAAATGGATAGGCCCTTCGGAGAGGCAAGCAGGGATTTGCAAAGGTGCCAGAGCTCAATGCTTAAATCAGAGATAAATGTAATTTTGGGAGGTATGCCTTTCCTGTCAATGTCATGACTGAGAGTTTTTGATATCTTCCATGCTAAACAAATTAGCGTTGGTTCCCAAGCGGTAAAGTAAAGTTTACTCCCCCTCCACTAACAAACACAAGCCATGGCTAGCTGAATCCTTGGGTGCCCTCCATACCAACAACTTTCCGCGGGAGTTTGTTTTATTATTTTGCAATTTTAATCATGGGACTGGGCATCCCGATTACCAACCCCTCTCATGCAAGGACAAATGATTAAACACTCATCATGAGAATAACCCGCTTAGCATGGAAGATACTAACTACCCCCTGTCGCTTCATGAGCGGTACGGGCACACAAAAAAGATGTTCATTTGAATATTTAGAGGTGGCACATGCAAATTTTCTTGGAACGGCAGAGTGATACCGCATATAGGTAGATATAGTGGACTCATCTGGAACAACTTTGGTTTAAAGGATTTGCATGCACAAGCAGCATTCCCTCTTAGTACAGGCGAAGGCTAGCAAATAGATTGAGAAGCGACCAGCTAGAGAGCGAAAACGGTCATAATCATGCATTGTGAATAATTAACATTGAATACTAGCATGAGTAGGATATAAGCACCATGAAAATAAATATCGTGGAGGCTATGTTGGTTTTGAAACAACTACATGTGTGAACATGTGCCAAGTCAACCACTTGAAACATTCAGAGGAGGATAACATATCATCATACTACATCATAATCATTTTAATGCATGTTGACACCCAAGATAAATCAATATCCACTCCTAGCTACTTAAGCATGGCATGAGCAACTATAATCTCTAATTGTCATCATAAACATGTTTAATCATAATATGCTGAATCATGGGTACTAAGTTAAACATATTTACAAAAACAAAAACTAGTTGAGTTCATACCCGCTTTCCTTACCACAGTTACTTCATCACATTATCGTCATTATTGTCTTTCACTTGCACGACTGAATGATATGAAAATAATAATAGTGCAAGAGTGCCGTGGACTAAGCTGGAATCTGCAAACATTTTATTCAAAGGAGAAGACAAGGTAATATGGGCTCTTGGTTAGATCAATAATAATGCATATGAGAGCCACTCAACATTTTCATTGTGGTCTTCTCCTTATGACGACTCAAGAAAAGAAAAGAATTTCAGAGAAACATACTGAAATATTTTTGGAGTTTTTAGTTTTTCTTGAAGAAAGCAAATTAACGAAGGAAAACGAGAAAAACTATTTACACGGGAAAGCTCCCAACAAGCAAATGAAGAAATGAGAAATATTTTAGGGTTTTATTTTAATACTATAACTAATTTAAACTGGAAAGAAAAACCGAAAAGAAGCGAGAAATATTTTTGGATTTTCTCTAAGTTTTTCAAACACACAAAAAGAAAGCAAGAAACTAAAACTGACATGGATTATACAATGAAAAAGGATGAACAACAATAGCTGGAATGAAATGTGTGATCATGAATGTAATGTCGGTGAGAAAATGTACAGCCCAAGCTTAGGCTTTTGCCTAGCTTGGTAGTCACCATCGCTAGGCTGGGTAATAATCAAAGTGGTAACTCGTGGAGGCTCTCCGCGCAGCCTCCTCAGCCAGACGAGCGGCTTCTACTATTGCGTTGTACTCGCGTGCCTCGCTCTCGTAGATGAAATATCTTTGTTTACTCTAAAAATCAAAGAGAGCGGGTGCAGGCAAAATAATAGATACAATATGATTTTTATCAAACATTAGGTTATAGTCGTAGTTCTGAGCTTCATCCTTAATAAAATCACGGCGTCGCATTGCCTCAATATCTAAATATTTATCAAGTTGGACAGGATCATTGGGCCTAGGTGAGACTCCTAGCTTTGCAGCTACACGAGAGGCATAAATTCCCCCATATAAATGACCACTATCAGCGTTCTGTTGCAGCCTCCGCGCAACAATTGCCCCAAGATTTTGTAATTTGTGGCCCATTAGAGCAGTATGAATAGTGCTCAAGTCAGGGGCACATAGTGCACTACAGTCTTGTTTACCAGCAATGCATTTACCTTTAAACAGTGCAAAGTAACAAACAGAGGGAAATTGCATACTTTTTATTGTAGCCTGTGTGACTCCTCTGTCCTCACCATTGCAAAGGCTATTAAGGAACGTATGATAATCAGATTTTTGTAGTTCATCAAGTGAACCTCAAAACGGAATTTCGCATGCATGACATAATTCTTCTAGAGGCATACCATAAGCTCTATCGTAAAGATGAAATAAAACTCTAGAATCACGAGAGTGGTACTCGAACTTTTGGTGAACGACTGGGTGAGATTATAGTGCTGAATACACTGATCTGCGAGGAAAGGAGCGAGCTCAGTGTTATGAATATATTGATCAAATTCCTCCTTAATACCAGCACCTATCATGAACTCATCGCACGGCCAATGGCATGATTTGATATCGATAGTCCGCACCGAGCTTGACCTTGGTTCAACATAGGCCTGTCGTATCGAGCTCTCGCTCGACGACCATTCTGAGGACCTCCTCCTCAAAGAACTCCCCCAAAAGAAGTTCATTTTTCTTATGAACAAATTTCTGAAATTTTTGGGCCACAAAATGATGTCAACAAAACTTCACAAGATTGATAGCAACTACTCATATGAATGTCTAGAGGCTATATCATGCATTCAAACTACTTGGAACTCAAAGAATTCAACATGCAAGCTCATTTTCAGTAGCACCAAGGGCAACTAATTAAGCAAAATATAATCCACTAGAGCAAAACCTAATTGGATCAATGGAGGGGTCACATACCAAGTAGCAATCCTCCAAAACAGTTTCGGAAACGGAGCTCCGAGCAAAGAGATAAAAAATCTCAGGTTTGGGAGCAAGAACACGAGAGAGAGAGAGAGAGCTACTAGGAATTTTTTCTAGAGGTAAGAGACGAAGTGAGCTAAAGGAATAAGTGAGGGTTCCCTCTGGGGCCCACAAGTCACCAGGGCGCACCCAGGGGGTGGGCGTGCCCTGGTGCCTCATGGGCACCTGGGGCACCCCCCTGGGGTGTTTTCAATGCCAAAAATTCTTAAATATTCTATAAAAATTAATGTAAAAAATTTAGATCATTTTGAGCACTTTTTTTGGGCTATTTTTTATTGCACGGATAATTCAGAAAACAGGATAATCATGGCATTTTATTGCATTTAACTAAAAATAACAGAGAGCGAAAGGTGAGTGTAAAAAGTTGTGTTTACTAAATTCATCAACCACATGCCTCTAAAAAAGAATCCATTAATAAGGTTGATCAAGTCTTATTAATAAACTATTTTCGATTAACATGAAACCAAAGAATCTTCATATAACACTATGTTACCTCAACGGGGATATGCATCTCCCCAGTTATAAGTGTTTCATATTTCTTTTTGACAGTAGGAAGAGGGAGTTGAAAACTTCCAATAGTAATTGTCAGAGTCTTTTCAGTAACATTAATACCATTCACTTGAAATTATTTCTTCGGAAAGTACACCGTATGCTCATTACCATTGATATGAAAAGTGACCTTGCTTTTGTTGCAATCAATAACATCCCCTGCAGTATTCTAAAAGGGTATACCAAGGATAATCGACATGTTGTCGTCCTCGGGCATATCAAGTATAACAAAGTATGTTAAGATCATAACATTTGCAACTACAACGGGCACATCCTCACGAACACCAATAGGTATGGCAGTTGATTTGTCAGCCAATTCAAATGATATTTCAGTGGGAGTGAGTTTATTCAAATCAAGTCTTTTATATAAAGAGAAAGGCACAACACTAACACCGGCTCCTAAATCACATAAAGCAGTTTTGACCTAATTTCTTTTAATGGAGCATGGCATAGTTGGTATTCCTGGATCTCCTGGTTTCTTAGGTACTCCATCCTTAAAAGAATAGTTTGAAAGCATGGTGGAGATTTCAGCTTCAGGTATTTTTATTTTATTAGAGAATTTTTTCCTCATGAGCAAATAGGGTGGCTGTATCATTTAATTTAGTGAGATGTGCCACAAGGATTTCAGTTTCATAACCATGGAAAGGATAAGATTCAACCAGAGTAATTAACTCAGGATCGACAGAGAATTTCATAATCCTTATCAGTAACAAAGATAGGTGAACTAGCAAACTTAGGATCATATTTCATTCTAGCATTCAAATATTTTTATTTTAGCTTACATAGTAATTTCTTAAGATCATCTCTATCATTGCAAGCGAGAAATTCCCTAGCTGTCTCTCCATCCATAACATAACCCTCAGGGATCTTAGGCAATTCATATCTAGGAGAGCTAGGTTGAACGGGTGTTTCATAATTTTTAGTTTCAATAACTTCATCAGTTTTAGCATTCTCAAATTCTTTAGCTTTAACAAGTTGTTCATCAAGAAATTCTCCTAGTGGCACAGTTTCATCAAGCAAAGTACTAGCATCATTCATAGCAGAAGTAGCATCATCAATTACTTGCGACATATCAGAATTAATAGCAGGTGGTGGTGTCGTAAGCTTACTTAAAACAGAAGGTGAATGAAGTCCAGAGCTAGATAGCAGTTCCTTACCTCCCCCCGTCCTGAAGGGAACGATATTGGTTCTATCATCCTTCAGATTCTTCATAGTGATCAACAGATATAAATCCCAAGTGATTCAGCAAATGGATCTATGCTCCCCGGCAACGGCGCCAGAAAAAGGTCTTGATAACCCACAAGTATAGGGGATCGCAACACTTTTCGAGGGTAGAGCATTCAAACCAAATTTATTGATTCGACACAAGGCGAGCCAAAGAATATTTGCAAGTATTAGCAGTTGAGTTGTCAATTCAACCACACTTGGAAACTAAATATCTGCAGGAGAGTGATCAGTAGCACAATAATGTGATAGTTTGATAGCGGTAGTAGCGATAGCAACAGTAACGGTAACAGTAGCAGTAATACTTTTGTAGCAATTGTGACAGTAGCAACAGCAGCAGTAGTAACTTAGCAAGATCAGTATGTGAAAAGATCGTAGGCATTGGATCGGTGATGGATAATTATTTTGTATGACATTCATCATATAACAGTTATAACCTAGGGCGACACAGAACTAGCTCCAATTCATCAATGTAATGTAGGCATGTATTCCGCATATAGTCATATGTGCTTATGATAAGAACTTGCATGACATCTTTTGTCCTACCCTCCCGTGGCAATGGGGTCCATAAGGAAACTAAGGGATATTAAGGCCTCCTTCTAATAGAGAACCGGAAAAAAGCATTAACACATAGTGAATTCATGAACTCCTCAAACTACGGTAATCACCAGAAAGAATCCCAATTATTGTCACCTAGGAGTATGTGGATCGTAACACGTAATAGGTGCATACAACTTGCAAGATAGGATCAAGAACACAAATATATTGGTGAATATATAAAGGGTTCAGATTTTAAATCATGGCACTCGGGCCCTAGTGGCAAGCATTACGCATAGCAAAGGCATAGCAACATAAATCTATGAACATAATGGATACTAGGGATCAAGCTCCTAACAAAACTAACTCGATTACATGATAAATCTCATCCAATCCATCATCGTCCAGCAAGCCTACGAAGGAATTACTCACTCCCGGTGGTGAGCATCATGAAAACGGTGATGGAGGATGGTTGATGATGACTATGACGAAGGATCCCCCTCTCCAGAGACCCGAATGGACTCCACATCTAGCCTCCCAATGAAGAACATGAGGTGGTGGCGGATCCGTATCATGAAACGCGATGAAACTTCCTCTCTCATTTTTTTCTCGGGAAATAGGAATTTATAGGCTTGAGATGACGGTCAGCAGAGCCTTGTGGGCCCCACAAGCCACCAGGGCACGCCCAGGGGGGGCGCGCCCTGGCGCCTCGTGGGCAGCAGGTGGGCCCCCTCCAGTGGGTCTTTACTCCAGTATTTTTTATTTATTCCACAGAAAATGTCCAAAAAGTTTCGTCCAATTCCGAGAACTTTTATTTCTGCACAAAAACAACACCATGGTAATTCTGCTGAAAACAGCGTCAGTCCTGGTTAGTTTCATTCAAATCATGCAAATTAGAGTCCAAAACAAGAGCAAAAGTGTTTGGAAAAGTAGATACGATGGAGACGTATCAGCCATGGCTTGTGATTGTTGGTGGAGGGGGAGTAAACTTTACCTTTTCCGCTTGGGAATCGCCGCTAATTTGTTTAGCATGGAAGATATTGATAACTCTTGGTCGTGACATTGACAGGAAAGGCATACCTCCCAAAATTATATTCGTCTATGTTTTAAGCTTCGAGCTCTGACACCTCTACAAATCCCTGCTTCCCTCTGCGAAGGACTTATCCATTTACTCTTATGCTATTAACTTTTATCGTTGAGTCACCACCCTCTCATTTAAGCGCTAGTTGGTGAGCACTATTGTCATTCTTATGCATTGAGTATAGTTAATGTTGAGTGTGACATGACTGGATCTTTCCTACCATGAATTACAATGTTTATTCGCTGCTTGAACTTCAGAGGTGCTCTACATTTATGTTTTGCGGTCTCAGAAAGGGCTAGCGAGATACCATGTTATCATATTATATCATGATTGTTTTGACAAATTGTTGGCATCCGAGATATCTTATTATTGCTCGCTAGTTGGTTATGCCATTGGTATGAGTAAATATGAGACCTAAATGTCATCATGAATATGGTTAGTTCATAATCCTTGCTGAAAGCTTGAGCATTAGTTAGGTATATTTACAATAACAAGAACGAAAAGAGTTTGTAAAAGTTTTTCTTTATCACTTTCAGTTTGTCAACTGAATTGCTTGAGAACAAGCAATGAGTTAAGCTTGGAGGAGTTGATATGTCCCAAACGTATCTACATTTCCAAACACTTTTGCTCTTGTTTTGGACTCTGATTTGCATGATTTGAATGGAACTAACCCGGATAGACGTTGTTTTCAGCAGAATTGCCATGGTGTTGTTTTTGTGCAGAAATAGAAGTTCTCGGATTGAGCTAAAAATTTATGAAGAATTATTTCAGAATATATAAGAAATATTGGCAAAGGAAATTATTAGAGCGGGCCACCAGGGCGCCACAAGCCCAGGGGGCGTGCCTAGCAGGCTTGTGGGCCCCTGGCAGCTCCCGCCACTACAAAAAAAACACTTCCGTTTATATACGTGTTTGTCATGGTAGGCCACATTTTCTGTCATGCATGTACATCCATGATAATTTTATGACAGAATCAAGATAGTCATACCTGTGCTGTCGTAGAAGTGTTCCATGACAATACCAAAATTATCATCACGGAAGTGTCCACTTCCATGACAATAAATGGCGCGTCATGGAAGTGCTTTCATCAAGGGTAACCGACACATGGCATCCACCGTAACGGGTCGCCATTAAGCTATCGGGTTCCGGTTTGGATCCGATAACCCGTTAACAGCCCGGACCAATGGGGATTTTACACGTGTAAAATTCTCAATGGCCAGAGGAACCACGTGTCGGCTCAGCGTTGGGTCAGGTGGCATCCACTCATTGGACGAGAGGCGCCTATGATACGTCGATATGTGGCACGACCCAACAAAGGCCCATTCAGGTGAAAAGGCCGGCCTGTTTGACTTGGTCAAAAGGTAGCGGGCCGGCCCACAGAAAGCCTGTTAACGGCATGTTCGCATATAGCCCATTTACAGCTCGCTAACTCACGGCTTGTTATGGCCTATCCGAATTAGGCCCAGTAGCGTCATCTATGCAGTCCAATATGATTCCAGCCCGTTGTAACTTCCGGTCCATGTATGGCCCATGACGTCTTTCGGCCCATACAAGGCCCTTTGTAACTCTAGGCCCATTAAAGGCCCGTGGTGAAGCTGGCCCATAATGAATAGTGTATCGCTTTATACCCATTAACGGCCCATTATTTCGTTGGGCCGTTTCCAGCCTGTGTTAACTTTCGGCCTTCTAAGGGCCCATTTATTTTTGGGCTCATTTCCAGCATTCGGTTACTTACGGTCCGTTACTGGCCTGTTCCGCTTGTGGGCCAAATTCAGCCCGTCATTATAGTCGGCCCATTTGTGGCCCGTTAACCCATTGGGCTGTTTTCATAGCGTCATCAAATACGGCCCATTAACGACCCGTGATGCCTGTCGATAGAATTAAGCCCATTATGCATTTCGGCCTATTAACGGCCCGTTATGGTCTGGCCATAAACAGACGATTTCCACTCTAGCCCGTTTACAGCCCATTTTGCGGACCGTTATTGGTCCACAAATAGTACAGCTCATGTTTGGCCAATCGATCATACGGCACGTATAAGGCCCATTGATTATATAGCCCGTAGAAGGCCCATGGATCCTATGGCCCGTAGGAGGCCCACGGTCACTACAGCAGGTAGCAGGACCATGGTTACAACGGTCCGTATGTTGCCCATGTTTATTGTGGCCTACTTATAAAAAGTAGGTTATTGTGGCCACTAAAAAATGCGGAAAAAGAACTGCAGTGACTACAAGCAAACAACTAAACAAGATAATAAGGAAATAAATAAGCAAGCAACTAACGCTAGGCTATTACGGCTATTACACATATTACATCCACTGGGCATCAAAGTTCTCCACCAGTGCAAATATAGGGAGCAAAGCAGCATATTACATACACTGGCCATCTAAGTTGGCCACCAGTGCAAATAAACGTGGCACCAAAACAAGTCCATAACTGAAACAACTTCAGAAGAACTCAAGAAATGTTATCATGGGTATCCACCATGCTGGCAATAAGCTTAGCAAGCTTATTAGCTTTCTCCTGTTTGGCGCTAAAACCCTCCAACGCTTGTTGTTGCACCAGAAACTATGCATTTGAATTCGCAAGTGACTTCCGCAGTCCTTCGGCTTCTTGTCGCAGCACAACTGATCGATGTCTTTCAGCTTGTAGTTGAGACTCAAGAAACCGAACTGATTCAGACAGTGAGTTCGAAGAGCTTGTGTCTGCGGTAGTGGCCAGTAACTCAAACACTACACCAAGAAAGGACTTTGGGGTTGTCTCACTGCCTTCAAGATAGTGTTCCTTAGCCGTTTTATCAGCTTTGTTGGAGACCAACAAGGATGTCTCACTATCCTAAACCTTATCTACATTACTTCCATTACCATTGCTTAATAAGGTACTCTTCCCCAATATTCTGTCAGCATTCTAAAAGAAGAAACAAGCAAACATTTCGGTGAAACTCATTTCGGTGAACCAGTTCAGTAGGAAGGTGGACAGGATTAAACTACCAAGTCTTCTATTGCCAAGTAGTACATAATAAAAGCATCAAACAAACATATATCTATGTCCTATGGTCACTGCATTGTCTTGCCAAATCAAAATAGAGACACGGTGCAAATCAAATCATTTCAAGACAAAGCAGCATTGAAAGAATACAAGTGTGGGAAACTACACGGCACAACAAGATTTCAGATGGGTGCCACGGGTATACATGTACAACAACACTATTGGCTCTGTTGTGATGATAGTAATGTGCAGGATATGAGAAGGCAATTGTATACACAATTGAAATTGAAATCAATAGAGCCATTTAGAAGAGCAAACATGTTAAAGAAACATGCTTAAACATACCTGTTGTGCCATTGGAGTTTCGATTGGATCCTTTAATTTAAAAATAAGTTTGTATGAGTAAATACAGTGATACAAGAGCAAATCAGTATGCACCATAGCAATGGAATCTTAAATGAGAACAGTTGTTCTTCAGGTTTAAGCACTTGTTCTACACGAACAAAGTACAGTAAGACACAGGCATATAGTACTTAAAAATAAAAAATGAGCTCATAGACCTTACCAAATTCTTGGTTCGGGACCAGTACAGAACAAGCCCTTCCCAGTCATCGTCCCGTAAATGTGTCTCAGGAGAACATAAGGGAATTTGATGAGTTTCTTTGCCAGTGAAGTACGTTTTCTTCAGGTAATTCTGATACTACCACCAAACATTCTTGAATATAGCAGAGGTATTAGCATAGGTTACCTCATCCTGAGTTTCCAAATCGGTCCTTCTCTATAGAGAAAAATGGGAACATTTGCTGTATTTTAACCAGCATGGAGGTAGAATGTATGGGACAAAGCAGAGTAATTGCCATGAATAACATTACTTACACATAACTCCTGGACGAACACCTGCAACTGGCATTTTCCTTCATCTTCAGTATAATATTTCCATGATGAGAAGATACGCACATAGGATTTAACAACATCAAATGCGATAGATGCTAAACTATGAATGGCTGATTGTGCTTCGTCCACAGGAATAGGTGTACTAACAGGTGGAGTTGGGGATCGCCATGGTAGTACTGGTGCTTTGGGCACTGGAGCTGCCTTACTAACTGCTATTGTTTGGGAGCTCTGTGGCGGAGATGGTGTTGTGTCAACTGGAACTGGGTTACTATCTGCTAGGGTTGGGGTTAGATTGGGTGAACTTGGTTCTCTGTCCATTGCACCAGGGGTACAATCTGCAAGAGTCTGGGTTATGTGTGGTAGGGCTGGTTCTCGTGCATGTACTACCGGGGTGCTATCTCCACCAAGAGGTAGCACTGTTTTATTTGAAGACCGTATTTTTACTCCGCTAGATACTGCCATCACCCGCTCCAATTCAAATGGTTGTAAATAAGAAACGTAGTTGAATGTATAAACCTTGTATGAGAGACAGATGCAATAGATAGTGTGGAAAAAAGAGGGCATGAAATAGTTCACATGTATATTTTTTAACTAAAAAGGATAGCATGACATAATTTCACATATATGATGTCTATCTAAACTGGATAGCATAGCAGGACATAATTCAAAGATATGATGACTAACTAAACAGGATGGCATGAGATAATTATATGATGTCTTTAGTAAACAGGTTTGCATGACATAATTCATATACATGTTATCTAAGTAATCAGGATCACATAATATAATTCACATATGTGATTTATATACTAAGCAGAGGGCATTCGCATATATGATGTCAGAACTAAGAACATGGTGTTGAATATTGTGTATATGATGTATAAACTATGCAATGCAAGACACCATATGCATGATATGAGCAGTATAACCGTGCCAAGTTAGAACATACACCTTGGTGGGGGAATACGACTGGTCATCTATCTCTGAATCCATCTCTGAGGAGCTATCGGGACCCAGCAAGAGATCTGCTTCGACAGGTAGCATAGTCTGCTCTAAAGACCTTGTTTTCACTCCAGATTTTTCCATCACCCACTCAAATGGCTGATTCACAGGAAGAGTAGTTGAATGTACAAACATTGTCGACAAATGGAAATGTAATGAAGAAAAGGATTGGCAAGATATCATTCAAATATATGATGCCTGGTTAAACAGTGCATATTTCACATATATTATGGCTGGTTAAAAGAGATGAGATTGCATAATTCACATATATGATATAGAAACTAAACATGTGGCATTACAGAACATGTCTAAACTAAGAAGATGACAAATATGATGTCGAAAATAGGCACTACAAGGCAACATATGCATGATATGACCAACATTATCATGCCAAGTTAGAGCAAACACCTCGGGGGGTAAATAGGAGTGGTCAGCTCCGTCTGAATCCGCCTCAGAATAGATATCTTCCTCTGAATTACAATCTGGAGGGGGGAGGGTTTGCCATTGCACCCACCATGGAGCGATGTCTGCATGACATTGTATTGCCGCGCAAAACTCTTCTCTTTTTCTCTACATGTTTAGCATGACTATGTGCAATATCTGACATGCATACGAAGAAAATATAGTGAGATTATGTAAGGAGGGGATGCAGAAATCTAGAGTGATGGTAACAACCAGTGGATACATTCAAAAGTAATGATAGCAGGCTGATGATAGCTTTAATTAATAAAAAGACAGATGATGATTGCTTTACTGTTTGTTTCCCACCCAAGATGAACAACATAGGCAAACCCTAGGTGAACCAGATAATAGAAAGAGATACTATTCATTGCTGCCTCGATATGTGCCCCACAAGTATTTTAAAACTCAAGTTTGAACATTAATTTGGACCTGACTTGGGGTCTAAGAGGTGAATAGGATGATAAAGTAGCAGGTAATATTAAGCAAAAGAGTGCGACCTATCTTGTGGACCCGTTTACTCCTCAGGTTCATCTGCTGAGTCGATGATGGTGATGCAGTTGCGGTGGGTGCTGGCGGCGGGGAAGGAGATCTGAGGCAGCGAAACACGGTCAGGAGTCATGATGTCTGGTATGGTAGATGCTTCTGTCGATGGAGCAGCTCAGGTGAGGTGGACGACGTCGCGGCAGGAGCAGGACAAACCACACAAAGTTTTCTTCGACACCTATCTGTAACTGAAGTGATTCTGTAAGGGCTCCTTTGGCTTGCACGATTCTAAAAACACAGGGATAAGAAAAACACCGGAATAGGATAGGAATGCACGTGGGAAATAGAGCATTTGTAAACAAAGGATTTCTGTCAACTTGGGTGTTTGGTTCACAGGAATTGGAAGAGCAGAGGAATGCAAAGAAACATGGCCAAATTAAAGTGAAACCTTATGAAAGTGTGTACAGTTAGAATGTTATTCTGCCACTAATGCACTTAGTCTTGTTTTCATGCATCGGATTTTGAAAAGTAGGTCCAGGTGGATGTTTTGCTCCATTCCTTTCAACGAAATGCATGAATAATTGAATAGTAGAGTACCATAGGAAAATTTCCTATTGCTATGTTTTTCCTTCACTTTTTCCTTTGAACCAAAATAGCCCTAATGGATCGACATGAATGTAGAGTAATAAGTGATGCGACAAGTGTACAACCTCTTAGGCGTAGCCATGTCGACCTCAGCATCATTGGGTTGGTCGCTGAAGAAGTTGCGGTAGAGGTGGCTGTCGGAGGTGTGGGGGAAGATTTGAGGCGTCTGTAGACGGCGTCCAGGCTACTGCTCTGTTGTGATGGATGGTTTCGTCGTTGGTGCAGCTCCGGCGAGCCATAAGACGTCGAGGCTGAAGCAGTACAAGATAGACATCGTTAATCTCAAGTGGGGTTCTAATAGCATCTCTAATAGATGAAGTAAAATACATTACCAAAAAGTGATAGATGTAAAATTTACATCACCAAAAAACACCTGACTACAACAGATGAGGTAAAAACTGTTGACTCTGAACTTAACTGTCGAAACTAAAATTTACCATGGGATCTGAATGTTACTGTCGAAACTGAACGCACTGGTAGCAGAGAGGCACTTCACATGTAGTTTAGGCTGCTCGAGCACTAGTAGTAGAGAAACAGTGATCTAAATCAACAGGCAATCGACAGGGAACACAATAGTAGATAGCAGCCGGAGCAGCAGCGCCTGGAGGAGCAACGCGAACTAGAGCCAGAGCAGCAACTCGTGTAGCTACAGCAGCCCATGTACCAGCATCAGCAGCGCGAGCGAGAGCAAGAGCATAGCAGCAGCACAAGCGAGGGGAAGAGCAGAGCAGTGGTGCGACCGAGTGAGAGAGAGAGCAGCAACAGCAGCAGCGCAAGCGAGCGAGAGATGGAGCAGCAGCAGCAGCGCGGGCGAGCAAGAGCCGGAGCAGCAGCAGCAGCACGCGCGAGCAAGAGCCAGAGCAGCAGCAGCGTGAGCGAGCGAGAGCCGGAGCAGCAGCAGCAGCAGATCTAGCTGGTGTGGACGCCGCCGCCGAGGGAGCCTTGCACTGGGGGAGAGCCGTCGTGGAGGTGTAGCCGGCGACACTGACTTCGAGGTAGCCGCACGATGGGGGTGCAGGATCGAGCACCGTCGGCGCCAGGAGGTCGAGTTAAGGAGAAGGTGTGATGTGATGAGTGTACAACCTCTTTGGTGGCGCCGAGTAGGCCTCAGCTTGGTCCGAGGAGTTGGTGAGGATGCTGCGGTTCCGGTGGAGCTGGTTAAGGCGGCGCTGTGGGGATGGATCAGCCGCGATAGACGAGGCGATCGTCGGAGCAGCTCCTTGGAGGTGGAGGATGGGGCGGCTGAACCAGCGGGATGACGAGATCGACGACGGATCCTCATTCGGGGAGGTGGATGAGAGACGTCGAGCTGTTGCGGTGGATGATGTCGTCGGGGAAGAGGCTCCAGCTGGGCAGCGGTGGGATGGCAGACGGAGGAGGGTGGGGTTTCGCGGCTGGAGCAGAGAGGTTATGGCGGCCTGGGATTTCGAATGGCGAAAAGGAGGTGATGGGAGGGGGGAACCATGACTTAGGGACGTGCTTGTCCAAAATGTAGGGTGTGTTACAAAAGTACCCCCACCGATTTGAACTAGCGGCCCTTTTGGCTCAGGGTTAGAAGTTAGATTTTGCGTGTCGGGATTTGGCAGCTGGAAGGAGTTTTCGCGTGCATTGTAATTTTGGGATAGCAAGACGCGGGTTATGGAGGCGCAAGTTTTGGGAGCACGATATCTGAATTTTTGGGATAACAAGGCGCAGGTTCAAATTTAGGGACAAGCCTAACGTGTAATAATGTACGTACCAAATCAATTCGCACTTCCCTCAATGAAAAAAACAAAAAAAATAGAACTATTCGCACCACACAAAGAGAGAGTCTTGTCCCGTTTTACTGTACAAATGCTATTCAAAGCTATGAATCCATGTTATGTCCAATTAAATTTTTTTGCTGGTTGTATAATGCATGTAACCTACTCATACAAACATTTTAGTGCATTCCAGATGTCTATACTACCGCTGCAATTCGAACTAAATTTGAATTTGTTTCTCTATTTGAATTTGAATCTACAATCATGATTGTTGCCAAGTTAAACCATCATTCGTATATTATCTTAACAACACACCACATGATTACTATAGAGATAGATATGAACTATGTGTACTATATGAACTCAAATTCAAAATTTTGAATACACTTGATGTTGATTCCAAACAATAGTACATTTGATGTACTAACTAGATCTTCATAATCTAAACCATGTTTCATACGTACACTGTGTTTATCACACAAAGTATAGTGCCCCGCCCCCTACATTATGACAAGTATTTAGCCCTGAGCTGCAAAAGCCACACATTATCACAAATTCAAATAAATGTTCTATATATTATATGTAGTATAACATGTTCATAACCACACCATGTGTATCACCATTATATATATTCATGCATGCGTCGGTTTAAAACTCTATGATATCTTCTTCAAATATCTGAATCAACTTTTATAATGAATTATGATCTCTATTCGTCTTTTACACCCACACAATCCTCTTATCTTTGTAGCTAGCACTAACTTTCTCTCGTGCATGCACACGCCCGCCTCCCTTTCACCCTCCCTCAGCATTCTCTAGCTCCATCACGCACATTCGTCATTTCTCTTTAGGTCGTTCACCCACGGTGTGTGTAGGCCCCCCAGCTCCATCTTTCCGGCACACACCAATCTATTTACCTCTCTAGCCAAGTGTGCCTACCACAAACACAGCTTTCCCTCTTCTCTTCTCACTGTCCATGCCCCCCTCTGTCTAATACGGTTCCACACATGTGCACACTCCGGCCCCTCTTTTCATCGATCTCATACTCACACACTCCTTCCCCCTCGACAAAGTAGGCCTCTCACACCACCTCCTAGCCGCATCCCTCTCTCTCTCTATCCTTCTCTCGGGGCCTTATTTGCTTACAACACATGCATGCATGTATACCGATCGATCTCCCTACATATACCTAGGTCGACTATAACTCTTTTTCCCCACGCATCGATCGACGTACCTCACAAGTTATGTCTCTTCCTTTCTCCGGCATAGGACGATTGATCTTCATATGTAGTTACGTTTGCTTACCACAGCCATATCATCCCCCCTCATCATTCATGCATGCCTCCTGACCCGTCTCTCACACGCACGTGCACAGACAGGCAGGCATCCCCTCTCTTATTGGTATTACAGGCGTGCCCTCCGTTTGTCTAGCAGGCCTCTCCCACCATTTGTGAGAAGCAACTCCACCACCAACCCCTTCGACACTCTAGCTTTGTCTCTCACCCAACCTTATTCCTCTCCTACACATATGCATGAATGCCGATCGATCTCCCAAAATACATAAGGTAGGTCTCTCTCCTCCTCCACACATATACCAGTCGTTCTACCTCTATAGTTAGGTCTCTGCCCCCCCCCCCCCACACACACACACACACCGATAGTCGAACGCTGTAGGTAGGTATCCATGCCACAGAGACAAAACTGCACCTGTCCCCTCTCACATTCCAGTAGGCCAGCCACCCTATATCTTTGACGTGGGCACACACAAATTCGATGGCACTCTTTATCGATCGCGCACACACACACACACACTTCATCCCTCTCTTCGATTCTATGGATATCTTACGCTGATGATACCTCCACTCTCTTCTCGTGGATCGCCCCCTCTATATATGATATATCCAGGCCTCTATTTCGCCCACATTGCATGTGTTACATTTTTTGTTTGAGATATCATGGACATATATTCCCTGTCTATCTCTCACGCACCTTCCCCCCCCCCCCAAAAACACTCACGAACCCACACACCATCTCTCTCTAGGTTTGTATCTCTCTCACACAAACCCACGTAGGTGGTGTAAGTACACGAAGAAAATAGGTGCACGTACTCACGCTTCGTGCCCAGCCACACCCGTGCGGGTACACGGTGGAGCTCATTTCTGTACGAAATGGCAGCCCACGTGCTAATTTGAGAGCATGTAGTGGTTGTTTACTTACGGAGGTCGTGTACCATGCGTGCACGAAACAAAGTTCGACTTGATGCGTTGGCGCGTTATTTTTAAATAAAGTTATATTGCTCAATGGTACACAGAATATAAAACGATTGTTATGGAGAAAAAAGTAGTCCGCTCCACTATATACAATGGAGCCTGCCTGCCGGGGTTTGTCTCTCTTCACAGTATCTCACACAAGGCGGCGGTGGCCTCTCTCTCTCACTGTTGGTCACTAATTCGGCCGCATCCCGTCCACCGGCGGAAAGGGAGGATGCGCATCGTTTCTCCGTTCAACGGCGTCGAGGCAGCACGTCCCGATCCGCGGTACCCGCCATTCTCTCTGACCAAGCTCCGGCACGGTAGGGCCTACGCCACTTGCTCGCTGCCGTAGTATGGGCGGATCTAGCTCGTCGCCACCCTCCTAGTTACATCCCGACGACCCCCAGGTATCCCCTCCGGCCTTGCCCCACTGCCCATCTTCCCACGTTGCTGCATGTGGATCTTCCCTAGTTCTTTGCCCAAAACGTAGCTCGTCCGGTGTACTTTCCATCTTGCAATCTCGTCGTCACACCATTTTTGATAATCCACCATGCTGCTATCTTTCCCTTATGACATGGAATATGCTTCTTTTTTGTCGGCGTATGTGTCTTCAACTGTTATTGGGCAGTAATTGTTTCCTTTCTACCTCTTTTTGCAAACAGGGCTATCCATTTCACCTTGTTGCTATTGCGACCTTTTGGTGAACTGCACAAATCACTTTTTTCTTAAGCATGTTTTGTGCAGTTCCGCCAAAATGTCACACTGGCAACGTTTTTACATTTCTGTGGGACCGCAGAAAGGGAGATTGGTTTTGCTATCTTCCTCATCCAACTCCGAGCCTAATCTTCTCCAACAAGTAGTTAGTCTTAAAGAGAGATAGCAGAGGTGATCGGCTTCTATTTGCGAGTATTATGTTTCATCATCTAGTTCCACTTTTATTGTAATCACACTGACTGAATATCTTTGCAAACAGGGATGATCAGCTCAATTTTAGTGGAACTGCACAAAATGATCGGATTGTGATGTCCTCCATACACCTCTTTCTTGGCTACAGAGCTGCGTGAAACTAGCTGCCAACCAATGAACACCGTGGCCAGGAAATGGAGCAATGCCTACGAACAACATCGATCAATTATATATTTTTCTTTATTTGTACACCTTCTCACAACTTTGTCTTCAGTTGTGATGTGAATATTGGCGCTGATATGCGAATCATTGAGATGCATTAGCAACCATGGTAGTTTCATTTGTATTTGATGGAATGTTGTAACGAGACAATCTTGAGGCAAGAGGACACATGAATCCTAAGTTCAAACCTTTTTTTTCTGCGGGAACCAAAGTTGAAACCTTCATAGCATTACAGTGCAATTTCATTATGCTGGAAAATTATGCGTACATATAAACAAATCCTGAAAGATTGATAGCAATGCCAGAAACCATTCAACTTTGTTTCGCCGACATGTTGGACATCCTTCATCCGGCTCCACCTGCCATGCACCAATATTGAGTGCACAACTACAGGGGAGATTCAATCCGGTCGCTGCTCCGCAGTAATAATAACTAGTGAGCAGTCAAATCACAGAGCCCCACCTTCACCATAGTAAGTTGCTCGGACGAAGCAACCACCATTTCACTCTTCGTTGAATCTACTGGTACTCCAATATTCGCAGAGTAATAAGTTGCTCGGACAAAGCAGCCATCACTTCACCTTTCCCACAGTAAGTACTACCTCCTTTTTTTTATTCTAGAAACCACCACACGCGAATATTGGACGGTAGCAGCACAACATCAAGTGTACTAGCACTACTCAATTCAAAAATCGAAACCAACCAATGAACTACTAGATGGTGAGCGTTTGGTCCGTCGGTCAAAGCGCTTCCTCTTCTTGCCATAACAAAAGAGTACAATAATTTTCTTAGAATGCTCTTGGCATGTCGCTAACATGTGGGAGCGAGTGTGAGTTAACCGACCTCAATAGACAGCAAAATCGCCAGCCCGCCGCACTTTGAGAGAGACGAGGAGCGAGAAGCAATACGAGCTTGTGGATTACTAGAGCTAGGTGTTGCACGGAGGCGAAGAAATATGGTGATAGCATGAGGTGGGCCATGTATGATGTAAACTACACTGGGTTGCCGTATTTCGGAGGCCTACTAGATGTGGAGAAGATTGGGTTGATTTTATATCGCTGAATATATAAAATATATTAAGAGTCCAGAACGCTCCACCGCGAGGTTTCTTGCTCCTTCTCGGTCGTCGAAAAGTGTTCTTCTTCGTTTTGCCGACACATGGGACATCCAGTATCCAGGTCCACAGGTCATGCAAGAAAATGGAGTAAGTAGTAGGAGAGACTCACCAATGGTCACGAACATAGGTGGAGTACGTGCACGAATCACCCGAAAAAAAAGGAATACGTGCACGAAGAAAAGAGGTGCAGGCACCGACGCAGGTACTCTTTGCCTCTTTCGTACTCACATGCGGGTACATGGTGAGCTCATTTCTATACGAAGAGGTAGCTCATGTGATAATTTGGCGAGTGTAGTAGTTGTCAGTGGTGGGTCAGGAATCAAGCGTGAATGAATCGAAGTTCGACCATGACGCGGTGGCGCGTTATTTATAAATGAAGTTATTCTATTCGATGGCACGTACGCAACATTATTTTCTTCAATGGAACGTGAATCGATGGCACGGAGCAAGGGATGGTACTGCCTCCGTCTAGGTGTAGTCATCTTATGAAAACCAAATAATCCCAAAACACTTGGACGCGGTGCATTAACTCACCGTGTTTATTGTTTCTTGACATAAATAAAGGAATCAACCAATAAGAGATGTGGGGCGTGTATGACATCAATGACTTAGAATTTCAAACACGAAATTAAGTGGTCAGTTCATTGCATGCAATTCTATTAATTAGCAAATAAGCATTAAAATCTCTCATTTTTTCCTTCGCCTTGGTCACGGTGCACAACCTAAGATTACTCTCCTAGACGGAGGGATTAGCCATGGACATGGTCGGCCCTTTTTGGAGAGAGTACTAAATAGTACTACATCCGTCCGGGTTGAAAAGACCCATCGACAGAATCTCTAAGACCAAGGCAAAAATAGCTCTGGGCAGTTACAGAAAGTAATCGGTTCCGCGTACACAGTTGGGTATGGGAAAGAGAGAAAACCCCCTTAAATCGGGCATGCATTGGCTGCTTATATTTATTAATACGGTTGCATGCAGCCCCATCTCTCTCCTCCTTGCATGCAGTCTTGACCGTCGCGCTTGCATGTAGTCCCTTCTTTTTCGGTAAGTTAATTCACCTAATGAGTAAATGCAATGCCAACAGAGCCAACAGAAAAAGAAGGGTCTTATAGTTACGTCCGGCCTAATAATTCGGGACTACCCTCCGTGGCCATCCGTCCTTCGGAGTGTAAATAGTTAAGCCGATGACTTGTGGGTCTACCGCAAGGGGGCCCATATGGCAGTTAATGGAAGAGAGAGGTGCGTAGGCGTATTTGCAGAAGCAAACCTCTTGCGGAAGCGTGCTCCACTGGCAAACATGATGGCAGTATAGGGTAAGGCTGATTTAGTAACACCAACACGCTGGCTCAGCTTATTAATTAAGTGTCCCATCTGCTGCAGCGTGTATTGTCACTTCACTTACTAGGTGAATAAGTAGTTCTCTCTGACCGAGATGGGGAATAATGGATCGCCAAGACTTCCAATCTACAGTATCCCTATGCCTCTACTCTCATCCTGTCCAACAGCAAGAACCATTGTCCAAGGCACCCGGCGCCAATTATGTAGGAGTACTACTAGTACTAGTACCTACTCCCTCCTTCCGGTTTATATGCAAGTACTCCCCCCATTTATTTTCTTTGATTCGCACATCATTTAGAGCAAGTACTAGGATTCTTAAAACGCAGGAATAGGAAAAACAAAGGATTCGAGTGGCATGTCCACTTGAATCCCATAGTATTAGCATTGAGTGTTTGACGCGACAGGAGAAAGGAAGGAAGTGAAAAAAAAGTTGGAGCGGATTCTAGATTTCCAATGAAATGTTGCAGTAGTACACGTGATTCCATACTAGTAAAAATTCCTACAGGATTCAATCCTATGAATCAAACGACTAATGTACAAAGGTCCACGGTCAAGGCGGCACAGGGCGGACGCGACCTCTCACTACGTCCGCCATTAAAGTGGCGCGCTGGCCGAGGGCGCCGCCCGCTGCACGCCCGGCTGAACGAGCCTCCTCCCCACATTTAAACGCCTACATTAAACCCGCGTGGAATCCGAGAAACTTACTCCACGTGGAAACTGATTATTTTATGTAAATGTAATGAAATCCAGCCGTGTTTGCACGGATTTGTTTACGTGCAATCTGAGTGGATTGCTCCAGTGGTCATCACACGTGAGCCAATCGATTCGCACCCTTCTTGCGTTACTTCCTTCGTCCAGCATGCTGACAAGTGGGCCCCATGATCATTTATGCCAACGTGGTAGTCAATTATTTTGTCAGAGTCAGCTATCACACCCTTCCGGTGCCACATCAACGAATCCACTAGAAACAAGTCTAGACTTGTTCGGTTCAACCGCCTCACTAGGTGTTTGGAGAGGAATTGGCCGGCGCGAGGCAGTTCTATAGGTGGGCAGGCGGCAAAAAATAGGGGAAAACGCGAGAAGCAGCTAGACGAGGAAGGGAAGCTTCTACATTCGCGGGCGACGTGGCATTGGCCATTGGGCGGAAACAGGCAGTCATCCGGGTACGCCATAAAGGATACAAAGAGGCATCCTATATGGCTACTTCCAATGCATTGGTGCTTACATGAGGTGCTAAGCACCTTAAAAACTTTAGCAACTAAAGCCTCCAATGCATAGGTGCTTAACTTGTTGGTGCTAAGCATCCTTCATTTAATGCTTTTGCAACTAAAGTTCTTCATGCATTGGTGGGATTCTTCTCTTTAAGTGTTTTGCCTAGGTTCTCGCGCTTGGTATTGTTTCTTCCTGGGGTCACCACACTCATCTCTCTCCTCTTAATTACATTGCCACATCAGACTTTTTGCGTACATGGCAGCCTTAGCACCTATACAAGGTGGAGCATTGGGAGGGGCCTATCAGCAAGGACCAGCTTCCCTACCGATAGCTCATCCAACAGAACTCCCAAGTTAACTGTGCTGAGGCTAGATTACTCATCAGATGGGTGACCAGATGGGAAGTGGACTCGATATTAACTAATTGGATGGGTCACTGTAAAGGTTTAATAGCCAATTAAACCTTTACAGTGGTTCGTCCTATTAGTTGAACCTCGAGGTCTTTGTTTTGTAATTTTCGAACACATGTTAATCGAAGGTCTATCGCGTTACTTTTTGATAATTTTTGTTTTTTGAACACATGTTGATTGGCTTGAAAGAAGGTCTATCCCGTTACTTTACGACATGTTTCCAAAAAAAGAGATATGATTTCTGTCAACTTATAAGTCATGTATGTCAAATTAACCTCTGTATACTTGTTCTCAAATTAACCTCCGAGCCTTGCAAGAGTGCTGCAATGTGCCAGCGTCAATTGCAAGATGAGCCATTTTTCAACACATGTTAATCGAAGGTCTATCACGTTACTTTACGACATGTTTCCAAAAAAATTGATATGATTTCTGTCAACTTATAAGTCATGTATGTCAAATTAACCTCTGTGTACTTCTTCTCAAATTAACCTCTGGGCCTTGCCGTAGTGCTGGAATGCGTCAGCGTCAATTGCAAGATTAGCCAGCAAGTTAGCAGTGGAGTTGCCAACATGCTCAAAGTGCACGCAATATTGAGTAGATAGAAGCATGCCCAGGAAATTAATGCGGGCTTAGGGAGGCCGTTTGCTCAAAGAGCAATTATAATAAGGTACAGTCAGTAGGCTATAAGGACGAGGAGCGAGAAGCGATACGGGCTGATGGATATACTATAACTAGGTGTCGCATGAAGGCCGAGGAATATGGTGAATGCGTGAGGTGGGCAATGTATGATGTGTTTCGACATGCTTTGCACGTCAATTATCATACAGAAACATATACCTAATTAAAATACACATGCCAAACCTATAGATGTTTTTTCCCAATGATATAGAGATGTTGTTACACCTTATTACACATTTTTTATTATTAAATTGCAGGTAACATTACAACCAACTTACGAAAATAATGGTAACCAGTTTTACGTGTTTGTAATGGTATTATCATTAGACTGCCATGTAGGATAAATGATGAGGAGTACTTCTTAGAGAAAAGTAAAGAAAAGAAATGGGGAAGCTGGCTATGACAGCATGTGAAGTTGTGAACCCACATGTTGCATGAGCACGTGCCCTGCAAGTCTCCACGGCTTCGCATGAATGTTCGGGATGGTTCACCAGATAGCACGGTAGTTTCTGTGTTGCAGCAGGATGTGCATGGTGGCTACAATCTGAGTGCTAAAGAGTTGATCCAATGGCTGGTTTTGTTTGGATTTTCCAACTATTGACCGTTGGATAGAGTGAATCAATGGCTTACATTCGAAGTTATTCTCACACTATAGAATGGTATAGCAATGTGGAGAGATTTGGTTGATTTTATATCACTGAATAATATAAAATATTATGAGTGCAGACGCTCCACCACGAGGTTCCTTGCTCCTTCTCGGTCGTCGGGAATCTATGTTCTTCCACTCTTTTTTTTGACATGAGCTTGGTTCATCCTTTTGCCAACATGCGGGACATCTAGCATCAAGGTGCACATGTCATGCAAGAAAATGGAGTTAAGCAGTGCGTAAGTGAGTCGTGCACTTCGATGGCACGTACTACTCCCTCTGTTTCTTTTTAGTCTACATATAAGACTTTGACCAAATATTATATGCAGACTAAAAAGAAATGGAGGGAGTACTACGCAATATTTTTTCTCCTCGATGGCACGTGAATCGTGCACGTACTCAATGACGGAGTACGGGATGGTAGCCATGGACATGGTCGGCCCTTTTTGGAGAGAGTACTAAATAACTTTGATGTGTCCTGTCAACTCGCAGAACGACGAGAAGCTTGCTTACTACGCCCTCTCCCTCGCCCACGCACGCGCGGTGGCTCGCAACACGAGGAGAAGCGGTGGACATGCAGCAGTTCATTCGGTGTCAGATTGCCAGAAGTATATATACTGTAGAACCATCATCATTGTTCGACTTCCGGAAGAGGCGAAGAGCCAAGCGCACGGTTACCTACTAACCTTTAGTACAGTACTATAGCCAAAGTTGGGCCACCTTTTTAGAGCATGGTTAATTAATACAGGCAGCTCTTGCAGCGGCACATCATTTAGAGCAAGTACTCTCTCTGTTTCTTTTCTTTCATTCATAGGAACTTAAAACGCAGGAATAGGAAAAATAAAGGATTGGAGTGGCATGTCCACTTGAATCCCATAGCATTAACACAGTGTTTGACACAGGAAAAACAAAGGAAGTGAAAAAAAAGTTGGAGTGGATGCTAGATTGCCAATTAACACATGATTTCATAGGGAAAATTCCTATAGCATTCTATCCTATGAATTAAACGACCAATGTAGGAAAATTATGAGGGGGGTATCTCCAATAGTGTTCCTCGGCTCGCACCTAGCATCACGGGGGTCGAACTTGGAGTCCCTCATCTGGTACACGTGGCAATGGCATCTTAGATCTGGACACAAGGTGACCTACACCGTCAAGGTCCATATGAAGGTAGTAACATATGCATGTTACTAGTCTAAGTTACCCTCCACTATGACTAGCCTCACTGCGTCCGCCATTGAAGCGGCGCGCCGGCCGAGGGCGCCGCCCACTGCACTCCCAGCTGTACCCGCCTCCTCGCCGCATTCAAACCGCATGGAATGCCAGAAACCCACTCCGGCCACACGTCCGTTCAGGAGCGGGACGCCAGACAAGCTCCTCCTTCCACCATTTTCTCCACTCTTTCGGCGGCATCCGACGAGCAGGAAGAGCAGTTCTCCAGCATAAAAGCTGTCTGTGTGGCCCGTCGAGCCAGGAAATTATGAGCGAGGCAGCTCGCTACTGCACCTACCTCGCCTAGCCCGACGGAGCCAGTTTCCGCCCTAAGCCAGCGCGTGGTTCCGCAGCCGGCCGCTCCAATCCAGCTCGAGTAAGAGTGCCGAGTTGCTCCATGCCGGCTTGTCAGGGAGCACGACAGCACTGGCATCATCGCTGCCCTCGTCGCCGCCGTGTCGTACAGCGCCTCCAGTGCCTACGACTGCACCATCTGCCGTTGATGCGCGCGTAGCCACGCAATGCAGGCAAAGAAAGAAGCCACCGCGGATGTTGACGAGGTGACGCGGCTACGTGGATGTCGACGAGGTGACGGCCAGCACGTCCCCGCCCGCCGCCATCATCGAGGAGAAGTAGAACACGGGAGGCCGCCACCGATTGTATCCCATGAAGGCCACCGCCGAGGGGACGCCGGTGAAAACAGCCGGTGTCTTGCATGATTCTTCTTCAGCCGGATGCTCGAGGAGGACAAGGAGATTGGCCGGCGACCATTTATATTAGGTATATTAATTCTACCTTTAGCTCCGGAGTAGCATAGCTTATTTAATGTAAATGTAATGAAATCCTTCATGTTTATATGAAATCCGGCCGTGTTTGCACGAATTTGCATCCACGTTCGCGCTCTCGGGCGAGCGCTGCCCGTCGCTGGAGTGGGACGACGGACTCCGTCTCTGACAACCCCGCAAAGTGCGTCACCACCTTTGTGATGGCCAGGACGCGGTGAAAGAACGACGTCCTTCATTCCGCAGGTGATGGCCATTATTGCGCGCTCGTCTATATGGCTCGGTAGCTCATGAAGCAGCACCAACAACATGCCTTGTGTGTCTAGTACTCCATTCCAGTCGTAGTTGCTGCTTGCACAACTCGGGTTGCAGTTGCAGGAGAGCACGGCGACGCTGCGTGGCCATCCATCAATAGTGGCTGGTATGAGGATGACATCGCCATGTGCATCCTATTTGTACAAAAAATCATGAATGAAGAGTATACACATGTTTACATACAACCTGAGTGGATTGCTCCAGTGGTCATCGCACGTGTAGTGTCATGCAAAGCTTCATTTATTAGGTTATAGAGTCATTTTGTTTTGGTATGTGTGATGTTACTCATAGAATGAGTAACTAGCTATAAGTTACTCAATTTACCTCTCTCCTCATTAACTAGTTGCCACATAGGCGAATTTGCTGAGTTGGACCCGATGTTGCTCTTGGAGTTACTCCCACTGTGGTTAGTCTTAGGCCTTGTTCGGTTCAACCTCCTCCCAGGGGGTTTGGAGAGGAATGGAGGGGAATTTGGCTTGTACATGATTTAATCCCCCACAATCCTTGTTAATCCCCGTTAAAACCCCTTGAACCGCACATGCCCTTAAGGTTAAAAATGCCGGGATTACAGAGGACAGGGTACAAACTTCAGGGATTTAAAGGTGAGGGTTTGTTTCCGGCTAGCTCTACAACCTCAAGGTTTATAAATCGGACTTCACTCTCCCCTCACGCACACGCGCGGGTACACTCACGTTGGAGCGCATTTGCACATGAAAAGGCAGGTAACGTGACAATTTGAGACATCTAGCTGTCCACTTAATGTGGGGTCTGGGACCAAATGTCAGCCATACCAAGTGCGACCTGAACGCGGTGGCGTGGTTATTGATCGAGTTTCTTTTTACTGATACGTTAAATGAAAAGATGGCTCCGCGCGTATTCAATTTAAAACGATCGCTACGGAGAGAAAAACAATTACTACTCCACTAGTCCACTTCGGGACTTGCTTGCTAGGGTTGCTCTCTTCTTCTCACTCTCTCACCCTCTCTAGATCTAAACAAGATGGCGGTGTCCACTCTCTTTGTCTGTCTCTCTTCTCTCTGGTTGACACAGATCCGGCCGGATCCCTTCCGCTGGTGGTCACCGGTGGCATGAGGAAGCTGACGCGCACCATTTCCTCTAACCTGGCGCCGGCATGGGAGGTCCTCCTCACCCTTGCTCCCCGGCGTCGAGTTTGCAGATCCCGCCACCTGCCTCGCCACATCCCGCCGACCGGACGTATAACTTATTTTAGAACCGGCCTTGTTCTAATGGCCCAGCTCCCCACGTCATTGCATCCCTTTTTCCATCAAGTTAGGATTGCTCCCCACATCGCTGCATCCTGCATGTGGATATTCTTCTAGTATTACAAAGCTCCCCATGTAGCTAGCTCCGTCGGCTTGTCGAACACTCAAACACCACCTAAAATTTAACTATTAGAGGAAAAAAGGTACTGCAGATACTGGCTAATGAACCGATCTCTTGGTTGGAAAGGGAAATAAAGATGCTGGCCTGACCGGTCTCTTCGTCGAAAAAGGACAGAAAGTGGGGGTGTTGGGTCGACAATGCAACCAAGAATGAGCACGTCTAGATTTCTTGTGGTCACATAGGAAAGGTCATTGAAGAGAACAAAAAATGCACAAATCCAGACATGCTTTGCATGTTTGCCGCACTCGGCAACACCTCTGCCTCACCACTTTATGCCTCGGTGGATGTAAAACGTGCTTGTGCCTCCCCTGTCCCAATGCCCTTACTGTTGCTTTTAATCTAACATCACAGGTAAAATGAAACAATGCCACTGTTAATGTGATATCGTTGTTAAGTAATGCTGCTGTCAATCTATTGCCATTGATAAACTGAATCAATGCCACCACTGTTGTATGAAATGCTTCTATCTTGCTTTATTTCTCATAAAGAGTGTTTTGGGCCGTTACACTAAACTCTGACACCGGTAACATAGCTGCATCTCCGTTGAACTGCACAAAATTTAATTGCACAATGGTTGACACGACGATGTGTTTCTCCTTTTCGTATCACCCTTTGTTAGAACGATCGTTCCTGTTAACCGTGCACGTACGTACTGATCAAGTGCTACTCCCAATCTGTCATCGCAGAGTAATAATGCAATTTTTATGCATGTTAATGTAAGCCCCCATTAATCTAGTGCCAGTATTGATTTGATGTGATGGCACTTCTTAGTTAATGGCACTTTTTCATACTGTCACTGTAATGCCATTGATAACATATGAGATGCTACTGTTAATCATATGCCGCTGCAAAAAAATGACACTGCTTAAATAACCCTGTTACATATTTGTGCAAACAGGGTTGTCTATCTCCATATGGTATCTATTTGTGCAAACGGAAGCACAACCCTCAATTTTAGTAGAACCTGCTGTCAGCTGACCTCGCGGTGCTCCAGGTATTCCTACATTCGTAACTAGGTAGATTGACCAACACAAGATGAAATAAGCTTATTCGTACGTTGACTTGCTGTTTGCAGTGTGGAATGAGACTGTCATATGTGGAGGAGCAAACAAGCACTGCAGTCGTGCCGTCAATGCAAGATTAAAAAGACCGAGTCATTGATGGCATGGCCGGCGAATAGGGGTCATGCAAACAGCAGTGCATTATTTTAGTGGAACTGCACAAAAAAAGATATTGGGGTTAGTCGGACAAATTTTCTACAGCCACATGGAAGGAATTGCGCTCATCGATTGCATAGAATTTCCTCTGTGCCATCATAGGAGATCCCAAGGTAGAAATCAACTAACCACCTATAAAATTATGCATAATCTTCCTCACACAGGTCAGTATCCCCTTCGTCCAGATGATCGTGTTTTATCATGCCGAGCTATTGATATGAGCTACTGTTTTGCGACACCGTTTAAGTATAGCGCTTTCCTATCTTTTCACATTCAGGACAATGAAGATGATTTTAGTGGAACTGCACAAAAAGGTCTGATGTTGAGTGATCTCTATTGCCTCCTCTGTTTGCTGCAATGTGTCAGCGTAAATTGCAAGATGAGCCATCAAGCTAGCTGTGGAGTTGCCAACATGCTCAAAGTGGACACAACATTGAGCAGAAAGAAGCATGCCCAAGAAATTAATGCGTGCATAGGGAGGCCCTTTGCTCAGAGAAGCATCGATCTTTTTTTATTATTTCTACACCTTCTCACAGCTTTGTCTTGGTTATAGTCTTGTGAATCATTTAGATGCATAAACATGATGAACTTAAGTGCTTGTGAATGTTAGCTACTAGTATGCATACCGTATCTTGTGAAACTTAGTTTAGTGTGAATGTTGACTAGTGTGTCAACCTTTACAGCCTATGTATATTGTGGGCATGTTATTTGAACCCTCATTTTATCGCACTACAACCAGTGTGAGTGTCTGCATGCAGTACAACATCCTCTAATTTGGTGGATGCCAAGCCGGCCCGAGAAGGAGCTATAACTTTTTTTCAAGTTGAAAAATGTTACCGATGAGGAGCCATAATTAAGCTGGAGGCATCTCTTTTTTTCTTTCGAATGGGCAATAAGCTGGAGAGCTGGAGACTGTCTCTAGTGGGATGCCTCTAGTGTTAAGGCCCTCAAGTATGAAACACGGGCAGCCGACTAGGCCGATACAAAAGCCCATCCATCTTAAAGCCCATTTATTTTTGTTTTTTTGCGAGGAAAATCCCATTTTTCTTGAAGAGGGGGAGATCCAAGTAAACCCTCCTTCCTCCTCGCTTCCACTTATACTGCAGCTCGCTGGACTCTCCCACTTCCGTCTCCCCCCAATTCCCCCCGCACCCCATCTTCCTCACTCGTACAGAAAACCCCCGCTCACCTTCTTCCTCACTCGTACAGAAAACGCCTGCTCTTCTTCTTCTCGCTCCTACAGAAAACCCCAGCCCTCCTTCTTCCCCACTCGCACTGCCACTAGGCTCGTCTCTCGCTACTCTGCTCAAACCCGTGAGCTCGGCGTGACGCCTGCAAGGAACATGGAGTCGGCTGGGCCCGGTGACAAGAAGATGAGGCTCCCGCCAGCGGCGACGCCGGTTGTAGATCCCGCACCTGGCAGCGCGGGGAGAACCGGCGAGCCCCCCCCCCCAAGCGGATCTGAGGAACCCGTAGAATCTCGGGTGGACCGCATCAGCAATCTCCCGGATGACATCCTTGGGGACATCATCTCGCTTCTCCCCACGAATGATTGCTGCCGCACACAAGTCCTCTCAACTCGGTGGTGCCCTCTATGGCGCGCCACGCCCCTTAATCTCGACTGTCATCAGCTATGTGTCGTTCATGATTTTGAACTCCTCAGAGCCATCATCTCCTCCCACCAGGGCTCCGTTCAATGCCTCTGCATCCGAACACGCTACCTGTTGTCCATACCCTGCACGGTGGACGCTTGGCTGACATCCCCTGAATTCGAAAAACTCCAGCAGTTTGAGTTCTACCATTACCACAAAAATTACATACTACGAACCGAAGGCCAAGAATTTGTGCCCACACCACCGTTCTCCATCTCGTGGTTTTCCTCCTCTCTCCACACCGCCACCTTCGCCTGGTGCCATCTACTAGATGATTTGGTACAAATGCTTCAACTCCCACTGCTAAAAAAACTTTCCCTTGTGGTGGTTTATCTGTCGGAGGCCTCACTGCACAGCATCATCCACTCCAGTTGCCCTGCCCTGGAGCGTTTGCTGATTGTTTTGGGAATAGAAATCCCTATCAGTTGTCTCCAAATAAAGTCTCCTGACCTTAAAAGCATTGGAATTTGTTTTAAAGGACAGCAGCTCAGCATCGAAGATGCCCCTTCACTTCAAAGGTTGCACCTTCATTATTGTTATATACCTTCGCAAATAACTGTCGTCTCTATACTTAAACTGGAGACCTTGGGTGTAATTCCTGATCCGTTTAATTATCAGAAGTTGGTGTTTGGCTCCACACTTATTCAGGTACCGTATATTATCATCTACACATTTGTAATCATAAGCTGCATTTTTCATTTGTGCCATAAGTTTTATATCATCTTGGAGTACACTTTGGGTACTAATATTATGTTATATGCTCAATGAAATGTTCGTCCATGGATAGCCTATCAATGGTGTTGGATTCTGTCAAGATCTTATATATCGGAATGTTTAGTTATGATCTGAACACAATTATTGGCTTGCTGTGATGCTTTCCATGTCTGGAGAATTTTTATATAAAGGTGATGATTTCATGCACATTGAATTCAGCCATCGAAAGCCCGTATATATTGTATAAGAATTAACCGTTCAGTTGTCGCTCATTCGACATACTCTTTTTTTAGACCTTAACTATTTTCAATCTTCATGTCTACTTAGGCACTACACATGAAGAAAAACATATAACCAATCGGTGGCGTAATAAGCACCGGGATTTTCTCAGTTCTCATGACATTCGTTTGAGGACAATAACGATGGAAGGATATGCATCCAACCAGGCAAACAGAAGCTTTGTCACATTCTTCCTGTTGAATGCGAGGTTACTATTGTCCATGAGGCTTAAGTTTTTCAATAAGAAATTTCTCATGGACGGATATGTTGAACAGCAAAAAAAGAAGTTTCAGGTGGACAAATGGGCTTCTGAACGAGCGCGGCTTCTATTTACAACAACTTGTGGTCATGTTCCAGTAAAAAAATTCACACAGGATGTTGATTTTATGGATCAGACCGATCCATTTGTTTGTGACTGCCAAAAACAGTGGTTGGGTTAGATGTTATTGCCATGTTCAATCTGGGTTTTGTCTAAATTTCATGAACAATTAATCCTTGGCCTTTTGTACCATTTGCATGCTTGAGTTGGATGTTGTTGCCCTTTTCAACTCGGCTGTGACTGTCATATTTTCTTTGAAACAAGGCAAATAGCTTGTCATTTCCTTTATTAAAGAGATAAATATTGTAACAATAGGGACCCAGCTGCTCGCCCAGTTGTAGAGACGTGGCCCAGGCTTTTATTTAAGCACATGACGAGCCTAGTTGATATCTTTTTTCTTTCTGAAAATGGCTAGCCCAGTTCTATTTTGTTTTGGACAATACCCAACCCAGGCCTACTTGCTTTTCTCAGCCTTGCTGGGCTGCAAATCTTTTAAGACGATGAGGGATGTATTCGGCTTCCCCAGAAAATGGGCTATAAGTAGTAAGAAATGGGCTGTAAATTTTAAAAACACAGAAACCGGCAACTAGATTCAAATTTCGTTTTTTCAGGATTTCAAGATTTTAAATTTCATTATTTTTTTTGCGGGGAAAATTTTGTTGTATATTTGAAATAAAATTATTTTTATAATTATTTTTAATGTGACTCGAAATTTCGTGATTAAAAGAATTTGGACCCCACCGAAATATGCAAAATTTTGTTGAATTTTTTAGCAGTGGCCAGAATATGGTCTGTAATGTTTACAAAAAGAATATGGGCTTCAAAATATCCTTAAGAATTAGCAAATGGGCTATAAATTATTAAAAATAATGGCAAATGGGCTATATGCTATTTCCACAGATTTGGAGGCTGACTTGTGGGCCTACTAGGTTGACGATGACGCTGTCCTAAAAAAAATTGACGCGTACGTAAGGCTTTGTCAACTTAGTCAACACAGAGCAGTGATTGTTGGATGTCCGTCCAAACGCCGTCGTGCTTCTTCAATCTCTGAGATTCCTTCTCCAGCCTCCCAAACCAGCGCCAGCGGGACTGCCTGCTCCCTCCTTCGGTGGCCGGCTGTGCTGTCGCGCAGGCCTCACCGGCCCACCCTACTCCAACCGCTGGCCAGTCCATCCCTCTACCCACCCGCACCTCCTGTTATTTTTCTGCGACGGTAGCCTCACCCCGCAACCGACCAGTCAGCACTCGTACTCCCCTCAACATGGGCATTCACTGTTGTGACTTCGCCGGCTCTGGGTCATTCCCTTCCTGTGCCTTGCCGCCGTCCACCGCGTTGGTGCTCTCGGTGCGACATGGTCAAAATGGTCAACAAACGATAGCCATCGGAAGAGGGATGTAAGTGAAGAGGCTGACAGTAGGGACCCACACAAGCAAGTGCCTCCTCATTACGCTGACTTGTGGGCCTACTAAGCTGACGCGTACTAAGCTAACATGTACGCAGGGCTTTGTCAACTTAGTCAACAAATGATTCTAGCAGCTGGACCGTTGGATGTTAATCCAACAGCCGTGCTGCTTCTTCAACCTCTGATCTTTTTGGTCCAGCCGCCCAAACCAGCGCCGACGGGACCGCCTGCTCCTGCCTCCCGTGGGCGGCAGTGCTGCCGCGCAGGCCTCACCACCCCACCCTAATCCCACTGCCGGCCAGGCCTTCCCTCTACTCACCCACACCCCGTGTTATTCTCCAGCGACGGCAACCTCACACCGCAGCGGAACCAGTGAACCCTCGTACTCCCCTCCGCGTGGGCATCCACTGCTTGTCTTCCTCGGCTCCGCATCGTTCCCTTACCAGGCCTCGCCGTCGTCCACTGCCTTGGTGCTCTCCGCGCGGCGTGGTCAACGTTGTCAACGAACGACAGCCATCAGAAGACGACTGTACACGGTGAGGCTGACAGCTGGACCCGCCAGCTAAATCTTCGCACGCAAGGAAGTACCTCTTTATTATGCGCAAAAAAAATGATTCCTTCCCCTGACAGCTCGGACCCACATTATATCTTCGCACGCAAAGGGAGTGCCTCCTTATCCTCCCTGACGGCTGGGACCTACCCGGTCAAAGCGTACGTAGCTTTGTCTGTCTGGTCGCGAACGTGTACGTACATACTGGTCAATCGGTCTCTCTGCAACGATGAACCGTGGCCGAGCAAACAGCGGCACGTGTCATAGTAGAGCCCCCGACGTAGCAGTTCAGGCAGTCCCTTCTAAACCGTGTACACGTACGTACAGCCATATGCCAAAAAATACGGCCAAGTACGTACATACGGGCGGGGTCTCGAACGCCTACTCGCGCATACGTACGGCCAGGGCACGTGTACATGAAAAGGCAACGGACGGCAGCAACGGCGCCCTGTTCATCGGTAGCCAACCGGCTAGGTCGGAACGGAGAAACTGCGTCGTGTTCATCGGGAGGCAACGGAATGCGTCGTGTTCATCGGGAGCCTACCGGCTTGGACGGAACAGCCGAAACAAGGTCTGGCATACCGCAGAACGGAGGAAACGGCCTTCTGTTCGACCGTGTATGGTCGAAACGGGGTCCTGTTCATCGGGAAGGGTTTGGCGTACCGCAAAATGGAGGAAACGGACTTGTCTTCGAGCTCCTATGATCGAAACGGGGTGCTGTTGATCGGGAGGGGTGTGGCGTACTGCAAAACGTTACTCCACGGTCTACTATTCATCCACCGTCTACTGCCTCACTCCAGCCTCCATGGGCTACTGTTCATCCACCATCGGCTTCTTCCAGCCTCCACCTGCTACTGTTCATCCACCCGCGTCTTCCTCCTGCCTCCACCAGCCACTGTTCATCCGGCCTCCATTGGCTACTGTTCAACCATCCCTCCACGGGGTTCTGTTCATCCACCCCCAACCGGTTCGGGTGTGGCGGCCTCCTCGATCGGGGTCCTGTTCATCCAGCGGCAACGGCCTACTACTACCATGGGGTCCTGTTCATCCAACCCCCACCGGGAACTGTTCATCCAACCCCCAACAACAGTCACTGTTCATCAAGAGGCAGCAGGTTTGATCAGCTTCAGTTAGCAGCAGTAGCGAAGGAATCGCTCGGGTTCAGTTAACACCCAAGGGATCGATCGCTCGGGTTTAGTAACGCGCATAGCTAGTGCAATCGCTCGGGTTCAGTAATTTAATGCCTCGCTCGGGTTCAGTTAGAGCCCAACGCCTCGCACACACGCGTGTACGTGTATGAGAGAAACGCGCAAACCTCCGTGCATCGCTCGGCCCCGACCACCCACTGTAACCGGGAACTCCCCAAAATTTTCCTCGCCCTCTCATCTACCACGATTTTTTCCGTCATGGACGGCCCAAAGAATGTCATGCAGGTGCGTCCCCGGCCCACCCAGGATGAAAAGCCCATTTTCTGTCATGATTTTTTGTCATAGAATTAGGAGCCCACCACATCTATGATGATACGTGGTTTTGTCACAATTATCGTCATAGAAGTTTCATAAGCATGACATAATTTTTTTTCGTTCGGGCCAAAATGTCACGGATGTGTCTTTTTTTTGTAGTGCGCAACCCTAACTCCAACTCCATAAGTACCTATTCGCCAAGAAATTTTTTAGAAAGAAGGAGTCATTGCGTTTTATGATACGGAGCCGCCGCCACCTCCTGTTCTTCATCGGGAGGACTAATCTGGAGTCCGTTCTAGGCTCCGGAGAGGGGGATTCGATGCCGTCGTCACCATCAGTCTTCCTCCATCACCAATTTCATGATGCTCACCGCCGGGAGTGAGTAATTCTTTTGTAGGTTTGCTGGACGGTGATGGGTTGGATGAGATTTATCATGTAGTCGAGTTAGTTTTGTTAGGGCTTGATCCCTAGTATCCACTATGTTCTGAGATTGATGTTGTTATGACTTTGCTATGCTTAATGCTTGTCACTAAGGCCCAAGTGCCGTGATTTCAGATCTGAACCCTTTATGTTTTCACGAATATATTTGTGTTCTTGATCCTATCATGCAAATTGTACACACCTATTACGTGTTATGATCCGCATACCCCAAGGTGACAATAATTGGGATTCTTTCTGGTGATTACCGTAGTTTGAGGAGTTCATGTATTCACTATGTGTTAATGCTTTGTTTTGGTTTTCTATTAAAAGGAGGCGTTAATATCCCTTAGTTTCCTTATGGACCTCGCTACCACGGGAGGGTAGGACAAAAGATGTCATGCAAGTTCTTATCGCAAGCACGTATGACTATATACAGAATACATGCCTACATTACATTGATGAATTGGAGCTAGTTCTGTGTCGCTCTAGGTTATAACTGTTACATGATGAATGTTATCCCACATAATTATCCATCACCGATCCAATGCCTACGTTCTTTTCACATATTGGTCTTTGCTAAGTTACTACTGTTGCTGCTGCCGTCACAATCGCTACAAAACTACTGCTACTGTTGTTACCGTTACTATTGCTACCGTTACAACTACTATGAAACTATCATATTACTGTGATACCGATCACTCTACTGCAAATATTTAGTTCTCCAGGTGTGGTTGAATTGACAACTCAATTGCTAATACTTGCAAATATTCTTTGGCTCCCCTTGTGTCGAATCAATAAATTTGGGTTGAATACTCTACCCTCAAAAACTATTGTTATCCTCTATACTTGTGGCTTATAATGGCTCTTGGCGGATAAGAACATGCTTGTGGGCCTCGACCTCGAGTACACTCGTTGGAGCAGTTACAAACGACAAGGGGTCGTTGTTGTGCATCTCGCAATGCGTGAGCATGTCCTTGTGTACCACTACTGCAGGTCCGAGTGGTGCTACGCTTTGGTTCAATTCCTACAACGCAAAGCGATAACTTTCGCTAGTGTGGACATCATGGGCGACAAGATCATGCTTCCCCATGAATGGATCATGATTCCAGACAAGCACCACATCGACATCCAAAAGAAGTTATGTATCAAAGGTGTAGGATAAAGGGACTCCCTGGGTGACCTTACATCGGCCATCATCGACCCCTCGTATAAGAACATGAAGAAATCATTCCCAAGGGACAAGCACCAGTATGGGCAATGGAAGTCGCTTTCCCAGTTGGACCTTGAGTATGCAGCAAAAGACGGGTACGTTAGCTACGAGTTGTACCATAGGATCCTAATCATTAAGGACGGGCTACGTCACCTTCTCCAACCACCATTGAGGGAATGGCTCCGCCCCCGTAAGAACACATACAAGGGACCATCGAGCGGCTCGAAGCGCCGGAAGGGAAACTACGGGAGGTGAATTGTTAGATCTTGGATGTCTACATTCAACTAGTATGTTACTTTAGATTGAGCGAACATATCTTCTAACTATGATTGTAGTAGGTCAAAGATGTCGTTTGTTATTGTATTACTTATTTACGTAGAACAAAGTGGTGTGGTGATGCACAAATGCATGGTGCTTATGTAAAATTCCTTCTTAACTTTCTGTAAATGCTCTTCGTGAATAGTGTGAACATTTTCAAAAATATTTGTAAGGGCCTTCATAAAATTCATGACCAGATTTCGGAAACTATATGAGCGCTTTCAAAAATTTTGGTATTCCATTTCGGAAACACTAAGAGCACTTTCATAGTCTTTGCATGTTGAAAAAAGAAATGCACGGTCATGTCTTCGTGTGTTAAAAGAAAGAGCAGTGCACAGTCACGTCTTCATGTGCCTCCTCGTCTGCCTCGTATGAAAGGGGCACTGTCTGATCGTGGCTACACGATGCATGCTTCATATGCCCGTATTTCAAACTACTTCAGCGGCCTCCTAGTCTCCCACCACGATTTAAGCGGTTGCCAAATCCCCTCTCCAATACAAACCAACACATTACCTTCCCCATTCCACTCTCAATCTCTCTGCGCATCTCTCTATCACAAGCACCATGTCTCGTGTTGGATCTTTCGGCAACCTCGTCAGTGATAGGATGGTGTCACCAGGCTTACTAGCCCCGTTCACTGACAAACACTGCATGGAACTCCATGGCAGCCGCACCATCGCACCGTCTACAACAACGAGATCAGCGTCGTCGACATGTTCAAACAATAGACCGAGCAGTACATGCGAGCACATGAACTGGTCTTCGTCGGCATAGACATGGAGCACACTCCCTTTCCACTGAAGGGACAATTTCTTGTTGGACAGCAGAAGGCAGCACTCATCCAGATTTGCGACGGTTCTAGTTGTTTCCTGTACCAGGTATGCCAGTGTAACATCCCAAATTTTCAAATTTGGAATGTTAATAGGATCATTCTTTTGAATTCTGATTTCTATGCATATTTAAAATTTTGGAGTTCATGAAATATTCTAATGAGAGGGAATAAAAGGACTTCCCCAAATATTCATTTGGGTTTTATTTTGATATTCCAGATCATTTTCACTCAAGAAAGAAAATTCATGAGAGAAGATAAAATGACTTATTTAGTATAAAAGTGAGTTGGAAAAGTATTTGGATATTATTTGGAATTTTAAAGTTATTTGAGAATCATTTATAATGCTTAAATTAAATCATTTGCAAATATATATATATATTCAAAAGTTACACTTTAGGCCAGGAAATAGTTCACCTAAGTCCAGATTTATAGACGTATTTTTGTGAATATTTCTGGAAATTTTTTAGAGTCCATTTGATATTTTATTTTAGCCCTAAAAGTTCTCTGTTTTAAAAATAATAATATTAAAATCAGCTAAACCGCGCCCAGGCCGAGCGGCCACCGCTCAACCGACCCGTGCTCATGGCCCATGGCGCAGCTCGCCGAAGCGGTACACCACGCCTTCCCTCTCTCTCCCTCGCGGTCACTACCATGCGGGTCCCGCTGCCTAGCTTCTTCTTCCTCAAGTCAAGCTGGAGTCCAGCTCGCCCAAGCCGTCGCTGCCCCCTTTCAAATTCCAATCAGGACTCTATCCCGAGCCGCCCCCTCGCCCAACACTTCGCCATATAAATACGCCAGACCCTGGCTTCTCTTTTTCCTCAAACCACGACGCCAGAAACGCCCCACATCCGCCGCACACTCGAAACCATTCTCCGCCACTGAGCGCCTTCGCCAGCGGAATTCCGTCCTCGATGAGCCTCCTGAGACTCCTTCATCTGTCTTTCGACTTCTCTTGACTCCGCGCATCTATTTGACAAGGTCTCGCCCCTCTTCTTCCATCACAACGACGAATCAGAGCTCGTCCGCTCTCGCCGGAGCGCACAGTGCACCAGAGCTTCTTCGAGCTCATCCCGCTTGTCTTCGACATCCCCAACGGCCGCTGACACCACCACCGATACCCCCTCGGCCACTCATCCGATGCCCATGATCACGGGAGTGCCCTTGCCGCCGATGCCCGAGCCACCCTCGTCGTCGTCTTTGTCTTCCCCACCGCGGTAACTCATCGGTGCAACCCCGTCCATATGATCTTTCAACCACACTTTAGATTATATCTAATATGAAACTAATAGGTATCTAGTTCTATTTCTGTTTTCTTGCGGTTTAGTTAGAACAACCGACCATTTTTATTTTATTTAGCCATGGCCGCTCAACTTTTTCTTAAGATTCGGCCAGCCGCCGCTCGGCCCCGCAGCGGATGCCCCACGACCTATCATACCATGCCACATGGCACTTCTCGCTGCAGCGGACACAATTTAACATTTTTCAGAAAACGCTCCCATGGCAGAGTTTTCAGATTTCTTCCCAAATTTGTTTTTAGTATATCTTTAGATCTATAATTCCAATTTAGTTAATTCTTTTTCCTACTGGTTCATATTGATCCCATCTATCCAGTAGACCCATCAAATAATATTTTTGAATCCTTTAAGTTTGAATTTGACCACATTCAAATTTAAATTTCATTAGGCTAAAACTTTTAATCTACAATTCCGTTTTATGCGATTCTTTCTTCTAATTGAAGCTCTTGACATCTACTTTCTATTGGAACCATTAATCACATAAATTATCTACTATTAAAAATATGTTTCTGTCCAGAAGCTTTAATTGGATCTTTTTGGAGTTTTATCGATCTTTCTTTGCCCCTTGTTTTGGATCTTTGATTGTTTATTTGTGTGCCCTTGTTTGTTTACGATAGATTGTATGGACTGCCAAGAGTAGAATTGTTGAGATTTTTGAGTGCGAAGGACTTCATCAAACCTAATAGGCAAGTTGCACTTTTGATTATACCAATTCTGCATTTTTATAGTATGCATGTCTAGGAGCAATATGCTATGCTGAACCCAGATAGGATAGCCATATATTTAGTCTGATCCTGATAATCTTTTTCGCCTTTTGGGTATGGTTATATTGTAGTTATTGCTTAGCCTTGCTATGGTAGCTGTGGATTGGGTATCCGTGTGATTCATGAAAGTTGTGAGAGAACTTAAGCAATGACTACATTAACAACTTGCATGTAATGTATTCCCCGGTGGCTCTGCAATAACAATTCTTAATTAATCAATCATCTGGGTGAAATGGTTGTCGGGACCAGTCGACATGTATGTATCCTCCGGGAGGCTCTACATTACGCAGGAAGGGTGGGGAAATTCCGCCCATGTTCAAAAAGGTTGGACAAGTTTCAAAATCAAGTAGCTTCCATGTGCAGCCACAAGCTATTATGGGCTTTGCTAGGTTGATCAGTGTGATGACTCTTGCCAGGTAGTGCTATGAGAGGTAGTGGGTTATAGTTGGGATGGGCACTACTAGGGTTAAGGGAAGCTCTCTGAAAGACATTGTCTCAGTCTTCTAGCTCACATACCCCGAGTGTGATGAGCTACAAAGGAGGTGATAGACTCTTCTAGGGAAAAGTGCTCAAACCTCTGCAGAGTGTAAAACTAATCAATTAGTCGTATCCCCGGTTATGGACAACTTTTAGCAACTGGACTTGAAACCTCTGGAAGATCTTCTCATCTCAAACTATTAGTATGATCTGAGTATAATTAAACCATGATCCCCGGGGGCTCTCTTGGTAGCAATTGGGAACCTATGATCCTCGGAGGCTCTCATAGGTGGGTTAAGTTGGAGGCGATCCAATTCCACAATAGGTAAACTAAAATGAAATAAAACTTGATTAGGGAGTAGAAGTAAGACAAAATTGGCTTTATGCAAAATAAAACTTAGAGCTTTCCACCTGAAATGTCCTTGCATATAGATGACAGGTCTGTTTTAATACCTTGGATGCGACTTGGCAATACATTCAATGTATTGTCCTATATGACTGCAATGTTTCATGTTGCAGAATTGTTTTTCCGACGAAGAGTAAAGGTATGATATGTCGTTGTTCTGCACTAGGTTTTTTCTAGTGGAATTGGATGGAATCATCATTCTTCTATGCTTCTGCAGTGATCGCTATAGGTGGCCTTTAGCCTTGTTTATGTAATAAATACTCTATTTGAGGATTATCAAGGTAATAAAGTGTGTGATTGAACTCTGTTATCTCATCGGGTACAGTGTGCTAGCTACTGATCTAGGGAATAGCACAGTAAGCACAGAGACTTCTATCCTTTTGGGTCAGGTTGCTACAAGATGGTATCAGAGAACACGCTGACTGTAGGATGCAACCCCCAGGAAATGGAAATCCATAGGATGAAAACTTTATTTTACAATGTCCCTATATATCCTTTGATTCTTGTAATCTTCACTATTAAATTCTAAATTCTCCCCTCTTTCAAAATGTAGATGCCCTCGTAGTTATATGAGTATCATTTGAGGAGATTTAGTTGGCAGACAGCCACTACCAAGTTGAGACCGATAAACGATATGCGGGTAGTATGATGAGATTATATCTCTTGTGGATATGACCTTACCTGTAGGTTTTGCTTGTGTTGTGTGTTCTGTGTGATTTTGTTTGATTTGGAGTTTGCTGATAGCATGAGATGGGTAGTATTTTCCCCTTAGGCCTTATTCTCTCTAAATCTCATCTATGCTAACCCAACAGATGCCACAAAGACGTGACCCCTCAGGAACTGGCTCACGGAACAACATTCCACCCGGCTTAGAGCAGTTGCTTCAGAGCTAGAACCATATGTTGTAGCTGCTGATGCACAACAACAACAACAACAACAACAACAGCAGCAACAACAACAACAACAACAACAACAACAACAACAACAACAACAACAACAACAACAACAACAACAACAACAACAACAACAGCAACAGCAACAACAGCATCACCAGTAATAGCAGCAACAGCAGCATCACCGTTAATAGCAGCAACAACAACAACAACAACAACAACAACAACAACAACAACAACAACAACAACAGCAACAGCAACAGCAGCAACAACAACAACAACAACAATATCAATAACAACAACCCGCCTCCACTGCCGCCACCCCAATTGATAGCCTTACATGTTTTTGTGCTTGAACCCACCCGTATTCAAAAGTAGCACGGAGTTGATTGTTGCAGATGATTGGCTAGACAAGATAGGAAGGGATTTGGCCACCGCAGGATGCACTAACATGGAGAAAAGTGAGGTTTGCTTCTCACCATCTGATTGGACCAGCAACTTCATGCTGGGAGAACTACACCAACACATACCCCATGGTGAATTTGACTTGGGAGAGCAGTTCCAGCATGCGTCCTGCATGGCTCGTGATTCAGCAGGAGTTATAAGTCTCAAGAAGAGAGAATTCTGTAACTTATGCCAGGGGGGCCGTTCAGTGGCAGAGTATGTGGATGAGCTCAGCAAGCTGGTCGGTTATGCTCCAGATGACGTGGCCACTGATGTAGCTAAGCAAGAGAATTTCTTGGAAGGTCTCAATGATGAGCTAGGAGTTTTGACAATTACCAAGAGCTACTTGATAAGGCAGTAATCCTTGAAAGGAAACACTATCAGATGGAGAATCGGAAAAGGAAGCACAGACATAACAAGTACAACTCTGGAGCTCAGCAGAAGCCTCGTACTTCATCAGCTTTTTCTGGATACGAAAAATCTGTAGGGGAAGTGCAAAATGCTCATAGCCACCATAGCCACAATGACTATCATCTCAGTGGTAGTGGACATAAGAACAATGGAGGGAACACCAGTCACACATCTGACCCTTCGACACCCATGAAGGACATGAGCGAGATAATTATGCTTCGGTTGCTAGGAGCGAGGACATTTTGCAGGAGATTGCCCATAACCAAGGAACGGGAATAGAAAATCTAGAGAGAAGAAGCCCAACCCTTTCAATAGAGGCCAAGAGAACCACACCAGAGTAGGAAGAGCATATAACACCCAAGTCTTTGGTAAGATCCTTGTCAAATTCTAGTATTACGATCATTTATTTGGTATTGGTGCTTGACTTTCATACATATCAAGGGAGTACAGGTAACAAGCATAGAGTAAGCATGATACTTTGAATATGGATTAATAAGAGTACCCAACTTTATCCTATTGCTAGCTAACCCGAATCTCAAGGACGAGATTCATTTTAAGGGTGGTAGATTTGTAACATCCCAAATTTTCAAATTTGGAATGTTAATAGGATCATTCTTTTTGAATCATGATTTTATGCATATTTAGAATTTTAAAGTTTATGAAATATTCTAATGAGAGGGAATAAAAAGTCTTTCCCAAATATTCATTTGGATTTTATTTTGATATTCCAAATCATTTTCACTCAAGAAAGAAAATTCATCAGAGAATATAAAATTACTTATTCAATATAAAAGTGAGTTGGAAAAGTATTTGGATATTAATTGGAATTTTAAAGTTATTTGAGAATAATTTATAATGCTCAAATTAAATCATTTACAAAAAATAATTACTTTCAGAAGTTGCATTTTAGGTCAGGAAATAGTTCACCAAAGTCCAAATTTATAGAGGGATTTTTATGAATATTTCTGGAATTTGTTCAGTCTATTTGTTATTTTATTTTAGCCCTAAAGAGTTCTCTTTTAAAAAAATAAAATAAAATAAAATCAGCTAAACCGCGCTCAGGCAGAGCGGCCACCGCTACGCACACTCGCGCTCACTGCCCACGGCCCATCTCGCCAAAGCGGTACGTCGTGCCTTCCCTCTCTCTCCCTCGCGGTTGCTACTTCTTGAGCTTGCATTGATTTTTTCCTTGAAGAGGAAAGGGTCATGCAGCAAAGTAGAGATAAGTATTTCCCTCAGTTAATAACCAAGGTATCAATCCAGTAGGAGGCACAAGCAAGTCTCCAATATATGCACCTGCACAAACTAACAAACACTTGCACACAACGGGAAAAAGGGGTTGTCAATCCCTTCACGGTCACGAACAAGAGTGAGATCTAATAGAGATAGGTATAAAAGATAAATAAAAGAGCAAACTAAAGTAAATACATAAATTGCAGCAAGGTATTTTTGGGTTTTTTGGTTTATAGATCTGAGAATATATGATGGAAAATAGACCCGGGGGCCATAGGTTTCACTAGAGGCTTCTCTCTTGAATAAAGCATACAGTGGGTAAACAAATTACTGTTGAGCAATTGATAGAAAACCGCATAATTATGAAGACATCTAAGGCAATGATCATGAATATAGGCATCACGTCCGTCACAAGTAGACCGAAACGATTCTGCATCTACTACTATTACTCAACACATCGACCGACTCCTGCCTGCATCTAGAGTATTAAGTTCATAAGAACAGAGTAACGCTTTAAGTAAGATGACATGATGTAGAGGGACAAACTCAAGCAATATGACATAAATCCCATATTTTTATCCTTGATGGCAACAATACAATACGTGCCTCGCTACCCCTTCTGTCACTGGGTGAGGACACCACAACATTGAACCCAAAACTAAGCACCTCTCCCATTGCAAGAAAAACCAGTCTAGTTGGCCAAACCAAACCGATAGTTCAAAGAGAAATACAAAGATATCTTAATCATGCATAAAAGAGTTCAGAGAAGACTCAAATAATGTTCATAAATAATCTGATCATAAATCCACAATTCATCGGATCTCAACAAATGCACCGCAAAAGAAGATTACATCGGATAGAACTCAAAGAACATCGAGGAGAACATTGAATTGAAGATCAAAGAGAGAGAAGAAGCCATCTAGCTACTAGCTATGGACCCTTAGGTATGTGGTAAACTACTCACGCTTCATCGGAAGGGCAGCAAAGTTGATGTAGAGGCCCTCCGTGATCGAATCCCCCTCCGGCGGAGTGCCGGAAAAGGCCCCAAGATGGGATCTCACGAGAACAGAAGCTTGCGGCGGCGGAAGAGTATTTTGGTGGACGCTTCTGATGTTCGGGGAATGTTTGAGAATATATAGAGGTGGAATTAGGGTTAGGGGACTTCCGAGGGGCCCACAAGCCAGGGGCGTCCTCCTGGGGCGTGCCCTAAGGGCTTGTGGCCTCCTCGGGACTCCTCTGGCCCTCTCCCCAAGTCTTCTGGGTGTCTTCTGGTCCAAGAAAAATCATCGTAAAGTTTTATTCCGTTTGGACTCCTTTTGATATTCCTTTTCTGTAAAAGTCAAAAACAAGAAAAAAACAAAAACTGGCACTCGGCTCTAGGTTAATAAGTTAGTCCCAAAAATAATATAAAATAGCACATTAATGCATATAAAACATTCAAAACAGATAATATAATAGCATGGAACAATAAAAAATTATAGATATGTTGGAGACGTATCAAGCATCCCCAAGCTTAATTCCTGCTCGTCCTCGAGTAGGTAAATGATAAAAATAGAATTTTTGATGTGAAATGCTACCTAACATATTTATCAATGCAATTTTCTTTATTGTGGCAAGAATATTCAGATCCATAAGATTCAAAACAAAAGTTTAATATTGACATAAAAACAATAATACTTCAAGCATACTAATAAAGCAATCATGTCTTTTCAAAATAACATGGCCAAAGAAAGTTATCCCAACAAAATCATATAGTCTGGCTATGCTCCATCTTCATCACACAAAGTATTTCATCATGCACATCCCCGATGTCAAGCCAAGCAAATGTTTCATACTTTTGGTGTCCTCAAACTTTTTCAACTTTCACGCAATACATGAGCGTGAGCCATGGATATAGCACTATAGGTGGAATAGAATATGGTGGTTATGGAGAAGACAAAAAGGAAGGAGAAAGTCTCGCATCAACTAGGCAAATTAATGGGCTATGGAGATGCCCATCAATTGATATCGATGCAAGTGAGTAGGGATTGGCATGCAATGGATGCACTAGAGCTATAAGTGTATGAAAGCTCAAAAATAAACTAAGTGGGTGTGCATCCAACTTGCTAGCTCATGAAGACCTAGGGCTATTTGAGGGAGGCCATCATTGGAATATACAAGCCAAGTTCTATAATGAAAAATTCCCACTAGTATATGAAAGTGACAAAATAGGAGACTCTCTATCATGAAGAACATGGTGCTATTTCAAAGCACAAGTGTGGAAAAAGGATAGTAACATTGTCCCTTCTCTCTTTTTCTCTCATTTTTTTTGTTTGGGCTTCTTTGGCCTCTCTTTTTTATTTGGGCTTCTTTGGCCTCTTTTATTATTTTTTTAAAGTCCGGAGACTCATCCCAACTTGTGAGGGAATCATAGCTTCCATCATCCTTTCCTCACATGGGACAATGCTATAATAATGATGATCATCACACTTTTATTTACTTACAACTCAAGAATTACAACTCGATACTAGAACAAAAATATGACTCTATATGAATGCCTCCGGCGGTATACCGGGATGTGCAATGATCAAGAGTGACATGTATAAAAAATATGAATGGTGGCCAAGCCACAAATACTATGCCAACTACATGATCAAGCAAAGCAATATGACAATGATGGTATGTGTCATAGTAAAACGGAACGGTGGAAGTTGCATGGCAATATATCTCGGAATGGCTATGGAAATGCCATAATAGGTAGGTATGGTGTCTATTTTGAGGAAGGGTATATGGTGGGTTTAATGCACCGGCGAAAGTTGCACGGTACTAGAGAGGCTAGCAATGGTGGAAGGGTGACAGTGCGTATAATCCATGGACTCAACATTAGTCATAAAGAACTCACATACTTATTCCAAAAGTCTATTAGCCATCGAAACAAAGTACTACACGCATGCTCCTAAGGGGATAGATTGGTAGGAAAAGACCATCGCTCGTCCCCGACCACCACTCATAAGGAAGACAATCAAAGAATAAATCATGCTCCGACTTCATCACATAACGGTTCACCATATGTGCATGCTACGGGAATCACAAACTTTAACACAAGTATTTCTACCAATCCATAATTACTCACTAGCATGACTTTAATATCACCATCTTTATATCTCAAAACAAATGCAAGGAATCAAACTTCTCATATATTCAATGCTCTTTATATGAAAGTTTTTATTATATCCCTCTTGGGTGCCCATCATATTAGGACTAAATTCATAACCTAAGCAAATTACCATGCTGTTTAAGACTCTCAAAATAATATAAGTGAAGCATGAGAGTTCAACAATTTCTATAAAATAAAACCACCGCCGTGCTCTAAAAAGATATAAGTGAAGCACTAGAGCAAACTGCCTAGCTCAAAAGATATAAGTGAAGCGCATAGTGTATTCTAATAAATTCATGATTGAAGTGTGTCCTGCTCAAAAGGTGTGTAAAGAAAGGATGATTGTGGCAAACTAAAAAGCAAAGACTCATATCATACAAGACGCTCCAAGCAAAACACATATCATGTGGTGAATAAAAATATAGCCTCAAGTAAATTTACCAATGGATTGAAAACGAAAGAGGGGATGCCATCCGGGGCATCCCCAAGCTTAGATGTTTGGTTGTCCTTGAATATTACCTTGGGGTGCCTTGGGCATCCCCAAGCTTAAGCTCTTGCCACTCCTTATTCCATAGTCCATCAAATATTTACCCAAAACTTGAAAAATTCACAACACAAAACTCAACAGAAAACTCGTAAGATCCGTTAGTATAATAAAATAAATCACCACTTTAGGCACTGTTTTGAAATCATTCTAAATTTATATTGGTGTTATATCTACTGTATTCCAACTTCTCCATGGTTCATACCCCTCGATACTAGCCATAGATTCATCAAAATAAGCAAACACCACATAGAAAACAGAATCTGTCAAAAACAGAGCAGTCTGTAGTAATCAGAAAATTTCGTATACTTATGTAACTCCAAAAATTATGAAACATTAGGAAAATTTAGGAAATTTGTATATAAATCTTGTGTAAAAAATTCATATCAAAAGCATGTTTCTGTGATTTTCTAAATTTCTGGCAATGAGTGCAAAAGTTTCTGTTTTTCAGCAAGATCAAATCAACTATCACCATAGACCATCCCAAAGGTCTTACTTGGCTCAAACACTAATTAAAACACCAAAACACAATTACTACAGAGGTAATAATGTGTATAGTCATAAAAACATAAAATAAAAATATTGGGTTGTCTCCCAACAAGCGCTTTTCTTTAAAGCCTTTTAGCAAGGCGTTGATAATTTTGATGATGCTCACATGAAAGACAAAAAATTGAAGCACAAAGAGAGCATCATATAGCATGTTTAAAACAAGTTTAAGTCTAACATACTTTCTATGCATAGGCATTTTATAGGGAAAAGATTTATCAAGACAAGCAAAAACTAGCATATGCAAGGAAGAAGAAAGAAACAATAGCAATCTCAACATAACGAGAGGTAATTTAGTAACATGAAAATTTCTACAACCATATTTTCCTATCTCATAATAATTACATGTAGGATCATAATCAAATTCAATAATATAGCGATCACATAACCTATTCTCTACATGATCCACATGCATGCAAAGTTGACACTCTTCCAAAATAGTGGGATTATTGTTTCCTAAAGTTGAAACTCTTTCAAACTCACTTTCAATATTATTGCAAACATTATTATCATGAGGCTTAAATAATTTTCAAGATCATAAGAAGCATTATCACCCCAATCATGATCATTGTAATAAGTAGTGGACATAGCAAAACTAGCATCCCCAAGCTTGGGATTTTGCATATTATTAGCACAATTGACATTAATAGAATTTATAATAACATCATTGCAATCATGCTTTTCTTTCAAGGAGATATCGTGAATCACTTTATAAATTTCTTCTTTTAGCACTTCATCACAATTTTCAGATTCACGAATTTCAAGCAAAACTTCATAAAGATAATCTAGTGCACTAAACTCACTAGCAATTGGTTCATCATAATTGAATCCTTTATTAAAATTAGCAAGTGGATGAGGATCCATAAACTTTTTGTTTTCTGATTTTCAATAAACACACAATTATACCAAGCGAACGAGCAAACAAACCAAGTAAGACATAAAGGCAAACGGAAAGAAGGCGAATAAAAAGGCAAATATTTTTGTGTTTTTCTGAAAATGTTTTAGAAGTGGGGGAGAGGAAAACGAGAGGCAAATGGCAAATAATGTAAGTGCAAGAGATGAAAGTTTATGATGGGTACTTGGTAGGCTAGATGTAGAACCTCCCCGACAACGGCGCCAGAAATTCTCCCTGCTACTTCTTGAGCTTGCGTTGATTTTTCCCTTGAAGAGGAAAGGGTGATGCAGCAAAGTAGAGATAAGTATTTCCCTCAGTTAAGAACCAAGGTATCAATCCAGTAGGAGGCACCAGCAACTCTCATATATATGCACCTGCACAAACTAACAAACACTTGCACACAATGCGAAAAAGGGGTTGTCAATCCCTTCACGGTCACGAACAAGAGTGAGATCTAATAGAGATAGGTATATAAGATAAATAAAAGAGCAAACTAAAGTAAATATAAATAAATTGCAGCAAGGTATTTTTGGGTTTTTTGGTTTATAGATCTGAGAATATATGATGGAAAATAGACCCGGGGGCCACAGGTTTCACTAGAGGCTTCTCTCTTGAATAAAGCATACGGTGGGTAAACAAATTACTGTTGAGCAATTGATAGAAAAGCGCATAATTATGAAGAAATATAAGGCAATGATCATGAATATAGGCATCACGTCCGTGACAAGTAGACCGAAACGATTCTGCATCTACTACTATTACTCCACACATCGACCAACTCCTGCCTGTATCTAGAGTATTAAGTTCATAAGAACAGAGTAATGCTTTAAGTAAGATGACATGATGTAGAGGGACAAACTCAAGCAATATGACATAAACCCCATCTTTTTATCCCTGATGGCAACAATACAATATGTGCCTCGCTACCCCTTCTGTCAGTGGGTGAGGACACCGCAGGATTGAACCCAAAACTAAGCACCTCTCCCATTGCAAGAAAAACCAATCTAGTTGGCTAAACCAAACCGATATTTCGAAGAGAAATACAAAGATATCTTAATCATGCATAAAAGAGTTCAGAGAAGACTCAAATAATATTCATAAATTATCTGATCATAAATCCACAATTCATCGGATCTCAACAAACGCACCGCAAAAGAAGATTACATTGGATAGAACTCCAAGAACATCGAGGAGAACATTGTATTGAAGATCAAAGAGAGAGAAGAAGCCATCTAGCTACTAGCTATGAACCCTTAGGTCTGTGGTAAACTACTCACGCTTCATCGGAAGGGCAGCGAGGTTGATGTAGAGGCCCTCCGTGATCGAATCCCCCTCCGGTGGAGTGCCGAAAAAGGCCCCAAGATGGGATCTCATGAGAGCAGAAGCTTACGGTGGCGGAAAAGTATTTTGGTGGACGCTTCTGATGTTCTGGGAATATTTGAGAATATTTAGAGGTGGAACTAGGGTTAGGGTACTTCCAAGGGGCCCACAAGCCAGGGGGCGCCCTTCCCCCCGAGGGTGCGCCCTGAGGGCTTGTGGCCTCCTCGGGACTCCTTTGGCCCTCTCCCCAAGTCTTCTGGGTGTCTTCTGGTCCAAAAAAAATCATCGTAAAGTTTTATTCCGTTTGGACTCTGTTTGATATTTCTTTTCTGTAAAAATCAAAAACAAGGAAAAAACAGATGCTGGCACTAGGCTCTAGGTTAATAAGTTAGTCCCAAAAATAATATAAAATAGCATATTAATGCTTATAAAACATCCAAAACTGATAATATAATAGCATGGAACAATCAAAAATTGTAGATACGTTGGAGACGTATCAGCGGTCACTACCAGGCGGGCCCCTCCGCCCAGCTTGTTCTTCCTCAAGTCGAGCTGGAGTCCAGCTCGCACACGCCATCGCCGTGCCTTTCAAATTCTAGTCGGAACTCTATCCCGAGCCGCCCCCTAGCCCAAGACTTTGTTGGAAATATGCCCTTGAGGCAATAATATTGTATTATTATATTTCCATTTTCATAATTAAGAGTTTATATTTCATGCTATAACTGATATGATTCTGGAATATGCGATTCAGTGGAAAACTCATATGCACGTGTGAGATGATAAACGGTAAAATGTAGGTTCCCAGTCTTTCCTCTAAGACTGGCTCAAGTGTTGATTGTGATCATGTTTTCCGAAACTCAGGATATCGTTAAGTGTAATGATAGTCCTGAAACAACATTGAGAGTATGACGTTAGAATAACGATCATATTGAATCAACCCAAATCTTGTTTGTTATACTTTGAGATAATATGGTCTGTAATCAATTGTTATAACACAAAATGTTAGCATGTGTTTTAGTTCCATAGACCATGAGAGTATCTTAGTCACTTCCTACCGTATGTTGAACTTTGGGGTTGCTCAAACGTCATCTGTAACTAGGTGATCATAACGACAACTTACTGGTTCATTGGAAAGTTTGACAAGGGACTGAATAGCTCGAGAGTGGGATTTGCTCCTCCGACGATGGAGAGATATTCTTAGAGCCCTCTCGGTGTGAAGGCATCCATAATCGTCTGGCCAGACATAGGTGAATACGTCACGGGGATGCCGGAACACTTCAACGAGAAAGAAGAACAATACCAGCAACAGGATCAATGGTATAGTGAGCATGTGTATAACTCGGGAGGATACCGATGCACCCCGGGTGTTGTAAAGTATCGTGATGCAAAAGGAACATCATATGATAACCAAAGGTTCATCCGAATGGCATTCGTGTAATCAGAGGGATCGATATGGACGTCCACGGTTCCGCTGTCAGTCATTGAACGAAGGGGTTTTGCTCATGTCTGTGATTTACCGAACCTACAGGGTCACAAGCTTAAGGTAATCACGATCTGCTGAGTGTTAGTAGGATGAGAGTATCGAGAATTTATCTGTGGAATTATTTCATTGATATTCGAAATAGTTTCGAGAGGAACCGGAAGCGTTTCGGGGTCACTAGAAAGGTTTCAAAGTTTATTGGGCAATACCGGGTATTGCCGATAATTAATATATAGGTGGAAAATGTTTCCAGTGATGTTAAATTATATATATAAGGGTCTAGTAAATATTAGAATGCTATTATATTAATTTAAATTTCAATGGGGCTTAAAAGGCCTCGAGGTGGAATGCAACTTGGGCCAAAAGGGCCCAAGTGGGGAGGCGCCCCCTGTCCCTCTAGGGAAGGCCGAATCCTAGTGGGGGAAGGACTCCTCTTTCCCTCGTTGGCTGGCGCAAGGGAAGGAGAGTCCTTCTACTCCTCTTGGCAGCCCCTCCTCCCCTCTAACCTATATATACATGAGGTGTTGGCCCTTTTTCAATACACAAGTTTTGGAGCCTCCTCTAGTTCATCTAGTTCTAGTTCTAGTTGGTCCCAATTGACTAATTAGAGCTAGACATAGTTTTTCTAATCCTCATAATTAGAAGCCCAGTGTGGTTATAGTCTCCTCCCTCTAATTCTCCGGCGGTGATTAGCTCTGGACGGTGAAGCACTGCCGGATCGTGAAGACCGTACGCTTGCAACCAAGTAGAGAGGTCATGCTTTCAGTCTTCTGGTTGAGGGATCGTTCGAGGGCGGTTCGCAGTATTGTCATCAGTGATGTGAGGGACTCCAAGTATGATCTACACCGACTCGTCTACTTCCGCTGCACTCCGGAGTCGGTAACGATCATTGATCTAAACCCTATATGCATCTTCATATTGTTCCTGGGAGTTCGTAGGGCGTTTTTTTGTTTTCTACTACGTTTCCCAACAGACTTCACTACATAAATAACCCAGACCCTAGACTCTCTTTTTCCTCAAACCACGATGCCAGAAACCCCCCACATCCGCCCCAAGCTCGAAACCAATCTCCGCCGCCCGAGTGCCTTTGCTGGAGGGATTCTGACGCCGGTGAGCCTCCCGACACTCCTTCCTCCGTCTTCTGACTTTTCTTGACTACGCGCATCTATTTGACAAGGTCTCGCCCTTGTTCTTCCATCATACCGATGAATTGGAGCTTGTCCGCTCTCGCTGGAGCACACAGAGCACCGGAGCTTCTTCGATCTCACCCCGCTCATCTCCGATATCCCAACGGCTGCCGACACCACCACTGAGACCCCCTCATCGAGCCACGCCCCCTCGACCACTCATCCGATGCCGACGATCATCTGAGCATCTTCACCACCAACGCTCAAGTCACCCTCGCCGTCATCTTTGTCTTCCCCACCGCGGTAAGTCATCGGTGCAACCCCGTCTATACAATCTTTAATCTACGCTTTAGATTAGATCTAATCTGAACCGAATAAGTATCCGGTTTTATTCATGATCTTCTTATATTCATCATCTTCATCACTCTCCTCATAATAGTCATGTTCACCAATGTCTTCTTGATCACCTAAAGCATCAAGTTCATTAGTACCATGCGCATGACATTATTCAAGGGAATGAATAAGAATAGCTTCGATGATGATATTACCAATGGTTCTATCATCTCCTTTAGCATGCATGAGATCTCTAAGCTCAAAGAAATACTTATCAATGTTAGGATCATCGGGCTTGACTTTACGTAAAGTGATAGTCTTATGAAGAATCTCATAGAGACTCCTAAGAGAGTAGTCGGGATATCGTTTCTCTAAACCATTCCACAAAGTATAAGCACATTCAATGTCTTTCATGTATCAGAAGATCCTATTGTTAAGACCTCTAACAATAAGATTGACGGCTCTCAAATTATGAAGCAAGTTAATTTTCTGTCGGAGTAGGATTCAAGGGATCAATGGGAGGTTTGTAAGGACAATGAAGATACTTGCTTAGGTTGCAATCATCAAATATGTCAACCACCTCATCATTCCAAAAGTGATAATACTCTCCATTGAGAATGGGCACTCTACAACTAACATTTCTCCGAGTAGACACATCCATCATTCTCCAAGGTGTTTAAACCAAAGCAATGGAGACTGAAGCTCTGATACCACTTGTGGGATCGAAATGATAGGTCGGGGTGGGTTTAATAGACACTGACAAGGCCAAAGTTGCAATTTTTAACTCTCTTGGTACTTCGGCAAATTTTAGCACAAGTTAGGTGCAAGTATACAATCCACGTGCATATTTAGAGTATGGGCAGCAGAAAGTAAATGAGATGCAAATGCAATAAAGTAAGTAGTAGAGTTTAGAGGGATTCACAAATGAAGGGTGACACGAAGATTTTCCTGTGGTTCTGATAGGTATCTGATATGGTACATCCACGTTGATGGAGACTTCAACCAACAAAGGGTAATGGCTGCGCGAGTCCACGGAGGGCTCCACCCACAAAGGGTCCACGAAGAAGCAACCTTGTGTAGTCATCACGGCTTACGCCCATGAAGGACTAGCCTCACTCGGGGTAGATCTTCGCGAAGTAGGCGATCTCCTTGCCCTTACACACTCCTTGGTTCAACTCCACAAGCTTGGAGGCTCCCAAGTGACACCTAACCAATCTAGAAGACATACACCAGTCTTGAAAAGGTAGTAAATGTTATTGTTGATGGTAAAATCCTCGCTCTTGTGCTTCAAAAGATAGTCTCCTCTACACTCAAACACTCTATCTCAGATTTGACTATGTGGTAGGAGAGGGATTTGGGCGGAAGCAACTTGGGGAGGATAGAGATCAAGGATTAAAGATTGGAGTGGAATCCTCTTGATCTCAACACTAGTGTAGGTGGTTCTCTCTCAGGAAATGGATATAGAGATACATCATGTGTCGGTGCTAAATTTTTTGGGTCAAATTGCCCTGAACATCAGTTTTTGGGGAACAGTCGCAATTTTTCGTCACCTACTGGAGATGCTCTAAGGGTGTGTTTGCATGGTCGGCAAAACCATCCCAACGCACCATTTATTTCTATTTGTTTTCTGCCCTGTATAATTTTTGGGTGTATGTTTGGATGGTACCAATTTTTTGGTATCTTTGACCATCTTACTTCATTTTTTGTTAATGTTGTTTAATTCATGCGCAAGCAAAAGTTCCACGAACATTTTGGATATCCAACTATTTAGGGCCACTTGCGCTAAAACAAAACATACCCTAATTACACGAATGGAAAAAAAATTCGTTGGAGGGGAATAATGAGACGTCGGCGGGATAACGCAGTCGCATCACCAGCACGACGGGATGGGTGGCGGCCGCGAGGGGCGGGATGGGGTGGAGGACGTCGATGGGGCGGAGTGGCCATGTTGCGAGGTTGGCAGGGTCGGCACGCAGTGTGGAGGGCGCCGAGGCAAGGGATGGGTGGCTGCGGCGAGGGGCGGGATGGGGCGGATGATGTCGATGGGGCGGGGCGGCCATGTTGCAAGCTTCGCAGGGTCGGGGTACCGTGCGGAGGTCACCGACGGGTGGGATGGGGAAGTGGGGGTTGCGGCAGGGTTCACAGTGGATGACGGAGTGGTGTTGGCGGCGACGATGAGAGTTCACAATGGTGATTGGGTTCCAGCCACGACTGTAAAAAAAAATTGGTCAACCGCTAGTGCTCTTGCAAATATGCAGCACTTGTAGCTAAAATTTGGGGTTGCCCAACAGAATTTTCATAGAGATACATCATTTGTTGGAGTTGTTTTTTGGGTCAAATTGCTCTATAAGATCAGTTTTTTTAGCACGATCATAATTTTACATCATGTGTTAGAGATGCTCCAAGGGTGTGCTTGCATGATGGCCAAAACCGTCAAAACGCACCCTTATTACATTTGTTTTTGGTCCCATACAAAATTTTGGTGTATGCTTGGATGGTACTAATTTTTTGGTATGCCAATGCTTATTTGGCCATCTCAGTTCATTTTTCTTTTGTCAATGTTGGTCAATTCATGCGCAAGCGGAAGTTCCACCCTAATTACAAGAATGGAACAAAAAAAATCCGTTGGAGGGGAATAATGAGACGTCATGGTTCTGCAGCGGCAAGAGGGCAGGGTACAAGGAGGGAGGGACCGACGGATGTACCCGGCCAGTGATGTGATGCTGATGGCGTGCCGGGAAATCTCGCGACACAGGGGGGGTCGATCGGACGGTACTGTACTGCCGTGGCCGAGATACGTACTACACACGCAAGGGCGTCTGTGCCGCAGCGCAGTTGGCTCGGCAGCAATAGTAGTAGTATTACCCAGGAATATCGTTTGTTGAGCCGCTCCGTTCATTCGTTCGTGCGTATGTACGTACTACGCTTAATGCGCGTACAGGGGCGTGACATTACGCATCACGAGTCAGAGCTGCATGGTTGGACATATGGTCGCTTGCTAGGGCACGTACACGCACAATTATTTCGCCGTCCTCCAACCTCTGGCCAATAATTAGATACCGGTGCACCTCTTTATCCGTTGTATAAGGCGCTGCTGTCACTTTGGACACCATCATCCACGTGGTTCCCCCAACTTAACACATGACCAGTGGAGTACTAGTAAGAAAGGTTGAGTTGACGGTCAATTCATCGACGGTTCGTACGCGTCACATCCTTCTCTGAAAGTTAGACATTGTGATTAGTTTCTTGGAATGCAAGCATTCAGTAACAATAAAGTTAAGGAGACATGACTCCAACCACTCCATTTCAAATCGATGGCACATCTGCTGATTGGTCACTATTGCTTTGATGGGTAATTTTATTCGGACTAGGAGCCTAATTGGTTTGGTGCCAATAATTTGCACTAGGAGCCTAATTGATTTGGTGCCACCAATTATTGGCAAGTCTAAAAATTTAGCTCTCAATTGGTTGGCTACCAATTGGTTCTTGCCCATCTCTTAAAAAGTTGTCAATTGTTGGCAACTTTTGGTTTTGCCAAATGTTAGCTTGCCAAATATTGGCAATGCCAAAATTTGGCAGCGAACCAATTAGCCTATAGGACTTGCGGTTGGCTAGGCACGGAGCCACGGAGTAGAGAAGCCTCCGGTGATGCATCGAAAGTGAGATGAGTACATATCCGATTACTACATGACTAGTTCTGCGTAGTGTTTGTTCGGTCATCCACCGTATTCTGAATTAAAGTATATGGAAAATGTATAGCTAAAGATCCTGAATCCTTGAGTTGAGAGGATCGCTGAACAAAACCCTTTTTTGTCTGTAGTAGGTTGCATGCGTGTCTTGGCATTTTGATTTTTCGTCAAAAGAGACTACCTGTCGGATCGAAATGTCAAAAAAGACCACCTCCGAGTCAGATTGACAAATGAGATCCCCTCGCCGTGGCGGCAGGCGCGCCGGGTGACACGTGGCACCTGCCGCCATGGGGTGAGGCGGCAGCACTGTTCACATACACTGTTCACTCTGCTGATTGAACAGTGCTGCCGCCACGGCCTGAGGCGGCGTGTACTGTTCACTCGCCCCGTTTCCGTTTTGCTGCACGAAAACCGTCCCTGCGCGACCAGTGCTGCCGCCTCACCCCGTGGCGGCAGGTGACACGTGTCGCCCGGCGCGCCTGCCGCCATGGCGAGGGGGTCTCTTTTGTCAATCTGGACCAGAGGTGGTCTTTTTTATCATTTCAATCCGGCAGGTGGTCTCTTTTGACGAAAAATCTAGCATTTCGGGCGAAACGATCAGCCAATCATGTGCGCATGATTTGGTTTCTTTCCCGGCAATTAATGCACGCTCCGCTAGATCCTCTCCGTCTCCATGGAGCGATGCAGACTTGATAAATTACGGATCGAACGCGCGGGTCGAAATGCCAACTCCAGCGCACGACCCCAAATCGTCCGGGGCTATCCGTTTGGTGGTAAACGGACATAAGAGACGTCCCAACGCGCGACCTCATCCGCAAAAAAAGTCTGTTTCTAGTCCGGCTCGGCCCATCCTGGGTGCAAACTTGGTCTGATTTGCGTCTAAAACGGACACGACCGGACATTTTCTGCGTGGTCCTCGTCCGCCCCTGTCCCTTTGCATGTGAGGCCTAGCCCGCTAGTCATTGAAACAAAGGGGCCCATCCACCCACCCATCCCCCACTCTCTCCTCCTTTTCTCTGTTTCTTCCTCGCCGCGCCGGCGCGCGACCTCGGCAGCCGCGACTGGCCGACGACATGCGCCATCCTAGGCTCCGGAGGTTTCCTACCCGCACGCGATGGCGGTGACCTCCCTGCTCGGCGCGCAGGCGGGGCCGCGCGACGCAGGCAGGCTCGCAGGCGGGGCCGCGACGAGGCGACGCAGGCAGGGCGAGCAAGGCCGGGGCGCGTCGGAAGGGCGGGGCGACCGCGCGGGCAAGGCCGGGGCGCGTCGGAAGGGCGGAACGAGCGCGCGGCAGGGCGGCGCGCAGTGCACGGCGGGCGCGAGTAGGTGAGCGCGGACGTGCGCGGTTCGAGCCCGGGTAACACGGCGCGCGCGGGTGACGACTGCTGCTGCTGCGGTGCCTGAGCGCGAGCGGGCGCAGCGACCTCTGCGACGGCGATGGACGGGCGTGCGAGCCGGCGCGACAGCCAGGCTCGGCGGCGGGCGGCAGGGCGAAGCGTGCGCGCATGCCCTGGCAGCGCGTGCTAGCTAGCCAGCTAGCCAGCCGCTGCGGACGAGCGCGGGCCGACCGGCGGCTGCGGCTGGCGAAGCGTGGCAGGGTGTGGGTGGCGAGCGCCCCGATGTGCGAGCGGCAGGCGCGAGCGCCCGGGCAGCTGCAGCCCCGGCGTGTCGGGCGGCATGGTGCGACAGGCGGCAAGCGGCACGGCCGCGGGAGCTGCATGTAGGGCATGGGCGAGGACGAAACGGGAAGGCCGCACGAGCTCTCTTGGAGGGCGCGGGCGGGGCGGGGAGGACGCAGGCGGGGCGAGTGCTCCTCGTCGACGCCGACGGCGGCCGTCTGTGAAGTGTTCGATGAAATGTCTAAGCAGGACACAACCGGACATATTTTAAGATGGGCGGCCGCGTTGGGCGTCTCGATGGTCGGACGATCGCATGCGGACACGCGTGTCCGTTTTTCTATCGCAAACGAACAAAATTCGGATAAAACGGACGTCCGTAGTTGGCCTAAGCCCATACCGTCCAAAAATGAAAACTCCGGAGACTACGATCGAGCAGTCCGCGAGGGTCGACGGAGGCGGGCGCAATGATTACGGCGGCCGATCTGCGGCCCGACAGGCCGACTCGTCTACCCCCGAACTGGGGGACCTGCCGGCTATTCTCCTGCACCCCGCCCATGCGCCGGGCCACGTGGTGGTGCGCCGGGGCCCGGTCCCTTTCCTGCTGCGTGGGCCATTCCACCCAGCAAGATACTACTACAACCGACGAAGTAGCTTTTGACATGACGAGTCGGGTCAAAGGCCGTGGGCCACGACCGCTAATTACACTCTCTTTTCTCTCGCTGCGTCCTTTCCTTCCTGCCTGGTGCACCTCCGGCCTCCGCTATGGCCACAACCTGGTGCCTGCATCTTATTGGCTGAGTGTGACGTGGGCTTTGCTTCTTCGTTCTTCAGTGTGAGCTAAAAGTAACTACAGCCGGAGTTCTTTTTTTTCAAACCTAATAAGTTTTTTTTCCGGCTCAACCGACCTTCTCAAATGCAGGGCCGCCTCTATTTTTCGAAAGGCCCCAGAGCGAACTCAACAACATGGCCCCATGTCCATATATGTGTATGTGTGTGAATAATACATAAACAAATATATATAAGTTCATTTGCATAATATTAAAAAGTAAACTTTCAACCATACATTTTTCGTTTTAGATAGCCATAAAAGTTGTTGGACAATGCCATATTACGATAGAAAGACTAAAAAGATAACAAAATAAAACTAAAATGATTACCTCAAATAGAAACCAAATTCAAGTGACTTCATCGACAACAATAATACTTCCATGCTTCACAAGAAATATTCTTGTACCATTTCTTGATGAAAGTCATTTAGAATAATATCAAGATCAACATTGTCCAAGATACCCTTCTCAATGCAGCACCATAGCCAAGCCACTCAATCTATCTTATAACATGGTTGACCTCCAACATTTTCTCGGTAGTTTGAGTTAGAGAATACAACGAATTAGAAGGCCCTAATCATGTACATTGAAATTAAGAAGAAAAGAGAATACAAAGAATTAGAAATTTATATGTCAGAACCCTAATCATGAACACTGAAATCAGGAATGGATGAATACATACCTGTGAAAGACTGGAGAAACTCACGGCCGCAGTCTCGCGGATTATGCACACGCTAAAACGATTTGACAATGACCCACGGTTGGTTCCTGGTCACGGTCTGAAGGTGCCGGACGGATGATGGCCGGGTCGCCGGCACGGTCGCATAGGCGCACGACGCAATACCAATCTGCCACTCGCAACGACAAAAACGAACAAGAATCATGATTCCCAATCCCGAGCGGCCGAGGGCGGTTGACGAAGACGAAGCGAACTATCAGATTAGATATTCGGATTGATTAACGCGTGCGGCTGTGCCTGGCGAGGCAGGCGACGGTTCACCTATCGCTAGCAGCAATTGGGCCTAGCCCATCTCCATCCCCCGTGCCTGGTTTCTTCCTTTAATTTTTTTCCCTGCCTAATTTTTCTGTTGGGCTATACTATAGATATATACAGATCATGGGCCCCCCTCCGGCCTGGGCCCTAGGCCCTGGGCCGTCGCCCCTCCGGCCATACACCAGGGTCGGCACTGCTCAAATGGTACCTATACATCCGGATTGAACGACATCCCTCATATCCAGCCCAAAGATGGACGACTATGAGCGGACCGGACGCGTTCGCCACGTTAGTCCAACCCACGCTGGCCAGCATCGGCCCAACCCTATCCCGACAAAAAAATACCCACCCGAACCAAACCCTACCTCGGTTTCTCACTCTTCGCTTTGCTCCACGCCATTTCCTATCCCCTCTCTGTCCCCTCCTCTCCCAGTGTCGAGCACCGGCAGCACCTCCGGCGGTGGATCCGGATGCGAGGATGATCCCGTCGATTGGGACGCCCCACCTGCAAGGCGGTGGCAGACGACAATAAGGAGCTCTCGTCAGCTCCGCCCCTGTCGCCCAGCGACGGAGTGCGGATGCTGGTGTCGGCTCGTCGCGCACCACGCGCTCCGCTGGCGCTAACCAACCCCTCCAACAGCTGATCCTCACAAAAATTGGTGAGTGCACGCACCACTGCAGATGCAGATGCCTGAATCCTAGGTGCATGCACCGAGAGGCAGTGGGCAAGGAAGAGGGCAGCGGCGGCTAAGGCAGATTCCTCCCGCCGGTCCCGTGTCTAGCCGACGGTCCACTTGAAAGAGCAGCTCCTTGCCATGATCCTCCCGCGCTCTTTCAGCACGGCTGAGTCCGATGTCCGTCGGCTCCGCCACAAGAATGGGACGGTGCACGGCTCTGCATCGAGCAATTGGAGCGTGAAGCGGTGGAGAAGGTAGCAACCACAGAGAAAGCCGTCCGCCTGGGGAAGCAACAGGAGCGCGCCGTCTGCCGAATAGGTGGCATGATCTCCTCCGCGTCTGGCGACTCTGACGACTGCAGCGATACCTCTCCTGCTGCCGACTCCTACATGGAGGGCTACGACCGGTCCGATGACAAAAAGGGTAAGGGGCCGACGAGGAAATGGTGATTTCCGACGCCCATGTCCGTCTCTATTTTAGTTTTTAGTTACTTTTCGCATATGCCGTGCATACCCCCCTGGGCGCGCCCTGTTGCCTTGTCGTCTCCTCGTTTGCCTTCTGGTCTCCTCCCGAAGCTTCTAGGGTCTCTCTTGTCCAGAAAAAATCATCAAAAAGTTTCGTAGCGCTTGGACTTCCTTTCGTACAGAATTCTTGGAAAACCAAAAATAGGCAAAAACAGCAACTAGCACTTTGCACTAGGTTAATAGGTTAGTCCCAAAAAATGATATATAATTGCATATAAAACATCCAAGGTTGATACTATAATAGCATGGAACAATCAAAAGTTATAGATATGTTGGAGACATATCAAGCATCCCCAGCTTAATTCCTGCTCATCCTCGGCTAGGTAAATGATAAAAACAGATTTTTTGATGTGGAATGCTACCTAACATGTTCGTCATGTAATCTTTCTTTTATGGTATGAATACTTAGATCCGAATGATTCAAAGCAATAGTTTATAATTTGACATAAAGACATCAATATTCAGGCATACTAACAAACAATCGTGTCTTTCAAAAAAATGCTAAACAACGCTATCGCTATAAGATCATATAGCCTTGTCATGCTCCATCTTCTTAACACAAAGTATAAATCATGCACTACCCTGGTATCAGCCAAGCAATTGGTTCATACTTTTTAACGCGCTTCAGCTTTTTCAACTTCCACGCAATACATGAGCGCAAGCCATCGATATAGCACTATGGGTGGAATAGAATGTGGTGGTAGAGATTAATTTGGAGAAGACAAAAAAGGAGAAAGTCTCACATTGACGCGGCTAATCAACGTTCTGTGGAGATGCCCATCAATTGATGTCAATGCAAGGAGTAGGGATTGCCATGCAACAGATGCACTAAGAGCTATAAGTGTATGAAAACTCAAAATAAAAACTAAGTGGGTGTGCATCCAACTTGCTTGCTCTAGAAGACCTCGGGCATTTGAGGAAGCCCATCATCGAAATAAACAAGCCAAGTTCTATAATGAAAAATTTCCACTAGTTATATGAAAGTGACTACATAGGAGACTCTCTATATGAAAAACATGGTGCTACTTTGAAGCACAAGTGTGGAAAAAGATAGTAACATTGCCCTTCTCTCTTTTTCTCTCATTTTTTGTGTGGACTCTTTTTGGCCTCTTTTTTTTATTTCCACACCGGGACAATGCTCTAATAATGAATAATGATAATCATCACACTTCTATTTACTTACAAGTCAAAATTATAACTCGATACTAGAACGAAATATGACTCTATATGAATGCCTCTGGCAGTGTACGAGGATGTGCAATGATCTAATGTAACATGTATAAAAAATGATGAACGTCGGCTGAGCCACAAATACTATGTCAGCTATATGATCACACAAAGCAATATGACAATGATGATGTGTGTCATAATAACAGAACAGTGGAAGTTGTGGCAATATATCTCGGAATGGCTATGAAAATGCCATAATAAGTAGGTATGGTGACTATTTTGAGGAAGATATAAGGAGGCTTATGTGTGATAGAGCGTATTATATCACGGGGTTTGGATGCACCGACGAAGTTTGCACCACATCTCAAGGTGATAAAGGGCCATGCACGACAGCGAAGACGCTAGCAAATAGCTGAAAGGTGAGAGTGCGTATAATTCATGGACTCACATTAGTCATAAAGAACTCACATACTTATTGCGAAAGTCTGTTAGCCCTCGAAGCAAAGTACTACTATGCATGCCCCTAGGGGGTAGGTCAGTAGGAGTTAACCATCGCGCGCCCCTCACCTTGACGAAAAGGAAGACACTCAATAATAAATCGTGCTCCAACTTCTTAGCATAACGAGAGACCATAAGTGCATGCTTCGGGAATCACAAACCTTAACACCAATATTTTTACTAAACCACAATCATTTACTAGTACCTCCCGCATATTACCATCTTATATCGCAAAACTATTGCAAGGAATCAAACTTATCATATTCAGTGATCTACATGAAAGTTTTTATTATATCCCTCTTGAATACCTATCATATTAGGACCAATTTCATAACCCATGAATATTGCCATTACTATTATCAAACTCTCAAAATAATATAAGTGAGGCATGAGAGTGTAACTATTTCTTTAAAATATAGCCACCGTCGTGCTCTAAAAGATATGAGTGAAGTACTAGAGCAACTGCCTAGCTCAAAAGATGTAAGTGAAGCCCAAAGAGTATTCTAACAAATAACGAATAAAATGTGTGTCCCTCTCAAAAGGTGTGTCCAGCAAAGATAATTGTGGCAAACTAAAAAGTAAAACAAAGCAAAGACTCATATAATACACGACGCTCCAAGCAAAACTCATATCATGTGATGAATAAAAATAGAGCTCCAAGTAATTTACTGATGGTTGGTAGAAGAAAGAGCGGATGCCATCCATGGCATCCCAAAGCTTAGAGTCTAGGGTGTCCTTGAATATTACCTTGGGGTGACTTGGGCATCCCAAGCTTAGGGTCTTGCCACTCCTTATTCCTTCATCCATCGCGATCTCACTTAGAACTTGAAAACTTCAGCACAGAAAACTCGTGCGATCCGTTAGAATAGCAAGCAAATCATAAAATTTAGGTACTGTTGTAAACCCATTCATATTTTATTATTGCATAATCCCTACTGTATTCTAACTTTACCATGACTTATACTGCCCGATACAATCCATAGATTCATTAAACCAAGCAGACTATGCAACGAAAACAGAATCTGTCAAAAACAGAACAGTCTGTATGATCTGGACAAACACAATACTTATGTAACTCCAAAAAAACTGAAAAATTAGAAAAACTTGGGAAATTTGTATATTAATCATTTATATAAATTTCAGAATTTTATCATGTTCCAGTGAATTTAGAAAATTCTGCTACTGAGCGCAAAAGTTTCTGTTTTTTCACAGAATCAAATCAACAATCAACCAAATCATCCCAAAGGCTTTAGTTGACACAAACACAAAATTAAACACAAAAACACAACCATAACAGTAGCATAATTGTGTGCACACACAAAAGCAGAAAACAAACAGGAAAAAATAAAGATAACAATTGGGTTGCCTCCCAACAAGCGCTATTGTTTTATGCCTCTAGCTAGGCGTAATGCATAGTTTCAAGTGTTGACATCCTTAGTTTCCAATTCCTCAATGAAACGACCATGTTTCCTAGGAGGCTTAGCATGAATATTTTTTATGACCACACTCCTAAGAACAAAATTAAGGAATTCATTCTCATAGATAGGTTCTTTTATTAAATCAATGAAGTCGGGATGAACACTAATCATTTTAAGATCCTCGTTCCCATTACTAGATGTGGTACCCTGTTCTTGGGAACATACATAAACTTGCAATTCTTACTAGGAGAAGTCCTCTCAATATTTTTAACGGAAGAAAGAACAGAACCCAAATTATTAATAACTTCTTCCAACTTATCAATCCTAGCTGACTTTGCTCTATTCTCTCATTAATTATTGATTCCTTCCCCTTTAGTACTTCAAAGTAGTTCCTACCTTTGATCCAAATTGAGTAATATGATTATGAACCTTTTTTATCTAGATTTTTAATATGCTCTATGGTAGGCATTTTATTTTCAATAGCTTCTAATCTTTGCATAACATGCTCCAAAGTCAATGTTGTTTCATTAATAATGATAGGTGGTGCTCCCACTAAATTTCCCATAGCATTGAAAGCATCCATAGGGCTACTCAAGAAATTCCCTCTGGTAATGATATCTAGCACAAAGCTATACCAAGTAGTTACACCCACATAAAAATTACGCAGAAGGATGGTAGTAGATTGCTTACGAGTTGATCTATTTTGAGCATCGGAAATTCTATACCAAGAATCTTTAAAATTCTCTCCTCCCTTTTGTTTAAAATTGAGAAGCTCATTTTCAGGGGCACATGTAACAAGAGAGGAACTAGCCATAATGGTAAAGCAAGCAAACACAAATATTTTTGTGTTTTTTTGTAAAACTATTTTAGAAGTGGGGGAGATGAAAACGAGAGGCAAATGGCAAACGAATGTACGAACAAGTAGTAGTTTATGCGAAGGTACTTGATAGGTTTTGGTGATGTCTCCCCTGCAACGGCGCCAGAAATTCTTCCTGCTACTTGTGAGCTACGCTGGGATTTCCTCGAAGAGGAGAGGATGATGCAGTACAGTAGAGATAAGTATTTTCCTTAGTTAAGAACCAAGGTTATCAATCCAGTAAGAGAACCATGCGAAACCTTGTTAACAGCACCTACACACAAAAGCGCAAATACTTGCACCCAACGCAATCAAGGGGATTGTCAATTCCCTTGGCGGTTATTTGCGAGGATCAAATTTGATAGTGATAGATAGATAAATAAAATAACGGTAAATAAATTGCAACAAGGATTTTTTGGATTTAATATATAATAAAAGTAGACCCGAGGGCCATAGTTTTCACTAGAGGCTTCTCTCTCGAACAAAAAGCATACGGTGGGTAAACAAATTACTGTTGGGCAATTGATAGAAAAGTGCATAGTTATGACGATATCCAAGGCAATGATCCTGTATATAGGCATCTTGTCCGAGACAAGTAGATCGACTCCTGCCTGCATCTACTACTATTACTCCACCATCGAATGCTATCCATCATGCATCTAGAGTATTAAGTTCATGAAAAACGAAGTGATGCAGACAAAGTAAATCCAACCATTATGAATAAACCCCATCATTTTCCCCTTAATGGCAACAATACAAATACGTGTCTTGTACCCTTCTGTTACTAGGATATAGAGCACCACAAGATTGAACCCATTACAAAGCACCTCTCCAATTACAAGATAAATCAATCTAGTTGGCCAAACCAAACGGATAAATCGGAGAGATATACAAAGCTATAATAATCATGCATAAAAGAATTCAGAGAAGACTCAATTAATATTCGTGAGTAATCTGATCATAAACCCACAATTCACCGGATCCCAACGAACACACAACAAAAGAAGATTACATCGAATAGATCTCCAAGAACATCGAGGAGAACATTGTATTAAAGATCAAAGAGAGAGAAGAACCATCTAGCTACTAGAAATGAACCCGTAGGTCTGTGGTAAACTACTCATACATCATTGGAAGGGCAGCAAGGTTGATGTAGAAGCCGTCAATAATTGATTCCCCCTCCGGCAGGGTGCCGGAAAAGGCCTCCAGATGGGATTGCGGAAGAACATAAGCTTGCGGCGTCGAAAAAAGCATTTTGGGTGGCTCCCTGTTGGTTTCCCGATTTTAGAGAATTTATAGAGGTGGAATTTAGTCAGACGGAGCCACGAGGGGCCCACAAGGCATCAGGGCTGTCAGCCCAATGGAAACCAGGGTACCACGGGCCACCAGCCTATGGCCCAGGAGGGGTCGCTTGGCCCAACTCGTAAGGGGGCCACCAATGGGCGCCGTGAGTCGACAACCTCGCGAGGGCTCCACCTCGCGAGGGGCTCTCTCCAGCGGAGGACCTCACAGTTTCAACCACCACCATGGGCTGCCTCGCGAGGCGCCCGCTCTTGAGGCTTCCCGAGGAGTCGTGCATGGCGGCGCCTCCCGCCACGTGGGTGACGTCCGCCGAGCAGGCGCCAGTCTGCGCGGCCAGGACAGTTTCCCCTTTGGTGCTAAGGGGGCAGCTGTGCCAACCTACCCCCAAAGCAAGTCCCAAGGGTTTCCCCTTTGGTGATAGAAGACCAAGACGGTGGCGCGGCAAGACGGAGATCATCATGGAGCCCCTGGCACATCATGGATTAACACCTTTTGCAGGCGAATACCACCTTTCGTCAGAGAAGCCTCGACGCTTGTCCCCTTTCGAATTGCCGCGCTGTGGTAGCCCTTCCCGCTCATATTTTCGGGGAAGAGGCCCAAGGCACATATATAAGGGGCCGGGCGGCCACCGTAGTGGGGATCGGTTCCTCACCTCCTTCCAAACCCTAGCGCCATTGCTAGCGCTCTTGAGCTCCGGCTCATCTTGTAGCTGCGGGAGTACTTTCCACAAGCAAAATACAATCAAGAAGGAGTAGGGTATTACACCGCAAGGTGGCCTGAACCTGGGTAAATCCCCGTGTCTTTGTCATGCCTAGCTCGTAGCCTCGTAGACGCAAAGCTAGGCCCCTAGAGCTCGAACCGGGGTTTTGGAGGATTTCCCGTAGCTCAGAATCAATCCCCCGACATTTAGCGCGCCAGGTTGGGGGCTTGGTTTTTGCGCCTCAAGCTTCAGCTCCGCCATGGCCGACGACCGCGCACACCGCGTCCAGCGCCGCGCCACCCGCGTCCAAACCGAGCCCATCGTCACCCCTCAATACGCCGCGCTCGCGTCGCCAACATGGGCACGAAGCCAAAGGCGGAGACCTCGTCTGAGCATCCCTCAGTCGGGCAGCACCGGCAGCAGCCACAGCAGCAGCTACCGCTGGCCCGCATGGTCACAGCGACCTCGCTCGCCCGCCGCGAACAGCCGGCCCAGCAGGTTGTGCTCCTCATGGCGCAGAAGCTGCTTCGCTACTGCCCCACCAACAACGGCTACGACGCCTGGCTCGGTCGCATCACCGAGCTCATCAACGTCACCGGCGATGCCCCGGCGCCATCTCGCTCCCTGCCGCCTCCGCCGTCGCGCGACGCACTAGTGCGTCACGTGGCGCCACCTCCACCTACTCTGCGCAATGATGGAGCACCACGCCACCATCGGGAGCGCTCGCCTCAACCGTCCCACGATTCCTCTCTGTCGCATGGCGACGACACGAGATGCTAGTGTTGGGGAACGTTGCATGGAAAACAAAAAAAATCTACGCACACGCAAGATCTATCCATGGATATGCATAGCTACGAGAGGGGGAGAGCATCTACATACCCTTGTAGATCACTAAGCGGAAGCGTTTATCAACGCGGTTGATGTAGTCGTACACCTTCACGATCCGTACCGATCAAGCACCGAACGCACGGCACCTCCGCGTTCAGCACACGTTCAGCTCGATGACGTCCTCGCCTTCTTGATCCAGCAAGAGGGGCGAAGTAGTAGATGAGTTCCGGCAGCACGATGGCGTGGTGACGGTGGTGGTGAAACTATTCTGCAGGGCTTCGCCAAGCACAAAGAATGTGGACGAAGGAGGAACAAGAACTAGAGGGAGAGGGGGCGCCGCACACGGCTTGGGGATTCATGGTGTGTGTTGCCCCCTCCCCTCCTCTCATATATATAGGTGGAGGGGGAGGAGGGGCGGCCCTAGGGTGCGCCCTAAGGGGGCCGGCGGCCGCCCTAGGCGCCTGCCCTAGCCGCGCCACCCCATCCTTCACTACAAAAAAAAAACCACTTCCGTGATGATACGTGTTTGTCACAGTAGGTCACATTTTCTATCATGCATGTACATACATGACGATTTTATGATAGAATCAAGATAGTCATACCTGTGCTTTCATAGAAGTGTTCCATGACAATACCAAAATTATCATCACGGAAGTGTCCACTTCCATGACGATAAATGGCGCGTCATGGAAGTGCTTTCGTCAAGGGTAACCGACACGTGGCATCCACCGTAACGGGTCGCCGTTAAGCTATCGGGTTCCGGTTTGGATCCGATAACCCGTTAACAGGCCGGACCAATGGGGATTTTCCACGTGTAAAATTCTCAATGGCCAGGGAACCACGTGTCGGCTCAGCATTGGGACATATGTCATCCACTCATTGGACGGGAGGCGCCTATGATACGTCGACACGTGGCACGGCCCAACAGAGGCCCATTCATGTGAAAAGGATGGCCCATATGACTTGGTCAAAAGGTAGCGGGCCGGCCCACGGAAAGCCTGTTAAGGGCCTATTCGCATATAGCCCATTTACAGCCCGCTAAATCATGGCCCGTTATGGCCTATCCGAATTGGGCCCAGTAGCGTCATCTGGGCCGTGCAATATGATTCCAGCCCGTTGTAACTTCTGGCCCATGTACGGCCCATGACATCTTTCGGCCCATACGAGGCCCTTTGTAACTCTGGGCCCATTAAAGGCCTGTGATCAAACTGGCCCATAATGAACAGTGTATCGCTTTACACCCATTAGTGGCCCATTATTCCGTTGGGCCGTTTCCAGCCTGTGTTACCTTTCGGCCTTCTAAGGGCCATTTATTCTTGGGCTCATTTCCAGCATTCAGTTACTTACGGTCCGTTACTGGCCTGTTCAGCTTGTGGGCCAAATTCAGCCCGTGGTTATAGTCAGCCCGTTTGTGGCCCGTGAACCCGTTGGGCTGTTTTCATAGCGTCATTAAATACGGCCCATTAACGACCCGTGATGCTTGTCGATAGAATTAAGCCCGTTATACATTTTGGCCTATTAACGGCCCGTTATGGTCGGGCCATAAACACACGATTTCCACTCTAGCCCGTTTACGGCCCATTTTGTGGACCGTTATTGGTCCATGAATAGTACGGCCCATGTTTAACCAATCGATCATACGGCCCGTAGAAGGTCCATTGATTATACGGCCCGTCGAGGGCCCATGGATCCTACGGCCCATAGGAGGCCCATGGTCACTACAACAGGTAGCAGGACCATGGTTATAACGGTCACAAACGGGCCGACTAGAAAAACACGGAAAAAGAACTACAGTGACTACAAGCAAACAACTAAACAAGACAATAAGGAAATAAATAAGCAAGCAACTAACGCTAGGCTATTACACATATTACATCCACTGGGCATCAAAGTTCACCATCAGTGCAAATATAGGGAACAAAGCAGCATATCACATACACTGGTTGTCAAAGTTGGCGACCAGTGCAAATAAACGCCGCAGCAAAACAAGTCCAGAACTGAAACCACTTCAGAAGAGCTCAAGAAACAATATCCTGGGTACCCAGCATGCTGGCAAGATGCTTAGCAAGCTTATTATGTTTCTCTTCTTTGGCGCTTAAATCCTCCAGCGCTTGCTGTTGCACCAGAAAGTATGCATCTGAATTCTGCAGGGACTTCCTCAGTCCTTCGGCTTCGTGTTGCAGCACATCTGATCGATGTCTTTCAACTTGAAGTTGAGACTCAAGAAGATGAACTGATTCAGACAGCGAGTTCGAAGAGCTTGTGCCAGCAGTAGTGGCCAGAACTCAAACACTACATCAAGACAGGACTTTGGGGTTGTCTCACTATCGTCAAGATAGTTTTTATCAACTTTCTTGGAGACCAACAGGGATGTCTCCCTATCTTGAACCTTATCTGCATTACTTCCTTTACCATTGCATAACGGGGTACTCTTCTCCAATATTTTGTCCACATTCTAAAAGAGAAACAAGCAGACACATCACAGGTTTACCATGTTGTATATGAAACTCATTTTGGTAAATCAGTTCAGTAGTAAAGTGGACAGGATAACAACATGAAACAAACATATATCTATGTACCATGGTCACTGTATGGTCTATATCATTCTAGTTTTTCTTGCCAAATCAAGATAGAGACACAGTTCAAATAATATCTGTTTAAGACAAAGCAGCATAGACAGAATATAACTGTGGGAAACTACACAACAATAACAACACTTGTAATGTGCATGACATGAGAACATAACTATTTATTCAATTGAAACTGAAATCAACATAGAGCAAGTTACAACAGCAAACCAGTTAAAGAAACAGGCTTAAAAAATACCTGTTGCGCCATTGGAGTTTCAATTCCATCCTTCAAATTTGAAAATAGTTGGTATGAGTAAATACAGTGATGCAAGAGCAAAGGAGTATGAACTATAGCTACAGAACCTGACCTGAGAACAATTCTTCTTCTGCTTTAAGCGTTGAGTTGGGGTTCGGAGTGGTGTTCCTCATGGTTTGGGCAGTGCAGTTGCCTTACTAACTGCTCGTGTTTGGGTGCTCTGTGGTGGAGACAGTGCTGTGTCAACTGGAACTGGGTTACTATCTGCTGGGGTTGGGGTTAGAATGGGTGTAGCTGGTTCTCTGTCCAACTGGGTAGGGGTACAATCTGCGAGAGTCTAGGTTATGTGTGGTGGGGCTGGTTCTTGGGCAAGTACAACCATGGTTCTATCTGCATCGACTGGTAGCACTATCTTTTCTGAAGACCATGTTGTTACTCCCTTAGATACTGCCATCACTCCCTCCAATTCAAATGGCTGATAAACAAGAAAAGTAATTGAATGTACAGATATTGTATGATAGACAGGTGCAATGGATAGTGGGGAATAAAAGAGGGCATGAAATAATTCACATTTATGTTGTCTAACCAAACAGGATAGCATGACACAATTTCACATATATGATGGCTAACTAAACAGGATAGCATGACACAATTTCACATATATGATGGCTAACTAAACAGGATAGAAAGACATAATTCAAAATATGATGACTATGTAAATAGGATGACATGATATAACTATATGATGTGTTTATTAAATAGGTTGGAATGCCATAATTCACATACATGCCACCTATGGAAAAATGATAGCATGATATAATTCACGGATAGAATGACATAATTCAAAATATGATGACTGTAAACACTAAACAGGATGAGATGATATAACTATATGATGTCTTTATTAAATGGATTGGCATGCCATAATTCAGATAGATGTTGTCTATGTAAACATGATGGCACGATATAATTCAAATATATGATTTATATATATACTAAGCAAGTAAGCAGATGGCAATCGCATATATGATGTAAAAACTAAGTAATGCAAGACAACATATGCATGATATGAGTAATATAACCCTGCCTAGTTTGAGCATAGACCTCAAGGGGAAATAGGACTGGTCATTTGTCTATGAATCCTCCTCTGAGGAGCTATCTTTAACCAGCAAGATGTCTGCTTCAGCAGGTAGCATTGTCTTCTCTGAAGACCTTGTTTTCACTCCAGATACTTCCATCACCGCTTCAAATGGCTGATGCACAGGAAGAGTAGTTGAATATACAAATGTTGTCGACAAATGGAATACGTAATACAAAAAAAGGGTAGCATGATATAATTCACATATATGATGATTGGCTAAACAGCATGGCATTGCATAATTCACATATATAATACCTTGCAACAAGATAGCATTGCATAATTCACATATATAATGTCTTGCAACAAGATGGCATTGCATAATTCACAGATATGGTAATTAGACACTAGACAGGTGGCATTCACACAAAGCATGTCTAAACTAAGCAAATGACATAACAATGCAAGACACCATACGCATGATATGAGCAACATAACCCTGCCAAGTTAGAGCATACACCTCGGGGGGGGGGGGGGGGGGGGGGGGGGAATAGGACTGGTCATCTGTCTCTGAATCCTCCTCTGAGGAGCTATCCGTAACCAGCGAGATATGCTCTTCGTCAGATAGCATTGTCTGCTCTGAAGACCTTGTTTTCACTCCAGATTTTTCCATCACCGTGTCAAATGGCTGATGCACACGAAGAGTAGTTGAATGTACTAACATTGTTGACAAATGTAATACGTAATGAAAAAAAAGGACGGCATGATATAATTCACATAGAAGATGACTGGCTAAGCAGGATGGCATTGCAAAATTCACATATATGATGCCAGGCTAAACAAGATGGCGTTGCATAATTCACATATACGATATAGAAACTAAACAGATGGCATTCACACAAAGCATGTCTAAACTAAGCAGCTGACATATTTGATGTATAAAGTAAGCAATGCAAGGCACCATATGGATGATATGACCAACATCAGCATGCCAAGTTAGAGCGAAGACCTCAGGGGGTAAATAGGAGTGGTCTGATCCTTCTGAATCCCCCTCGGAACAGTTATCTTCCTCTTGATTACAATCTGAAATGGGTGGAGGGGGGCTGCCTTTGCGCCCACCATGGAGCGACGTCTGCATGAAATTTTATTGCCACGCAAGGCTCGCCTCTTTTGCTCTACATGTTCAGTTCCATTGTGTACAATAACTGACATGCATAGGAATAAAACACAGTGAGATTATGTAAGGAGTGCATGCAGAAATCCAGAGTGATGGTAGCAACATGTGGATAGACCCAAAACCAATGATAGCAGGCAGATAATGGCTTTAGTTAAATAATACAGATAATGGCTTCTTTACTGTTTGTTTCTCACCCAACATGAAACTCATAGTAGACACCAGAGATTAACCAGATAGTAGACAGATACTATTGATTGCGGCCCTGATATGTACCCCACAACCATTTAAAAACTCAAGTTTGAGCATTAATTTGGAGCTGACTCAGAGTCTAATCGGTGAACAGGACGATAAAGTAGCATGTAATATTAAGCGATGCATAACGTAAGCAGACACGAAAGACTGCGACCTCTCTTGCAGACCCGTGTAGTCCTTAAGGTCATCTACTCAGTTGATGATGGTAATGCAGTTATCGTGGCTGCCGGCGACGGGAAGAAGATCTGAGGCGGCGAAAGACAGTCTGGAGGGCGGATCCCTGCTGTGGTGGACCCTTCTGTTGTTGGAGCAGCTGAGCTGGGATGGACGATGGCGCGGCAGGAGCGGGACAAACCACACGAGGTTTTCTTTGACAACTATCTGTAAGAGAAGTAATTCTGTAAGGGCTTGTTTGAATTGGATGATTCTAACAACGCAGGGATAGGAAATACACAGTAATAGGATAGGAATGCATGTGCAAAACAGAGAATTTAAAATCACAGGATTTCTGTCAATCTGGGTGTTTGGTTCACAGGAATTGGAAGGTCACAGGAATGCAAAGAAACATGGTCAAATTAAGTCAAAACACAAGAAAATGTACAGTTATAATGCTATTATGCTACTATCACTTAGTCTTGTTCTTCATGAATAGGAATTTGAAAAGGAGGGCCAAGTGGATATTAAAATTCCTATGGTTTTTCTTTGAAAGAGACACTAAAGGAACAAATCCTACAGTTTTTCTTTGCTCCATTCCTTTGAACCAAATGCATTAATAGTAGTACCATAGGAAACTTTCCAATTCCTATGTTTTTCCTTCACTTTTCCTTTCAACCACTGGCAATTCTAGTAGGCAGGCTTGAACAGGCAAAGCCTACACTCCAAAAATGTATTTGTGCTACTTGTACTAATTTGGACCCAGGCCACTGCCCTACTAACTCAACTCCCAGGCTCATCTACACATGCACAGCTCAAACGCGCAGAAATAAATAATGATGGCTTTCGAGAGAGTCCATCACGGATAGCTAAGTTGCCTGGTACCTCACTCCTTGTTATATAGGAGAAACTAATCGTATTTCACGTTACTACATGTACTCAGTGGACAATATATATAACATGTAGAGTAAAAAAGCTATGCAGCAAGTGTACAACCTCTTGGCGAAGCCATGTTGATCTCAGCATCATTGGGTTAGTCGCTGAGGATGCTGCGGCTGATGTGGCAGTCGGAGGAGGGGAAGAAGATCTTAGGCGCCTAGAGATGGAGCCAAGGGTACTGCTCCGCCCTGATGGAGGGTTTCGTCGTTGGAGCAGCTCTGATGAGGTGTACGATGGCGAGGCTGAAGCAGGACAAGAGAGACAACGTTAACCTGAAGTGGTATTCTAATAGCATCTCCGATAGATGATGTAAAATACATAACCAAAAAGTGCTAGATATAAAATGCGTCAGCGAGCTCATCTCTAAACTTAACTGTCGAAACTGAATTTAACTGTCGAAACTGAATTTTACTGTCGAAACTGAATTTTGCTGTCAAAACTGAATTTTACTGTCGAAACTGAACGCACTAGTAGCAGAAAAGCAGTGCACTAATAGTTTTGGCCGCTCGAGCACTAGTGGCAGAGTAGTAGTGATCTAAATCGTTAGCCGCTCCAGCAGGGACCGTACTACCACAGGGTAGCCGGGGCAGAGCAGCAGCGCCCAGAGCAGCAGCGCGTGCGAGAGCCGGGGCAGCTGGTCATGTAGCAGCATCTCGGGTAGCAGCAGCAGGAGCTCGAGCGAGAGCCGGAGCTGCTGCTCATGCAGTAGCAGCGCAAGCAAGAGTAGAGCAGCAGCAGCACCCAGAGCAGCAGCGCGTGCGAGAGCCGAGGCAGCTGGTCGTGTAGCAGCATCTCGGGTAGCAGCAGCAGGAGCTCGAGCGAGAGCCGGAGCTGCTGCTCGTGCAACAGCAGCGTGAGCAAGAGTAGAGCAGTAGCGCAAGCAAGAGCAAGAGCAGCAGCGCGAGCAAGAGCCAGAGAAGACCAGGCAGGGGACCGAGAGCAAGAGCAAGAGCAGCAGCGCAAGCAAGAGCCAGAGCAGACCAGGCAGGGGACCGTGAGCAAGAGCAGAGCAGCAGCGCGAGCGAGAGCCGAAGTAGCAGCAACAGGGTCAGCAGGAGCCGGAGCAGCAGCAGCAGCAACTCCGACTGATGTGGATGTCGCTGCGGAGGGAGCGACGCCGTGGAGGAAGTGGCCGGCGACGCCGCCGTAGATGGAGCCGCGCCATGGCGGCTCGGTACCGAGCGCCGGCAGCACCGTGAGACCGAATCAAGAAGAAAATGCAGCGATTAGTGTAGAACCTCTTTGGTGGCGCCGATTAGGCCTCAGCTTCATCCGAGGAATCGGTGACGGTGCTACTCTTTCGGTGGTGCAAGTGAAGACAGCGCTATGGGAATGGAGGTGGCGCAAAAGACGAGGTGAACGTCGGGGCAGCTCCTTGGAGGTGGAGGACGGGGTGGCTGAACCGGCGGGACGATGAGATCGACGACGGATCCTCATCCGGTGCGGTGGATGAGGGACGTCGAGCTGTTGCGGTGGACGATGTCGTCGGGGAAGAGGCTCCGGCTGGGTGGCGAACGGAGGAGGGTGTGGGGCTTCGCGGGTTTTTGCGGCCTCGGTGTACGAATGGGGGGTGGAGGGGATGGGAGGGGGAACCATGGATTAGGGACGCGCTTGTCCGAAATGTGGGTTAAGGTACGAAAGTAGCCCCACCGATTTGAACTAGGTGGTTTTTTCGGTTCAGGGGTATCCCGGGAATTTTGCGTGTCGGGATTTCGCAGGAGGTGGGAGTTTTCACGCGCGTTGTAATTTTGGGATAGCAAGGCGCGGGTTGAGATGGAGGGAATTTTAGGAGCACAACGAGACAAAGAGATATCTTAAAATTTCAGGATAATAAGGCGCGGGTTGAAATTTCCGGACAAGCCTAACGTATACTATACCAAATCAATTCGCACTTCCCTCGACGAAAAAACCAAAAAGAAATCAATTCGCACCACACAAGAGAGTCTAGTCCCGTTTTATTGTATGAGTTACTACAAATGCCATTCAAAACTTTGAATCCATGTTATGTTCAATTAAAATATTTCGCTACGTGTATAATGCATGCAACCTGCTACTCAAATGAACATTTTAGTGCATTCCAAACGTATATACTGCCGCTTCAATATGAACTAAATTTAAATTCATTTCTCTATTTGAATAAGATCTACAATCATGATTGTTGTCAAGTTAAACCATTTTAATTTGTTTCTTTATTTTAATAAGATCTACAATCATCATTATTGTCAAGTTAAACCATCATTTGTATATTATCTTCATAGCACACCACATGATTGCTGTCGAGTTAGATATGAACTATGTGTACTATATGAACTCGAACTCAATTTTTTGAATCCACTTTATGTTGGTTTCAAGTCACAGTACATTTCAAGCTCTAGCTAGATCTTCATAATCTAAACCGTGTCTCATATGTATAATGTGTTTATCACATAATGTATGGTGCCCCGCCCCCTACGCCTACAAGTATTTAGCTGTGAGTTGCAAACGCCACACATTATCACAAATTCAAATAAAATGTGAGATTGTTCAATATATAGTATGGTTTAGATTGTTCGATATTTAGTTGTGAGCTGCAAACGCCACACATTGTCACAAATTCAAATAAAATGTGAGATTGTTCGATATATAGTACGGTTTAGATTGTTCGATATTTAGCTGTGAGTTGCAAACGCCACGCATTATCACATTATAGTATAACATGTCCAAAACCACACCATGCGTATCACCGCTATATTCATGCATGCATAGGTTTATAACACCATGATCTCTTATTCAAATATATGAATCCACTTTCATATCGAATTATGATCTTTGTTAGTCTCTTACACCCACACAATCCTCTAACCTTTGTAGCTAGCACTAATTTTCTCTCGTGCATGCACACGCCCTCCTCGCCCTCCCCCTCCCTCAGCATTCTATCCATCACGCACATTTTTTTTCTTTAGGTCGTTCTCCCACAGTCTCCACAACTCCTTCTTTTTGACACACACCGATCGATAAACCTCTCTAGCGATGTCTGCCTACCACATACACACACACTTTTCATCTCCTCCTTTCTCTGTCCATGCATGCCTCGTGTCTCTCATACGGTCCCACACACGTGTAAACTCTCGCCCCTCTTTTCATCGATCTCACAATCGCACACTCCTCCCCCTATCTAGTAGGCCTCTCGCACAACTCCACCACCCCTCCGACACTCTACCTCTCTCTCTCTCTCTCTGTCCCAACCTATCTCCCGTCCCTCACTTATGTATGGATGTCGACCGATCTCCCTCAAGACATAGCTACGTCTCTCCTTCTCAACACATATACGAGTCGATCTACCTCTCTAGTTAGGCCCCACACACACACCGATACATTGAGCGCTCTAGTCATTTCTCCCTGCCATACACAAACTTGCCCTCTGCCCTCTGATGTTCCGGTAGGTAAGTCACCGTATATCTTTGACGTGCACACACACAATTTTGATGGCTCTCTTCATCGATCTCGCACCCACACACTTGATCCTCTCTTCGACTCTATCGATATCTATGACCCCTCCCTCTCTTCTCGTGGATCGCCCCCTCTATATATGATATAGATAGGCCTCTATTTCACACACACTGCATGTGTCACATTTTTGTTTGAGATATCATCGACACATATCCTCTAACCTTTGTAGCCAGCACTAACTTTCTCTCGTGCATGCACACGCCCTCCTCGCCCTCCCCCTCCCTCAGCATTCTATCCATCGTGCACATTCATTTTTTTCTTTAGGTCATTCTCCCACGGTCTCCAAAACTCCTTCTTTCCGACACACACCGATTGATAAACCTCTCTAGCAATGTCTGCCTACCACATACACACACACACTTTTCATCTCCTCCTTTCTCTGTCCATGCATGCCTCGTGTCTCTCATACGGTCCCACACACATGAAAACTCTCGCCCCTCTTTTCATCGATCTCACAATCGCACACTCCTCCCCCCTATCTAATAGGCCTCTCGCACCACCTCCTAGCTCCATCCCTCTCTCTCTATCCGTCTCTCTGGGCCTTATTTGCCTCTAACAAATGGATGTACACCAACCGATCTCCCACTATACATATAGCTAGCTAGGTCGTTTATAACTCATTTACCTCATTAGTTATGTCTCTCCCTTCCTCCGACACACAACAATTGATCTACCGATCTAGTTAGGTCAGCTTACCAAACACATATGGTCCCCTTCATGATCCATGCATGCCTCCCGACACATCATTCACGCACACGCACACACAGAAACACATCCCCTCTCTTCTTGATATTGCAGTTGTACCCTCAGTTTGTCTAGTAGGCCTCTCCCACCATCTCCGAGAAGCAACTTCACCACCCCTTCGACACTCTACCTCTCTCTCTCTCCCAACCTATTTCCCGTCCTTCACTTATGTATGGATGTCGACCAATCTCCCTCAAGACATAGCTAGGTCTCTCCTTCTCAACACATATACGAGTCGATCTACCTCTCTAGTTAGGTCTCTGCCTCCCCCCTCCCCCCCCACACACACCGATACATCGAGCGCTCTAGTCATGTCTCCCTGCCACACACAAACTTGCCCTCTGCCCTCTGACATTCCGGTAGGTCAGTCTCCCTATATCTTTGACATCCACACACACAATTTCGATGGCTCTCTTCATCGATCTCGCACCCACACACTTAATCCTCTCTTCGACTCTATCGATATCTATGACCCCTCCCTCTCTTCTCGTAGATCGCCCCCTCTATATATGATATAGATAGGCCTCTATTTCACACACATTGCATGTGTCACATTTTTGTTTGAGATATCATCGACACATATTCCCACAAATACATTCACGAAATCACCCCCCCCCCATAACAAAAAACACTCACGAACGCACACGCCATCTCTCTAGGTTTGTATCTCTCTCACACACAGCCACGTAGGTGGGTGACGTGCATGAAGAGAAGAGGTGCACGCACGGCGCACGTACTCCCGTCTCTTTCCCAACCACACCCGCGCGGGTACATGGTGGAGCTCATTTCTGTACGAAAAGACAGCCCACATGGTAATTTGACACGTGTACTGGTTGTCCACTTGATGGAGGATTGTGTACCACGGGTGAACAAACAAATTGCGACTTGATGTGTTATTTAAAAAAAGAGGCAAACCATGTGGGGCCTACCTTAGAGGCAATGCTCTATACACTGGAGATGCTCTGTACTACTTTTGATGTGTCCCGTCAACTCGCAGAACAAGGAGAAGCTTGCTTAGTACGCCCTCTCCCCCGCCCACGGGCGCGGTGGCTCGCTGAGTCACAGGACGAGGAGAAGTTTTCTTACTACGCCTACACCTGCTCCCTCGCCCACGAGCGCGGTGGCTCGCAGGACGAGGAGAAAACTTGACTACTCCCTCCGTTACACGTATATACTCCTCGTCCCTACCTTGGTTAGAGTGATTATCATATTGTTTGAAATATATGTCTTTTAGCAGATTTCAATATGAACTACTAGTACATACTCCAAACACTGATGTATATAGACGTATTTTAGAGTGTAGATTCACTCATTTTGCCCCGTATGTAGTCCATATTGAAACGGACGTAGTAGTACGCACTCTCCCTCGCCCCTCGCCCCTCGCCCCTCGACCCTCGCCCACGAGGTGGACGTGCAGCAATTCATTCGGTCTCAGATAGCCAGAACCATATATTGTAGTACCATCATTGCTCGACTTCCCGAAGAGGCGAAGAGCCAAGCGCAAGGTTAATATTTTTTGAAATGCCAAGCGCAAGGTGTATAGGAGAACGAGTAGTAGTAGTACTAGTAGTACGTACTATATGAGGAAGAAGGCAACAAGAATGTATGTTTTGCATGCCAGTCTCTTCTTACAAGACGTGCTAGACCTAGTGGACATCATTGTTGTTGCAATGGGAGTATCATAGATGGCACAATTCAGAGTGGTGGGCAGAGGGAATAATATTCGGAGCTGCTTAAGAAGTCCCATCGAAAGGAATAGCCATCCTCTACACGTGCTCCTATGTAAAATGAGTAAATGAGACAAATTAAAAGAGAAAGAGACAAAGTAAAAAAAATCACCAGCCTTAGAGCCAGCCCTATTGAATGATATTTCTACGTCGTGATTGACATGGCTATATTATAAACCATGCTGTGGAGGTAGCAGCGGATTTTTATTTATTTGTGGAGGTAGCAGCGGATGGATATTCAACGAGGAGTGAAATGATGGCTGTTTCCTTGGTCAAACATAGAGAAAGGTGGGCCTCGTGATTTGACGGCTCATTAGTCATTATTACTGCCTATACTCTTTGCCCATATAATAACCGCGTGGTAGAGTAGTTGGCTATACTTTTAATAACCATGCTCGAAGAGAAGAGGTGCACGCACCCACGCACGTAGCACTCTTTGCGTCTTCCCCAACCACACACGTGACACGGTGGAGCTCTTTTCTGTACGATGATGCAGCCCACGTGATAATTTGATGCGTCTAGTAGTAGTTACTCACTTAATGGGGAGTCGGGAACCACGCATGAACGGTGCCGCGTTATTTATAAATAAAGTTTTTTTTCTTCAGTGGCACGTACGCAATATAAATATGTTCATATGGAGAGAAAAGAAACCGCTCCACTATATACATAGCCAGGAGCCTACACGGTTGCTTGCTGGGGTTGCTCTCTTCACACTCTCATGCACAAAACGACTGTGGCCACATCTCTAACATCCGGGCGGATCACGTCCGCCGGGGGAAGGGGTGGATGCTTTGTGTAGATGCGGTCACCGTCGGCGAAAATCCACTGTCGGCGCGTCCCGATCAGGGGTCCCCGCCGTTCTCTCTCACAAAGCTGGTGCGGTTGCCTTCGTCCCTTGCTCATTGCCGCGTCGTGGGCAGTTGCCACCTCCCGCCGCCCTCCTTTAAGCTAGCTACATCCCGACATCCCTCGGGTACAACTTCCTTTACAGCCGGCTTGCACCACTGCCCCAGCTGCCCACATCGCTCCATGTGGATATTTCTCTACTTCTTTGCCCCGCACGTACCTCTACTGGATTCTACTGTATTTGTGATGAGTTTATGTCTCATCAACTAGTCCCACTAGTCTTATTCTAATCACGCTTCTTCAATTTCTTTGCCACAGGGATGCTCAGCTTGATTTTAGTGAAATTGCACAAAATGATCCGATGGTCAAAGGGTTGCAAACTTCATTTCTTCGGAAGGTTCAACGTCGCCAGCAAATTAAAGCCTGGTTAGGGTTTAGGGTTCAAGGCCTAGGGACTGCATGGATCATTTTTTTCTTTAGCTGTCTCTGTTCCAAAATAAGTGTCAACTTTAGTAGTACAACTTTGTACTAAAGTTGACATAAAGTTGAGACATTTATTTTGGAACGGAGGGAGTACATATTGGCTATGATTTGTGAACTATTGAGATGCAATAGCATGCATGCTAGTCTCCTTTGTATTTGATGGAATGTTGCAATGGGGCAACCTTGGACGCAAGATACATAAAACAGAAGCTGGAAGCTACATAGCATTGTACAAATTTTACCCGCAAAAAAAAGCATTGTACAAATTTATCTCGCTGAGAAATTACAGTATGTACTATGTACTAAAGAGTTAGGTGTCGCACGGTGTCCAAAAAATATGGTGATAGTGTGAGGTGGGCCATGTAATCACTGAGCTGCCGTGTTTTCGCTGCTTTCGCACTCCTCCGCTGTAAGAGTGGAGAAAATTGTAAAGAGTGGAGACACTCTCTACCTCCTTTCGCCGAAACATGGGACATCCAGCATCCGGTGCATGTGTCATGCACCAAAGTAAAGTGTACAGTGCAACTGAGACTTAGCACGCTCGTACCACCTCAGTAATAATGACCAATGAGCCGTCAAATCACATAGACCCGGCAGTAAGTTGGACGGACGAAGCAACCATCACTCTTCGTTGAATCCGCTTCTCCCTTCAACGCAGGCGCCATTGAGAGGTCGCATTCTATCCATCAGATATGGCGCCTGCGGGTATCCTTTTGCGAAATTGCCATAGTTTGCTTTCTATCCATCAGATATAGATCGGACGGTCTGTATTGCAAGATGGCAGGCACACCATCATCGCCAACTCGGTTTTTTATAAGAACTAGCAAGATGCCCATGCGTTGCACGGAACATCAAGATGCATTTGTATGAGTAGTTTATCTCGTGGGAGAAAAGGATGAACGAGGGAAGGCCTTATTTGCAAATGTGGAGAGGGGTGTGGGTATCTTTTTGCAAAATTGCCATAGTTTCCTTCCTATCCGTCAGATATAAATTGGACGGCCTATATTGCAGGATGGCAGGCACACTGTTTTTTATAAGAGTGTATATATATATATATATATATATATAAAAAGATAATAGAGAGTAGAGAAGTAGGGAGTAGAGATACGCTGCAGCCTCAGCGCTTGTTTTATAGGGTTTGCTCTCTGCACACACTCTCCACTATATATATACACGCTGGAGCCTCATTGCTTGCAGTTGCTCTCTTCACACTCTCACCCTCTCCAGATCTAAACAAGACTGTTGGCCTCTCTCCCCTCACTGTTGGTCAAAGAGCCGGCAGCATCCCGTCCACCGGGGAAGGGAAGGAGGCTTAACACTGTCGCCGTCAGCGAGGGAGGGAATCCACTACCAGCGCCGCTGTTCTCTTTCACCCAGCGGTGGCGCGGGAGGGCCTTCAACCCCTTCTTCCTCCCTGCCGTACATAGTGTGGGTAGATTGGCCTCTGGCCGCCCATTGAGCCACACCCCGGGAACCTTAAGGTATAATTTACTTAATCCACATGCATTGCTCTAGCTGCATGTGGATTTTTTTTGCTTCTGCACTCGAATCTAGGTGTTGGATCAAACAGGAAAGTAGTGGGGAAAGTTGTATAGCATGAATCTAGGACGTGGTTCAAAGAGGAAAGGAAGGGGGAAAGTAGTACAGACTGGCTATCCAACACCTACGTTGGTCGAAAAGGGAAAACAATGACAAACGTAGTACACACATCTGTAACGAACTGATCTTTCTGTGTGTGGGCGGCAAGGCTGTAGAGTTTGAGCAGGACTAGATTTGCTGCCCTCACATAGGGAAAGGTGTCTAAAGATAACAAAACTGGGACCAACACAAATATGCTCCTTGGTTGTTTGTTCTTTGTTGCAACAGACTGTGCATCACCCCTTTACACATTGGTAGATGCACATGGTGCTGGTGCGTCCACTATCTCGTACAACTCTTTAGCTGTTGTTAATCTAATAATGCCACTGGAAAATTGATGCAATGCCACAGTTAAAAGCAAATTTTATGTTTAACGATTTTTTTGTTAATATAATCTCTCCGTTAATATGAATCAATGCCATTGTTTGAGAAATGCTACTGTCTTGCTTTCTTTTCCATTTAGATAAGTTAGATGCTTCTTTTTGTGGGCTTCTGTGTCATCCCCCGTTATTGACCAGTAATTTTTTCCTTTGCACCTCTGTGTAAACGGGGTTATCTACTTCACCTCGTTGTTATTGCGACCTTTTGTTGCACTGCACATAACACTTTTGTTTTAAGAGTGTTTTGTGCAGTTCAACCAAAATGTCACACCGACAACGTTGCTTGATTGCTTAATCTTAGTGGAACTGCACAAGAGGAGATCTGACTGCCTATCCGTGTTGGCAAATTTGTTTCAGATCTTCATCTTGTGATTTGTTTGAATTCCGCGTCATGAGAGGTCAGTACTGGCCTTCTTCCACATGATTGTGCAGTGTGCTTTCATATGTTGTGCTACTTATATGGTAATGTTGCTTAATTTTAGTGAACTGCACAAAAGGAGACCAGACTTCCAATCTATATGTGCACCGTAATATCCCATTGAGGTAAGATAATGATATTTCGCAACTGTTGGCCTGTATTTTGCTACTGTCATCAGAAAAGTAATGTTGTTGTTTAGTGCTATACTTGTGCTCCCTAATTGACATGCCAAATCTTACATTGAAGGCGAAGCTTGTCTGTTATTGAACCAAGTGATGAAGGGGAAGAACAAGCGAAAGAAGAACAAAAATCAACTCCCGGTGCTGTAATGAAGCACTGGAACTGTGATGACACAAGTAATGATATAGTTTTACATCTTAATTTATTGCTAGGGTTGGAACGAGCAATTGTTTTGCCACTTTGATTTGATGTCACTCTTAATGTAATATGTAATTATCTCTACTTGTGCAAACAGGGATCTTGTTTGAAGATAACATATATTTTAGTGGAACCGCACAAGAAGATGTTGGAAACATTAAACTAATCGAGGAGTTTATAGTAAGCATGGCAACCACAGTAGATAATAACGGATGGTTCCAGAGAAGAGCTTCATCTGCATGCTCTACACAATAAGCCTCCTGACAAAGGTTGGTACCGGCCCATGGATTTCATCCATATGATTGAGCTTTGTCATCTCTATTGGTGTTGTGCCACTGTTTAGCTACTGTCATGAGAAAGTGGTATTGTTTCGCATGTTAATCTAAGGCTGCTAATAAATTGAGGCACCGGTTTGCCATCGTTATAGCCACTGATAAAATTAAGTAATAATACAGTTCAAGTTGAGCTGTTGTGTTTGGTATCATATCATTTCCTATGAGGATAATGAGGATGCATCTCTTTGTGACTATACATTTCATCGGTTACTCCCATTGTTAATGTAATGTCTGTTTTAAATATTTCCATTCCTTTTTTTGAGCAAACAGGGATGCTAGCATTTAGTTGTTCTCTTGTCTTTGCACAACAGGATAATCCTCCTCTGAAGAAGAATATGGAGTACGTGAAGTGCCTAGTTCCGATTATGCCAGGATGAAGAAGCCAAGCCCTTCTCTTCTTATCAGAAGGAGTAGTTGAAGGATGGTTACATTACTGCCCACAAGAACAAACTAACTTCAGCTCAGAAGGACTCACAGATCTCCATCTTTGTTGCTGTGATGGCCAATACAATGTTGTTTTAGGATTCTTTCCGGTGAGTTCCATTTCACAATCGAATGTTCTCGAAAGATGGAGAACATTACTTGGACCCGAGCGGCGGCGACCTACCGTGTTCATTTCCGGTGAGTTCCATTTTAAATGTGTGCTCTGCATGGATCATGTAGGTGCATGTTTAAACTGTAGATTCATAACTGTAAATTCATAATACAGTTTGCTTTATACTAATCACTTCTTTTGTATTTATGCAAACAGGGATGCTCAGCTTGATTTCAATGGGAACTGCACAAAATGTTCTGATGGTTCGTGCCCTCCATTATACTTCATCGATCATGCACAATACATCGAATGTTCTCGAATCATTCATTTCCACCTCCAGCCACAAAATTAGCTACAAGAAAGGCGGCCCGATATGTTCAAGGCATTGCAACATATGAAGGCACGCGAAGTTGGTTGATTTTAGTGGAGAACTACACAAAAATAACTGGTTTATTTAGCACGAGGTGACATGTCAATGTGCAAACTGATGGCAAACCCCGCCCATTCCACAATCATAGGCATTTGATATTTTGGAATGGGAAAACCTTGTCAAAGTTTGCTCAGTGATGTCGCAAAGACACACATTTGATATTTTGGAATGGGACAACCTTGTCAAATTTTGCTCATTGATGTTAGCAAGAAGACATGCGTTTGATATTTTCGAATGGGACGCCCTTTGCCGTCAGCAGCATCGATCAATTTTTCTTTATTCTTTAGTTGTGAAGTAAATATTGGCTCTGACATGTGAATCATTAAGATGCATAATCATCAATTGTTTTGAATGTTCTCTATGAATTGCTAGGCCTGTGAGTTTGATTGCAATGTACAGGCACGCTAAAAAGATGCTAAAACTTTCTGTACATGTGAAATTGCTGCAAACGAGGTGATCACCGTGCGTCCTAAGAATAATGCTAGTACGTATTGTTTTGCATGTTCATCTAATGCCAGTGATACAAGAATTTGAACTAATCGAACTAAATTCGTTCATACACGGCCGGATTTCATAACATGCCGGATTTCATTACATTTCATACATTCTTCAACTAAAAAGGGGTGCGCTGGAGGTATAATTAATTAACCTAATCTATGATCTCCGGCGCCCATTTCCCGTGTCCGACTGAGCCGAACAGAAGCTTCTTCTCCAGCTCAGCTCTCCGACTCCACGTCGCCGCCAAGCAGCTAATCGGCCATCAATGTTCAACCCGCCAAGCTTGGCTTCAACCGGAGGGTAGCACCGGTGGCATTACTTAGACCCGAGTGGCGGCGACCTACCGTGTTCTACTCTTCCTCATTTTCTGTGTGGCACGGCCTTGTTGGCAGCGGGGCAGGGCCTCGACGGAGCCAGCGATGTCCTCTGTCTCGTTGCCGGCGGGGCGGCGCCTTGGCGGAGCGAGGGAAATCCTCCCCCTCATTGCCGGCAGGGCGGGGCCTCGGCGGAGCCGGTGATGTCCTCTGCCTCGTTGTTGGCAGGGCGGGGCCTCGATGGAGCAGGGCCTCGCCGAAGCCGGCGAAGCCCTCCGCCTCGGTGCCAGCGGGGCGGGGCCTCGGCGGAGCCGGCATTGTCCTCCACCTCGTCATCGGTCTCGCCAAACAACGCCTCGCCCGCTTCATCGCCCTCATTGTAGGCGGCCGCAACCTCCACCACCCGCATGCGGTAACGCCAGTGCGCGAGGCGGCTCTCGCGGGCGGAGCAGAACGACTCGAGCAGCGCCTCCTGCTCTGCCCGCTCCGCGGCGATCTGCTCCTCCGCCTGTAGGTGCTCCTGGAGGACATGGTGGTTGTAGGCGGCGTCGGCCTGCGCCTCTCGGAACTGCTCCTCACGCTTCTGCCTCACCATGTCCATGTATTGGGCACGGGCCTCGCTGATGGTCATGGTGCAATGCACCAGCGAGGATGGCGCGCAGGAGGGGGTTGGCGCCGGACCGTCAACTACCACGTTCTCCATTGGGACGTCGTCGTCCTCCGGCTGCCTGCCGGCCAGCCAGTCGGCAGCAATGGCTGCCATCTCCTTCTGGTCCGTCGTACACCCGTCCCGAAGAGCGCTGGCGCGCGAGGAAGCCATGGTGGGAGTGGTGTGGACAGGAGAAAGGGAACGGAGGCGGATGACTGTGGCTATGGCCGGCGCAGCAGTTTATATAGCAATGGTGGGCGGCAGAGGGACGGACAGGTGGCGCCGGAGTAGCCGCCTCGGCAACCGCGTATCATTAATGTGGGTGGCAGACGGACAGACGGACGACACTTGTGTCATTTGAACGCGGAGCAATCACCTGCACCGGGAAGCGGCGCGGGCGGCGCTGACCATTTCGGGCGGAAAGCGCGAGCGGGCGAGGGAGGGGGTCTGGGTGGGCTAGGGCAGTCAGACTCGTGCTTGGCAGCGGTCCGGTCCAGCAGCCGGACATGCTGGCTCGCCAGCGAGCTCGCCGAGCTCAACGACGACAATAAGACGATGGACGTGGCTTCCGACCAGGAGCCGGCGCCACCGCCCAAGCCGGTTCATGCCGTGTACACCATAGAACAGGGGCGGCCACACTTCAACGCCCTAATGGCGGAAGAGCTACCAGCGCAGGAGGGCATGTGCTGCAACCTCTGTCTCCTTAACGAGCACCGGCTCGCGGAAGGACGAATCGCCGGCGAACAAGGGAACGACAATGCCGTCGCGGACATGTGGCCCTATGATCCTGGCTTCCTGAATGAGCAGCGGGCGCTATATCAGACCATCCGTAGGGCCCGCGAGGCCCTCTCCATCGTCCTTCGAGTTGTTGAGCTCGTCGTGACACCACCGTCTCGCGTTGTCAACATGGTCAACGAACATGAGGAATCAGGAGATGACTTTACTTGGAGAGGATGACAGTGGGGACCCACCAGGGCCATAGCCGCACGTACGCAAGTGCCTCCTTATTATATACAACTATTTTTTTTGCTTCCTCCTGGTTTCCTGACATCACGGTCCCACACCATTGTCAACCTATATAGTCAATAAATGAGAGAATTGCACAAGGAGCGGCCGACAGCTGGGACCCAGCAGCTCGAGCAGTATTTGTGTTTTTGAGGTGTGAGCAGAGTTTTTCTTGAGCGATGTTTTTGTTGTAGTTCAGAGGAGCAAGGAGAGCCGACAACTGGGCGGGCTGTGGCCCGTCTAGCCGAGGCTATTATTTTATGCCGACCAAATATCCAGCCCAGATATTAATTTTTTTCAAGGTGAAAATGGCTAGCCCAGCTATACTTTTTTTTGAGGAATACCCAGCCCAGGTCAATTCGTTATTCTCCGCCCCGCTGGGCTGCAAATCATTCCTAGGAGGGATGCATTAGGCTTAACAAGAAAATGGGCTTTAAGAAATAATAAATGGGATGTAATTATAAAGACTGGGCTGTAACTATAAAAAAATGGACCAAACAGGTAATTAGTTAAAAAAAAATTATTTTGGATTTTGAAAATTTTAATTTCATTACTTGTTGCACGCGCAATATTTCGTTGGATTTTTACCTAATAAAAATTTCTTTTGAAATTATATTTAATCTGACTCAAAATTTCGAGATAAAAATATTTCGGATCCCATCAAAATGTGGGAAATTTTATTGAATTCTGTTTTGAGCTGTTGGTTGAAATTATTAATCGTTGTCCTGGCTAGAAAATGGGCTGTAATTTTAACAAACTGTAAATGGGCTGTAGTAAATTCCATTAGAATTTAAAAATGGGTTATACATTATTACAAATCACAAATGGGCTATATGTTCTCACACACTTGTGGGCCTACTAAGTTGATGCGTACGCAAGTCTTCGTCAACTTATAGTCAACACACGATTCTAGCAGCAGTGGCCGTTGGATGTCCATCCAACGGATGTCGTGCTTCTTCAATCTCGGATATTCTTGCTTCAGCCGCCCAAACCACCGCCGGCGGTACTGCCTGCTACCGCCTCCCTTGGTCGGCCGTGCTGTCGCGCATGACTCACCAGCCTACCCTACTCCCATCGCCGTCTAGGCCATTCCTCTACTCACCAACACCTCCTGTTATTCTCCAGCGACGGCAGCCTCACACCGCAGCCGAACCAGTGAACCCTCGTACTCCCCTCCGTGTGGGCATCCACCTGCCTCGTCTTCCCAGGCTCCACGTCATTTCCTTCCTAGGCCTCGCCGCCGTCCACCGCAATAGTGCTATCCGCGCGGCGTGGTCAACGAACGACAACCATCGGAAGAGGACTCTATGAGGTGAGGTTGACAGATGGACCCACCAGCTACATCTTCGCACGCAAGGAAGTGCGTCCATATTATGGGCAAAAAAATGATTCTTCCCCTTGACAGCTGGGACCCACCAGCTATATCTTCGCACGCAAGGAAGTGCGTCCTTATCCTCCCTGACAGCTGGGACCCACCCGGTCGAAGCGTACGTAGTGTTTTCTGTCTGGTCATGAATGTGTACGTACATACTGGTCGATCGATCTCTCTGCAACGATGAACCTTGGCCGAGCAAGCAGCAGCACGTGTAGTAGTAGAGCCCCTGACGTAGCAGTTCAGGCAGTCCCTTCTAAACCGTGTACACGTACTTACATCCACATGCCAAAAAATACGGCCAAGTACGTACATATGGGCGGGGTCTCGAACGCCTAGCTACTCGCGCATACGTACGGCCAGGGCACGTGTACATGGAGAGGCAATGGACGGCAACAATGGCGTCCTGTTCATCGGAAGCCAACCGGCTGGGTTGGAACGGAGAAACTGCGTCGTGTTCGTCGAGAGGCAACGGAATGCGTCGTGTTCATCGGGAGCCAACCGGCTTGGATGGAACAGCCGAAACGAGGTCCGACGTACCGCAGAACGGAGGAAACGGCCTTCTGTTCGACCGCGTACGGTCGAAATGGGGTCCTGTTCATCGGGAAGGGTCTGGCATACCGCAAAACGGAGGAAACGGACTTCTATTTGAGTGCCTACGGTCAAAACGGGGTCCTGTTCATCGGGAGGGGTGTGGCGTACCGCAAAACAGAGGAAACAGACTTCTGTTGGAGCGCCTACGGTCAAAACGAGGTCCTATTCATCCACCGTCTACTGCCTCGCTCCAGCCTCCATGGGCTATTGTTCATCCACCGTCAACTTCCTCCAGCCTCCACCAGCTATTGTTTATCCACGGGCTACTGTTCATCCAGCCTCCACCGGCTACTGTTCATAGAGCCTCCACGGGGTCCTGTTCATCCACCCCCAACCGGCTGGGGTGCGGGCGTGCGGCGGCCTCCTCGGGGTCTTGTTCATCCAGCGGCAACGGCCTACTACCACGGGGTCCTGTTCATCCAACCTCCACCGGGAACTGTTCATCCACAGCCAACCAACCGGCTCGACTCATTCTACGTATCGCGTGCATGGTAGCAACGGTCACTGTTCATCGAGAGGCAACCCACCACCGTCTGGCTACATCTCGCACGGAGGCTCGACCGGCTTCAGTAAGCAGCAGCAGTGATCGATCGCTCGGGTTCAGTTAGCAGCAGCAGCAGCGAAGGAATCGCTCGGGTTCAGTCAGCAGCGAATGAATCGCTCGGGTTCAGTTAACAACCAAGGGATCGATCGCTCGGGTTCAGTTAGCCAACGCCTCGCACACATGCGCGTACACGAGAGAAACACGCAAACCTCCGTGCATCGCTCGGCCCCGACCACCCACCGTAACCGGGAACTCCCCGAAATTTTCCTCGCCCTTGCTTCTACCACAATTTTTTCCGTCATGGACTGCCCAAAGAATGTCATGCAGGTGCGTCCCCGGCCCGCCCAGGACGAAAAGCCCATTTTCTGTCATGATTTTTTGTCATAGAAGTAGGAGCCACCACATCTATGATGATACGTGCTTTTGTTATAATTATCGTCATAGAAGTGTCATAAGCATGATAGAAAAAAATTTCGTTCGGGCCAAAATGTCACGGATGTGTCTTTTTTTTCTAGTGCTTCTTTGGCATGTGGGGGGGGGGGAAGGAAAGGGGGGGCGGCTGCCCTAGGGTGCCTCCCCTTCCCTTTCTCCCTTGTGTGGAGAAAGGCGGGAGGGGGCTAGCCCCTCCCCATTCCTTTACAGGGCCGGCGGCCAGGATGGGGGCGCACCAGCCCCCTGTGGGCTGGTGTGCTCCCCTCCCCTTGGCTCGTTAGGCCCAATAACTTCCCGTGGCCTTCCAGAACCCCTTCCGGTGATCCGACAATACTCCGGTGCATTCCGAAACCCTTCCAGAGACCAAATACTATCATCCTATATATCAATCTTTATATCCAGACCATTTCGGAGCCCCTCGTCATGTCTGTGATCTCATCTGGGACTCCGAACAACATTCGGTCACCAACTCACATAACTAATATAATACTATATGGTCAACGAACGTTAAGCGTGCGGACCCTATGGGTTCGAGAATGATGTAGACATGATCGAGACGCTTCTCCGGTCAATAACCAATAGCGGGACCTGGATGTCCATATTGGTTCCTACATATTCTACGAAGATCCCTATCAGTCGAACCTTTATCACAACATACGTAGTTCCCTTTGTCTGTCGGTATGTTACTTGCCCGAGATTCGATCGTCGGTATCTCCATACCTAGTTCAATCTTGTTACCGGCAAGTCTCTTTACTTGTTCCGTAATACATCATCTTGCAACTAACTCCTTAGTCGTTTTGCTTGCAAGCTTCTTGTGATGTGTATTACCGAGAGGGGCCAGAGATACCTCTCCGTCATACGGAGTGACAAATCCCAATCTCGATTCACGCCAACTCAACAGACACCTTCGGAGATACCTGTAGAGCATCTTTATGATCACCCAATTACGTTGTGATGTTTGACAGCACACAAGGTATTCCTCCGGTATCCGGGAGTTGCATGATCTCATGGTCGAAGGAATATGTATTTGACATTACGAAAGCAGTAGCAATAAACTGAACGATCATATGCTAAGCTAACGGATGGGTCTTGTCCATCACATCATTCTCCTAATGATGTGATCCCGTTATCAAATGACAACTCATGTCTATGGTCAGGAAACCTTAACCATCTTTTGATCAACAAGCTAGTCTAGTAGAGGCATACTAGGGACTTGGTATTTGCTTATGTATTCACACATCTTTTTAAGTTTCCAATCAATACAATTATAGCATGAATAATAAACCTTTATCATGATTTAAGGAAATATAATAATAACCACTTTATTATTGCCTCTAGGGCATATTTCCAACAGTCTCCCACTTGCACTAGAGTCAATAATCTAGTTCACATCGCCATGTGATTAACTCCCAATGAGTTCTAAGGTGTGATCATGTTTTGTTTGTGAGAGAGGTTTTAGTCAACGGGTCTATAATATTCAGATCCGTGCGTACTTTGCAAATATCTATGTCTACAATGCTCTACATGGAGCTACTCTAGCTAATTGGTCCCACGTTCAATATGTATCCAGATTGAGACTCAGAGTCATCCGGATCGGTGTCAAAGCTTGCATCGACGTAACCCTTTACGAAGAACTCTTTATCACCTCCATAAGCAAGAAACATTTCCTTAGTCCTCTTTAGGTACCGAAGGATAATTTTGACTGTTGTCCAGTGATCCACTCCTTGATCACTATTGTACCCCCTTGCCAGACTCATGGCAAGGCACACAACAGGTCTGGTACATAGCATGACATACTTTATAGAATCTATGGCTGAGGCATAGGGAATGACTTTCATTCTCTCTCTATCTTCTGTCGTGGTCGGGCTTTGAGTCTTACTCAACTTCACACCTTGCAACACAGGCAAGAACCCTTTCTTTGACTGGTCCATTTTGAACTTCTTCAGAACTTTGTCAAGGTATGTGCTTTGTGAAAGACCTATTAAGCGTCTTGATCTATCCCCATAGATCTTGATGCCTAATATGTAAGCAGCTTCACCGAGGTCTTTCATTGAAAACTTCTTATTCAAGTATCCTTTTATGCTATCCAGAAATTCTATATCATTTCCAATCAGCAATATGTCATCCGCATATAATATCAGAAATGCTACAGAGCTCCCACTCACTTTCTTGTAAATACAGGCTTCACTGTAAGTCTGTATAAAAGCATATGCTTTGATCACCTCATCAAAGCGTATATTCCAACTCCGAGATGCTTGCACCAGTCCATAGATGGATCGCTAGAGTTTGCACAGTTTGTTAGCTCCTTTAGGATCGACAAAACCTTCTGGTTGCATCATATGCAACTCTTCTTTAAGAAACCCGTTAAGGAATGCAGTTTTGACGTCCATTTGCCAGATTTCATAATCATAAAATGCGGCAATTGCTAACATGATTCGGACAGACTTAAGCATCACTACGGGTGAGAAAGTCTCATCGTAGTCAACCCCTTGAACTTGTCAAAAACCTTTATCGGAATCTGGGCTCATCATAGCTTCTTCATAGTTCGTAGGTTCGCCGTTGTCTAACAACATGACTTCCAGGACAGGATTACCATACCACTCTAGTGTGGTACATGTTCTGGTCGACCTACGAGGTTCAGTAGTAACTTGATATGAAGTTTCATGATCATCATCATTAGCTTCCTCCCTAGTTGGTGTAGGCATCATGGGAACGGTTTTTTCTGATGTGCTACTTTCCAATTCGAGAGAAGGTACAACTACCTCATCAAGTTTTACTTTCCTCCCACTCACTTCTTTCGAGAGAAACTCCTTCTCTAGAAATGACCCATTCTTAGAAACAAAGATCTTGCCTTCGGATCTGTGGTAGAAGGTATACCCAATAGTTTCTTTAGGGTATCCAATGAAGACGCACTTCTCCGCTTTGGGTTCGAGCTTATCAGGTTGAAGCCTTTTGACATAAGCATCACATCCCCAAACTTTAAGAAATGATAGCTTAGGTTTCTTGCCAAACCATAGTTCATATGGTGTCGTCTCAAAGGATTTAGATGGTGCCCTATTTAACGTGAATGCGGCTGTCTCTAATGCATAACCCCTAAACGATAAAGGAAAATCGGTAAGACACATCATAGAATGCACCATATCTAATAAAGTACGATTATGACGTTCAGACACACCATTACACTGTGGTGTTCCAGGTGGCGTGAGTTGTGAAACAATTCCACATTGTCTTAAATGAAGGTCAAACTCGTAACTAAAATATTCGCCTCCGCGATCAGATCATAGAAACTTTTCTTGTTACGATGATTCTCCACTTCACTCTAAAATTCTTTGAACTTTTCAAATATTTCAGACTTGTGTTTCATTAAGTAGATATACCCATACCTACTCAAATCATCTGTGAAGGTTAGAAAATAACGATACCCGCCGCGTACCTCAACACTCATTGGACCGCATACATCGGTATGTATTCTTTCCAATAAGTCATTAGCTCGCTCCATTGTTTTGGAGAACGGAGTTTTAGTCATCTTACCCATGACGCATGGTTCACAAGTATCAAATGATTCAAAATCAAGTGATTCCAAAAGTCCATCCGCATGGAGTTTCTTCATGCGCTTTACACCAATATGACCTAAACGGCAGTGCCACAAGTATTGTTTCCAATAAGTCATTAGCTCGCTCCATTGTTTCGGAGAACGGAGTTTTAGTCATCTTACCCATGAGGCATGGTTTGCAAGTATCAAATGATTCATAATCAAGTGATTCCAAAAGTCCATCCGCATGGAGTTTCTTCATGCGCTTTACACCAATATGACCTAAACGGTAGTGCCACAAGTATGTTACATTAGTATTATCAACTTTGCATCTTTTGGCATCAATATTATGAATATGTGTATCACTATGATCGAGATTCAACAAGAATAGACCATTCATCAAAGGTGCATGGCCATAAAAGATATTACTCATATAAATAGAACAACCATTATTCTCTGACTTAAATGAATAACCATCTCGCAATAAACAAGATCCAGATATAATGTTCATGCTCAACGCTGGCACCAAATAACAATTATTGAGGTCTAAAACTAATCCCGAAGGTAGATGTAGAGGTAGCGTACCAACGGCGATCACATCAACCTTGGAACCATTCCCGACGCGCATCGTCACCTCGTCCTTAGCCAATCTTTGTTTATTCCACAGCTCCTGTTTCGAGTTACAAATATGAGCAACCGAACCAGTATGAAATACCCAGGCGCTACTACGAACATTAGTAAGGAACACATCAATAACATGTATACCAAATATACCTTTGTTCACTTTGCCATCCTTCTTATCTGCCAAGTATTTGGGGCAGTTCTGCTTCCAGTGACCATTTCCTTTGCAGTAGAAACACTTAGTTTCTGGCTTGGGTCCAGCTTTGGGCTTCTTCAAGGGAGCGGAAACTTGCTTGCCATTCTTCTTGAAGTTCCCTTTCTTTCCCTTGCCCTTTTTATTTAAACTAGTGGTCTTGTTAACCATCAACACATGATGCTCCTTCTTGATTTCTACCTCCACCGATTTCAGCATCGCGAAGAGCTTGGGAATAGTTTTCGTCATCCCTTGCATATTATAGTTCATAACGAAGCCTTTGTAACTTGGTGGCAGTGACTGAAGAACTCTGTCAATAACACTCTCAACTGGAAGATCAATTCCTAGCTGAGTCAAGTGGTTATGATACCCAGACATTTTGAGTATGTGTTCACTAACAGAACTGTTCTCCTCCATCTTACAGCTATAGAACTTGTTGGGGACTTCATATCTCTCAACCCGAGCATTAGCTTGAAATATCAACTTCAGCTCTTGGAACATCTCATATGCTCTATGGCGTTCAAAACATCTTTGAAGTCCCGGTTCTAAGCCGTAAAGCATGGCACACTGAACTATCTAGTAGTCATCAGATCGAGACTGCCAGATGTTCATAACATCTGTGTTAGCTCCTGCAGAAGGTCTGTCACCTAGCGGTGCATCAAGGACATAATTCTTCTGTGCAGCAATGAGGATAATCCTCAAGTCACGGACTCAGTCCATGTAGTTGCTACCATCATCTTTCAACTTAGCTTTCTCTAGGAACGTATTAAAATTCAAGGGAACGGTAGCACGGGCCATTGATCTACAACATAGATATGCAAAAAGTATTAAGACTAAGTTCATGATAAATTTTAGTTCAAATAATCAAATTACTAATGAACTCCCACTTAAATCAACATCCCTCAAGTTGTCTAAGTGATAGATGATCCAAATCAACTAACCCATGTCCGATCATCACGTGAGATGGGGTAGTCTTCAATGGTGAACATCTCTATGTTGATCATATCTACTATATGACTCGCATTCGACCTTTCGGTCTCCAGTGTTTCGAGACCATGTCTATACATGCTAGGCTTGTCAAGTTTAACCCAAGTATTCTGCATGTGCAAAGCTGGCTTACAGTCGTTGTATGTGAACGTAGAGTCTATCACACCCGATCATCACGAGGTGCTTCGAAACAACGAACTTTAGCAACGGTGCATACTCGGGGAGAACACTTTTATCTTAAAATTAAGTGAAGGGATCATCTTACAATGCTACCGTCGTTCTAAGCATAATAAGATGCATAAAGGATAAATATCACATGCAATTAAAAAATATGTGACATGATATGGCCATCATCATCTTGTGCTTTTGATCTCCATCTCCAAAGCATCGGCATGATCTCCATCATCACCGACACGACACCTTGATCTCCATCGTTGCGTCGGGGTCGTCTCGCCAACTATTGCTTCTACAACTATTGCTAACGCATAGCGACAAAGTAAATAAATTACATGGCGCTTAAGTGATTGACACGCAGGTCATACAATAATTAAAGACAACCCTAAGGCTCCTGCCGGTTGTCGAACTCATCGACATGCAAGTCGTGAACTAATTACAAAACATGATCATCTCATACATCAACATATATCACATCACATCTTGACCATATCACATCACAACAAGCCCTGCAAAAACAAGTTAAACGTCCTCTACTTTATTGTTGCAAGTTTTACGTGGCTGCTATGGGCAACTAGAAAAAACCGTTCTTACCTACGCAAAACCACAATAGTGATTATCAAGTTGCTATTTAACCTTCTGCAAGGACCGCCGTAGTCAAATTTGATTCAACTAAAGTAGGAGAAGCAGACACCCTCCAGCCATCTTTATGCAAAACAAGTTGCATGTTAGTCGGTGGAACCGGTCTCATGTGCGTGGACATGTAAGGTTGGTCCGGGATGCTTCATCCCACAATGCCGCCGAATCAAAATAAGACATTGGTGGGAAGCAATATGAACATTACCGCCCACAACTCCTTTGTGTTCTACACGTGCATATCATCTACGCATAGACCTGGCTCTGATACCAGTGTTGGGGAACGTTGCATGGAAAACAAAAAAATTCTACGCACACGCAATATCTATCCATGGAGATGCATAGCTATGAGAGGGAGAGAGCATCTACATACCCTTGTAGATCGCTAAGTGGAAGCATTTATCAACGCGGTTGATGTAGTCATACACCTTCACAATCCGTACCGATCAAGCACCGAACGCACGGCACCTCCGCGTTCAGCACATGTTCAGCTCGATGACGTCCTCTCCTTCTCGATCCAGCAAGAGGGGTGAAGTAGTAGATGAGTTCCGGCAGCACGACGACATGGTGACGGTGGTGGTGAAACTATTCCGCAGGGCTTCACCAAGTACAACGGACGTGGACGGAGGAGGAACTAGAACTAGAAGGAGAGGACGTCATCGAGGCTTGGGGATTCGTCGTGTGTGTTGCCCCTTCCCTCCTCTCATATATATAGGTGGAGGGGGGAGGGGCTGCCCTAGGGCACGGCCTAAGGGGGCCTGCGGCCGCCCTAGGCACCTGCCCGAGCGGTGCCCCCTTCCTTCTTTGGCGTGTGGGGGGAAGGAAAGGGGGGCCGGCTGCCCTAGGGCGCCTCCCCTTCCCTTTGTCCGTTGTGTGGAGAAAGGCAGGAGGGGGCTAGCCCTTCCCCTTTCCTTTACAGAGCCGACGTCCAGGATGGGGGCGCGCCAGCCCCCTGTGGGCTGGTGTGCTCCCCTCCCCTTGGCCCGTTAGGCCCAATAACTTCCCATGGCCTTCCGAAACCCCTTCCGGTGATCCGATAATACTCTGATGCATTCCGAAACCCTTCCGGAGACCAAATACTATCATCCTATATATCAATCTTTATCTCCGGACCATTCCTGAGCTCCTCGTCATGTCCGTGATATCATCCGGGACTCCGAACAACATTCGGTCACCAACTCACATAACTCATATAATACTATATCGTCAACGTACGTTAAGCGTATGGACCCTACGGGTTCGAGAATGATGTAGACACGACTGAGACGCTTCTTCGGTCAATAACCAATAGCGGGGCCTGGATGCCCATATTGGTTCCTACATATTCTACGAAGATCTTTATCTGTTGAACCTTTATGACAACATACATAGTTCCCTTTGTCTGTCGGTATGTTACTAGCCCGAGATTCGATCATCGGTATCTCCATACCTAGTTCAATCTCGTTACCGGCAAGTCTCTTTACTCGTTCCGTAATACATCATCTTGCAACTAAGTCCTTAGTCGCTTTGCTTGCAAGATTCTTGTGATGTGCATTACCAAGAGGGCCCAGAGATACCTCTCCGTCATACGGAGTGACAAATCCCAATCTTGATTCACGCCAACTCAACAGACACCTTCGGAGATACCTGTAGAGCATATTTATGATCACCCAGTTACGTTGTGATGTTTGATAGCACACAAGGTATTCCTCCGGTATCCGAGAGTTGCATGATCTCATGGTAGAAGGAATATGTATTTGACATTACGAAAGCAGTAGCAATAAACTAAACGATCATATGCTAAGCTAACGGATGGGTCTTGTCATGTGATCCTGTTATCAAATGACAACTCATGTCTATGGTCAGGAAACCTTAACCATCTTTTGATCAACGAGCTAGTCTAGTAGAGCCATACTAGGGACTTGAGATTTGCTTATGTATTCACACACATGTATTTAAGTTTCCAATCAATACAGTTATAGCATGAATAATAAACCTTTATCATGATTTAAGGAAATATAATAATAACCACTTTATTATTGCCTCTAGGGCATATTTCCAACAGCCAGATCATCTAGTGTGCGTGCCCAGATGCACAGTTACTCCTCAAAAAGCAGCGCAAGCGCCAGAACCGCACCATCCAGGAGGTCGCGGCCGCTGGGCGCCAGAACCGCGCTGCCCTCGCCGGCGGCGTCATCTCCATCGTCGGGGACTGCATGGCCTTCACGCCTGAGCTCTGCCGCATGGTGTGACCCATGAAGTTCAAGCCGGAGCTGCCTCCCTGCTTCGACGGCACCGCCAACCCCGTGAAGTTCCTGTCGCTCTACTACTTGAGCATCCAGGCCACCGAGGGGATGACAAGGTCATGGCGAACTGGTTTCCCATGGCCCTCAAGGACGCAGTGCGCACATGGCTGATGAACCATCCCGAGGGCTCCATCTCCTCGTGGGGGGACCTGTGCCAGCAGTTCATCGCTAACTTTAAGGGCACGTCCGACTGCCCTCTCGTGCTCAGCAGCCTGCGCGCCGTCCATCAGCGCCCTGACGAGTCCCTCCGCAAGTACGTGCAGCGCTTCAGCCAGGTGCGCAACAGGATCGCGCGAGCCTCCGACGTCGCGGTCATCGCGGCCTTCTCTACGAGGGTCACGGATGTCAGGATGCTTGAGAAGCTCACCATCCACGACGAGCTCGACACCATGGTCGAGCTTTTCAACCTCGCCGACAAGTGCGCCAAGGCTTAGGAAGGCCGCCTCTTCGCCCACAATGACCCCGACACCGGCCTCGGCACCACCAAGCCCAAGGGCAAGGACTCCAAACGCAAGGGCCCTGTCGTGCTTGCGGTGGAGCCCGAGCGGAAGCGTGGCCGCGACCGTGACGAGGCCCAAAAGGACGACCTTCCCTTCTGCGCCTATCACAACATGCACTCCCACGCCATTGAAGACTGCCACGAGCTCAAGCTGCATCGCGACAAGCGGCAGGAGAAGCGCGGCGACTGCAACGACCATGGCTCGGGCCGCAGCGGCAGCCGCAAGGGACGATGCTGGAAGGACCTTGACAACGACAACAACAACTATCGCCAGGGCTGGCGGGATCGCTCTCGGCAGGCCAGCCCTCGCGAGGCCAACCCTCCGCAGGCCAATCGACAACGACGACCTGCCTGAAGATGATGCCGGGGGCTACCAGGAGCCTCGCACGGTGGCCTGCATCCTTGGCGGGGCTCAGGCTCCCCCTCCAACCGCCACTTCAAGTAGTTCTCTCATGAGGTGAACGCGGCCCTCCTGGGGCCTGCGGACGCTAAGCCCCTCAAGTGGGCACAGTATGGGATCTCCTTCGACCACACCGATCACCCCAAGTCCATGAAGTCTGTGGGCACCATCCCTCTGTTGTGCACACCCACCATCAACAATGTGGCGGTCACCAAGATGCTCATCGACGGTAGTGCCGGCCTCAACGTGATCTCTGTGGACACCTTCGAGCTGCTCCAGGTACCCTATGAGCGCTTGATGCCCACAAGGCCCTCTTCCGGTGTAACTGACGGCTCCACGACGCCCCTCAGGCAGGTGCGCCTCACTGTCACCTTCAGCTGCCGCAAGAACTAGCACATCGAGCTCATCGACTTTGACGTGGCGCACATTGGCCTACCCTACAACGCCATCTTGGGCTACCCCGCGCTCGCCAAGTTCATGGTTGTGACCCACCACGCCTAGAACATTGTCAAGATGTCGGGCTACAGCGGGACCATCACCGTCCGTTGCGACGAGAAGGACGCGATGTGCACCCTCAAGCACGCCTACAAGGCCGCCGCCACCGCGTACCCGACAGACAAAGGTGAGGCGGAACCCTCCGAGGCCTCCCCCTGAAGAAGAAGCTGCAGTTCTCCCAGGTCCGTGCGGAAACCAAGAAGGTGTCCGTGGACGGCACCGCCTCGGGCCCCTCCCTCACCATTGGGGCCAGTCTCTCCGCCAAATAGGAAGGCGCGCTCGTCGCCTTCCTTCGGGCAAATGCTGATATGTTCGCATGCTACGGTGTACCGAGGTAGGTGATCGAGCACCACTTAGTCATGTGTCCCAATGCACGCCCCGTGAAGCAGAAGGTGCGTCGCCAAGAAATTGAGAAGCAAGAGTTCATCGTTCAGGAGGTTAAGAAATTGCAAGAAGCAGGAATCATCCGCGAAGTGCTTCACCCTGAGTGGATCGCCAACCCGGTCGTCGTCCCCAAAGCGAATGGCAGCAAGCACATGTGTGTTGACTTCACCAACCTCAACAAGGCCTGTCCAAAAGACCCCTTTCCCCTTCCACAGATCGACCAGATAGTGGATTCCACCACTGGGTGCCATCTGCTGTGCTTCCTGGACGCCTTCCCAGGCTACCACCAGATCAAGATGGCCACGGGGGACAAAGAGAGGACCGCCTTCATCACTCCCCGTGGGGTGTTCTGTTACATCTGCATGCCCTTTGGCCTAAATAGCGTGGGAGCCACCTTCACAAGGCTGATGTGCATCAGCCTGGGCCCCAGATGGGAAGGAACGCCGAGGCCTACATCGATGACATCGTCGTCAAAACTCGTGAGGCAAGCTCACTCGTTGCGGACCTTGAAGAAACATTCGCCAACCTAGGAAAGATCAACCTCAAGCTCAACCCCGCCAAGTGCATCTTCGGAGTCCCCTCAGGCAAGCTGCTAGGCTTCCTGATCTCCCATCGCTGCATCGAGACCAACCCCAAGAAGATAAAAGCCATTGAGGAGGTGCGCCCACCCCGGAACCTCAAAGAGATGCAGCACCTGGCGGATGCATGGCGTCGCTTGGACGGTTCATCTCTAAATTCGGCGAGAAGGCCCTGCCTTTCTTCAAGCTCATGAAACGGTCGGGCCCCTTCAAGTGGACCCCCGAGGCGGACGCGGCCTTTGAGAGTCTCAAGAGGTACCTCACGAGCCCTCCTGTCCTGGTCGCCCTGCGCCTTCGCGAGCCCATGCACCTGTATTTGGTGGCCACCCCCAAACGGTCAGTGCGGCCCTGGTAGTGGAACGCGAGGAAAAAACCAACACCAAGGAGAGCCTTGCAGAGCCAGAGCCTCCCGAGGCCGCTCCTGAGCCTGCCGAGGCCGCCTCGCCGCCTCCCGAGGGCCACCTTCTGAAGGACTGCCCCAAGGCCCCTCCTCCGAAAGCCTCAGGAGAGCCGCCTCGCGAGCCTCCCGAGTTCAGCACCAAGAACCCCGCACCAACATGCCTCATCGAGCACCCCGTATACTTCATCAGCACGGTGCTGTGAGACACCCGCGAGCGCTATCCCATGCCGCAGAAGCTCCTCCTCTCGCTCCTCTCGCTTTAAGGAAACTGCACCACTACTTCCTGGGCCACCCTATCAAGGTAATCACGTCATACCCACTGGAGCAAGTACTGCGCAACCCCAACACCACCGGTCGCGTCGCCGAATGGAACATCGAGCTGCAGCAATTCGAGCTAGAGTTCCACACCACAAGGACGATCAAGGGAGTGGCCCTGGCAGATTTCGCGGTGGAATGGACGGACACGCACTAGGAGGAGCCTCATGAGGAAGTATCCATGCTACCCGGTGACAGTGCTCCTACAGGCTGGACCCTTCACTTCGATGGCGCGTTCTCACGGCAAGGCGCGGGGGCTGGCGTCGTGCTCACTTCGCCGACAGGGGACAAGTTGTACTACGTTGTGCAGCTCTGTTTCAAGCCCAGCGACAAGGTTCCAACAACATCGCCGAGTACGAGGGCCTCATTGCTGGCCTCAAAGTTGCACACGCTCTCAGCATCAAGCGCATCACCATCAAGGGAGACTCGTAGCTCCTCGCCAACTTCTCCAACAAGAGGTACACGCTGAAAGACGAGCACATGGTTGCATACCTCGAGGAGGTGCGCAAGCTCGAGAAGCGCTTCCTGGGCATGGAGCTCCAGCACATCCCTCGTGGTGGCAACAAGGAAACGGATGACATCACCAAGAGGGCTTCACATTGCGAACCTCAAGCCCTAGGTGTCTTCGAGGAGCATCTCCTAAGGCCATCAGCGGTACCCCTCGAGGCCATTGTCATACGGCCGCGCGAGGAGCTCCCACCCGCACTGACCTCGGGCGCACCAGATTGCAGCCCTCCCTCAGGAGCTCGCTTACTGATGGCGCTCGAGCCACACACGAAGAGCTGGGCATCGGAAATACATGCCTATTTGGAGAACAAATCCCTCCCCGCAGACGACACAGAGGCAGAGCGTGTGTCGCGCCAGGCTCGGCCCTACTGCTTAATGGATGGGGACCTTTACCGTCAGCGCCCTAATGGAGTTGCACTGCGCTGCATACCGGCAGAGCAAGGGCACAAGCTGCTGGCCGACATACACGAAGGCGATTGCGGTCACTAATACGTCTCTGTCGTATCTATAATTTTTTATTGTTCCATGCCAATATTCTACAACTTTCATATACTTTTGGCAACATTTTACATTATTTTTGGGACTAACATATTGATAAAGTGCCCAGTGCCAGTTCCTGTTTGTTGCATGTGTTTTGTTTCGCAGAATATCCATATCAAACGAAGTCCAAACGCGATAATTTTTTACAGAGAATTATTTTGGAATATATGTGATTTTTGGGAAGTGGAATCAACGCGAGACGATGCCCGGGGGGCCCACAAGCTCAAGGGGCATGCACCCCTACCTAGGGTGCACCTAGCAAGCTTGTGGCCACCCCGTAGGTCGGTTGGAGATGTCCTTCGGCCGCAAGGAAGCTTATATCCGGATAAAAATCATGTTAAAATTTCAGCCCAATAAGAGCTACGGATCTCTGGATATTTGATGACCCACAAGTATAGGGGATCAATCGTAGTCCTTTCGATAAGTAAGAGTGTCAAACCCAACGAGGAGCAGAAGGAAATGACAAGCGATTTTCAGCAAGGTAATTTCTGCAAGCACTGAAATAGTCGGTAACAGGTAATTTGATAGCAAGATAATTTGTAACAAGTAACGAGTAACAATAGTAAAATAAGTGCAGCAAGGTAGCTCAATCCTTTTTGTACCAAAGGACAGGCTGAACGGTCTCTTATAATAAGTGAAACGTTCTCGAGGAGACAGGGGAATTTCATCTAGTCACTTTCATCATGTTTGTTTGATTCGCGTTCGCTACTTTGATAATTTGATATGTGGGTGCACCGGTGCTTGGGTGATGTTCTTACTTGAACAAGCCTCCCACTTATGATTAACCCATCTCGCAAGCATCCGTAACTATGAAAGAAGAATTAAGATAAAATCTAACCATAGCATTAAACATGTGGATCCAAATCAGCCCCTTAGGGAATAGCGCATAAACTAGAGTTTAAGTTTCTGTCACTCTAGCAACCCATCATCTAATAACTACTCCACAATGCATTCCCTTAGGCCCAAAGATGGTGAAGTGTCATGTAGTTGACGTTCACATAACACCACTAAGGGAATCACAACATACATATCATCAAAATATCGAACGAATAGCCAATTCACATGATTGCTTGCAACATGACTTCTCCCATGTCCTCAAGAACAAAGGAAACTACTCACACATAATATTCAAGCTCAAGATCAGAGGAGTAATAAATATCATAATGGATCTGAACATATAATCTTGCACCAAATAAACCAACTAGTATCAACTACAAGATGTAATCAACACTACTAGTCACCCACACGTACCAATCTGAGGTTTTGATACAAAGATTGAACACAAGAGATGAACTAGGGTTTTGATATGAGATGGTGTTGTTGAAGATGTTGATGAAGATTGATCCTCCCAAGGCGAGAGGGTTGTTGGTGATGACGATAGCTTCGATTTCCCCTCCTGGAGGGAAGTATCCCCGGCGGAATCGCTCCGCCGGAGAGAAAAAGTGCTCCTGCCCAAGTTCCACCTCGAGACGGCGGCGCTCCGTCCCGAAAGTCTGATCCTTATTTTTTCTAGGTCAAAATACCTTATGTACCAGAAGATGGGCAACGAAGGTGGGCCTGGGCCCCCACTACCCACCAGGGCGCGCTAGGGGCGAGGCGTGCCCTGGTGCCTAGTGGGCACCTGGGTGACCCCTCCGATATTTCTTTTCTCCAGTATTTTTTATATATTCCAAAATAATTCTCCGTAAAATTTTAGCTTATTTGGAGGTGTGCAGAATAGGTATCTCTGACATAGCTTTTTCAGGTCCAGAATTCTAGCTGCCGGTATTCTCCCTCTTTGTGTAAACCTTGCATATTATGAGAGAAAAGGCATTAGAATTACTCCACAAATTGTTATATTGAATAAAAATACTATAAATAACAGTAAAAAAACATAATGCAAAATGGACGTATCAATATTTAAGAAACGGCGAAAGGCCAGAAAACAGGGACGCGAAATAGAAGAGAAACAGAGAGATAGATCAAATCTCGGAGGGGCTCCCGCCCCTCCACCGCCATGGAGGCCATGGACCAGAGGGGAAGCCCTCCTCCCATCTAGGGGGAGGTCAAGCAAGAAGAAGAAGGAGGAGGAGGAGGAGGGCTCTCTCCCCCTCTCTCCCGGTGGCGCCGGAACGCCGCCGGGGCAATCATCATGACGGCGATCTACACCAACAACTTCACCGCCGTCGTCACCAACTCTCTCCCCCTCTATGCAGCGGTGTAACACCTATTATCCCCGCTGTAATCTGTACTTAAACATGGTGCTCAACACTATGTATTATTATCCAATGATATGTGGCTATCCTATGATGTTTGAGTAGATCCGTTTTGTTCGATGGGTTGATTGATGATTGTGATTGGTTTGAGTTGTATGTTTTATTATTGGTGTTGTCCTATGGTGCTCTCCGTGTCACACAAGCATGAGGGATCCCCACTATAGGGTGTTGCAATATGTTCATGATTCGCTTATGGTGGGTGGCTAGAGTGACAGAAGCTTACACCCAAGTAAGGGGTTGTTGCGTATGGGAGTAAAGAGGACTTGATACTTAATGCTATGGTTGGGTTTTACCTTAATGATCTTTAGTAGTTGCAGATGCTTGCTAGAGTTCCAATCATAAGTGCATATGATCCAATTATAGAAAGTATGTTAGCTCATGCCTCTCCCTCATATAAAATATCAATAATGATTACCGATCTAGTTATCGATTGCCTAGGGACAAATAACTTTCTTGTGTTACAAAAGCTTTCTACTAAACAACTAACTTTATTATCTTGCAATTTACTCGTAGTTATATTCTTGCTAAGTACATCTAGTTTTATTCTTGCAAACCTATCCTAACACACCTACAAAATAGTTTCATATTTGTTCTAGGTAAAGCGAACGTTAAGTGCGCGTAGAGTTGTATCAGTGGTCGATAGAACTTGAAGGGAGTATAAATTCTACCTTTAGCTCCTCGTTGGGTTCGACACTATTACTTATCGAGAATGGCTACAATTGATCCCCTATACTTGTGGGTTATCAAGTCCTTTTCTGGCGCCGTTACCGGGGAGCAATAGCGTGGGGTGAATATTCTCGTGTGTGCTTGTCTGCTTTATCACTAAGTAGTTTTTATTTTGTGCTCTTATTTTCTATCTTTAGTTATGGGTAGGAAACGTAAAATACCAAAAAAAAATAGTTGTACCTACTAAACCAATGGTTGAAGAACGCCCCAAAATCTATCATACTGCTGAAGCTTTCTACATCGATCATCTTCGATCCCTATGTGCTCGTGCTGAAAACCGAACTAGCTTAGTTGAGGGAAAATCATTAGATGAGCATGCTCATTTTGTGCGACACCACTTATCTCAAAAAGGGGAACTTTTACAACATCATATTAATACTATGCATTGCTATGCTTGGAATTTATATGAAATATATGATTTTACTTGTTCCGACGACCCTAAGAAACACCTTCCCTACCAATGTGAGTTTAGTGATAATGGAATCGTATCTTCTTATGCTAAAGGTGTTTATAGTTACTATGATATTTAAAATTTTTAAGAATTTGTTGCTTTTAAGGGTGCTTATGAAATTGCTTGTTTGATTGAAAAGTATGATGCTACTCTTTACAAATCTGAAAATTTAGCCGTACTTAAATATTGCTATGATAATTATGCTTCCAATGCTTATGTTAAACCATATATTGAGGACACCTTCGTTGTCAAAGAAGAGACTAATATTTTGCAGGAATCTATGGAAGAAGAAATTGATGACACTGTGAGCTCATTAGGTGAAAAAGATGAGGAGGAGAGCGAAAAACAAAAGGAGGAAGAGCGGATTAGCTACCCGTGCCCACCTTCTAATGAAAGTAACTCTTCAACTCATACATTGTTTAATTTCCCTTCGTGCTTACCAAAGGATGAATGCTATGATTATTGCTATGAGCCCTTGGATTCGTTTGAAATATCCCTTTTTGATGAAATTGATACTTGCTATGCTTATGGCCAAGATGCCAATTTGAATTATGCTTGTGGAGATGAACTCGCTATAGTTCCTTATGTTAAACATGAAGTTGTTGCTATTGCACCCACACACGATAATCCTATTATCTTTTTGAATTCTCCCAACTACACTATATCGAAGAAGTTTGCGCTTATTAAGGATTATATTGATGGGTTGCATTTTACTACTACACATGATGATTTTGATAAATATAATATGCATGTGCTTGCTGCTCCTAATTGCAATTATTATGAGAGAGGAACTACATCTCCACCTCTCTATGTTTCCAATACGATAAAATTGCAAGAAACTATTTATACTATGGATTGGCCATTACTTTGTGTGCATGAATTGTTCTTTTATGACATGCCGATGCATAGGAAGAGAGTTAGACTTCGTTGTTGCATGATATATATATTACTTTGTGCTTAGTACTAAAATACAAATCATTGTTAATTAAAATTGGCTTTGACATACCTTAGGATCTGGGTGGATCAAATACTTGAGCACATTATGCCTAGCTTAATGGCTTTAAAGAAAGCGCTGCCAGGGAGACAACCCGAAAGTTTTAGAGGGTCATTTTATTCTGTTGTGTGCTTTTAAAAAGTTTAAAAACAAAAAAATAGAGGGTAACCAAAAACTTTTCAAAAAGGAAAGTGAAAGTAAGAAAGACGAGCACCGTTGAAGTGGGGGAGCTCCTTGAACTTTGTTGATGCCCATGGAAACTTTGCAAATCTTGAATTACAGAAAATTTTCAACAAAAATAATTATCCCCTTGTTCAAATCCATTGTATTATAAAAATAATGTGCCAACATTTGCCTTTAGGATGATTAGATTGCTTGTTTGGTATGTGCGGTGCAAAAACAGAAACTTTTGCTGTAGTGCGTGAATTTACAATTTTTACTTGAACGTGCAAAAATTCTGAAATTTTTACACAGTAATGATGTGCAAATTGTTTTTTTCCCTAATTTGTCAGAATTTTTTGAGTTACAGAAGTATATGTACCATCTGCATCTTTACATATTGTCCTGTTTTCACAGATTGCTGTTATAGTTTCATTATTTGCGTATGTTTGAAATCTTGTTGAGCCCCCTTTGACTTGGGGCCATATAATTGTGAGAGAATACAGTGGGTAATGATTGATTATAATTATACAATAATGTTATAGCAGTACATGATGGGATTTGATGTTATATGTACTAACTCTGCTAATAAAAAAGTTTGGTTAAGTTTTGTGTAGATGAAGTGTTCGAAGATTGAGGAGGTATCGATATGAGGAGAATAAGTAGAGGCAAGAGGTCAAGCTTGGGGATGACCAAGGCACGCCAAGTAAATATTCAAGAATACTCAAGCGTCTAAGCTTGGGGATGCTCCGGAAGGCATCCCATCCTTCCTTCAACAATTATCGGTAAGTTTCAGTTTTTGTTTTGTTCCCATGATATGCTTAAATTCTTGGAGCATCTTTTGTTTTTATTTTTCCCTTTTCTTTTATGCACCATGCTGGTATGAGATAGTCCTTGGTTTATTTATAGAATGCTCTTTGCACTTCACTTATATCTTTTGAGTATGGCTTTATAGAATGCTTCATGTGTTTCACTTATATCATTTGAAGTTTCGATGCCTATTTCTCTACACATAGAAAACCGTTATTTGTAGAATGCTCTTTTGCTTCACTTATATTTATTAGAGTGTGATCTTTTATAGAAAGAATTAAACTCTCTTGCTTCACTTATATCTATTTAGAGAGTTAACAGGAATTGGTCATTCACATGGTTAGTCATAAAGTCCTACATAAAACTTGTAGATCACTGAGTATGATATGTTTGATTCCTTGCAATAGTTTTGCGATATTGAGGTGGTAATATGGGGGCATGCTAGTAAAAGAATTAAAGTTGAGTATTAATAATGGTGTTAAGGGAAGTAAGTCTTTACGCAAGTAAATCCTCACGCATGTAAAGTGGTGGCCGCTGACATTAGCGGTGAGGACGGAGCATAATTTATCCTTGATTGAAATCCTTCTGTGCTATTTGAATCGGGGGTGCACGATGGTTAACTCCTACCAACCTCCTCCCTAGGGGCATGCGAGTAGTACTTTGCTTCGAGGGCTAATAAAACTTTCACAATAAGTATATGAGTTCTTTAGAGTGCGGCGTTTCGGTGCCCAGGCTCATCAGCACCCGCTCAGAAAACAAATCAAAAACAAATACTAGAAAAATTCAAAAAATTCCAATTTTTTTATGTGGTAGATAATTTTATGCGTGAGGTTCGCTTCAATTTTTAGATCATTTGGACATCTGAGCAGCTCTCCGCAAAAAAGACAAATCAGGTCAGAACAGTGTGTGAACAGTAAACGTTTTACAGACCTCGAATTTGTCTTTTTTGCCAAGAGCTTATTAGATGTCGAAATGATTTGAAAATTGGAGTGCACCTCAAGCATGAAATTATCTACCATACAAAAAAAGGATTTTTTTGAATTTTCTAGTATTTGTTTTGATTTTTTTCGTCAGGGCGGGTGCAGCTGAGCCTAGGCTCAGAAGTGGATTACTGAGTTCTTTCTGACTAATGTTGAGTCCATGGATTATACGCACTCTCACCCTTCACCATTGCTAGCCTCTCTAGCACCGCGTAACTTTCGCCGGTGCATAAACCCTCCTTATATCTTCTTCAAAACAGCCACCATACCTACTTATCATGGCATTTCCATAGCCATTCCGAGATATATTGCCATGCAACTTCCATCATCATCATATACATGACTTGAGCGTTCATTGTCATATTGCTTTGCATGATCGTAAGGTAGCTAGCATGATATTTTCATGGCTTGTCCATTTTTGATATCTTTGCTATGCTAGATCATTGCATATCCTGGTACATTGCCGGAGGCATTCATATAGAGTCATAATGTATTAGTTGCATTGAGTTGTAAGTAGATAAAAGTGTGACGATCATCATCATTATTAGAGCATTGCCCTAGTGAGGAAATGATGATGGAGATTGTGATTCCCCCACAAGTCGGGATGAGAGTCCGGACAAAAAAAAATAAAGAGGCCAAAAAGAGCCCAACAAAAAAAATGAGAGAAAAAGAGAGAAGGGGCAACGTTACTATCCTTTTACCACACTTGTGCTTCAGAGTAGCACCATTTTCTTCATATAGAGAGTCTCTTGAGTTATCACTTCATATACTAGTGAGAATTTTTCATAATAGAACTTGGCTTGTATATTCCGATGATGGGCTTCCTCAAATGCCCGAGGTCTTCATGAGCAAGCAAGTTGGATGCACACCCACTTAGTTTCATTTGTGAGCTTTCAAACACTTATAGATCTAGTGCATCCCTTGCATGGCAATCCCTATTACTCGCATTGATATCGATTGATGGGCATCTCCATAGCCCGTTGATCCGCCTAGTTGATGCAAGACTTTCTTCCTTTTCCTATTGATCCCTACCACCGCATTCTATTCTACCCATAGTGCCATATCCATGGCTCACGCTCATGTATTGATTGAAGTTGAAAATGTTGAAGCGCGTTAGAAATACAATCCAATTGCCTGGTTTGACACGAAGGTGCTCATGTTTTATATTTTATGCAGGGAAGACTGAGTGTGTCATGCTTACCACACTTAAGTGTATAGAGGCTATTTCCTTTAGCTCCATTATTACGAAAGGTAATGATGAATAACATGCATGTCTTGTATTATTCTTTCGATGTCAAATTGATAGACTATTGCCTTGAATCATTCGTGTCTTAATATTCATGCCATGATTAGATTACATGATCAAGATTATGCTAGGTAGCATTCCACATATTTTTTTTATCATTTACCTACTCGAGGACGAGTAGGAATTAAGCTTGGGGATGCTGATACATCTTCGTCGTATCTATAATTTTTTATTGTTCCATGCCAATATTCTACAACTTTTATATACTTTTGGCAACATTTTATATTATTTTTGGGACTAACATATTGATTCAGTGCCCAGTGCCAGTTCATGTTTGTTGCATGTTTTTTTTCGCAGAATATCCATATCAAACGAAGTCCAAACGTGATAAAATTTACGGAGAATTATTTTGGAATGAATGTGATTTTTGGGAACCGGAATCAACGCAAGACGATGCCCGAGGGGCCCATAAGCTCAACGGGCATGCCCCCCTACCCAGGGCGCGCCTGGCAAGCTTGTGGTCACCCCGTAGGCCGGTTGGAGGTGTCCTTCAGCCCAATCGGAGTTACGGATCTCCGGATATTTAAGAAACGGTGAAAGGCCAGAAAACAGGGACATGAAACAGAAGAGAAACAGAGAGATAGATCCAATATAGGAGGGGCCCCTCCACCGCCATGGAGGCCTTGGACCAGAGGGGAAACCCTCCTCCCATCTAGGGGGAGGTCAAGGAAGAAGAAGAAGGAGGGGGTCTCTCTCCCCCTCTCTCCCGGTGGCGCCGGAACGCCGTTGGGGCAATCATCATGACGGCGATCTACACCAACAACTTCGCAGCCGTCATCACCAACTCTCTCCCGCTCTATGCAGCAGTGTAACACCTCTTCTCCCCGCTGTAATCTCTACTTAAACATGGTGCTCAACACTATATATTATTATCCAATGATATGTGGCTATCCTATGATGTTTGAGTAGACCCATTTTGTCCTATGGGTTGATTGATGATCGTGATTGGTTTGAATTGTATGTTTTATTATTGGTGTTGTCCTATGGTGCTCTCCATGTCGCGCAAGCGTGAGGGATCCCTGCTGTAGGGTGTTGCAATACATTCATGATTCAATTATGGTGGGTGACTAGAGTGACAGACGCTTACACCCGAGTAAGGGGGTTGTTGCATATGGGAGTAAAGAGGACTTGATACTTAATGCTATGGTTGGGTTTTACCTTAATGATCTTTAGTAGTTGCGGATGCTTGCTAGAGTTCCAATCATAAGTGCATATGATCCAAGTAGAGAAAGTATGTTAGCTCATGCATCTTCCTCATATAAAATTGCAATAATGATTACTGGTCTAGTTATCGATTGCCTAGGGACAAATAACTTTCTTATGTTACTAAAGCTTTCTACTAAACAACTAACTTTATTATCTTGCAATTTACTCATAGTTTTATTCTTGCTAAGTACATCTAGTTTTATTCTTGCAAACCTATCCTATCACACCTACAAAATAGTTTCATACTTGTTCTAGGTAAAGCGAACGTTAAGTGCGCATAGAGTTGTATCAGTAGTCGATAGAACTTGAAGGGAATATAAATTCTACCTTTAGCTCCTCGTTGGGTTTGACACTCTTACTTATCGATAAACGCTACAATTGATCCCCTATACTTGTGCGTTCTCAGTCACCACTCTTCGTCACGCACCCTCACTGGCAAAGTCTTCCGCAACGGGTTCTATTGGCCCACCGTGCTTCGGGACGCTGAGGTGCTGGTCCAGACATGCGAAACCTGCCAGTGTTGGAAATATGCCCTAGAGGCAATAATAAAGTGGTTATTATTATATTTCCTTAATCATGATAAAGGTTTATTATTCATGTTAAAATTGTATTGGTTGGAAACTTAAATACATGTGTGAATACATAAGCAAATACCATGTCCCTAGTGAGCCTCTACTAGACTAGCTCGCTGATCAAAAGATGGTTAAGGTTTCCTAACCATAGACATGTGTTGTCACTTGATAACAGGATCACATCATTTGGAGAATGATGTGATGGACAAGACCCATCCGTTAGCTTAGCATATGATCGTTCAGTTTATTGCTACTGCTTTCTTAATGTCAAATACATATTCCTTCGACCATGAGATCATGCAACTCCCGGATACTGGAGGAATACCTTGTGTGCTATCAAACATCACAACGTAACTGGGTGATCATAAAGGTGCTCCACAGGTATCTCCGAAGGTGTCTGTTGAGTTGGCATGAATCGAGATTGGGATTTGTCACTCCGTATGACGGAGAGGTATCTCAGGGCCCTCTCGGTAATACAGCATCACAAGAAGCATGCAAGCAAAGTGACTAAGGAGTTAGTTGCAAGATGACGTATTACGGAACGAGTAAATAGACTTGCTGGTAATGAGATTGAACTAGGTATGGAGATACCGACGATCGAATCTCTGGCAAGTAACATACCGACAGACAAATGGAACTACGTATGTTGTCATAAAGGTTTGACGGATAAAGATCTTCGTAGAATATGTAGGAACCAATATGGGCATCCAGGTCCCGCTATTGGTTATTGACCGAAGAAGCGTCTCGGTCATGTCTACATCATTCTCGAACCCGTAGGGTCCGGACGCTTAATGTACGTTGACGATATGGTATAATATGAGTTATGTATGTTGGTGACCGAATGTTGTTCGGAGTCCTGGATGAGATCACGGACATGACGAGGAGCTCCGGAATGGTCCAGAGGTAAAGATTGATATATAGGATGGAAGTATTCGGGTTTCGGAAAGGTTTCAGAATGCATCGGAGTGCCGGAAGGGGTTCCGGGAGGCCAACGGTAGGTTATACCTACTTGATGGGCCTCATGGGCCAAGGAGGGAGGCGCACCAGCCCACAAGGGGGCTGGGCACGCTCCACCTCCCCTGTCCTGCGCGCCAGAAGGAAGGAGGGGGCGCCCTAGGGCAGTCGGCCCCCCTTTCCTCCCCCATGCTCCATACATGGAAGGGGGAGGCGCCTGAGGCAGGGCAGCCGCCAGCCCCCCTCCTGCCCTTTCCTCCATGCCTAAAGGAAGGAAAGGGGGCGCACCCAGGGCTGCCTCCTCTCCCCCCTCCACCTATATATATGAGAGGAGGGGAGGAGGCAACACACACCACGATTCCAAGCCGTGTGCGGCACCCCCTCTCCCTCTAGTTCCTCCTCTGTCCATATCCGTTGTGCTTGGCGAAGCCCTGCGGAAAAGTTTCACAACCACTGTCACCACGCCGTCATGCTATCGGAACTCATCTACTACTTCGCCCCTCTTGCTGGATAGAGAAGGCAAGGATGTCATCGAGCTGAACGTGTGCTGAATGAGGAGGTGCCGTGCGTTCGGTGCTTGATCGGTACGAATCGTGAAGGTGTACGACTACATCAACCACTTTGATAAACGCTTCCACTTAGCGATCTACAAGGGTATGTAGACTCTCTCCCCCTCTTTGTAGCTATGCTTCTCCATGGATAGATCTTGCGTGTGCGTAGATTTTTTTTGTTTTCCATGCAACGTTCCCCAACAACCAGTTCCACTCTAAGTACATCCACCAGCCAGCGTAGGGGCTCCAGACCATTCCCCTCTCATGGCCCTTCGTGGTCTGGGGGCTGGACATCCTGGGCCCCTTTCCTCGCGCGACTGGTGGCTACCACTTCCTCTACATAGCCATCGACAAATTTACCAAGTGGGCCGAGGTGGAGCCCGTCCGTGCCATTCCGGCGGGCTCGGCGGTTAAGTTCATCAAGGGCCTCGTCTGTCGCTTTGGCGTCGCCAACCGCATCATCACCGACAACGGCTCGTAGTTCACCAGCGGCCTCTTCAAGTCGTACTGCGCTGGCATCGGCACGCAGATCTGCTACGCCTCAATGGCATACACAGGGAGCAACGGCCAGGCCGAGCGCGCTAACGCCAAAGTCCTCAAAGACCTCAAGACAAGGAGCTTCAACAAAAAGCTGAAGGCCTGCGACAAGGGCTGGCTCGACGAGCTCCCTTCCGTGCTATGGTCAATTCGCATGACCGCCAGCAAGCCTACTGGTGAAACACCGTTCTTCCTCGTGTACGGGGCTGAAGCGGTCCTCCTCACCGAGCTCAAGCATGAGTCCCCGCGAGTCCTGGCTTTCGACGAAGCTCGGCAAGATGGCTTGCGGGAGGCTGGTTTGCTCCTCCTCGAGGAGGCACGCTGCGAGGCTGCCATTCGAGCAGCACGACATCAGCAGGCGCTGCATCGCTACCACAGCCGCAACATATGCCCCCGTACGCTCAAGGTTGGTGATCTTGTCCTGCGGTGGATCCTCTCCAGAGAAGGACTCCACAAGCTCTCGCCCATGTGGGAAGGCCCCTTCTGGGTGGTGCACATTTCCCGGCCTGGCGCGGCGCGTCTAGAAACGGAGAAGGGTATTCGGGTATAAAACACATGTAACATCCAACACCTCCGCAAGTTCTAGCCGTGACCTCACCGATACGAGCAAAGTGGAGTTGTACACGCTCTGGAGCCTCCTCTGCATTGCCACTGGCCGTAAGAGCTCCTGCCCATAACCTAGTGGAAGTTCCATGTGCAGTCATGGCGGGATGACTACCTGACGGGCCTCCTGGCCATCGTATCCTCACGCTGCCCATGCACATCACGGCATCATGTATCTTTCATTATGTAATGGTCTTTTCATTCATCAGTAAAGCTTCATTTTCTAAGTGTCACACATGCTCGTCGTGCAATGCCCTGAGGAGGTGCGCACTCTCACGAAGTTCCTTCTGCGTACCACGCGAGCGGGGTCTGGACACGGTGCCTATGCTTAGGCCAGACCCAGCAGGGCCACTAAGCCCAAGCAACTGAGCTCTGTCTCACGGGCCTGCTCATGTGCACGTCACCTCACCAAGGTCCTTGTACTTGTCTCCTCGCGTGGTACCCGCAAGCAACCTGGTGAGAACATGCCGCCTCGTTATTTGTGAAACTTGGTGGAAATCTTACTAGTACAGGGCACGAGGAGCCTCGCGAACACTCTTCAGGTGACCCCGCGAGCGCTGCCTCGCAAGGCAACCGTCGCACCGCTATTACTTTGTTCTGCAAGAGCCTTGCAGGTGGATGCCCGTCGCGGGGCGTAACCTGCAGACGATGGTGCGACAAGCAGCATACTCAAAAAGCTAAGTTGAAACGCTCCATGAACCCTCTCTTAGCGCATTCGATGTTTTCTCCCTTGTAACCTTGCAGGCGCCATTTTTTCCTTCCTACGCACGTTGTCTGTGCGTCGGAGGGCTTCGCGAGCATCGCACCTCTGGAGCCCTTACCACCTCGTGGAGCACTGCGCCCCCTAGCCCTGCTAGGTAAGCGTCCTAGCATGCCAACGACGACTGCAATATGCTCGGGGCTAGGTCCTGGTGACACAGAGCACCAAAGCAAGCGAAGGAAGGAAAAACGAGCCTCGCAAGAAAAGCGAGCATGGAAGAAAAATGCCAAGGGAAAACAAAACATAATGGTGACGGACTTAAGGCAAAAGTGCCGGACAGATGTCTTTACGCCCCCACGGGGCCACTTCTGTTCTACTGCAGGATAAAACTGGGAGCGGGAGACGTGAGCGGGAGAGGGCCTAGGCAAAAGGTCGCTATCGCTTCCGCCCTCAGTCTCCACCATCGGAAGCTGCTTCGGGAGTCGCGTCATCCTCGCTGCCGTGATGCTCGATGGGTGCGTACTGCTAGACGAAGTTGGCCACGTGGCCCTCTACCGCCTTCAGGAGGACCTCGCAGAGCTCGGCTGGAACGGGGGTCACGATCCGCCTGAGGTCGAAGTCAGCATCGAGGCGGCGGAGGTTGCTGAAGAGCCGCATCATCATCGTCGTCAGCAGGTCACGGCATTCCTCCTCGACGGTGGTGTTCATGCTTGCAGCATCCTCCTCCATCTTCCCCACCAGCTTGGTGAAGAAGTTGAGGTGGTCGTTGCCGTCGGCCTCGAGGAGCTCTGGGGCTGCCTTGTTGGTGAGGCACGCGATGACCTCGCTCACGCACGCGACAAGGGCGCGGAACTTTGGGTCCTCGCCGATTTTCGCCTTGGCAGCCGGCGCCGGCGCACGCGCGGCCTCCGTCTCCTGCAGTCGCGCCTTGAGGTTGTCAACCTCGGCGTGGAGAATCTTCTTCGCCTCAACTAGACGCTCCTACCAGAGCTTCAGCGCGTCCTGGTGCTCCTTCACGAGCGCCCCACGCTCCTCCTCGGCCTTGCTGTCGACTTCTTTCTTATACTTGGCCTCCAGCTCCGCCAGCTCGCGGGCCACCACCTACAGGCGCTCCTGCTCTGCTTCTTCCCCAGACGCGGTCCTGAAAGCTGACGCTCCCGGTTACCGGTGTCCACCTCGCGGGCGGTGACCTCCTCCTCGCGCTTCGCGAGCTCCTCCTTGAGGGAGGTGAGCTGAGCTTCGCGGGCCCCGGCGGTCTCTTCCCGCACCTAGAGCTCGCGCTCATGGTGCGTGATCTGTTCCTGGAGCTGGCGCCACCCCACCGTGAGGCGTAGGCGCTCCAGCGCGTTGAGAAGCGGTTCAAGGGCTGCCCGGGCACTGTTGATGGCTCCGCGCTCTAAGGAGGAGCTCCCGCCCACTAGCACCAGGGCGCGATCAGGTCGCGCTCCTCCGCAGCCCTCTGGCGTTGCGGGGCAAGAGGGCTATGGCTTGGGTCCCATTAGCAGCTCTGCACCGCCGCCCCCGGTGGGGATCGACGCTCCTTCAGGGGGCAGGGGGCTTTCGGTGGCCTGCCCCGCAGGCGGTGTTGTTGCCATGCGCACCAGGATCGCCGCGACCCCCGCCGCGGCAGCGGCCTCCCCCTCAGTGCCTGGCGCGGGGAGCCGTAAGGAAGGCGCGGGTGGTGCGGCCCCTCCTGAGGCAGGGGGCTCCTCCCTCGCCCCATCCTCCTTCCTCCTGTTGGTCGCTATCTCGGCCCTGCGCGAGCGCAAGCTCAGCCCGGACACCTGGGCGTGAGGAGTACGGAACGACAATAAAAAAATCAAGAGGAAGGGGGCTTACTCGTTGGTCGGGCCCCAACGCCTCCCCTTCCGCTTCCCGCCAGCGCTACTGCTGCCGTAGCTGCCTCCGGAGGGCCTGCGCGGGCTACCCTCGGGCACCGCCATGCGGGGCTTGCCGGCGCCGCCAGCCGCGGATGTGGTACCCTCCTCCGCGCCGGCCCCAGCACCCGCCCTATCACCGTCGTTGGCGCCTCTATCGTCATCGTTGCTAGTGCTCCCTCGGGGCAGGTCATGGGACGACGGGGCCAACCCCGTGCTGCTCTCCTTGTCCGAGGGAGCCGTGGCTTCTACGTCGTCATCACTTCCCGAGGCGGACGCCGCCCCTAGAGAGGTCCCGCGGGTCCCCTCGTGGTCCTCCGAGATCAGGCCCTAGCGGTCGAACCGAGACATCTTGACGACGAGCTCGTCCCGATTGCCCAGGCAGTACAACGAGCGCGCCCCCTTGGGCCTGGCCATCGGCTCCTCGGTGAGCAGGACCTTCAGGGCCTCGGTCACCCCCTCATTGGGCAGGACCTCCTTGCTCAGCCGGATCTAATCCTGCGCATCCAAGATCTCCCACATCGGGTGCGAGCGCTTCTCGAGGGGTGCGATGTGGCGGCGGACGAACTCCTTGGCGACTATCGCTGCCATGAGCCCAGCCGCCCACAGCTCCTGCAGCTTCTTCAAGACCAGCCCCAGCCCAGGGTTGATGATTTTCTTTTGCCCCCATCGGGGGAGCTTGACGGCCGCCTCGGTTGGGACTACAAAGTGGTGGCTGGCCCGCTTGGCGTCTATGTAGACCCAGCGCTGCCGAAAGCCCTCCACCTTCTTGAGGATCTTCATGTCGATGATAAGCTCGTCCCTCCGGTCGTCCATGCGAAAGGAGGTGCGGGATGAACGGTGGTGCCCGCGTAGATCCTCAGGTTGTAGAAGGTTCGGAAGAGATCCACAGATGGCATCACCCCAGGTAGGCCTCGCAGAGGTATGCGAAGATGGCGAGGACAAGAATGGAGTTGGGCTGGAGGTGAAGCAGACGAATCTGATAGAACTCCAAGATGGTAATGAGAAAGTCGAAGAAGGGCGACACCAACCCCGCGAAGAGTGAATGGTAGAAGACGACAACTGCCGTGGGCCCCAGGTCGCGCCGTGGGCGTGAGCCCGGCCAGACTTGGGTGGCCTCCCACTGGTTGTGGTCGCTGGCCAAGTAAGGGCGTCCCCTGGCCAGCCCCTTCTCATCGACGATGGTGGATCGTCGTAGGGCTGGCCCATACGTGACGGCATCGCTCTCATGGCTGGTGGGGGCCTTCACCGCGGGCCCCTTGCCCTTCGCGGCTGCGGAGGTTCTCTTGGGCGAGGCCTTCTTGGGAGCCATGGCGGCGGCGGCGTAGATCGGAAGCAGAGGAGCACTACGCAGGAAGGCGGAGAAGGAGACGAGGAGCAATGATGCGCCATCGCCCTATGCCAGCGGGCTTTATGGCCAATGCGGCGGTTACCAAGGCGTCGTGGGGAGTGGGGGCGCCCCATCCCAGCCCAGTGGGAACCAGGGTACCACGGGCCACCTGCCTATGGCCCAAGAGGGGTCGCTTGGCCCAACTCATAAGGCAGCCCACCAACGGGCGCCGCAAGCCGACAGCCTTGCGAGGGCTCCGCCTCGCGAGGGGCTCTCTCCAGTGGAGGACCTCACCGTTTCACCCACCACCATGGGCTGCCTCGCGAGGCCGCCCCCTCGCGAGGCGCCCCCTCTTGAGGCTTCCCGAGGAGCCGTGCATGGCGGGCGCCTCCCGCCACGTGGGTGACATCCGCCGAGCAGGCGCCAGTCTGCATGCCCTAGACAGTTTCCCCTTTGGTGCTAAGGGGGCAGTTGTGCCAACCTGCCCCCAAAGTAAGTCCCAAGGGTTTCCCCTTTGGTGATAGAAGACCAAGGTGGTGGCACACCAGGACGGAGGTCATCGTGGAGCCCCTGGCGCGTCATGGATAACACCTTTTGCAGGCGATTTCCACTTTTCGCCAGAGAAGCACCGGCGCCTGTCCCCTTTCGAATTGCCGCGCTATGGTAGCCCTTCCCGCTCATATTTTCGGGGAAGAGGCCCAAGGCACATATATAAGGGGCAGGGCGGCCACCGTAGGGGGGATCGTTTCCTCACCTCCTGCCAAACCCTAGCGCCATTGCTAGCGCTCTTGAGCTCCGGCTCATCTTGTGGCTCCAGGAGTACTTTCCACAAGCAAAAAAAAACCAAGCATGAGTAGGGTATTACACCGCAAGGTGGCCCGAACCTGGGTAAATCCCTGTGTCTTCGCCATGCCTAGCTCGTAGCCTCGTAGACGCAAAGCCAGGCCGCTAGAGCTCGAACCAGGGTTTTGGAGGATTTCCCGTAGCTCAGAATTAATCCCCCGACAAGGTTCCACCTACCCCCCCCCCCCCCCCCCCCCGGGGGGGGGGGGCGCGCCCTGTTGCCTTGCCGTCTACTCGTTTGCCTCCTGGTCTCCTCCCGAAGCTTCTAGGGTCTCTTTTGTCCAGAAAAAAATCGTCAAAAAGTTTCGTAGCGTTTGGACTTCGTTTGGCACAGAATTCCTGGAAAACCAAAAACAAGCAAAAAACAGCAACTGATACTTGCACTAGGTTAATAGGTTAGTCCGAAAAAATAATATATAATTATATATAAAACAAGCAAAATTGATATTATAATAGCATGAAACAATAAAAAAATTATAGATATGTTAGAGACGTATCACTGTGTCATAGGCAAGTATCCCATAGCAGTTGTACATTTCTCAATATATACCTGAGAGCACGATGCGGCGGACGATATCGTTCTTTAGTTTCAAGTAATCATCGTATACCCTGACCCTGCGTAGAGGCGCATGAACAATGGTGGCTCCATCCGGAATCGACGTCAGAAATAGTTTTCGAATAGCGCATCGCAGGCGGAGTAGTCATCGTACAAAGTCATAAGCCCATGTGCCCTATTTCAATTTAACACTCGATGTCCCTTTGTTGAAACATTGAAGTTAAGAACATGCTTGTTAAAGGAGCTGTTGCATCCCAATGACTCAGTTAGGATCCACCTCATGTAGATATGTTCAGGTTCACGCAAGTATGTTCTGTTCAGGTTAGGCACCGTAGATATAGCAGATCGGATGCTAACCACGTGTATCTATCTTGTAATCCATTGTGACTATAAACACAAGGGTGTGCTGGGTGCATTCACTACCAAGAGACATCATGTTTTACTATGCTCCTCAGCACGCTCCGTTTCGTCAAGAATCACCATCATCATCGCCGTTTTATCATCATATTTGTCCTCATCCGATGAAGATGAATCCATGAACTTGGCGTAGAAATATTCGACTGAACCCATCATGTTTGCTTTAAAGTGGATAACAAGAACGTCAAAATTTGCACCATGGCATTTGTCCTAAGACTTGTCGGGCGTGGTGTCCGCCATGGACAATGTTCGCAGGGACGAGGGTACCTGGGCGGCGATCGGATCCGAGAGGATACGGCATCGATGTCCGGCAAGGCTTGGCTGGCGTGGACAAGGGTCCGACAAGGCCTAGGGGGCGCCGGCCAGGGGGAGGGGGGCTATGACGACGGCGGCGATCTAGGAGCAAGAGATAGAGAGTAGAGGAGGTGACTGCGAAACGTGCGGGCTCTAGATGGGGTTTTGGGTAGACATGGGTGTCGGAATTGGATGTGACAAATATCCGGACTCTCAGCTCTCCTTGATTTGGAACTGGGTTGCGGGATTTTGTCGTCCGGACCAGTTCGGACAGATTTGGTGATCCGCGTTGCATGCTTAAAGCATCTGAACGGTCTTATCCAGACATTTACCGGTGTTTTGGTTATCAGCATTGGAAATGCCTAACCCCAGTCAAAGCGGAAAACCTCATGATGTCTCCAACAGTGTGAACCTAATAATTTCTTGCCAGACAAAGTACATCACACCCTGCTACCAGTGTTGCTCGCTCATAATAGAGTGGTTCCATTTCATGAGGTAGTACTGCCACTGTTAAAAGTTCCAACGTAGTACGAGCAGTCGTGGTATCGCTCTACTACCCGGCCCCCTTTATATAAAGCCTCCCCAGGCTTCTACTCCTTTTCAATCTTTGTCTTGGCCTTTGCCTCCTCCTCTCCCCATCCTCATCACCCTTTCCTTGCTCTTGTTTCCGCATTGGCTTGTCGCCTGTGATGGGGGCCACTTCTCCTTCAGGCCTGGAGCTCACCATGGCTGTCCCCGGCCTCAGCTCCTCCTCTGGCTCAGGTAAGCTCGGAAGACCACCTACCGCATGTTGTTAGTTGTTTCGTTCTCCGGCTCCCTCCTACAACTGCAAGTATAGCTTCCGCTGTAAAAGTTGGATCGTCTTCTCCGGTCATGGCTTCAAATCTTGTCAGTGAACATCGCATTTCTACGCGCATGCACAAACTTTTTTTGGTGCTTCGGGAAGAAATACACAGCACCGTAGCTAGCATTTTTCTCTCTCTTTCAGTCGCATACTCGCATGTTAAATGTTTGAGTTTGTTCAAGTAACCAGCTGGCTGTTGAGGGTGTAACATCGACGAGAACTAACTCGAACGTGATGTACTTGGCAGAGGGGTTTGTTTGCAACAATATCAACAACAACAACGGTGGCGGGAATATGAGGGACCTGGACATGAACCAGCCGGCGAGCGGCGGCGAGGAGGAGGATTTCCTGATGGGCGGCGTGGAAGAGGACGAGGAGGAGAGGGGCGCCGGTGGACCGCACCGCCCAAAGAAGCTCCGCCTCTCCAAGGAGCAGTCCCGCCTCCTCGAGGAGAGCTTCCGCCTCAACCACACCCTCTCACCGGTCAGCAATGCCGCCTTCAATTTCCTGTCCACTTAACTTGCTTAAGATCGGCATGTCCAAAAAAGATGGGCCAGCATGTAGTACACGTACTACGTAATAATATTAACACGTACTACGTGCACCAGAAATCTCGTCCACGGATGAGAGCATTATTGCAAAGTTGATCCGTTGGTCGTACGGATGAATCTTGAACTGGATTCGTTTCCGTGGCGCTACTCTGATGGATATTGAAGAGCATGATGTAACCCTGCGATGGGTTCGGACAACCACTGATCCATTAAGTAGCATAGCACTGCTCGATCTTTGATTATATGGCCCATTCATGGTTAGTACTCTTCGGCACATTACTCGTTAGTGGCATTACAAGTCAGTACTACTCTGTAGTGGTATATTATTACATTACCTTAACGGTGCAGAACTTGTAGTAGTGCTTGAAGAGTAGTAGCCAAATAAAGAGTGGGGGCGCACCTCTGATTGTTTGGCGCGGTACATGGTGCATAAAAGTCTAGCAGAGACTGTAGAGCACAACGTTGGTCTTATGCAGTGGTATTCATGTCGTCGTGGTACAGTGCGTCTGCGGCGAGTAATGAACCTATCTAGTCACAGCTGCCTCCCAGGGTAACGCAGTTACTACTTCACATACAGCAGCAGCAGCAGCAGGAGGTTTTGTTTGACTAGCGGAGTAAGGTTTTTTTTTTTTTTTTTTTGCGAACTCATAGTTATTCACGCCTCTTTGTAAATATGGACGGTGAAGGCCTGTGTCAACCGTCATGGGCGTGCAGCAATTTATTTATTTAACGCCCTGGAAATGGAATTCTTGCAGAAGCAAAAGGAGGCCTTGGCGATCAAACTGAAGCTGCGGCCCAGGCAGGTGGAGGTCTGGTTTCAGAACCGCAGGGCAAGGTAACAATAGGAAGGAAGGAATCCCTTTTAACTTGTTCGTGTTCACATACACAGTGTACCTCTTTTTATACATGTTCACGAGCACACATTGACATGGCCAAGCCTCACGTGCACTTGGAATTTCACCGTTAAGGGACTACCACTCGTCTACCCCACAAAATCGTACTAGTCCGTTCGGCGGTCAGTATTAAGATAATCAAGTTTGTTGGCTTAATTTAGTAACTTTTTTTAGGAAACGGGCAGGGGGTACTGCCAATGCATTCAAGTAGGGGAAGACGGTGACGTACAATTGGTTCGTTTGTTAATGATGAAACCGAGGCAAATGGGACAAACTTGGAGGACCTGCTTGTTCCTTGTGTTACTCATTTTCCGTTGAAAGGTCAAGCAACTCAAGGCAATGCTTGTCCAGTCCCTTAATAGAGTAACTTACTATCAGTAGATAATAAGGTGTGTTTATCACTATATATGGAACATCAGCCCACTAATTGATGTTTGAAGCTACTGGCGTAACGTTGCAACTTCATTGAGCAAATCCTACACTACACGTCCATGGTACGCACGCGCTGCTTAACTTGCAGACTACTCCAGCTTGGCTGTGCATGCTACTTTGAACTCGCGTCGAGATTAAACCAAGCTGTTTCTGGCCCGCCGTTGTTCAGTCCAAAGAAACTTTTATAGTACTAGTAATGATAGCCTACTCTCGTCCCAACATAATCATGGACCCTTCCCTCAATTAAGGTGGCATAGATCACTGGCTATCTACCTTGAAACTTGTACTGCATCTGAGATGCGGGACAACATCAACTAGGTAGATTCCCTAGCTTGATAGAGCAAGGCGGCTTCGCCACCTTTCATAGTAATTACTCCATGATACACGTACTAGATTAGGATTCTCTAGATTAAACAACTGAGCTAATCGCTGGCACCGGCACGTGGACTAATCAGCACGTGCAAGCCAGGAAACGGCTACAACTTGACCCTGGCTCAGCGAGTCTCGTGAAGTCGAAAGTGGCAAAGTCATTGGCCTTCCTTCACTCTACGTCGAGATGACAATGCTCTTGGAATGGGGACCTATGGTCAAATTAAGTTGCGTATAGTACTCTAGCTCATGCTAGTTTAAGCTCCCACAGTGAGATGCTATGCATTTGGTTGCGTTCTGTTCCGTGTACTCTGTCATTTTGTATACAACTGACCATGCATGTTGTCAAGTTACAATTAGTTATATGTGCACCGTTAACTTGTGCAAGTGTAGGTTCCCAGGTTCAATGTTCCATTATGAGATCGAGCAACTTGTGTTATTACGACTTACTATTCCTGGATCCTTTTGTTAATTTAGCTAGTGGTACTGGTTGAGTTGCTATAATCTGAATGAATTGAACTACGTACGTGTACAGGACTAAGCTGAAGCACACGGAGATGGAGTGCGAGTACCTGAAACGCTGCTTCGGCTCGTTGACGGAGGAGAACCGCCGCCTGCAGCGGGAGGTGGAGGAGCTGAGGGCGATGCGCATGGCGCCGCCCACGGTGCTCTCGCCGCACACACGCCAGCCACTCCCGGCGTCCGCGCTCACCATGTGCCCCCGCTGCGAGCGCGTCACCGCTGCCACCGGCCCGCGGATCACCCGCCCGGCCGCCTCACCGTTCCACCCTCGCCGCCCCTCAGCGGCGTTTTAGGGTTATGTTAGGGCTTAAGACAAAAGGTCGAGGTAGAGTTGCTAGTGGTAATGTAGGACGCACGATCGATAAGTCTTTGTGTAAATTGATGATGAAGGAGGAGGAAAGAACATGGAAAAGGCGTAGTGGGGTCGTGTGGGGTCTGGAGGCGCCCCCATGGACCATGTGGGCCTGTGGCCCATGCCATGGAAAAAAAAATCTAGTTTCTTTGCTCATTTGGTATTCTAAGGGTCGCGCGTTCTCTTCTTAAAAGAAAAATGTCATGTTTGTCTTCACTTTTGATCCCTTGTTCCAGGTGGGATATCCTATATGACGCATATTTTGCGTCATATAGCATGGATCATATACGAGCGCGACGCACAAGGTCCAGGCGACTAGGCCAACCCACCGGATGCGATGCGAAGCGAGTTTTCTGAACGAGACAACTAATCAGCAGGTACTCCTTCGAAAGCCCTGCAAGGGTCATTTTAGTGTGGCGCGTTTTCAGCTGCTGTCACGTGTCGCGCTCTGGCCCTTCCTCCGAATTTTATTATTTTATTTTTCTGTATGCGTTTTCGGCTTTTAGATTTTGTTTTTGTTTTTCGGCTTATCGGTTTTGTCTGGTTTTTCTTAGGTTTTGAAAATAAAAATTCAAAACAAAATTTGTGCGAAAAACGCGTTTTTTACTTCCGTGAGAGGCACGGATTTATTTCTCGTGAAGGCACGGATTTGCTTCAGCGAGAGGCACAGTCGTGCATCTCGGAAAAGGGAAAACACGTTTTCTTTTTCTTTTTCTTTTTCTTTTTTTTCCACGAGAGGTACTGATTTGCTTCGTGAGAGGCACAGTCGTGCATCTTACAAAGGGAAAAAATATTTTTTTTATTCCACGAGAGGCACAGATTTACTTGTCATGGAGGCATGGATTTGCTTCCGTGAGAGCAGAGACGTGCCACTTCAGAAAGGGCAAAAACATGCTCCCGGTTCGGTTTTTCTTGTCTGGTTTTTGCCATCAATTTTTTTTTGTCAAAACCTATCTACATGAGATCTAGTTTTGAAGATCTCGACACGAGGAATCCAACGGTGAAAACGGTTCAAGATTTGGACGCACGATTTAAGAGATAAAAGGTTTTGAGTAAACGAATCCACGAAAAAAAGGAAAAAATCCCAGGTTGCGACAAGTGGCACGCATGCAATAAGCCACTTGTTGCAATCTGGGGAGATGGGAGTGATATTTGCAAAGAGTACTCCTTAATTAGTGATTTCATTTTTTAATACGTGACGCAAAAATACCAAGAACAGGAGTGTCCTTGCGACCTAGAACTCTAGTGACATGCTGCTAGCCTAACAATAATTGAAAAACATTTTTTTTAAGTGTGAATACTTTTTAAAAAAATTGAACTTTTTTCCAAAACACAAACAATTTTTTGAAAACAATGAACAATTTTTATAAACTCGAACATGTTTTGAAACATAAACTTTTTTTCAAAATGGGAACCAAATTAGAAAAAGTGAATTTTTATAAATTTCATATATTTTTGAATTTTCAATCATTTATTGAAAATTGTGAAAAAATAAATTCTGATTTTTTTTCTAAAAAATGTGAACAACAATTTGAAATTCGGATTTAAAAAAAAATTTAACAGTACTAGAAACTCTGAACATTTTTTTGAAACTTTTGAATTTATGGAAAACAAAAATGAGAAGAAAAAAGGAGCATAAAAAAAGAAACAAAACAAAGAAAGGATGCCCTCGCATGTATGACAAGTGGGCCGGCCCACTCCGTTGCCTCTATGCGTTCGGCCGACTACTACTTACCACAATGAGTGGCAAATAGAGTTTTCCGTTCCAGGCGGCAATGACACGTACTATCATAAGTCAGCCTTTTTTCTAGCGTTGGAAAATGGGTGGACCTATTTATCATATTGTGTTTGCACCAAGCATGTCATATATATCAATAGTTCTGCCCCCTGCTGCATGCACTGGCGAGCCACGTTTCGATGTTTTCCTAGACAAAAAGACCCAAAATCGATGTGCCTTGATAATTGGTAGACCAGTTGTTGTTACTGTATTCCTCAAATAAAAGTTTTGTTGATGTACCCAACAAAAACGATCCACCCGTATACCCGCAAATGGGATCGTCTGGCCCATGTACCTCTCCTGCCTCTCATATTTAGAAAGAGCGTAATCCTTTTCATTTCCCGTTTCGCTCTTCTCCTTTGTTTGGCCCTCCCTCCCACTTCCTTTTTCCCCATACTTATCCCCCTTTGTTTTTATACCCCTATATCCACGTATCTATCCTACTTTAAAAGAACACAATATTCCTCGTTCCCCATTTCGCTCTCCTCCTTAGTCCGGCCTTCCATCGGCCTTTTTTCCATGTTATCCTTTCCTCGTTGTTTACGTTCATCTATGCATGTAGCATAAAAATGGCTAGAGATCCACCGGTGGAAACCCTATGCACGCACGTTCCCACATATTTTGTCTCCTTAACAACCTTATATACCAGCACATAACAACCAATGAGGCCCATCTGGCTGTTAAAATGTTTAATAATAATTAGATAGTTGTCCATACATTGCAACGGGGATATACACATTTTAGTATGTTAGGCCTGATTTACTTTTTTTTGTTAATGTGATTGTGTAAAAAATTATTCTATCTGGTAAACACTAATTTGATAAGGACTTATTGGCTTATCGAAGAAAACAAAAATTATTTGGTAAGTCAATAAGAGGTGGGACAGTTGAGGAGGTTTCTAGAAGAAAAAAAAGTGGAAACGAGAGATGGGAGGAAAAAAAAAATTAGAAATAGGAGAGGGAAGGGGAACATACACACATTGGATGAAGGACAAGCGGACGACATAATATTACTTATTTTTTATGTACGAGACACTAGTAGATTAATCCATGATTTACCTGCCCATATTAATGTGATTGAGTACAAAGGATTTTTTTGTAAACAATAATATGGTAAGCACTCGTTGGCTTACTACAAAAGATGAGTTTTATTTCGTATATCACTAAGATGTGTAGGAAAAAAAATGAAGGCGGGAGAGTGAGGGAGGGGGGAGGGGGGCGTATGCAAGGTTCGACAAAGGATGAGCAGACCAACATAATTTAGCTTATTTTCTGATTTTGCCCAGGCTTTTTGTTGTTTTCAGCGGTTTTATATTTCTTTCCCATTTTCTTTTGGGTTTTTGCTGGTTTTCAATTAGCCTTTTCTTTTCTTTCTCCTTTTCAAATTATGATCATCTTCTTTTATACTTGTACATTCTATGAATACATAACAAACATTTTCTAAATATGTGATGAATCATTTTAAAAATACGAGATGAGTATTTTATTTAGATATGTGATTGATATTTTTAAAATACAGCAATGAACATTTTTAATATGCACAATCTTTAAATACATGCTGCATTTTTAATGTGGTGAATGTTTTTTAGTAACATGATGAACATTTTTTCAAATACATGGAATTTTTTTAATACACGATGAATATTTTTCAAATACGTGACAAATATTTAACGAAACTAATATCTAAAGAGTAGGAGACGCTCCTATTTGATATATTAAAAATGCCAGTTATATGCACATAAGATGGAGGGAGAAAGTTCCACTAGGAAGAGTTCAATGCTAGAGCAAACAACTCAATAAAAATAGCACTAAAGTTTTAAAGAAAGAGAACAAAATCTGCGATATAATCACTTAGATATGACGAGACCCTATACTTAAGCCAAGTTAGGTCATCCTTTGTCCTTTCTAACCATGCTCTACTTGAAGGGCTAGCCTGGCAGAAAATAAAATTATTTCTCTCTTTCTAAATGTTCCAAGTTGTAATCGTGTAGAATTTATAAAATAAATTTCTAGTGAAATTTGGCTTCGCTCTATGAACAACCTCAGATTGAGAGCAGTTCAGACTCCAATGAATATCCATCATGGTCCAAAAAGTCAAGCTAAAACGACACTAACATGTGAGCTGCTCAATTGTTTCCTCGTCACGAGAAGTGCAAAGCACACAACTAGAGTCATTACCAGCGTGGAAGTGCCTCCTCTTTAGTATATTTCATGTGTTAGTATGTTTGCTAATAATAACCACACAAAGACCTTGAGTTTATTGTGAAGTTTGGACTTCCAAATCTACCAAAAGGGCTCTTGACAAACAATTTGGTTATGGCAATGCTTTGCAGAATTTATTTGCAGAGAACAAGAACCCAAGGGTAAGTCCAAGAATCTTGATAGTCCACCTCATCAATATGAACTTTTTGATGCTAATGACATGATGTAACTAACTGGGTGCTTTCAGTGACAATGCCAAGTTAAAGATCAAACACGGGTCCCCATCTAAATAAAAAGCATTGACAGAGTTGTCTTCTTCCTTGACAAAATGAGTATAAACAACTAAATTGCTCAGATATGATACTCCCATTCCATTTGTCATGCAACATCCATACGTTGGCCAACCACACAGTTTGACATCCTTTATAGACTATCATTCGCTTGACAATGGATCTCCACCAAAAAGAACCACAACTAGGGGATGCATGAGGGATTGAGTATGGATTTTGGTGTTAATTACTATGAGGCTTCCATTTTCCTATGGATAACACACTCTTTCCCGAGCCACAGACGAAATACATGACTCCCCTTGCTATGACTTCTTAGTCCAAAGATATCTCCTGCTGATCTTTTCAAATGTGTCAACAAACTTGGGAGGTAGCTGAAGCAGGCAAGAGGCAAATGTGACCATGTAGGTTAGCAATGAGTTAATTAATGTGATATTAACACTTCCTCTCAACACAATCAATATTTTGGCATCAAGTTGGTCATGGTAGATTAGTAGCACCAAGTTGTCACCCTAAGTATGTGAAAGGAAGAAAACTGACTGCTCAACTGAAGATTTTATCAAGATCATAAGCTTTTTGAGCATTAAGGTATCGATATCAGACTTGACTCAGAGAAGTTGATCTTGTGGCCCGTAGAAATAGAAGAATCTTGGAGCACCTTCTTGAGGTTCAAAAGATGCTGAGAACAAGTTGGGATGATCAAATTTGTTTCACATGCATAATGCATGATAGGGAACTTTCCAGGACGGGGAATAGAGAAATGCTCTCCCTTCGACATGCTCATTATTGATTACTGATTGCAGGAGGTCTGCTGCAAGTACAAATAACAATGGGGAGATGGGTTCACCTTTACGAATTCCACACTTACAATGAAACATTTTTCCTGGAGTACCAATCAAAATGAATGACTGACTGGTAAACAAGAGTGTGTCCACTTATTTGTGGACGGAGGGAGTAATGCTCAACTAGGTCAAACGCCTTTTCAAAACCGAGCTTAAGAATTATCACCTCAGTTCCTGACTTTTCACACTAAAATACGTACTTGAAATGCCACAGAAGGCAATCCTGGAGCATTCGTCCTTTTTATAAATCCTGCTCATTCTCATGGAGAATGTGAAGGATTACATTTTGAAGCCAATTAGTGAGAAGCTTAGTAAGGAGTTTGAGACCAAATTCAAGCAATTAAATGGCTCGACAGTCGTCAACCAATTAAGGGTTTAACTTCTTTGGAATGAGTGTGATGAGAGAAGCGTTCAAGCAACCCGGACCTATCAAGCCTTCCCTAATTCCATTCAAGAGATCCCGAGGAAAAGAATTGGGTTTCCACCGAGCTAAAATAATATGTGGATGGTTCAGGTAAACCAAAACTATTGTTTTTAGCTATTTGTTTCCTTATTCCTTATTTTAACAAAAGAAGACTTATTTACAATTGGAAATCAACTTTTTTGTATCTTCATCCATAGATCCTTTACTCATATTTTAAAAATTAGAATACTTAATCCAATGCGAAATTATGCTTCACGGCTCTCTACTCATAATCAAATTTTTATTTTGGATGCAATTTAAATTAGTCTTTTGATACAAATCAGCAAAATGTATATTCTTCCTCAATATGCTGTTGAGACCAGAAAAAATTCACAACTTATAATGATCCTTCGAGAAAATAGTCCAACAAGTTTTGACGAAGACACAGGTTAAAACCATCGGGCCGAGGTGTTTTATCAACCGATATTTTTTTGACTGCATCGTCTATTTCCTTTTTAGTAAACGGGTTGGATAAACCCCCAAGATCATTCACTACTCTGACAAGTTTGTCAAGATTGAATTTCTTACTACGCTCAATGGAAGCACCAAACATGGCTTTAAAAGCAAGATGATGAGTCTAAGATATTCCCTCATGATCCTCAACCAGAGAGCCGTCGGCCAAATTCAATGATGCAATAGAATTATTTATGTGACATTTAGTGGCCATTCTGTGGAAAAGCTTCATATTCTCGTCGCCCACTGAATCCATCGAATAGTGCATCATTTACGCCAGTACTGCTATTTATGGGATTGCAATCCGACAATATGTGGTTTCAATTTTTTCCCGAAGTTCCACTCATATATAAACAATTGTCTCTACTCTTTCTAAAACATCCATGATATTTAAAACCTTGTGGCGATTATCGATAAGAAGCGGTAGCTTGCAAATAGAGTTACTCCACTTCATAATGTACATTCAAGATTTTTTAAAAATTTAGCACTAAGGCTGGCCACAATATTATTAGAACAAACATGAATTTACCGTATCTTGAAAGCCCACATGCAAAATCCAATAATTCTCGTATCTAAGAACCGTCAACCTAGGCATACCGCGCTACGCATGGTATATGACTAGATACCAGTCTAGGAAGAGCTTTAAACATTGTATTTGGCTAAGAAGAAGTCTAATTAGTCGATGTAAAAAACAACCAATTTGTTATAATTGTGAATGCTCTTGCATATTAGTCCACGTATAGGTCAAACTAGATAACAACAATTCGACCAAACATTGAGCACCGATGATGTCATTAAAAGTGATCTAATCGTTAATATTACCCCATGCATGATTCCTACTCTATGGCGATTGAATGAAATTATAATCACCTAATAGTAACCAGTTTTCATCTTTTGCAATATCAAGCCCATATAACCAACTAACAAAATCGTCTCTCGCTGTACCAACACATCAACCATAAATATTTACTATCATCCACTATACAAAAGACAACGATGTTTTAAATTTCAGAACTTGAGCCCACTGATGACTCTCATTAACCATAGCAGAAAAAATGCTATTCAAGATTAGTAATAAACATCCCGAGCTACTGATCGATGGAATGATTCAAATTTGTCAAAATGACGCGGGCATAACTTATGTATGTATGAGTGGTCAAAACGATAACGCTCCGCCTCCCAAATATGAATAATGGAGCAGCCACAGTTACCAAAGTAGAGCGCAAAGCAACATACTTATCATCGAAATTAAAACCTCAAATATTCTAGCATAATATGTTTCAACAGCTTAAAGAGGGGAATTCATTAACCTAACCGCAGGAAACAACTAGCCAAGGCATGAGGTGAAATGAAAGAAACAAGTTCGTGAAAACAATTCTGTACTAAATTGAATAAAAAGTGCGCCACAAAAGCCTTTATTAAAATTCCCAAGCTTACTGAGCAATCTCATCTACATGTAACATATTTCCGAGTCAAACACGTGAGCTTAAGTTATTTCTTCCGGTGGGATGCCATAGTATCTTGTGCCAACTTTTGCTGCAACGATGAGATTAGTGTGGGCGGATCACTAGTAGAGGCAGAAGCATGATCAGAATAACACGTTGGCACTGTGTCAACAATGCCAATAGAGGCACGATACATGATGGCCGATTTACAAGTGTGTTAGTGTTGGGAAACGTACTAGAAAACAATTTTTTTTCACCCCACGATCAACCAGGAACAATATGAAGATGTAATAACGGTTTGGATCGGATCGTTACCAACTCCGAGTTGCAGAGGAAGAAGATGAGTCGGTGTAGATGGTATGTGAAGTCCCTCGAACCGTCAATGAACGATCCCTTGAATGTAAGACCGAAAGCACGACCTCTCCACAGATTGCAAGCGTACGGTCTTTACGATCCGGCGACACTTCGCCGTCTAGAGCTAATCGTCGCCAGAGAATTAGAGGGAGGAGATTAGAACCACATTGGGCTTCTAATTATGAGTATTAGAGAATCTAGATCTAGCTCTAATTAGATCAACTAAGATCAACTAGAACTAGAACTAGAACTAGAGAACTAGAGGAGGCTCCAAAACTTGCGTGTTCAAAGGGCCAAAATCCTCAAGTATATTAGGTTGGAGGGAGGTGAGAGGGGGTGCCATAAGGGGAAGGAAACCCTCCCCATTTGTTCAGCCAAGGAGGGGGGAATACCGCTCCAATTCGGCCTTCCCTTCTCATTTCCATCGGGAGAAGGGGGCGCCACCACTATTGGGCCCAAGCGGCACAAGTAGCTTTCCACCACTTGGCCTTTTAAGGCCCCTTGATATTTAATTAAATATAAAAGCCTTCAAACTATTATTGAAGCCTTTTATTATTAATTTAACATCAGTAGGAACATTTTTCACCTATATATTATTTATCGGTAATACCCTGTATTGCCTGATAAACTCCGAAACCCTTCTGGTGACCCCGAAACGCTTCCGGGTCCTCTCGAAACTATTTCGAGTATTAGTGACACTATTTCACGGATGTATTCCATCACTCCCATCCTACTAACACTTAGAAGATCATGATTACCATAAGCTTGTGACCTTGTAGGTTCTTTAAAACATAGACATGAACAAAACCGCTTTCGTTCAATGACTGATAGTGGAACCTTGGACATCCATATGGATCCCTATGAGTACACAAAAGACATTCAAGTGAACATTTGGTTATCATGTACTATTCCCTTTGCTTCGTGATACTTTACAAAACCTGAGGTGAGATATATCGATATCCTCTTGAGTCATACACATGCTCACTATACCGGTCTCCTTGTTACCGGTTTTGTTCTTCTTTCTCGTTGATATGTTCCGACATCCCCGTGACATAGTCACCTGTGTCTGTCCAGATGATGACAGATGCTGTCACATCGAGATGGCCCTAAGAATATCTCTCCATCGTCGGAGGAGCAAATCCCACTCTCGAGCAATCTAGCTCCTTGTCAAACTTTCTGATGAACCTGTAAGTTGTCGTTATGATCATCGTGTTACAGATGACATTTGAGTAACCCCAAAGTCCATCGTGCGGTAAAAAGTGACTACGATATTCTCATGGTCTAAGGAACTAAATAACATGTTAACACTCTATGTTATAACAATTGACTTCTGACGATATTATCTCAAAGTATAACAAACAAATTTGGGTCGATTCAATATGATCGTTCTTCTAACGTCATACTGTCAATATTTTTTTAAGACTATCGTTACACTTAACGATATCCTAAGATCCAAAAAATATGATCGCCAACGAAACTTGAACTAGTCTTAGAGGCGAGACTAGGAATCTTATTTTATCGTTTATCATTCCACACGTGCGTATGAGTTTTCCACTGAATCGCATATTCGAGGATCTTAATAGTTATAGAATCTAGAATAGAATTTAAACTCTTAATTATGAACACGGAAATATAGTAATACAATATTATTGCCTCTAGGTCATATTACCAACAGTTAGTCCAAAGGTTGATCCAATTTGACCCCTGTATTTGTTGTTCCTAAGGATACAACAGACATCAATAGAATTCAACGTAGCAGTCACCCGTCGCTTGCCACCCCTCTTATGCGTAGCCGAAGCTAGAGAATTTGGTGAAGATACAACAAACACATCAGATTCATTTTACAAAGACATGTCACCATTGGACGTAGAATCCTCTTATTCTATTTCAGAAATTATCATTGAAAAGGGGACCATGATACATCTCAACCGCATATATATAACTTTTACTATGTTCATTTTATATTCATATCATTCATACATAGTTTTTATCATTTTTTCTGAACTAACATATTAATTTGTTGTGGTAATGACATAGACCTTACTTAAGGTCCAACCCTTATCCTACATGGCACGCAACATATGCGGTGAACAAAAGTCGAGACCAGTCAGCACAAGTCAAGGAGATCAACAATAGTCAAAGGATGAAGGTCATGCTGGACACTTTGAGATCCATGTTGGATAGCTCTCTTAAGGGAGGATTATTAGTTATAGATGTAGTTGGATAACTGTCTCAATATATATAAGGACACAGTGCCTATATGCAATCATGCCATGAATAATCATACCCTTAGATGATATAATTTAATCGATACACAACTGTAATTTGTTCACCACATCTATGTTATGTTTATTTGAGAGACGCCTCTAGTAAAACCATGGATCTCAGTTCAATCATCATCATTGTTTTCAACCTTGACCAGTCGCTTTTAGTAATTGTGTGCGGGTATTAAGCCAACCATTTTAACAAGTTAGGAAAAATAATTTTCTCATTTGTTTGCCATTACACAAAAAAAATCCACATTTCTGCCCGACATCTCATGGTTACTAATGCATGTGCATACCCACACCCACGGTCACCAAATTTTGCCCATGCCCATGCCTGGTGGGTACCCAACATGATCTGCACATAGTGAAATATATGTATAGTAAATCTTAATGCATAGTTGTTTCAAGAGTTGCTAGCTCTTGCATGACTCCTTTCACACTACTCTGTACAATATGTGCGCCATCTTTATGTTATAGGATGCATAAATTTTGACTGAAATACAAATTTGAACTCATTTTTATGATATAATCAAACAATGATGCCTTCTGTAGTTTAAATAAAGCATATCATGCACATGCACACATCACATCACACAAATGGATTGTAGAACTTCAATAGTTCAGGAACACAGACAACAATATTATCCACATGACAACTTGTCGGGTTGGGTATGTAGATGTGTGTGGAAACAAAGTTCACGACTAATCAGGCAAGATTCGGGTGCTGCCTATGGAACATAAATGTGCACAAGCCCTATCATGCAGGTCGATCATGGGTAAAATTGTCATCCACGGGCCCCACACAGCAAATATGAGGCTGATATGGCCCAAGCCATCTAACATGCAAAATAAAATTAACAAAAAACACATTTTCTAAATGGGCCACAATCCACGACACATCACATAAGTTTCGGACCCGTGCTATGGGTCGTGCCATGCTGATAAGGCCTCGTCGCCGACCCAAAAAACACAATCCGAGTCCCTGAATTATGGGACCTCCTATGCGCCGCTCATTGCGGCAGACAACCGCCCCTTCGCATAGGGCGCACCCGACTGGCTGGCCCAATGACAACACGACTGGGCTGGGCGCCAGCGAGCAAGAGACCACGCGCTGAGCCAGCGAACCAGAAAAGACGCACATGACTATAGTGAACCAGACCCATCGAACTGTGGGAAGACTAGACCCGCGTACTGTAGTGGCTCGTCATTGTAGCGCACCGTAATGTAGCGAAAATAAAATAAAACAATTAAGAACAAATTTTGAAAACCGAAGAACTTTCAAAATTTCTGAACATTTTTCGAAATTTTCAAGTTTTTTAAAATTGGAAACACTTTTTTTGTAACGCGAACATTTTTCAAAAAATTCCAAACAAATTTGGAAATGGTAATATTCTTTGGATTAGTGAATAAAATTTTAAAACAAGAGTATTTTTTGAAATCCCAAATCCGCTAAACTGGACAGGTACCTGCTACAAGGTTCCCAAAACTGGACCGTGAAAAGTTATGCGTACAACAGAAATTCCCCTGTACAAATGTACGACATTTTGACACAAAATGCGTGCAACAGGGAATTCCCTGAATTATGCCTAGGGTTGCAACCGCCTGTCAACATGACTGCACTAGTATTCCCACCACAAGAAAAGAAAAACACGACTGATCCAGTGAAATGACGGTCGTTCCCCTAGAGGCGAGGTGATCCAGTTTCGTCTCAAAGCTTTACATTCATGTTTCAACGAAGCACATCATAATGCCACGTAGAGTAATTAACAACGATACATTCCGCGTGTTCAGAGAAAAGATTAGCTCGATTGATGGTTAAGAGTAAAAACTCAGCAATATGTACATAGCACACCGAAAAGCGAAAATTTCTTTTGGAGACCGGGCTCTATAGAGGCCTTCATTTGCAATTTTTAAAATTCATGTTTTTATGTTTCAATTTTTTTTGAAAAAATACAGATATACATGAAGACATAATGTACATGTGTATAGATTTTCAAGATGAAATACGTTGAAATAAGGGTTGTGCAAAAAAAAAAAATCTAAGACTTTTTAGCACATGATACTATTCTGACCCAAAGTCCATGAATTTGTTTTTTTGTACAGGTCGCATTTGAAGGTATTTCATCATGAACTTTTACACATATACATTTCATCTTTGTATATTTGCATGTATTCTTTTCAGATTTTTTGAAATAGAAAAGTTTAAATTTTTGATTTTTCAAAAAATCCGGGCTCCATGGAGCCCGGACACCAAAACGCGTCACTCAACGAGAAACTGATGATTACTTCGCTGGTTTCCCAAAGTTGAGTGTGTGTAAATATAAATGTTGCCCGGCCGGGGGAGCGAATATAATCCTGGAAAGAACGGAAGCAGACAAGCTTTTGATTCCTACCAGCCGTGGAGGAACAAGCAAATCAAATCGATCCTGATGCTCAGGAAGAGAGACGACAATTCATCAATCGACGGGAAATTTCACCTCCTTGTCGGGCTGTTCCAAGATGCCCCAGGTACGTACGCACGCACGCACCGGCGGGGGGCGACCGTCCGCCGTGATTGCAAAGGCGCGTGCGGCATCACCTTTCCATCGGTATGGGTGCAGTAAGAACGAGGCAGTGCTGATGGCTGTATAGGACGGGGGCACCGGGCCTTCGCACGCATGATGCCATGATCGATAGCGGTCCATAGTGTGTGACTAACTATTCCTAGATTCTAACGCAAATTCAGCCGATGACCGGGTCGAGCGAATCTGATGCTGTACTCGATCCTTGGTAGTGCATGGACAAGACTTAATGTTGGCAGCAGCATCTCGGGTACGCAACCCAAGGGCGTGATACAGTGCTGATGCTTTTGCACGTAATCGTTGGACTTGTGCTTGCAGGTCCAAGTTTTCAACCTGTAACCCACGTCCCAACAAGTCTCCACCCTGATCGACAGTTGAAGGCATCGACTTTGAACAGTAGCCTACAAGAAAAAAGCAGTTCATGAAGACGGATGTTTACGTCAAGCTTGGGATGCGTAGATAGATTTAACTAGTCGACCAATCAGCAGCAGGGTAGAACGTGACACCCTTTCCAACAGGCAAAGTGCCTGAAATCCAGCCTAAAACCATGGTATGCTGGCAGATGAGCACGGGACAGTCAGGGCATGGCCAATGCTCCAGCATGGACAGATGCTCCAGCACGCCACGTAGGTTCGGATAGCTGAGCTTAGCAAAAGGTGTAGCTTGCAGAGATAGATGGGATCCTGCAGAAGAGGCCGGCTCTCCCTGAGGGCTTTTTCATTGTTCTGACCCATGTGTAATAGTTTAGCACGATTTGATCCGCTTTTGAAACTTTTTTCGGATCTGACCCAAACCGAGACGCCAACATCCTTGGCATTCTGCTTGCACCGAAGACGCCGCGGACCATGGCGTTTGGTACTGGCCCACCTCCCTGGTCAGACAGTTTGACCGTCCGACGTGGCAATTGTATACCCCGACCCTAGACGCCGGGAACCTTGGCGTCTACCTCCTTAAGAGATAAGTGGTCACGGGGAAAGGGTGTGGGTCCCACCCCACACACTCTCCCAATCCCAATCTTCCATCCCGAGAAAGAAGAACAAAGGAGAGCTCCCCCCTCTCTCTCCCACCTCAAGGCTCACTCAAATCCCGCTCCAAATTTGTTTTTTCTCCGTGGATCTTTCTCTCCCTTGTTGTTTGAGGTAATCTCCCCCGGATCCCTAAATTTTGTGGGTAATTTCTTGTTATTTTAGTGGCATTATGTAACCCTAGGTGGCACCTTAGTTTCTAGATTTATTCAAATCCTTTGGTATTGGATGGCTTTTAATTAATATGTAGTTGTGGTAGTAGTAATGGGATATGCATTTTGTGGGTACAAATGATGGAATTGATAAATATGATGGTTAGGGTTAGGTTATGTGTTAAGCAAATGACATGATTTATTTAGTACATAAGTTTTAATTTGTTTTTGATACAACTCATTAGGAATATATAGTTGTCATTGCTTCATTAGAGTTGCATAGTTTTTGCAACTATGCATTATAATTGTCATTTATTCATCTTGTTTGTTGTCCCTTTTAGATGGATGATAGACTTGTTAATGTTCATTATTTGGACAAAGAGTCATTTGTGACAAAAACTGCAAGTGACAACGAGGAAGTGCTGGTATTCGACACAAGTCCTAGTTATGATGAGGTTGTTATTAAAGTAAGAGATAAGTTGAATTGGATGGACCCCAATGAAAAAGTTGAATTAATAGGAAGGTATGATGTTGGGGTGGGAACAAAATCTCGACTGAAGAATATGCCTATCATCTCCGAGTTGCATTGGGGGATATACAAGGGTAAAGTTGCGGCCTCGGAAGACATGTCACTTGAATTGTTTGCTACGAAGGGGCAAGGTCCGCGGCTTGATATTGACTTGAACCGCCAAGTGTCCTCCCCGTGTCATGCTATGAGCCCTAGTAGAAGTGTGGCTCGTGTTGTGGATAGTGCCGAGGTCTATGCCTCCAATACTTCTAGCCAACCACCACCTAGCCAAGAAAATGAAGTTGTTGGGCATGCTCTTGAAAAAGTTAATGAACAATATGTTGATGGTCATGGTGATGTCCAATGTGGTCATGGTGATGATGATGATGACAGGCACGAGGATGAGACTCATGCAAATGAGAAGGAGAAGAGGGAACGACGGAAGCGTGAGGCGGACATGGCATGCAAAAACAAGAAAATGGCTCAAGAGGAGGAGAGAGTTAGGAAGCTTGAAAGGGCTCGCCTTGCACTAGAGGATGGATGCAGTGCTGATAATGAGCAAGAGGATGAGATTCATGGCAATGACATCGGTGACTTGGAAGCGTTTGTCAGGCAGCAGGACATGGACCGTGAGATCCCCTATGGTCGTGCATATGCGTATGACTCGGATGATGAAGGTCCGGAGGAAGAACTGGACGTGGATGATGAAGGTCATAATGCTCTACTATATATCCAAAGCTACAACTATCTCACCGATGCAGAAATTGGCTTGTCTCGAAACTCTCGTCCCTTGCCTTCTCCCAAATTGTCTTGCGACACGGTCTGGGTAGTGCCACTCGACATCATAGAAGCATATCAGTGGGCATCTCGCCTGCCAAATCTTCCTGTCATGCGTGCACATCTCGTTCAACTGGAAATCACACTCGGCATCATATGGCATCCAATCGACCTACAACACAAGATGATACTAGTTAAGTACACGGTTCCATCACAATTGATGTGCTCTTACGTAAGTTATTATTACCTGCTTATGAGTCAACATATCCAGCTCGTTGATGTAGCATTTGTATCGCGCAACCGAGCTGCCTGTGTACACATTCGCCAACTCCCAACAGTAGGCGACGGTCGGAAACCGCCAAGGATCTTCTCCATACCTCCCGTCATGTGGGACCCATCCTTCAGGAGGTATCTTGTTTTTCTCGGGGCGTCCAACGGGCATCCGCTCCCACATCCAAACCTGAAGGCACCAAACAAAGCCACCCATACCAGATTTGCCCTTCTTCCTACGACATGCCTCGTCGAGCTGCAAATTCAGAAATTGTTGATAAGAGGTCCGCGAAATTGCAAATGCAAACAAATTGACAATTTGGTTACTAATTACCTGACGATATAAGTATGCTAGTGCTCCTGAACCCCAACTGTACTTACGGTCCCAGTCACTTAGTAGGTCCAAGAATATCCACTGGGCTTTATTACCGGTAGAATCTGGGAACACTACCCTCGTTAACAGATACCACAGATAAGCTCGGGCGTGCTGCTGCACAACAACCTCATTGTCGTCCGGAGGGCATACTACTCCTCTCTCCTCTCGGAGCCAATGATGCAACACTTTCTCACTGTCACGCTCGCCTTCTTCAGGAGGCACGGGGAAAACACCTGTCAATTGGCCAACACGATCTCGCCAATTAGCACTTACGGTGGTGCCGGTCAAAGCTTCTCCATTGATTGGAAGGCCACTGATCATCGCCATGTCCTCCAAGGTCACGGTCATCTCTCCACATGACAAGTGGAACGAGTGTGTCTCTGGCCTCCAACGGTCAATAAGTGCGGTCATCGCCCCATGGTTGATCGACGGAGCGTGTCGCTTGAACTGAAGCACGAACGGGAGAAGGCCCAATCTCTCGAAGTATGGCTCATACCGCTCGTCGCACGGCCAGTCGTGGGCACTATGACCCCTCATGCGCATAGGTTTTAGTTCCTGCAAAATAGCATTGCATTATGGTTAGTGCCTAGCAAAACTGACAAATAATAACCAAGAATTCAAATAGATTGAGTCTTACCCCGTTATTCTCAATGTCCCGCGCACGATGCTCTTTGTCGTACCCTTTATGAAGACCGTCGTACCAACGTTCACCCGCCATCCTAAAAATCAAGCATGAACGAATGAAACATACATAACACTATATAACATCCTACATATCATATATTTGGCATAACAACATCAACATAAATGCATATCTCAATGGCAACATAACAAAACCTGTTTATCTATATATGACAAAATCTGAATGCACGGGGCAACATATCTCAATGTCAAGATAACAAGACCAATTATCTATATATGACAAAATATCAATGGCAACATATTTCAATGGCAACACAACATAACAAAATCTCAATATAACATCCTAATTATATGACCATATCTCAATGAGAATCAAGCATACAAAATACACAAATATGTTAGAATTATATTTCAAGCAATCATCTATCTAAATCCATGTACATAGCAACTAAAATTAAAATGCCCAACCCTACCACAAATGCCTTCTCTTCCCAATCCTACCATATAAACACATGCCTTCTCTTCTAAAGTATACAACATACCTACATGACCAAGCCATGGGCTCCCCTTTCTCAAAAAAGTGCAAAGAATACGAATCCTAGGGTTCTAACAAGTATGAATTAATGCTGCCAAAATACAAGTTTTGAACCCAAAATAATCGGAGGATCCGGTGGAGAATACCTCAAGGAAGATGGGGGGGCTCAGATCCACACTTTTGATGAAGAGAATAAGCGATTTGGGGTTGATTTGGGTGAGGGGAGGAGAGAAGCGGAGCTTCTGTAGCGCGCCGCCGCGAGGAGGAAGACGCCTCCTGCGTCTTGGGTGGGTTGGGCTGCACCCGAGCCGGCTCGGGCCTGTTTTCTGCTCTCCAGGGGTAAACTCCAAGGGTCATGGCATTTACCCCTTTGCCACGTCGGACGGTCAAACTGGCTGACTAGGGAGGTGGGCCAGTACCAAACGCCATGGTCCGCGGCGTCTTCAGTGCAAGCAGAACGCCAAGGATGTTGGCGTCTCGGTTTGGGTCAGATCCGAAAAAAGTTTCAAAAGCGGGTCAAATCGTGCTAAACTATCACACATGGGTCAGAACAGTGAAAAAGCCCTCCCCTGACAAAAGTGCAGACGCTGCCAATGAGGGAGGGTTGGACATCACCGTGCTACTTTAACAGGACAAGCCTACTCTATGGTGAATACAAAAAGGCTGCCAACCCTGAGGACAAATACCACTGCTTCCATTGGATGAAGGTAGAATTAGATAGTGGCTTTAGTTACTTTTATCTACGTGAATGCTAGGGCAGTGGTGTGGTGCTGCCCCCATTGTACATGCCCTCGGTCATGCATGACTCCTGATTCCTCACTTTTTTTTTGAAGGGTTGCTGATTCCTCACATGTGACGTGAGTAGTCAAAATGGGCCTATTTTAGACCGCCAATTAAGCGCCGACGTTCATGAAACGTGAAAGAGCCGTAAGCCCAACAGTGTTGCCAATTGATGCATGAACCAGAAATTCCGCAGTGTGAACAAGCTGATATTGAGTACTATCCTTGGTGCGAACCAACCCGTGATTGGATGGTTAGAGTGACTGTGGTATCCCCAGCCCATCAGGGTTTAAATCCTGGTGCTCGCATTTATTACTGAATTTATTTCAGGATTTTCGGCGATGAGGAGATGTTCCCGTCGACAACGAGGTGTCTACCGTGACTTCGTAAATTTCAAGATGATATGCCGGCTCAGTCTTTCGGAGGTGCTCATAGGGGTAGCGTGTGCGTGTGTGCGTTCATAGGGGTGAGTGTATGCGCGTGTATATGAGCGGTTGCGTCTGTACTGTGTTAAAAAAGAGTACTATCCTTGGTAAGCACACCTACGGCTGTAAACCTACCCACTTAAGTTCGAGACACACTAACAAAGCAAAGTAAGAGCATCTACAGCTGGGTGCCCCAAACCCACCTCAAACGCTCGGTCGGACGGCCAGACCAGTGACCAGCCACACAAATGCGACCCAGACGGGCTTCTCAAACGGGCCTCAAACGCCCGGGCTGACCGGACCCCTCATATTCAACCCAAAATTGGGACGGATATGGGGGCACCGGGCGTGCCCGGGGGCGTCCGCCACGTCGGACTGACAATGGGTCTCACACGGAATCGCCCGGAAACCCGGCGGCCCGACGGACGTCTCCTCCGGTGAGGGGTGTGAACGCCGCGTGGCGTCGCTCCAGCTCGCCACCCGAGGCCAAATCCAGCTATTTAAGCCGGCCGACGTCCCCCAACCCTAGCCACATCCACCTCCTCCCTCTCCGCGCCGCCAGCCTGTGCCCATCCACCTATTTTCCGCTCCGCCGCTCTTCCCACGCCCTCCGGCTTTGCCACGGCTCCACAAAAGAAGACTATGTATGCTATGCTCATGCCGGAGTGCCGGTTCCAGATTGAGCAGGAGATCTGGGTGGGGAGCGTGACCCGCATCACTGTCAGCATGCCTCCTGACTCGCCGGAGCCGGTGAAGGAGGAAGAGGAGCAGCGGACGGCTCTGATGGAGGTGGCAGATCCGGAGGAGGACGAGGCGGAGCAGCTAGAGGAGGAGTTGGCGCCGGCTCCGGGCTTCACATGGAGGATGCAGAGGCGGAGTTCATGGTAACCCAAGCGACCGAGATGGCGGAGCAGCAGGCCATCCTCGAGTCCATCCAGGATGAGGCGTACGTGGAGTCCAACTGATGCTTCCTCCAGCAAGAACTTGCGGAGTCCGACGCGCTCTTCAATGAGGTGGAAGCGGAGATGGAAGCGGAGCCCGACGCGGAGCAGCCGGAGGAGCCGGAGCTGCAGCTGCCACCCATGTACCCGGAGCCGGGCACGTAGATAGTGGACATCTCTTCGATGAGGATTGGGGTAGTATAGGTTGATCTACGTAGGATTTTCTTGTTTGCATGCTTTGTATGGATTTAGGATTGCAAATATGAGGTATCTAGATGTAGAAAAGTAAATTTGAGGAGTGACCGGTGACTCCCCGCGGACGTGTCCAAGTGCGTCCACAGGCGTTTGATGGGCTAGATTCGCCAAGTTCGGCTGTAGATGCTCTTAAAGAAGATAGTTTGAAACTGTCCTTTTCAGCTCGAGACCATATGAGCTCGAGTGAATAGTAAAATTTAAAAAAATCAAAAAAAATTGTTTGTTTTCGGACAAATGTTTTCAATGCTTGAGAAGTTTCTTCATGAAATGACATTCATGGAAGTTGTGGCAAAAAAATCAATGTTATTTTTGGAGTGTTGATCTTGTTTTTTTATTCATCACTTTGACAAATATCATTCTATGATGAAACTTTGCAAGAATTTAAAACATCTATCGAATTTTGCCGCAAAAAAGGTCAGATTTTTTTTTTGTGTGTGTGGGGGGGGGGGGGATTACTGTTCATCCGAGCTCGAGCTCAGTTAGTCCGCATCCGAGATAGTTTCACATTCTTGGAGTTCGTATCTTGCATCACAGAACTTTTCTTTTGAGAATAATTTTTCTATTACACAAATTTCTACAATCTCGTCCAGCAATATTCAAGACGCCCTCTTGGCCAGAGCCAAGCCACACAGTAGTATGGCCTTGCATCCTATCAAAATTAGCCATAAAACGACTAGTACATTTGGAAGTATGATGAATATGAGTAATACAGGAACCACATTCCTCCATACTATCTTTAATCTCTCTAATCAGAAAATCATACTCCGATCTGTTAGCCCTTGTGCTTTTGAACAATGAAACCGCTTCCAGGAAATCTGATTAAACAACTATCGGGAGGTCATTCCATTGTAATGCGACCAAAAGGCCCTCTTTAATAGCATGAATTTCAGACTCCGGGATATCATCACAACAGACCAACTGCCGACAAGAGCTAAAAGTAATAGAATCATCATGATCCCTAAGAACCATAGCTATGTCTGCTATCCGTCGAGCATAGAGACATCGGCATTTAGCTTCACATGCCTAAGAAGAGGAGGGGACCAAGAGCCTACATCCAGTATCACGCTGTTATTACATATGGGTTTTGTATATGCGGAGAGAAAGAGTTAGTAACCATTTTCCCCTTTACTTGGTATGCGCTTGGGTTGACCATAACGGGTACAATGAATATAGGTAGCTAGTTAAGAACCTTGTAGAAACCTCAACCTGCGGGTTTTAAGTGTACTACTTCATTCCTCACATGCCAAATCCTCAACAGAAGCATCAGCAGCCAAAATCGCATCGCCTCACTTACCTCGCAGACTAGTTGGACAAACCACTCTGCACCCATCAGTTTGATATTTGTCAGGACAAGAAGCTACAATTGCTCGGCCATGTCTCGCCACAACATTTAGGCATTGTTACAGGCACAAAAGGTGTGAAAAGTGTCTTCATCGTCGCCTCCACAAACCGGACAAGTAGCCCTTTCCTCAAGATTGTGTTTGGATCTATTGTTCTAGGTTGCAAGCGAGTTGCTCGCCAGCCTCCAAGAGAAGGAGAGGACCTTTGGTGTAAGGATCTAGGTGTGGCACTATTCCAAGCTTAACCTTTCAGGCAACCAGGTATAGAGGCGCATTCAAATCCTACCCGCATCGTATATCTTTAGAACATATATGCATGGATATACGTTGCGGGGTATTACATCATCGGTAACATCACATTATCATCTAATAGGAAGTAATATATAGATGGTGCTCACATGAGCCAAGATCTAAATTATTAGATGGTGGAGACCACATGGTCCAACATTACACAATCCATGAAATGCAAACAGTCTGTGTACAGACAAAATACGAATTCCCTGAGAGACTTGAAACTAAATCAGCGATCCCATCCCATGGAGTTCCATGCTGCCACCCAGGATCTCCTGCCTACTTGTCGCCATCAAAGTACTCAATTTAGTATCGCGCAACATCATCGTACTATTGGTCCTCTGCATCAGTCGTTTGTAGTTGCAAGGGTGAGTACATGACATACTTCGCGAGACTTACATCAGATCTATTGTAGTATGGAACATCTCAAAGGAGGGGATGTGGTTTAGCGGCGGTAAGCACTAAGCATTCTATAGAGACATACTATAACTTGCGCCTATCAGAGATAAGGTGAGAGAGGGCATAGGAGCCAACTACTCTGTCCACCTAACTTATTCCCAAACAATAAACAACCTTGTCCCCCCCCCTCGTATCACCCACAAGTAAGAACCCTGCAAGGCACTCAGACGGTCGGCAAGTTTTAAGTAGATTGAATTTATTCTATGATCCAGTATAAAGCTCCAAGTCATCCATAACCGCAGACATGGCTATTTGAGGATATTTATCCACGCAGAGGTGCACCAAGTTACCCATACATATCTGATCATCCCTTAAAGGTCAGCTAAGCACATTATGCCATGTACCAATGGGGTTCTGATCGACTACGACACCTTGATACGTCTCGAACGTATCTATAATTTTTTATTGTTCCATGCTATTATAGTATCAATCTTGGATGTTTTATATGCAACTATATAACATTTTTGGGACTAACCTATTGACCTAGTGCCAAGTGTCAGTTGTTGTTTTTTGCTTCTTTTTGGTTTTCCAGGAAATCAGTACCAAACGAAGTCCAAACACTATGAAACTTTTTGACGATTTTTTTCTGGACAAGAGAGACCCTAGAAGCTTCGAGAGGAGACCAGAAGGAAAATGAGGAGACGACAAGGCAACAGGGTGCGCCCTGATGCCTTGTGGGCCCCTCGTGGCTCTGTCTGACCTAATTCCACCTCTATAAATTCTTTAAAATCGGGAAAACAGTAGAGCCACCAAAAATACCTTTTTACCGCTGCAAGTTTCTGTTCTTTCGCTATCCCATCTAGAGGCCTTTTCCGGTACTCTGCCGGAGGGGGAATTGATCACAGAGGGCTTCTACATCAACCTTGCTGCCCTTCCGATGATGTGTGAGTAGTTTACCACAGACCTACGGGTCCATAGCTAGTAGCTAGATGGCTTCTTCTCTCTCTTTGATCTTCAATACAATGTTCTCCTTGATGTTCTTGGAGCTCTATTCGGTGTAATCTTCTTTTGCGGTGTGTTTGATGGGATCCGATGAATTGTGGGTTTATGATCAGATTATTCATGAATATTAATTGAGTCTTCTCTTAATTCTTTTATGCATGATTATTATAGATTTGTATTTCTATCCGATCTATCCATTTGGTTTGGCTAACTAGATTGATTTATCTTGCAGTTGGAGAGGTGCTTTGTAATGGGTTCAATCTTGCGGTGCTCTATATCCCAGTGACATAATGGGACAAGACACATATTTGTCTTGTTGCCATTAAGGGGAAAACAACGGGGTTTATTCATATTCATTGGGTACTTTCTCTACACCATGTCATCTTGCTTAAGGCGTTACTCCATTTTTATGAACTTAATACTCTAGATGCATGCTGGATAGTGGTCGATGGGTGGAGTAATACTAGTAGATGCAGGTAGGAGTTGGTCTACTTGTCTCGGACATGATGCCTATATACATGATCATTGCCTTAGATATCGTCATAACTATGCGCTTTTCTACCAATTGCCCAACTGTAATTTGTTTATCCATCGTATGATTTTTGTTCGAGAGAGAAGCCTCTAGTGAAAGCTGCTACTTGTCAGCTGCGTTGGGATTTCGCCGAAGAGGAGAAGATGATGCAGTACAATAGTGATAAGTATTTGCCTCAGTTAAGAACCAAGGTTATTAATCCAGTAGGAGAACATGCAACACCTCGTTAGCAGTACCTACACACAAAATAACAAATAATTACACCCAACGCAAACAAGGGGTTGTCAATCCCTTGGCGGTTAATTGCAAGGGTCAAATATCGTAGTGATAGATAGATAGACAAAAACAAAAAATAAAAGTAAAGTAAATAAATTGCAGCAAGGTATTTTTGGATTTTAATATATGATAAAGATAGATCCGGGGGCCATAGTTTTCACTAGAGGCTTCTCTCTTGAACATAGCATACGATGGGTAAACAAATTACTGTTGGGCAAATGATAGAAAATGAATAATCATGATGATGTCCAAGGCAATGATCATGTATATAGGCATCACGTCCGAGACAAATAGACGGACTCCTGCCTGCATCTACTACTATTACTCCACACATCGACCGCTATCTAGCAAGCATCTTGAGTATTAAGTTCATAAAGAACGGAGTAACGCCTTAAGCAAGATGACATGATGTAGACAAATTAAATCCAATTAATATGAATAAACCCCAACATTTTATCCTTAATGACAACAATACAAATACGTGTCATGTACCTTTCTGTCTCTGGGATTGATCACCGCAAGGTCGAACCCATCACAAAGCACCTCTCTGATTGCAAGATAAATCAATCTAGTTGGCCAAACCAAACGGATAGATTGGAGAGATATACAAAGCTATAACAATCATGCATAAATGAGTTTAGTGAAGACTCAAATAATATTCATGGGTAATTTGATCATAAACCCACGATTCAATGGATCCCAACAAACATACTGCAAAAAAGGATTACATCGAATAGATCTCCAAGAACATCGAGGAGAACTTTGTATCTAAGATCAAAGAGAGAGAAGAAGCCATATAACTACTAGCTATGGACCCGTAGGTCTGTGGTAAACTAATCACACATCATTGGAGGGGCAGCAAGGTTGATGTAGAAGCCCTCTGTGATCGATTCCCTCTCCGGCAGAGTACCAAAAAAAGGCCTCCGGATGTGATCTCGTGAGAACAGAAGCTTACGGCGGCGGCATAAGTGTTTTGAGTGGGTCTCTGTTGGCTTCACACTTTTAGAGAATTTATGGAGTCGGAATTAGGTCAAACAGAGGAACGAGGGGCCCACGAGGCACCAACGTCGCGCCTACCCCCTGGGCGTGCCCTGCTGGCTCGTGACCACCTCCTTCGCCTTCTGGCTTCCTCCCGAAGCTTCTAGTATCTCCTATGTCCAGAAAAAACCGTCAAAAAGTGTTGTGGCATTTGGACTTCGTTTGGTACTGATTTCCTGGAAAACCAAAAATAGGAAGAAAAAAACAGCAACTGGCACTTGGCACTAAGTTAATAGGGAGTCCCAAAAAATGATATATAATTGCATATTAAACATCCAAGATTGATACTATAATAGCATGGAACAATCAAATATTATAGATACATTGGAGACGTATCAAGCATCCCCAAGCGTAATTCCTGCTCGTCCTCGAGTAGGTAAATGATAAAAACAAAAAAATTAATGTGGAATGCTACCTAACATGTTCATCATGTAATCTCTCTTTTGTGGCATGAATATTAAGATCCGAATGATTCAAAGCAATATTCTATAATTTGACATAAAAACAGTAATAATAAGGCATACCTACAAACAATCATACCTTTCAAAATATCAATGCTAAAGAACGTTATCCCTACAAAATCATATAGCCTTGTCATGCTCCATCTTCTTAACACAAAGTATTTATCATGCACAACCCCGATGACAAGCCGAGCAATTGGTTCATACTTTTTAACGCGCTTCAGCTTTTTCAACCCTCACGCAATACATGAGTGCAAGCCATGGATATAGCACTATGGGTGGAATAGAGTATGGTGATAGAGATAATATGGAGAAGACAAAAAGGGAAGAAAGTCTCACATTGACGAGGCTAATCAACGGGCTATGGAGATGCCCATCAATTGATGTCAATGCAAGGAGTAGGGATTGCCATGCAACGGATGCACTAAGAGCTATAAGTGTATGAAAGCTCAAAAGAAAACTAAGTGGGTGTGCATCCAACTTGCTTGCTCATGAAGACCTCGGGAATTTGAGGAAGCCCATCATTGGAATATACAAGCCAAGTTCTATCATGAAAAGTTCCCACTAGTTATATGAAAAATGAAAGCATAGTAGACTCTCTATATGAAAAACATGGTGCTACTTTGAAGCACAAGTGTGGAAAGGATAGTAACATTGCCCCTTGTCTCTTTTTCTCTCATTTTTTCTTTTCTTTCTTTTCTCTCTTTTTTTATGTTGGGCTCTTTTTGGCCTCTTTTTTCTTCTTCCTTTTTTCTCTTTTTTTCGTCCAGTTCCTCATCCCGACTTGTGGGGGAATCATAGTCTCCATCATCCTTTCCTCACTTGGGACAATGCTCTAATAATGAATAATGATGATCATCACACTTCTATTTACTTACAACTCAAAATTACAACTCGATACTAGAACAAAATATGACTCTATATGAATGCCTATTACGGTGTACCAGGATGTGCAATGATCTAGCACAACAAGTATAAAAAATGATGAACGGTGGCTGAGCCACAAATACTATGTTAGCTATATGATCATGCAAAGCAATGACAATGATGATGTGTGTCATAAAAACAGAACGGTGGAAGTTGCATGGCAATATATCTCGGAATGGCTATGGAAATGCCATAATAGGTAGGTATGGTGGCTATTTTGAGGAAGATATAAGGAGGCTTATGTGTGATAGAGCGTATCATATCACGGAGTTTGGATGCACCGACGAAGTTTGCACCACATCTCGAGGTGAGAAAGGGCAATGCACGATATCGAAGAGGCTAGCAAATTGCAGAACGGTGAGAGTGCGTATAATCCGTGGACTCGCATTAGTCATAAAGAACTCACATACTTATTGCAAAAGTTTATTAGCCCTCGAAGCAAAGTACTACTACGCATGCCCCTAGGGGGGATAGATTGGTAGGAAATGACCATCACTCGTCCCCGACCGCCACTCATAAGGAAGACAATCTATAATAAATCATGCTCCAACTTCATAGCATAACGAGAGACTATACATGCATGCCTCAGGAATCACAAACCTTAACACCAATATTCTTACTAAACCACAATTGCTCACTAGCACGACCCATATATTACCACCTTCATATCACAAAACTATTGCAAGGAATCAACCTTATCATATTGAGTGATCTACATGAAAGTTTTTTTATTATATCCCTCTTGAATACCTATCATATTAGGACCAAATTCATATCTTATGCATATCGTCATTACTATTATCAACTCTCAAAATAATATAAGTGAAGCATGAGAGTGCAACTATTTCTTAAAAATATAACCACCGCCGTGCTCTAAAAGATACAAGTGAAGCACTAGAGCAACTGCCTAGCTCAAAAGATATAAGTGCAGCACATAGAGTATTCTAACAAATCACGAATAATGTGTGTCCCTCTCAAAAAGGTGTTTCCAGCAAAGATGATTGTGGCAAACTAAAAAGCAAACAAAGCAAAGACTCATATAATACATGACGCTCCAAGCAAAACTCATATCATGTGATGAATAAAATATAGCTCCAAGTAATTTACCGATAGTTGGTAGAAGAAAGAGGGGATGCCTTCCGGGACATTGCTACTTCTTGAGCTTGCGTTGGTTTTTCCCTTGAAGAGGAAAGGGTGATGCAGCAAAGTAGAGATAAGTATTTCCCTCAGTTGAGAACCAAGGTATCAATCCAGTAGGAGGAACACACAAGTCTCCAATAATTGCACCTACACAAACAAACAAATACTTGCACCCAACGCGATAAAGGGGTTGTCAATCCCTTCATGGTCACTTGCAAGGATGAGATATGATAGTGATAGATATAAAAGATAAGTAAAAGTGCTACATAAAATAAAAGTAAATAAATTGCAGCAAGGTATTTTTGTGTTTATGATTTTATAGATCTGAAAATAATATGATAAAAGATAGACCCCAGGGCCATAGTTTTCACTAGAGGCTTCTCTCTTGAAAGAAAGCATATGGCGTGTAAACAAATTACTGTTGAGCAATTTATAGAAAAGCGCATAGTTATGACGATATCTAAGGCAATGATCATGTATATAGGCATCACGTCTGTGTCAAGTGGACCGACTCCTGCCTGCATCTACTCCTATTACTCCACACATCGACCGCTATCCAGCATGCATCTAGTGTATTAAGTTAACAAGAACGGAGTAACGCCTTAAGCAAGATGACATGATGTAGAGGGATAGATCCAATCAATATGAACAAACCCCATTTTTTTATCCTTAATGGCAACAATACAAATACGTGTCATGTCCCTTTTTGTCACTGGGAATAAGCACCGCAACATTGAACCCACTACAAAGCACCTCTCGCATTGCAAGAAAAGTCAATCTAGTTGGCCAAACCAAATCAATAGATCGAAGAGAAATAGAAAGCTATCTTAATCATGCATAAAAAAGTTTAGAGAAGACTCAAATAATATTCATAGATAATCTGATCATAGACCCACAATTCATCGGATCTCAACAAACGCACCGCAAAAGAAGATTACATCGAATAGATCTCCAAGAACATCAAGGAGAACATTGTATTGAAGATCAAAGAGAGAGAAGAAGCTATCTACTGCCTCCGTCCTGGTTTATTAGTCCTCTTTGTAATTTGTGCTAAATTTTGACCAAAGATTTAACTGACAAAATTTTAGTGCATGTCAACAAAAATTATATCATTGAAAACTATGTTCAAATATGAATCCAACGTTATAATTTTTGTTGACATGCACTAACATTTTGTTAGTTAAACTTATGGTCAAAGTTTCGCACAGATTACAATGGGGACCAATAAATCAGGATGGAGGCAGTAGCTACTAGCTATGGACCCGTAGGTCTGTGGTAAACTACTCACACATCATCGGAGGTGCAGCAAGGTTGATGTAGAAGCTCTCCGTGGTCGAATCCCCCTTCGGTAGAGTACCGGAAAAGGTCTCCAGATGGGATCTCACGAAGACAGAAACTTGTGGCGGAGGAAAAGTATTTTTGGTGTGCCCTCTGGTCTACGGGGAATATTTGGGTATTTATAGAAGAAGAATTAGGGTTGGAAGTGCCACGGGGCCCACAAGCTTGCAAGGCGCCCCCTAGGGTGCGCCCTATGAGCTTGTGGCCATCTCGTGGCCTCCTCCCAAAGCTTCCAGGGTGTCCTGTGGTCTAAGAAAAATCGTCAAAAAGTTTCGTTCCGTTTGGACTCCGTTTGGTATTGATTTTCTATAAACACAAAAACAAGGAAAAACAGCAACTGGCACTGGGCAGTTGGTTAATAGGCTAGTACCAAAAAATGATATAAAATAGCATAATAATGCATATAAAACATCCAAGATTGATAATATAATAGCATGGGACAATAAAATATTATAGATACGTTGGAGACGTATCAAGCATCCCCAAGCTTAATTCCTGCTCGTCCTCGAGTAGGTAAATGATAATAACAGAATTTTGATGTGGAATACTACCTAACATGTTTATCATGTAATCTTTCTTAATGTGGCATGAATATTCAGATCCATAAGATTCAAAACAAAATTTTAATATTGACATAAAAACAATAATACTTCAAGCATACTAAAAAGCAATCATGTCTTCTCTAAATATCATGGCTAAAGAAAGTTATCCCATGCTCTATCTTCTTAACACAAAGTATTTTTCATGCACAACCCTGATGACAAGCCAAGCAATTGGTTCATACTTTTTTAACGCGCTTCAGCTTTTTCAACTCTCATGCAATACATGAGTGTGAGCCATGGATATAGCACTATGGGTGAAATAGAATATGATGTTGGAGGTTGTGTGGAGAAGACAAAAAAGGAGAAAGTCTCACATTGACGAGGCTAATCAACGGGCTATATATGGAGATGCCCATCAATTGATGTCAATGCAAGGAGTAGGGATTGCCATGCAACGGATGCAGTAGAGCTATAAGTGTATGAAAGCTCAAAAGAAAACTAAGTGGGTGTGCATCCAACTTGCTTGCCCATGAAGATCTAGGGCATTTGAGGAAGCCCATCATTGGAATATACAAGCCAAGTTCTATAATAAAAAATTCCCACTAGTAATATATGACAGTGACAAAATAGGAGACTCTCTATCATGAAGAACATGGTGCTACTTTGAAGCACAAGTGTGGAAAAGGATAGTAACATTGTCCCTTCTCTCTTTTTCTCTCATTTTTTCTTTTCTCTTTTTTTTGGGCACTTCGGCCTCTTTTTTTTCTTGGGCTCTTTTTGGCCTCTTTTGTAATATATTTTTTCATTCGGAGTCTCATCCCGACTTGTGGGGGAATCATAGTCTCCATCATCCTTTCCTCACATGGGACAATGCTCTAATAATGATGATCATCACACTTCTATTTACTTACAACTCAAGAATTACAACTCGATACTAGTACAAAAGTGTGACTCTATATGAATGCCTCTGGCGGTGTACCGGGATGTGCAATGATCTAGCGTGACATGTATAAAAAATAAGAATGGTGGCAAAGACACAAATACTATGTCAAATATATGATCATGCATAACAATATGGCAATGATGGTATGTTCCACGATAAAACGGAATGGTGGAAGTTGCATGGCAATATATCTCGGAATGGCTATGGAAATGCCATAATAGGTAGGTATGGTGGCTGTTTTGAGGAAGATATAAGGAGGCTTATGTGTGAAAGAGCGTACCATATCACGGGGTTTGGATGCACTGGCGAAGTTTGCACCACAACTCAAGGTGAGTAAGGGCAATGCATGGTACCGAAGAGGCTAGCAAAATGCGAAAGGTGAGAGTGCATATAATCCATGGACTCAACATTAGTCATAAAGAACTCACATACTTATTGCAAAAGTTTATTAGCCCTCGAAGCAAAGCACTACTACACATGCTCCTAGGGGGATAGATTGGTAGGAAAAGACCATCGCTCGTCCCCGACCGCCATTCATAAGGAAGACAATCAAAAATAAATCATGCTCCAATTTCATAGCATAACGAGAGACCATACGTGCATGCTTTGGGAATCACAAACCTTAACACAAATATTCTTACTAAACCACAATTACTCACTAGCATGACTCTAATATCACCTCCTTTATATCTCAAAACAAATGTAAGGAATCAAACTTCTCATATATTCAATGATTTTCATGAAAGTTTTTATTATATCCCTCTTGAATACCCATCATATTAGGACTAAATTCATAACCTAAGAAAATTGCCATACTATTTATAAGACTCTCAAAATAATATAAGTGAAGCATGAGAGTTCATCAATTTCTTCAAAATATAACCACCGCCGTGCTTTAAAAGATAAAAGTGAAGCACTAGAGCAACTACCTAGCTCAAAAATTATAAGTGAAGCACGTAGATTATTCTAATAAATTCATGATTAATGTGTGTCCCTCTCAAAAGGTGTGTCCAGCAAGGATGATTGTGTCAAAATAAAAAGAAAATAAAGCAAAGACTCATATAATACAAGACGCTCCAAGAAAACACATATTATATGGTGAATAAAAATATAGCCTCAAGTAATTTACCGATGGATTGTAGGCAAAAGAGGGGATGCCATCTGGTGCATCCCCAAGCTTAGACACTTGGTTGTCCTTGAATATTATCTTGTGGTGCCATGGTTATCCCCAAGCTTAGGCTCTTGCCACTCCTTATTCCTTAGCCCATCGAAACTTCACCCAAAAGTTGAAAACTTCACAACACAAAACTTAACAGAAAACTCGTGAGATCCGTTAGTATAATAAAACAAATCTCCACTTTTAGGTACTATTGTAAACTCATTAAAATTTTATATTTGCATTATATCTACTGTATTCTAATTTCACCATGGTTCATACCCCCCAATACAACTCATAGATTCATCAAAACAAGCGAACAACACAATGAAAACAGAATCTGCCAAAAACAGAACAGTCTGTAGAAATCCGAATTAAGCTCATACTTATGTAACTCCAAAACATCTGAAAAATTAGGAACACGTAGGAAATCTTTAAATCAATCATGAGTAAAAAAATTCAGAATTGTTTCACGTTCCAATTTTTTTTAACAATTCTGCTACTGGACACAAAAGTTTGTATTTTTTCTCAGAATCAAATCAACGATCTTCCAAATCATCCCAAAGGTCTTTACTTGGCACAAACACTAATTAAAACACTAAAACACAATCATAACAAAAGTTTAATTGCATATTTATTGAAAAACATAAGAAAAAGCAAAAACATAAAATAAAATTGGGTTGCCTCACAATAAGCGCTATTGTTTTACGCCCCTAGCTAGGCATATTGCATAGATCTAGGTATTGTAGTAAAAGTGAGGGAGATCATCCATGATCATCTCATATTCCCTCCTTTCAGTGGCAAGATTCCTTCGTGGCAAGCAAAACTAATAAAAAGGGCTAAATTTAATAGGGTACGGATCTATAAGATCAAGTTTGGGAGGAGGAGGTTCCTCCCTTGGCCCTTTATATGTGATTAGTATCTCTTCATTATAAACGTTCCTTTGATTATGATCTCTAAGTCTTTCTTTAAGAACACGCCCTAGCCCATTATTTTGTATAGCAAAATTATCATTGTGTTCAGAAATTATATCAATCAAAACACATGGGGGAACCTTTTTCCTTAGATTTTCATTGTAAGCAGCATAATCTGGAGATTGTAATCTCCTTATCTCTTCTTGATTAAAAAGGATGCCCTCTGTAGGAGGAAACCACAATTTATATTGTAATGATCAAATATTTCACATGCTTCTTTCATAATATGCCCAAATTCATAAGCTAGAAATATAGTGGTAACACGCTTAACGGAAGGATCATGAATATTAGAAAATTCTAGAAGGATCCTTTGTATGGAAGGATGCATGTGAACAAATTGTCTTTCAAGTTCAACTATAAGCAAAGATATTGCATTCGCAAGACTAGAGGTTTTATTAAGAATCGACCCTCCTAGCATAGGTAATGTACTGGCACAAGTAAAGAAATCTTGAATAACACCTTTTCCAATAATGTTACCGCTACCTACACGGAGTTTTTTAGTGTGCATGATAGTAGTTTCTTTCTCATGAGGATCATCATCAATAAAATCATGAAATTTTTCCTCAAGATTATTACTAGTTTTTTCAATGATAACCTCCCTAGATTCAGATATGATGACAAAGCAAACAATCTAGCACACAAGCAAACAAGAAGCAAATGAAAAAACAAACGGAAAGAAGGCAAATAAAATGGCAAATATTTTTGTGTTTTTCTGAAAATGTTTTAGAAGTGGGGGAGAGGAAAATGAGAGGCAAACGGAAAATAATGTTAATGCAAGAGATGAGAGTTTATGATGGGTACTTGGTAGGCTTGATGTAGATCCTCCCCAGCAACGGCGCCAGAAATTCTTCCTGCTACTTCTTGAGCTTGCGTTGGTTTTTTCTTTAAAGGGGAAAGGGTGATGCAGCAAAGTAGAGATAAATATTTCCCTCAGTTGAGAACCAAGGTATCAATCCAGTAGGAGGAACACACAAGTCTCCAATAATTGCACCTACACAAACAAACAAATACTTGCACCCAACGCGATAAAGGGGTTGTCAATCCCTTCACGGTTACTTGCAAGGATGAGATCTGATAGTGATAGATATAAAAGATAAGTAAAAGTGCTAAATAAAATAAAAGTAAATAAATTACAGCAAGGTATTTTTGTGTTTTTGATTTTATAGATCTGAAAATTATATGATAAAAGATAGACCTGGGGGCCATAGTTTTCACTAGAGGCTTCTCTGTTGAAAGATAACATACGGTGGGTAAACAAATTACTGTTGAGCAATTGATAGAAAAGTGCATAGTTATGACGATATCTAAGGCAATGATCATGTATATAGGCATCACGTCAGTGAAAAGTAGACCGACTCCTACCTGCATCTACTACTATTATTCCACACATCGACCGCTATCCAGCATGCATCTAGTGTATTAAGTTAACAAGAACGGAGTAACGCCTTAAGCAAGATGACATGATGTAGAGGGATAGATCCAATCAATATGAACAAACCCCATCTTTTTATCCTTAATGGCAACAATACAAATACGTGCCATGTCCCTTTCTGTCACTGGGAATAAGCACCGCAGGATTGAACCCACTACAAAGCACCTCTCCCATTGCAAGAAAAATCAATCTAGTTGGCCAAACAAAATCAATAGATCGGAGAGAAATACAAAGCTATCTTAATCATGCATAAAAGAGTTCAGAGAAGACTCAAATAATATTCATAGATAATCTGATCATAAACCCACAATTCATCGGATCTCAACAAACGCAGCACCAAAGAAGATTACATCAAATAGATCTCTAAGAACATCGAGGAGAACATTATATTGAAGATCAGAGAGAGAGAAGAAGCCATGTAGCTACTAGTTATGGACCCGTAGGTCTGTGGTAAACTACTCACACATCATCGGAGGGGCAGCAAGGTTGATGTAGAAGCTCTCCGTGGTCAAATCCCCCTCGGGCAGAGTACCGGAAAAGGTCTCCAGATGGGATCTCACGAAGACAGAAACTTGCGGCGGCGGAAAAGTATTTTTGGTGTGCCCTCTAGTCTACGAGGAATATTTGGGTATTTATAGAAGAAGAACTAGGGTTGGAAGTGCCACGGGGGGCCCACAAGCTTGTAGGGCGCGCCCTGTGAGCTTGTGTCCATCTCGTGGCCCTTCTGGCCTCCTCCCAAAGCTTCCTCGGTGTCTTGTGGTCCAAGAAAAATTGTCAAAAAGTTTCATTCCGTTTGGACTCCGTTTGTATTGATTTTCTGTAAAGGAAAAAAACAAGGAAAAATAGCAACTGGCACTGGGCACTAGGTTAATAGGTTAGTCCAAAAAAATGATATAAAATAGCATAATAATGCATATAAAACATCCAAGATTGATAATATAATAGCATAGAACAATAAAAAATTATAGATACGTTGGAGACGTATCAGGCATCCCCAAGCTTAGATGCTTGGAGTCCTTGAATATTACCTTGGGATGACTCGGGCATCCCCAAGCTTAGGCTCTTGTCACTCATTATTCCTTCATCCATCGTGATCTCACTCAAAACTTGGAAACTTCAGCACACAAAACTCAACAGAAAACTCGTGAGATCTGTTAGTATAACAAGCAAATCACCACTTTAGGTACTGTTGTAAACCCATTCATATTTATTATTGCATTATAACTACTGTATTATAAGTTCACCATGGCTTATACCCCCCGATACAATCCATATATTCATCAAAACAAGCAAACAATGCAACGAAAACAGAATCTGTCAAAAATAGAATAGTCTGTAATGATTCAAACAATGACTATTCTTATGTAACTCCAAAAATTCTGGAAAAATAGGAAAAAGTGGGAAATATGTATATCCCTCGTGTGTAAAAAATTCAGAGTTTTATCATGCTCCAGTCAATCTCAACAATTCTGCTACTGGGCACAAAAGTTTCTGTTTTCTCACAGAATCAAAGCAACTATCATCCAAATCATCCCAAAGGCTTTACTTGGCATAAACACTAATTTAAACACAAAAATACAACCATAACAGTAGCATAATTGTGTGCACATGAAGAAACATGAAAAGAACAAGATAAATTAAGATAACTATTGGGTTGACTCCCAACTAGCGCTATTATTTTACGCCCGTAGCTAGGCATAATGCATAGTTTCAAGTGTTGTAATAAAAGTGAGGGAGATCATGCATGCTCATCTCATACTACCTCCTTTCAGCAGCAAGCTTCCTATGGGGCAAGCAAAAGTAATCAAAAGAGCTAAATTTAATTGGGTAAGGATCCGTAAGATCAAGTTTGGGAGGAGGAAGTTCCTCCTTTGCCCCTCATACATGATGACTATCTCTTCATTGTAGATGTTTCTTTGATTATGCTTTCTAAGATTTTTCTTAAGCACATGTCCTAATCCATTATTTTGTATAGAAAAATTATCATTTTTTTTGGAAATTTTCTCAAGTAAAATGGATGGGGGAACCCTTTTCCTAAGATTTTCATTGTAAGCAGCATAATCTGAAGATTGTAATCTCCAAACCTCCTCTTGATTATGGAGGATTTCTTCTATAGGAGGACAACCACAATTTATATTATAATGAGAAAATATTTCATGTGCTTCTTTCATAATATGCCCAAATTCGTAAGCTAGAAATATAGTGGTCACACGCTTAACAGAGGGATCATCAATATTTGAGAAATCTAAGAGGATTCTTTGTATGGCTGGATGCATATGAACAAATTGTCTTTCAAGTTCAACTATAAGCAAAGATATTGCATCCGCAAGACTAGAAGTTTATTAAGGATCGATCCTCCTAGCATAGGTAGTGTGCCGGCACAAGTAAAGAAATCCTGGATGACACCTTTTCTAATAATATTACCACTACCTATACCGAGTTTTTAGTATGCATGATGGTGGGTTATATTTTATGAGGATCATCATTGGCAAGATTGTTTAATTTTTCTTTAGCAATTTCATAAAAACCATTCTTGATGTTCTTATTTTTCATGAGTTTTAGAAGTACGGATGAATTGTCTAAAGAACTCGCACTGGTGGCGGAACTACCCTTTTCAAGATTGACAATCGCCGAGGGGATTGACAACCCCCTTGATCACGTTGGGTGCAAGTATTTGCTCTTTTGTGTGTAGATCCTGCTAACGAGGTTTCGCGTGGTTCTCCTACTGGATTGATAAAATTGGTTCTTAACTGAGGAAAATAGTTATGTCTACTGTACTGCATCATCCTCTCCTCTTCAAGGAAATCCCAATGCAGCTCCCAAGTAGCACACCTCCCTACACTGCATCCAAATCTAGGAAGGCACCCGACTTAGTTATACTAAGAGTCTGGTCGAAGCTCCGAGACGAACCCAAATGTATGCACACATGGTCAAGGTTGGCTAGAGCCCAAAACTAGGGTAGCTGCTTGTCGATGTTGGAATTCCCTATATGTCTGTAATCCATCATGGATACGCCCCAATGGAAAAAGCAGAATCACCAACTTACCATTTTAAGACGAAGAAAGATGCAACTATGTGTATACCCAAATGGAAAAGCCCGAACTAGGTGTGCCCTTTGACAATTCTGAGTTTTAGAAAATAGGTTTAAGGGGAGTGCATAACAGCTCCCATGAGTTGTTAGCGTGCCCCGTCTTGGACCAAGCTAACAAGAACTTGAGTCCTAGGGTAGCTCAAGTGGAACAAAACAATAAGGCGCAAAGCCTTGCCTCCCACCATTGCCTTTATTACTTATAAAATCTCAATATAAGCATCTCCAGAAGCACCACAAATAACCAAAGTGCTTCAGAGCCAGGTTAATATCCCAAGAAGCAAACTCCAGGTAAGACATGACTCAAGCAACACCTAAGCATGACATACTATGCAAGTTTGAACATGACAACATCAAGCAGGAACATGGCATGGTAGGACTGGGAGGTAAAGGCAATATTGGATGATAATAATCAGGCTATTAAAAGGATGGGCATCAAGGACACCTACAACATAGTTATGTTACGTCTCCAACGTATCTATAATTTTTTATTGTTCCATGCTATTATATTATCTATCTTGGATGTTTTATATGCATTAATATGCTATTTTATATCATTTTTGGGACTAACCTATTAACCTAGTGCCCAGTGCCAGTTGCTGTTTTTTTCCTTATTTTTGTCTTTTACAGAAAATCAATACCAAACAGAACGAAACTTTTTGAGGATTTTTCTTGGACCAGAAGACAACCACGGAGCTTCGGGAAGAGGCCAGAAGACCCACTAGGGGGCACAAGCACTAGGGGAGCGCCCCAGGGGGCCCCCCTAGGCTTGTGGGCCCACACCGATCTCCTAACCCTAATATTGGCTCTATAAATACCCAAATATTCCCCTTACATTAGAGGGCACACCAAAAATACTTTTCCGCCGCCGCAAGCTTCTGTTCTCGTGAGATCCCATCTTGGGGCCTTTTCCGGCACTCTGCTGGAGGGGGATTCTGTCACGGAGGGCCTCTACACCAACCTTGCTGCCCTTTCGATGATGTGTGAGTAGTAGCTAGATGGCTTCTTCTCTCTCTTTGATCTTCAATACAATGTTCTCCTCGATGTTCTTGGAGATCTATTCGTTGTAATCTTCTTTTGCGGTGCGTTTGTTGAGATTCGATGAATTGTGGATTTATGATCAGATTATTTATGAATATTATTTGAGTCTTCTATGAACTCTTTTATGCATGATTAAGATAGCTTTGTATTTCTCTCCGATCTATCGATTTGGTTTGGCCAACTAGATTGGTTTTTCTTGCAATAGGAGAGGTGCTTTGTGGTGGGTTCAATCTTGCGGTGTCCTCCCCCAGTGACAGTAGGTGTAGTGAGGCACGTATTTGTATTGTTGCCATTAAGGATAAAAAGATGGGTTTTTTACCATATTGATTGGATCTATTCCTCTACATCATGTCATCTTGCTTAAGGCGTTACTCCGTTCTTGTTAACTTAATACACTAGATGCATGCTGGATAGCGGTCGATGTGTGGAGCAATAGTAGTACATGCAGGCAGGAGTCGGTCTACTTGTCACGGACGTGATGCCTATATTCATGATCATTGCCTTAGATATTGTCATAACTTTGCGCTCTTCTATCAATTGCTCAACAGTAATTTGTTCACCCACCGTATGTGTTCTTTCAAGAGTGAAGCATCTAGTGAAAACTATGGCCCCTGGATATATTTCTCATCATATATTTTCAGATCAATAAATCCAAAAACCCAAAAATACCTTGCTGCAATTTATTTATATTTACTTTATTTTTCCTTTTACTTATCTTTTATATCTATCTCTATTAGATCTCACTCTTGCTAGTGACCGTGAAGGGATTGACAACCCCTTTTTCGCGTTGTGTGCAGGTGTTTGTTAGTTTGTGCAGGTGCATCTATTGGGGACTTGCTTGTACCTCCTACTGGATTGATACCTTGGTTCTTAACTGAGGGAAATACTTATCTCAACTTTGCTGCATCACCCTTTCCTCTTCAAGGGAAAAATCAACGCAAGCTCAGAAGTAGCATGAAGAATTTCTGGCCCCGTTGCCGGGGAGGTTCTACATCAAGCCTACCAAGTAATTATAAACTCTCATCTCTTGCACTTACATTATTTGCCATTTGCCTCTCGTTTTCATCTCCCCCAGTTCTAAAAAGTTTTCAGAAAAACACAAAAATATTTGCCTTTTTATTCGCCTACTTTCCGTTCGACTTTTCGTTTGCCTTTTGTTTGCTTGTGTGCTATATTTCTTGCTTTGTCACGATGTCTCAAGAAAATACCAAGTTGTGTGACTTTTCCAACACTAATAATAATGATTTTATTAGTACTCCGATTGCTCCCACCACTAGTGCGGAATCTTATGAAATTAATGCCGCTTTGTTGAATCTCGTTGTGAAAGAACAATTTTTTGGTAGTCCTAATGAAGATGCTGCATCCCATCTAAATACTTTCGTAGAGTTGTGTGATATGCAAAAGAAAAAAGATGTGGCTAATGATATTGTTAGATTGAATCTATTTCCGTTCTCACTACGAGATCGTGCTAAAACTTGGTTTTCATCTTTGCCTAAAAATAGTATTGATTCATGGAATAAGTGTAAATATGCTTTTATTTCTAAGTATTTTCCTCCCGCTAAGATCATCTCCCTTAGGAGTGATATACTGAATTTTAAGAAACTTGATCATGAATATGTTGCACAATCTTGGAAAATGATGAAATTGATGATAAGAAATTGCCCTACTCATGGTTTAAGTTTATGTATGATTATACAAAAAAATTATGCTGGATTGAATTTTGCATCTAGAAATCTTTTAGATCCCGCCACGGGAGGTAATTTTATGGAAATCACATTAGGAGAAGCTACTAAACTCCTAGATAATATTATGGCAAATTACTCTCAATAGCATTCCGAAAGATCGTCTACTAGTAAAAAAGTGCATGCGATTGAAGAAATTAATACTTTGAGTGGAAAGATGGATGAGCTTATGAAATTGATTGCTAGTAAGAGTGCTCCTATTGATCCTAATGATATGCCTTTTTCCACTTTGATTGAGAATAATAATGAATCTATGGATGTGAATTTTGTTGGTAGGAACAATTTTGGTAATAATGCGTATAGAGGAAACTTCAACCCTAGACCGTTTCCTAGTAATTCCTCTAATAATTATGGTAATTCCTACAACAATTCTGATGGAAATAATAATAAGATACCCTCTGGTCTTGATAATAATATTAAAGATTTCATTAATTCTCAAAAGATTTTCAATGCTATAGTAGAAGAAAAAATGCTTAAGATTGATGATTTGGCTAGAGCGTTGATAGAATTTCTCATGAGATTGATTCTTTTAAGATTAGATCTATGCCACCCAAGATTGATATTAACGAGTCTCTGAAAGCTATTAAAATTTCTATGAATGAAAGTAGAGAGAGAACCGCTAGGATGCGTGCTAAGAGAGATTGGCTAGAAAAAGCATGTCCTTCTAGTTTTCGTGATAATAATGATGAAGATCTTAAAGTGATTGGTGTGACTCATGTTGAATCTTTGTTTGCTAATATAAAACTTGATAAATAATGGACTGGAGATGAGTCAACTTTAGCTAGAAGGCGTCCCAATAATTTGGAGGGTGAAGATCTTAATGAAAAAATTGATAAAAGTGGGATTGGCGAGGTCAAAATTTTAAGTAGAGATGAACCCAGTCTTTTGGATTTCAAGGATTTTAATTATGATAATTGTTCTTTAATAGATTGTATTTCCTTGTTGCAATCCATGCTTAATTCACCTCATGCTTATAATCAAAATAAGGCTTTTACTAAACATATCGTGGATGCTATGATGAAATCTTTTGAGGAAAAACTTGAGTTGGAAGTTTCAATCCCTAGAAAGCTTTATGATGAATGGGAACCTACTGTTAAAATTAAGATTAAATATTATGAGTGCAATGCCTTATGTGATTTGGGTTCTAGCGTTTCAACTATCCCAAAAACTTTATGTGATGTGCTAGGTTTCCATAAACTTGATGATTGTTCTTTGAATTTGCATCTAGCGGATTCCACTATTAAGAAACCTATGGGAAGGATTAATGATGTTATTATTGTTGCAAATAGGAATTATGTGCCCGTAGATTTTATTGTGCTTGACATAGATTGCAATCCTACATGCCCTATTATACTTGGTAGACCTTTCCTTAGAATGATTGGTGCAATTATTGATATGAAAGAAGGAAACATTATATTTCAATTTCCGTTAAGGAAGGGCATGGAAAAATTTCCTAGAAAGAAAATTAAGTTACCGTATGAATCTATTATGAGGGCCACTTATGGATTGCATACCAAAGATGACAATACCTTGATCTATGCATTATGCCTAGCTAGGGTCATAAAACAATAGCGCTTGTTGGGAGGCAACCCAATTTATTTTGTGTTTTTTGTTTTTGCTTTTGTTTTTCAATAAATACACAATATTACTTCTGTAATAATTGTGTTTTGGTGTTTTAGTTAGTGTTTGAGCCAAGCAAGACCTTTGGGATGCTTTGGTATATCGTTAATTTGATTTTGCTGAAAAACAGAAACTTTTGCGTTCAGTATCAGAATTTTTAAAATTAACTGGAGCGTGGAAAAATTCTGAATATTTTAAAAAAGATTGATATATGAATTTCCTCAGTTTTTCTAATTTTTCAAAAAAATTGGAGTTACATAAGTATTACTAATATTCGGGTCTTTACAGACTGTTCTATTTTTGACAGATTCTGTTTTCGATGTGTTGTTTGCTTATTTTGATGAATCTATGGGTAGTGTCGGGGGGTATGAACCATGGAGAAGTTAGAATAAAGTAGATATAACACCAATATAAAATTTGAATGAGTTCACAACAGTACCTAAAAGTGGAGATTTGTTTTATCATACTAACGGATCTCACGAGTTTTTTGTTGAGTTTTGTGTTGTGAAGTTTTCAAGTTTTGGGTAAAGATTTGATGGACTATGGAATAATGAGAGGCAAGAGCCTAAGCTTTGGGATGCCCAAGGCACCCCAAGGTAATATTCAAGGACAACCAAACATCTAAGCTTGGGTATGTCCCGGATGGCATCCCCTCTTTTGTCTTCAATCCATCGGTAAATTTACTTGAGGCTATAATTTTATTCACCAGATGATATGTGTTTTGCTTGGAGCGTCTTGTATTATATGAGTACTTGCTTTTTAGTTTGCCACAATCATCCTTGCTATACACACCTTTTGAGAGGGACACACATTATCATGAATTTATTAGAATACTCTATGTGCCTCACTTATATCTTTTGAGCTAGGCAGTTGCTTGATACGTCTCCAACGTATCTATAATTTTTGATTGTTCCATGCTATTATATTATCTATCTTGGATGTTTTATATGCTATTTTATATGATTTTTGGGACTAACCTATTAATCTAGAGCCCAGTGCCAGTTTCTGTTTTTTCCTTGTTTTTGAGTTTTACACAAAAGGAATATCAAACGGAGTCCAAATGAGCTGAAAATTTATGGTGATTTTTTATGGACTAGAAGAAGCCCCCGAAGCAAAAGAGTTGGGCCAGAAGAGCCACGAGGCCTCCACAAGGGTGGAGGGCGCGCCCTCTAGTCTTGTGGGCTTCTCGTGGACCCCCCTAACTTGTTCTCGACGCCAAAAATTCCTATAAATATAGAAACCCCCAGAAATAAACCTAGATCGGGAGTTCCGCCGCCGCAAGCCTCTATAGCCACCAAAACCCAATCGGGACCCTGTTCCGGCACCCTGCCGGAGGGGGAAATCATCACTGGTGGCCATCTATATCATCCCGACAGTCTCCATGACGAGGAGGGAGTACTTCTCCCTCGGGGCTGAGGGTATGTACCAGTAGCTATGTGTTTGATCTCTCTCTCTCTCTCGTGTTCTTGATTTGGCACGATCTTGATGTGCCACGAGCTTTGTTACTATAGTTGGATCGTATGGTGTTTATCCCCCTCTACCTTCTTGTAATGGATTGAGTTTTCCCTTTGAAGTTATCTTATCGGATTGAGTCTTTAAGGATTTGAGAACACTTGATGTATGTCTTGCATGTGCTTATCTATGGTGACAACGGGATATTCACGTGATCCACTTGATGTATGTTTTGGTGATCAACTTGCGAGTTCTGTGACCTTGTGAACTTATGCATAGGGGTTGGCACACGTTTTCGTATTGACTCTTCGGTAGAAACTTTGGGGCACTCTTTGAAGTTCTTTGTTTTGGTTTGAATAGATGAATCTGAGATTGTGTGATGCATATCGTATAATAAAACCTGCGGATACTTGTGGTAACATTGGAGTATCTAGGTGACATTAGGGTTTTGGTTGATGTGTATCTTAAGGTGTTATTTTAGTACGAACTCTAGGGCTGTTTGTGGCATTTATAGGAATAGCCCAATAGATCGATCAGAAAGAATAACTTTGAGGTGGTTTTGTACCCTACAATAATCTCTTCGTTTGTTCTCCACTATTAGTGACTTTGGAGTGACTCTTTGTTGCACGTTAAGGGATTGTTATAAGATCTAATTATGTTATCATCGTTGAGAGAACTTGCACTAGTGAAAGTATGAACCCTAGGCCTTGTTTCCAAGCATTGCAATACCGTTTTTGCTCACTTTTGTTACTTGCTACCTTGCTGTTTTTATATTTTTAGATTACAAAAACCTATATCTACCATCCCTATTACACTCGTATCACCATCTCTTCACCGAACTAGTGCACCTATACAATTTACCATTGTATTGGGTGTGTTGGGACACAAGAGACTCTTTGTTATTTGGTTGCAGGGTTGTTTGAGAGAGACCATCTTCATCCTACGCCTCCCATGAATTGATAAACCTTAGGTCATCCACTTGAGGGAAATTTGCTACTATCCTACAAAACTCTGCGCTTGGAGGCCCAACACGAGTCTACAAGAAGAAGGTTGCGTAGTAGACATCATTGCTCTAGTGCTTCACTTATATCTTTTTAGTGCACGACAGTGGTTTTATTTTGTAGAAATGGATGAACTCTCATGCTTCACTTATATTATTTTGAGAGTCTTAAAAATAGTATGGCAATTTGCTTAGGTTATGAATTTGGTCCTAATATGATGGGTATCCAAGAGGGATATAATAAAAACTTTCATAAAGAGCATTGAATATATGAGAAGTTTGATTCCTTGCATTTTTTTTGAGATACAAAGATGGTGATATTAGAGTCATGCTAGAGAGTAATTGTGGATTAGTAGAAATACTTGTGTTAAGGTTTGTGATTCCCGAAGCATGCACGTATGGTCTATCGTTATGCAATGAAGTTAGAGCATGATTTATTTTTGATTGTCTTCCTTATGAGTGGCGGTCGGGGACGAGCGATGGTCTTTTCCTACCAATCTACACCCCTAGGAGCATGCGTATTAGTACTTTGCTTTGATGGCTAATAAATTTTGCAATAAGTATGTGAGTTCTTTATGACTAATGTTGAGTCCATGGATTATACACACTCTCACCCTTCCACCTTTGCTATCCTCTCTAGTACCGCGTAATTTTCACCGGTGCATTAAACCCACCATATACCCTTCCTCAAAACGGCCACAATACCTACCTATTATGGCATTTCCATAGCCATTCCGAGATATATTGCCATGCAACTTCCACCATTTCGTTTATTATGACACATACCATCATTGTCATATTGCTTTGCGTGATCATATAGTTCACATAGTATTTGTGGCTCGGCCACCGTTCATATTTTTTATACATGTCATGCTAGATCATTGCACATCCCGGTACACCGCATGAGGCATTCATATAGAGTCATATTTTTGTTCTAGTATCGAGTTGTAATTTTTGAGTTGTAAGTAAATAAAAGTGTGATGATCATCGTTATTAGAGCATTATCCCATGTGAGGAAAGGATGATGGAGACTATGATTCCCCCACAAGTCGGGATGAGACTCCGGACTTAAAATAGAAAAGAAGAGGCCAAAGCGACCAAAAAAGGAAAAAAGAGAAAGAGAAAAAAAAAGAGAAAAAAGAAGGAAAAAAATGAGAGAAAAGAGAGAAGGGACAATGTTACTATCCTTTTGCCACACTTGTGCTTCAAAAATAGCACCATGTTCTTCATGATAGAGAGTCTCCTATTTTATCACTTTCATAAGCTAGTGGGAATTTTTCAATATAGAACTTGGCTTGTATATTCCAATGATGGGCTTCCTCCAATTGCCCTAGGTCTTCGTGAGCAAGCAAGTTGGATGCACACCCACATAGTTTTCTTTTGAGCTTTCATACACTTATAGCTCTAGTGCATCCATTGCATGGCAACCCCGACTCACTTGCATCGATATCAATTGATGGGCATCTCCATAGCCCATTAATTTGCCTAGTTGATGTGAGACTTTCTCTTTTTTGTCTTCTCCTCACAACCTCCACCATACTCTATTCCACCTATAGTGCTATATCCATGGCTCACGCTCATGTATTGCGTGAAAGTTGAAAAATCTTGAGAACATTAAAAGTATGAAACAATTGCTTGTCTTGTCATCGGGGTTGTGCATGATAAATATTTTGTGTGATGAAGATAGAGCATGACAAGATTATATGATTTTGTAGGGATAACTTTCTCTAGCCATGATATTTTGAGAAGACATGATTGCTTTATTAGTATGCTTGAAGTATCATTGTTTTTATGTCAATGTTAAACTTTTGTTTTGAATCTTATGGATCTGAACATTCATGCCACAATAAGAAAAATTACATTGATAAATATGTTAGGTAGCATTCCACATCAAAAATTCTGTTTTTATCATTTACCTACTCGAGAACGAGCAGGAATTAAGCTTGGGGATGCTTGATACGTCTCCAACATATCTATAATTTTTTATTGTTCCATGCTATTATATTATCTATCTTGGATGTTTTATATGCATTAATATTCTATTTTATATCATTTTTTGGGACTAATCTATTAACCTAGTGCCCAGTGACAGTTGCTATTTTTTCCTTGTTTTTGTCTTTTATAGGAAATCAATACCAAATGGAACGAAACTTTTTGATGATTTTTCTTGGACCAGAAGACAACCACGAAGCTTCAGGAAGAGGCCCGAAGACCCATGAGGGGGCCACAAGCCCTAGGGGCGTGCCCCTGGGGGCGCCCATAGGATTGTGGGCCCCTCGCAGATCTCCTAACCCTAATCTTGGCTCTATAAATACCCAAATATTCCCCTTACGTCAGAGGGCACACCAAAAATTCTTTTCCGCCGCCGCAAGCTTCTCTTCTCGTGAGATCCCATCTTGGGGCCTTTTCCGGCACTCTACCGGAGGGGGATTCGATCACGGAGGGCCTTTACACCAACCTTGCTGCCCTTCCGATGATGTGTGAGTAGTTTACCACAGACATATGGGTCCATAGCTAGTAGCTAGATGGCTTCTTCTCTCTCTTTGATCTTCAATACAATGTTCTCCTTGATGTTCTTGTAGATCTATTCGATGTAATCTTCTTTTACGATGCGTTTGTTGAGATTCGATGAATTGTGGATTTATGATCAGATTATTTATGAATATTATTTGAGTCTTCTCCGAACTCTTTTATGCATGATTAAGATATCTTTGTATTTCTCTCTGATCTATCGATTTGGTTTGGCCAAGTAGATTTGTTTTTCTTGCAATGGGAGAGGTGCTTTGTGATGGGTTCAATCTTGCGGTGTCCTCACCCAATGACAGTAGGGGTAGCGAGGCACGTATTGGTATTGTTGCCATTAAGGATAAAAAGATGGGGTTTTTACCATATTTATTGGATCTATCCCTCTACATCATGTCATCTTGATTAAGGCGATACTCCGTTCTTGTTAACTTAATACACTAGATGCATGCTGGATAGCTGTCGATGTGTGGAGTAATAGTAGTAGATGTAGGCAGGAGTTGGTCTACTTATCACGGACGTGATGCCTATATTCATGATCATTGTCTTAGATATCGTCATAACTTTGCGCTTTTCTACCAATTGCTCAACAGTAATTTGTTCACCCACCATATGTGTTCTTTCAAGAGAGAAGACTCTAGTGAAAACTATGGCCCCCGGGTCTATTTCTCATCATATATTTTCAGATCTATAAAACCAAAAACCCAAAAATACCTTGCTGCAATTTATTTATATTTACTTTATTTTGCCTTTTACTTATCTTTTATATCTATCTTTATTAGATCTCACTCTTGCTAGTGACCGTGAAGGGATTGACAACCCCCTTTTCCGTTGTGTGCAAGTGTTTGTTAGTTTGTGCAGGTGCATCTATTGGGGACTTGCTTATACCTCCTACTAGATTGATACCTTGGTTCTTAACTGAGGGAAATACTTATCTCTACTTTGCTGCATCACCCTTTCCTCTTCAAGGGAAAAATCAACGCAAGCTCAAGAAGTAGCAAGTTACACTAATGTAATCAACATGGAGAAAGCATGGGTAGGGCATGATTAAGGAGATTTTGCTTGTTTGGTAACCCAACGATCTGGTGCTAGGCTAGCTCCTCAGAACTGTCATTGTAATAAGAAAACTTGTAAGCAGCATTGGTATCATACTCTATCAGGAAGAACCAAAAGTACCAGCAAGAAAGGAAAGCATACGATAAATACAATAGTGCAATGCACAAACAACTATGATGCATCTCATGTTGAAAAGATCTAAAACTTGACTAACGAAATTAGATGGAGGTGGAAATGTAATTGTTTTCCACACCTCCATAGGCAATTGCTTTCTCTCCCGTAGGAGTGGTTGGGTAATCCCCAAGTGTAAGGGTGATGTAACCTAGCAATAAGTACTTCTCTAGATTGAGAACTAAGGCTTATTGAATCAGTAACAATTACCTCTGCACCAACAAATGATCAGTACATGCACACAACATACAAAGCAAACTTGTCCCTGATGATTCAACAAGTTGCCAGTCTTCTTGTCCTGGTAGTTACAAGGGTAAATTGTATGATATGGTTGGAATGGATAAATAGATAAAATAAATAAAAGAGTACAACAAGAAAGCAAAGTAATGATGGTTGCTTTCAGTAATGGAAAATATACATGGGGCCATAGCTTCACTAGAGGCATCTCTCCAAGCAAGATAAATGTGTTGTGGTGAACAAATTACAGTTGGGTAGTTGTTAAATTGCAATATTTATATTTATGATTATGATTATTCAGGGCACAATCTTGTATAGCCATTACGTCTGTGATATGTAGGCTGTTAATCCAACTTCATCTACAACTTATACTCCACCCAAAGACCGCTATCCAACATGCATCTTGAGCTATTAAGTTCATTACAAACAGAGCATTACAATAAGCATGATGACATAATGTAGATGGTAAAACTATCATCCAAGTGTGATCAAGAAATCATCGTTTATTCGTAGTGGCAACAATACAATACGTGCCTTGTCCCTTATTGTCACTTGGATATAGAACACCTCAAGACTGAACCCAGGACCATACACAATTTTCTTTGAAGATCTACGCATTAAACTTGGGCAAAAAACAACATATAGATCAGAAAGCATATATGACTAATTAATTATGTAGCAAAGAAAACACAAGAGATTTAATATAATTCATGAATGATATGATCATACAGTGACAATTCGTGATATCCCAACAAACACAACACCGAATACATCATATCTATCCCGGTCATGTGAGGCAGCTTAGGGATATTGTATTGAAGCATATATAAGGGAGAGTCGAAAGGAACGACAAGAGGGGTCTAGAGGGGCGTGATTAGACCCTTAACACGTAAAAGTGGCAGTTTTTAGTTTCTTCAAGTTAAGGTTGAGTTTAGCACATGTTAATGGGCACACGATACATTTTACACAAGCATAGCAAGAGTATAGGCAGCGGAAAGAGTAAAGCATGCAAGTGCAAGAATGTAAACGGATGGGAATTGGAGAGTGCAAACGCAATGGAGATGCGGAGAATTTTTGGCGTGGTTCCGATAGGTGGTTCTATCGTACATCCACGTTGATGGAGACTTCAACCCACGAAGGGTAATGGTTGCCTGAGTCCATGGAGAGCTCCGCCCACGAAGGGTCCACGAAGAAGCAACCTTGTCTATCCCACCATGGCCATCACCCACAAAGGACTTGCCTCACTTGGGTAGATCTTCATGAAGTAGGCAATCTCCTTGCCCTTAAAAACTTCATGGTTCAACTCCACATCATGTTGGAGGCTCCCAAGCGACACCTAACCAATCTAGGAGACACCACTCTCCAAAAGGTAAAAGACGGTGTGTTGATGGTGAACTCCTTGCTCTTGTGCTTCAAATGATAGTCTCCCCAACACTCAACTCTCTCTCACAAATTTGGCTATGGTGGAAGAAGGATTTGAGTGGAAAGCAACTTGGGGAAGGCTAGAAATCAAGGTTCAAATGGTAGGAATGGAATCTCTTGATCTCAACACATGAGTAGGTGGTTCTCTCTCTCAGAAAATGAATGCCGGAAGTGTAGGCACATTCTAATGGCTCTCTCTTCTGAGGAAGAAGGGGTGGAGGGGTATATATAGCCTCCACACGAAATCCAACCATTACGCACTTTTGACCCAACTCGGTGGCACCGATCGGAAATCTCAGTGGCACCGACGTGTGTGAAAATATGAACGTTAGGAATCTCGGTGGGACCAACGGGAACAACTCGGAGGGACCGATGTGCAATGGCTTAGGGCAAACCTCGTCTTGGTGGCACCGATTGCATCAACTCGGTCGGACCAAAGTGAAGCAATAAGGCAATAGAGAGTTGGCAAGCCATCTCGGTGGTACCGATTGCAATTCTTGGTGGGGCCGAAGTAATTGCAACAAGCAATAGAGAGCTGGCAGGGTCATCTCGGTGGGACCAAAATCCATATCGGTGGATCCGATTTGTTAGGGTTTGGTAGTGGCTAAGTCCAGATGAATTCGGTGGCTTCGGATAGGAAATTTTGATGGGGCCGAGTTGGAATGTAGGGTTTGGACATATTTGGATGGAGAAAGTGGTTGAGGATTTTGGAGCAATATCACTAAGCACTTGAGCAAATAGATCATTAATCAACACCTCATCCCCTTTTAATAGTATTGACTTTCCTATGGACTCAATGTGATCTTGGATCACTTAACCAAAAATGTAGAGTCTTGAGCTTTTTGCAAATCCATGTCCTTAGCATTTTGAAAGGGTCCACATCCTCCTGTCCTTGCCATGCCATTGTTGAACTTGTCTGAAATATACTAGATAAAACTATTAGTCCAACAAAAGATATGTTGATATTAATTACCAAAATCACCAAGGGACACTTGTGCTTTCAATCTCCCCCTTTTTGGTAATTGATGACAACATACATCAAAGCTTCACGTAAATGATATGATGAGTAGAATATTTAAAGCTTTGGAAAAAACATGTAACTTGCATGAGCTCCCCCTACATGTGTGGAATCATGTAATGATAGAACTGAAAGACATGTGAAGGCACAACATGACGGAGTAAGTAACGAGTTACATGTATCTTGGCTATATGCATCAGAGCTAAAAGTAGTGAGAGATGTACCTTCATGTTTATGATTCCCTCTTGCAAACAATATGTCACTACAAAAAAACACTTCCGTGATGATACGTGTTTGTCACAGTAGGTCACGTTTTCTGTCATGCATGTACATCCATGACGATTTTATGACAGAATCAAGATAGTCATACCTGTGCTATCGTAGAAATGTTCCATGACAATACCAAAATTATCATCACGGAAGTGTCCACTTCCATGACGAGAAATGGCGCGTCATGGAAGTGCTTTCGTCAAGGGTAACCAACACGTGGCATCCACCGTAACGGGTCGCCGTTAAGCTATCGGGTTCCGGTTTGGATTCGATAACCGTTAACAGCCGTGACCAATGGGGATTTTCCACGTGTAAAATTTGCATTGACTCTAGCAACCACGTGTCACCTCCGCGTTGGGACAGATGTCAACCTCCCAATGGACAGGAGGCGCCTATGATACATCGACACATGGCAAGGCCCAACAGCGGCCCATTTAGGTTGAAAAGGCCGGCCCAGTCAAAATTCGCGGGCTGGCCCTTTAACAGCCTGCTTGCAGACGGCCCATTTGCAGTTAAGGCCCGTAGGAATAGTGTCAAATCGGCCCGTCAATGGCCCATTCTAGATTTGTCATCATTGCGGCCCATGGTCACTTTTGGCCCGTTAACAGTCCGCTAAGTATTTGGGCCGGGTTACGGCCCGGTGTGTTTCCGGCCTGTTAAAGGTCCTCCTACATTTAGGCCCATTTATTGCCCAATGAAACTTTCAGCCCATAATAAACGACCATGAAGGAATTGGGTCATATTCGGCCATGTCTGACATTCGGCCTGTTAGCGGCCCACTGTAGATTTGGAACACTTCCAACCTGTTGTGTTTTTCGGCTTGTTAACGTCGAACGAAATCCATGGGCCATATGTGTCCCAACGTCACATCGGGTCTATTAACGGCCCATATAAACGCTGATACTAATCAAGCCCGACCACACTTTCGGCCTGGTAAAGGCCCGTGTAGTACGTCGGCGCATTTATGGCCCGTCTAAATTTCGGCCTGTGAACGATCCGCATTGTAAATGGGCCACCATGAGCTGAGATATATTTCGGCCTGCTAATGACTAGTGGGTTATTTGGCACATTTCAGGCTCGATGATCTTTTGGCCTGCTAAAAGCAATGCGCATAACCTATCCCAATCAGGGCCCAATCTGACTTTTGGCCTATTAAAGGCCCATGTTATTTATGGGCCATATTAGGCCTGTGAGATATTTACACATGTTAACAGCCTGTTGTTACTAAGGTCCCAAATTATGTTTAGGCCTGTTAAAGGCCCACTGTGGGCACATGCCCACCAAAAATAAGAAAGCTTATGCTGATTTAGGCCTAGATATTTTTAGTGGGCTACATGCTGATTACGGCCCATAATCATTTTTAGCCCGATTGGAATTGTGGGACCGACGAAGGTTGGCAGGTTGGGCTCCTACGAAGCTTTCGGCCGAAAGGAGATCGATAATGCCGAATACATTACTAAGATAAACCTACACTATAAAAAAACAGCGTTGTAATTTCTACAACCTTTGGCAGCATGATAAAGGTTGTATCACAACAAAATAAATTACAGCCATACAGCAAAAGGCCTGTTGGCATAAAAGTTTGCAGTCCTTGCAGATAAAAGCACCATCCGATGTATAGAAGCACATATCATTTGACCTGGGTGCTAATGTTTCAGGCCGTAGAATCTGATGGAGCAGCATGATCTTTCCCTTTTTTCAGCCAATGTCTGATAGTCTAGTTTCCAAACCATTCATATCTTGACAACATTTGTCAACCACTATTCTTGTTTCAAAAATGACCTCCATTAGGGATTGGACTTGTGTCTGGAGCACAGATATATCACTCTGTCTAGCTGGAAGATTTTGTTCAGTGGGCGATTTGGACGAGGTTACCTTGACAACCAACCCAGAATTACGCAGGAAGGTGCTTTTTGCATTGTTAGTGGAGAGATACTGACGCACTGCAGCAAGAGGTGACATTGTGCCTGTGGTAGCCTCATCACCTTCAGGTGGTTGTGGCTGTTCAATCATTTGTTCCATAGCTTGCTAAAAGTTTGAATTTGTAGATTAGTGTACCAGATAAGTTACTAATGAGACAAAAAACAAACAAAATAGGTTTCACGTTTATACATAACTTATTTTGGTGAACTACTGTAATACATTAGCATGTATTGTAGTGCCAACTACATAATAAAATCACTTTCGGAACATATGTCTACGTAGCATGCCTATTTTATTGTCTATTTCCTCACATTCATTGATATCTAAGGATAAAGAGACATGGTTTAAAGTAGGATGGAGATAGTATGACATCATTCATATCACGGGCAAACAGATATCAAACAAACAGGCTATTGTATCATTGTGTGGGCACGTGAACATCACAACTAGATTACAGATCAGGACCAAAGGAATATCCTTCCTCTCTTTTAAACCGTGTAAGGTGAAATGATACATTAAGACAACTATGTATAAAAGTGAACAGAGTAACTGACATTGGCTGCAAACCAAGCAGTTAAATAAACACGTCACAGTAACAAGTAGTTCAAAGGCAGGAGGAGTAAGGACTTACAACAGTGGCTTGAACTGGTGTGCTCATGCCCTTCATCTTGCTGGTGTGGTAATCCTTGAAGATTTGCACTGCATTCGGTTCAGGTTCTTTTTGGTCCGCACGGGATTTCCTCTGTATTTGGAACAAGTCAATATAGATACGATAAAATGGCACAGAAAAAAGAAAGAACTAGCAGCTATTTACAAGAGCCTCGCAGTGTGCAATATAGCTATGAGATCCTGCTGTCTGTTGGAATTTCACTTTAGAATGGTTGGTCTTGTTCTTCAAACAGTTAGCCTAGAAGAAGATGCACTTGTAATGCACATACGTAAATATGAGTTCAATATTTGATCTGATCAAATACATATACCCTACCTGATACTTTGGATCAGACCAGTGTTTAACAAGGGCTGCCCAGTCTTCATCCATAATATATTCCACTGGAGATGTTTTGGCGATTTCATTGTTAGCCTTGCCTTCAAAGTGAGTTTTTCTAAGGCGATGCCGATACTGTCGCAGAGCAGACTGAAAAACATAAGTGCATGCTTGTTTAGTTGCATCATCTTTCGGATCCAACTTGAACCTCATCTGTTAAAAAACGGGACTCCACGGGCTACTGTTCATCCATCGTCTACAGCCTTGCTCCAGACTCCACGGGACTACTGTTCATCCACCGTCGACTTCCTCCAGCCTCCACCTGCTACTATTCATCCAGCGCGGCTTCCTCCTGCCTCCACCAGCTACTGTTCATCCACAGGCTACTGTTCATCCAGCCTCCACCGGCTACTGTTCAACCAGCCCACCACAGGGTCCTGTTCATCCACCCCCAACCGGCTCGGGTGTGGCGGCCTTCTCGGGGTCCTGTTCATCTAGCGGCAACGGCCTACTACCACGGGGTCCTGTTCATCCAACCCCCACCGGGAACTGTTCATCCAACACCAACCAACCGGCTAGACTCACCATATCTCGACTCATTCAACCAACCCCCAACGGTCACTGTTCATCAAGAGGCAGGTTCGATCGGCATCAGTAAGCAGTAGCAGCGATCGTTGGTCGGGTTCAGTCAGCAGCGAAGGAATCGCTCGGGTTCTATCAGCAGCAAAGGAATCGCTCGGGTTCAGTTAATAGCCAGGGATCGATCGCTCAAGTTCAGTAACGTAGCTAGTGCAATTGCTCGGGTTCAGTAAGTGAACGCCTCGTTCGGGTTTAGTTAGAGCCCAACACTTCGCACACACGCGCGTACATATATGAGAGAAACGTGCAAACCTCCATGCATCGCTCGGCCCCTACCACCCACTGTAACCGGGAACTCCCCAAAATTTTCCTCGCCCTCGCTTCTACCGTGATTTTTTCCGTCATGGACGGCCCAAAGAATGTCATGCATGTGCGTCCCCGGCCCGTCCAGGACGAAAAGCCCATTTTCTGTCATGATTTTTTGTCATAGAAGTATGAGCCCACCACATCTATGATGATACGTGGTTTTGTCACAATTATCGTCATAGAAGTGTCATAAGCATGACAATTTTTTTCGTTCGGGCCATAATGTCACGGATGTGTCTTTTTTTTGTAGTGTGTGCAAAAGCAAGAGATCATCATGGACATGAGTGAGATGCATATACTTACCTTGTGGTCCTTGAACTGACTCTTGAAGAAGCAAGCTTGAGAAAACAGGGTTAGATAACACAAGAGAACTTCAAACAAGAAAAAGATTTCAAGATCCACAAGAATACCAAGACTGGGATGACATGTCATAGGTGAGCACCACAAAGTGAGTACTTCATTTGAATATAGACATGTCCCCAAAGAATTAAGTATTTGCAATAAATTCCAAGGATTTTTCACCCCTAAGCATAGAATTCCTCTCCCCCTGAATCTAGTACTCGATAATGGGAGTAGGCCGGTAGGGTGAGATAAAATCAGATCAAAAAAGAGATTATAGCAAAGTAGGCTCAGATGAAGTAACTGACATGTCTTTGCCCTCTTAAAGACATGTGAATTCTCTCCTCTTATGAAAGTGCATCTCCCTTCCTTTCTTAGAAGAGCTCTGTAAGGATAAGCTTTGATGTGCTCTCTCCCCCCCCCCATTTAACATCAATTTCCAAGAAGGGTAGGCTTCATAGATATGACTCAAGTGAGTGCGGTCCTTGAGAGTCACAACGAGGTGCTACTTCTTGAGCTTGCGTTGATTTTTCCCTTGAAGACGAAAGGGTGATGCAACAAAGTAGAGATAAGTATTTCCCTCAGTTAAGAACCAAGGTATCAATCCAGTAGGAGGCACAAGCAAGCCTCCAATCTATGCACCTGCACAAACTAACAAACACTTGCACACAATACGAAAAAGGGGTTGTCAATCCCTTCATGGTCACGAACAAGAGTGAGATCTAAAAGAGATAGGTATAAAAAATAAATAAAAGAGCAAACTAAAGTAAATATAAATAAATTGTAGCAAGGTATTTTTGGATTTTTTGGTTTATAGATCTGAAAATATATGATGGAAAATAGACCCGAGGGCCATAGGTTTCACTAGAGGCTTCTCTCTTGAAGATGCATACGGTGGGTAAACAAATTACTGTTGAGCAATTGATAGAAAAGCGCAAAGTTATGATGATATCTAAGGCAATAATCATGAATATAGACATCACGTCCGTGACAAGTAGACCGAAATGATTATGCATCTACTACTATTACTCCACACATCGACCGCTATCCAACATGCATCTAGAGTATTAAGTTCATAAGAACGGAGTAACGCCTTAAGCAAGGTGACATGATGTAGAGGGATAAACTCAAGCAATATGATATAAACCCCATCTTTTTATCCTTGATGGCAACAATACAATACGTGCCTCGCTACCCCTTCTGTCACTGGGTGAGGACACCGCAAGATTGAACCCAAAACTAAGCACCTCTCCCGTTGCAAGAAAAACCAATCTAGTTGGCCAAACCAAACCGATAGTTCGAAGAGAAATACAAAGATATCTTAATCATGCATAAAAGAGTTCAGAGAAGACTCAAATAATATTCATAGATTATTTGATCATAAATCCACAATTCATCGGATCTCAACAAACGCACCACAAAAGAGTATTACATCAAATAGAACTCCAAGAACATCGAGGAGAACATTGTATTGAAGATCAAAGAGAGAGAAGAAGCCATCTAGCTACTAGCTATGGACCCGTAGGTCTGTGGTAAACTACTCACGCATCATCGGAAGTGCAGCAAGGTTTATGTAGAGGCCCTCCGTGATTGAATCCCCCTCCACAGATCACCGGAAAAGGCCCCAAGATGGGATCTCACAGGAACAGTGGCTTGCGGCGGCGGAAACGTATTTTTGTGGACGCTTCTGATGTTTGGGTAATATTTCTGAATTTATAGAGGTGGAATTAGGGTTGGAGGACACCCGAGGGGCCCACAAGCCCTCAGGGCGCGCCCCCCTGGGCGCGCCCTAGAGGCTTGTGGCCTCCTCGGGTCTCTTCTGGCCCTCTCTCCAAATCACATAGGTGTCTTCTGGTCCAAGAAAAATCATCGTAAAGTTTTATTCCGTTTGGACTCCGTTTGATATTCCTTTTCTGTAAAAGTCAAAATCAAGGGAAAAAACAGAAACTGGCTCTGGGCTCTAGGTTAATAGGTTAGTCCCAAGAATAATATAAAATAGCATATTAATGCATATAAAATATCCAAAACAGATAATATAATAGCATGGAACAATAAAAAATTATAGATACGTTGGAGACGTATCAAGCATCCCCAAGCTTAACTCCTGCTCGTCCTCGAGTAGGTAAATGATAAAAACAGAATTTTTGATGTGGAATGCTACCTAACATATTTTTCAATGCAATCTTCTTTATTGTGGCAAGAATATTTAGATCCATAAGATTCAAAACAAAAGTTTAATATTGACATAAAAACAATAATTTTTCAAGCATACTAATAAAGCAATCATGTCTTCTCAAAATAACATGGCCAAAGAAAGTTATCCCTACAAAATCATATAGTCTAGCTATGCTCCATCTTCATCACACAAAGTATTTCATCATGCACAATCCCGATGACAAGCCAAGCAATTGTTTCATACTTTTGGTGTTCTCAAACTTTTTCAACTTTCACGCAATACATGAGCGTGAGCCATGGATATAGCACTATAGGTGGAATAGAATATGGTAGTTGTGGAGAAGACGAAAAGAAGGAGAAAGTCTCCCATCAACTAGGCAAATTAATGGGCTATGGAGATGCCCATCAATTGATATCGATGCAAGTGAGTAGGGATTGCCATGCAACGGATGCACTAGAGCTATAAGTGTATGAAAGCTCAAAAAGAAACTAAATGGGTGTGCATCCAACTTGCTTGCTCACGAAGACCTAGGGCAATTTGAGAAAGCCCATCATTGGAATATATAAGCCAAGTTCCATAATGAAAAATTCCCACTAGTATATGAAAGTGACAAAATAGGAGACTCTCTATCATGAAGATCATGGTGCTACTTTGAAGCACAAGTGTGGAAAAAGGATAGTAACATTGTCCCTTCTCTCATTTCTCTCATTTTCTGTTTGGGCTTCTTTGGCCTCTTTTATTTTTAAGGGTTTTTATCATTTATGCCACTAGTTGTGTCCCACTACTCAGTTTTGCCACTAGAAATTTCAACTGCTCAAAAATGCCATCGCTTTGTTAGGCGCATGCTCAAAAATGCCACCGGACACCATTACTGTCAGCTCAAATCTTGTTTGGCCTGTTGTAATGACATAAATACCTATGGACCAACATGTTAGCTCTCCCTCTATCTCACTAAAATAAAGTGTGGGTCCCACTTGATCCCAACAACGTTCTTATTTTCCTGTAAAATTGCTCGCTTGCTTACTCCTTACAAGTGGTCCCATACTTATGATTGTGAGATAGAAAGAAATGACATGTGGGTCTAGGGGTATTTTTGTCATATAACATGGTCAACGGGTTTGACCTAAAAATAATGATTTCCAATGGCATTTTTGAGCAAACATCTAACGGAACGATGGCGTTTTTGAGATATCTAATGGCATTTTCGAGGAAGCATCTCATTGAACGATGGCATTTTTGAGCAGCTGTAATTTTTAATGACAAAACTGAGTAGTGGAACACAACTAGTGGTATAAGTGATAAAAGCCCTATTTTTAAAAGTCCGGAGACTCATCCCAACTTGTGAGGGAATCATAGCTTCCATCATCCTTTCCTCACATGGGACAATGCTCTAATAATGATGATCATCACACTTTTATTTACTTACAGCTCAAGAATTACAACTAGATACTAGAACAAGATCTGACTCTATATGAATGCCTTCGACAATGTACTGGGATGTGCAATGATCAAGAGTGACATGTATAAAAATATGAAAGGTGGCTTTGCTACAAATACTATGCCAACTACATGATCATGCAAAGCAATATGACAATGATGGTGCGTGTCATAACAAACGGAATGGTGGAAGTTGCATGGCAATATATCTCGGAATGGCTATGGAAATGCAATAATAGGTAGGTATGGTGGCTGTTTTGAGGAAGGGTATATGGTGGGTTTAATGCACCGGCGAAAGTTGCGCGGTACTAGAGAGGCTAGCAATGGTGGAAGCGTGAGAGTGTGTATAATCCATGGACTCAACATTAGTCGTAAAGAACTCACATACTTATTGCAAAAATTTATTAGCCATCGAAAGAAAGTACTACATGCATGCTCCTAGGGGGATAGATTGGTAGGAAAAGACCATCGCTCGTCCCCGACCGCCACTCATAAGGAAGACAATCAAAAGATAAATCATGCTCCGACTTCATCACATAACGGTTCACCATACGTGCATGCTAAGGGAATCACAAACTTTAACACAAGTATTTCTACCAATCCACAATTACTCACTAGCATGACTCTAATATCACCATCTTTATATCTCAAAACAAATGCAAGGAATCAAACTTCTCATCTTATTCAATGCTCTTTATATGAAAGTTTTTATTATATCCCTCTTGGATGCCCAGCATATTAGGACTAAATTCATAACCTAAAAAAATTACCATGCTGCTTAAGACTCTCAAAATAATATAAGTGAAGCATGATATTTCAACAATTTCTATAAAATAAAGCCACCGCCAAGCTCTAAAAAGATATAAGTGAAACACTAGAGCAAAACTGCCTAGCTCAAAAGATATAAGTGATGCACATAGAGTATTCTAATAAATTCATGATTAATGTGTGTCCCTCTCAAAAGGTGTGTACATAAAGGATTATTGTGGCAAAATAAAAAGCAAAGACTCATATCATACAAGACGCTCCAAGCAAAACACATATCATGTGGTGAATAAAAATATAGCCTCAACTAAATTTACCGATGGATTGAAGACGAAAGAGGGGATGCCATCCGGGGCATCCCCAAGCTTAGATGCTTGGTTGTCCTTGAATATTACCTTGGGGTGCCTTGTGCATCCCCAAGCTTAGGCTCTTGCCACTCCTTATTCCGTTGTCCATCAAATCTTTACCCAAAACTTGAAAACTTCACAACAGAAAACTCATAAGATCCGTTAGTATAATAAAATAAATCACCACTTTAGGTACTGTTGTGAACTCATTATAAATTTATATTGGTTTTATATCTACTGTATTCCAACTTCTCCATGGTTCATACCCCCGATACTACCCATAGATTCATCAAAATAAGCAAACAACACATAAAAAATAGAATCTGTCAAAAACAGAACAGTTTGTAGTAACCAGAATATTAATCACACTTTTGTAACTCCAAAACTGCTGAAACATTAGGAAAAAAATAGGAAATTCACATATCAATCTTGTGTAAAAAAATTAGAATTTTTCCATGCTCTAGTGAATTTAAACAATTCTGTTACTGGATGCAAAAGTTTCTGTTTTTCAGCAAAACCAAATCAATTTTATACCAAAGCATCCCAAAGGTCTCGCTTGGTTCAAACACTAATTAAAACACCAAAACAAAATTAATACAGAGGTAATAATGTGTATTTATTTAAAAATAGAACCAAAAACATAAAACATAAAAATAAAATTGGGTTGCCTCCCAACAAGCGTTATCGTTTAACGCCCCTAGCTAGGCATAAAACATAGATCTAGGTATTGTCATCTTTGGTATGCAATCCATAAGTAGCCCTCATAATAGATTCATGTGGCAACTTAATTTTCTTTCTTGGAAAGTGTTCCATGCCCTTCCTTAACGGAAATTGAAATATAATGTTTCCTTCTTTCATATCAATAATTGCACCAATCGTTCTAAGGAAAGGTCTACCAAGAATAATAGGACATGTAGGATTGCAATCTATATCAAGCACAATAAAATCGACGGGCACAAAATTCCTATTTGCAACAATAAGAACATCATTAATCCTTCCCATAGGTTTCTTAATAGTGGAATCTGCTAGATGCAAATTCAAAGAACAATCATCAAATTTTTGGAAACCTAGCACATCACATAAAGTTTTCAGAATTTTGGAAACACTAGCACCCAAATCACACAAAGCATTGCATTCATAATCTTTAATTTTAATATTAATAGTGGGTTCCCACTCATCATAAATCTTTCTTGGGATAGAAACTTCCAACTCAAGTTTTTCTTCAAAAGATTTCATCATAGCATCAACGATATGTTTAGTAAAAGATTTATTTTGATTGTAAGCATGAGGTGAATTTAACATAAATTGCAACAAGGAAATACAATATATCAAAGAACAATTATCATAATTAAAGTCCTTCAAATCCAAAAGAGTGGGTTCATCGCTACTTAAATTTTTGACCTCTTCAATCCCACCTTTATCAATTTTTTCATTAAGATCTTTAAACTCCAAATTATTGGGACGCCTTCTAGCTAAAGTTGACTCATCTCCAGTCCCATCTTTATCAAGATTTATATTAACAAACAAAGATTCAATAGGAGTCACACCAATCACTTTAAGATCTTCATCATTATTATCAAAGGACTACGGTTTAGCGGCCATCTTATTTACCAAAGTGGTTTGCTTATCGGAAATTTGGCGTACTAAATTTTCAATATGAGCAAATTGAGATTTATGGCCATATAATTCCTTAGTAACATCATCAAGCTCCTTATTAATATATTCCATCATAGTTTTTTGTTCTTTAAGTTCGTTCCTAAAGTAACTATTATGCTCAAATTGTAAGGGCATAAAACTTTTTGCATTATTTTCAATTTCTTCCAACTTCCTATAGTAAGGATCAAGGCTCTTGGGTTGAGCCATAAGGGCAAGCAAACAATCTAGCACGCACGCAAACGAAAGGCAAATGAAAAGACGAACGAAAGAAGGGCGAATAAAAAGGCAAATATTTTTGTGTTTTTCTGAAAACGTATTAGAAGTGGGGGAGAGGAAAACTAGAGGCAAATGGAAAATAATGTACTGCAAGAGATGAGATTTTATGATGGGTACTTGGTAGGCTTGATGTAGAACCTCCCCGACAACAGCGCCAGAAATTCTTCCTACTACTTCTTGAGCTTGCGTTGATTTTTCCCTTGAAGAGGAAAGGGTGATGCAGGAAAGTAGAGATAAGTATTTCCCTCAGTTAATAACCAAGGTATCAATCCAGTAGAAGGCACAAGCAAGTCCCCAATCTATGCACCTGCACAAACTAACAAACACTTGTGCACAACGCGAAAAAGGGGTTGTCAATCCCTTCACGGTCACGAACAAGAGTGAGATCTAAAAGAGATAGGTATAAATAAATAAATAAAAGAGCAAACTAAAGTAAATATAAATAAATTGCAACAAGGTATTTTTGGGTTTTTTGGTTTATAGGTCTGAAAATATATGATGGAAAATAGACCCGGGGGCCATAGGTTTCACTAGAGGCTTCTCTCTTGAAGATAACATACGGTGGGTAAACAAATTACTGTTGGAGCAATTGATAGAAAAGCACAAAGTTATGACCATATCTAAGGTAATGATCATGAATATAGGCATCATGTCCGTGACAAGTAGACTGAAACGATTCTGCATATACTACTATCACTCCACTCATCGACCGCTATCCAGCATGCATCTAGAGTATTAAGTTCATAAGAACGAGTAATGCCTTAAGCAAGATGACATGATGTAGAGGGATAAACTCAAGCAATATGATATAAACACCATCTTTTTATCCTTGATCGCAACAATACAATACGTGCCTCGCTACCCCTTCTGTCACTAGGTGAGGACCCCACAAGATTGAACCCAAAACTAAGCACCTTTCCCATTGCAATAAAAACCAATCTAGTTGGCCAAACCAAACCGATAGTTCGAAGAGAAATACAAAGATATCTTAATCATGCATAAAAGAGTTCACAGAAGACTCAAATAATATTCATAGATAATCTAATCATAAATCCAAAATTCATCGGATCTCAACAAACGCACCGCAAAAGAGTATTAAATCGAATAGAACTCCAAGAACATCGAGGAGAACATTGTATTGAAGATCAAAGAGAGAGAGAAGAAGCCATCTAGCTACTAGCTATGGACCCGTAGGCCTGTGGTAAACTAGTCACGCATCGTCGGAAGGGCAGCAAGGTTGATGTAGAGGCCCTCCGTGATCGAATCCCCCTTCGGCTGATCACCGGAAAAGGCCCCAATATGGGATCTGAAAAGGCCCCAAGATGGGATCTCACGGGAACAGACGCTTGCGGCGGCGGAAAAGTATTTTTGTGGACGCTTCTGATGTTTGGGGAATATTTCTGAATTTATAGAGGTGGAATTAGGGTTGGAGGACACCCTAGGGGCCCACAAGCCCTCAGGGCACGCCCCCCGAGGCGCGCCCTAGAGGCTTGTGGCCTCCTCGGGACTCTTATGGCCCTCTCTCCAAGTCACGTAGGTGTCTTCTAGTCCAAGAAAAATCATCGTAAAGTTTTATTCTGTTTGGACTCCATTTGATATTCCTTTTTTGTAAAAGTCGAAAACAAGGAAAAAACATAAACTGGCACTGGCACTGGGCTCTAGGTTAATAGGTTAGTCCCAAAAATAATATTAAATAGCATATTAATGCATAAAACATCCAAAACAGATAATATAATAGCATGGAACAATCAAAAATTATAGATATGTTGGAGACGTATCACGAGGTAGAATGAAGCTTAAGATGCAAGTAGAGGGAAATAATCATTGAGTGGAGCTGACTAAACAGGATAAGATGGGAAAATGTTTTCTCAGCACTGAAGTCGGTGGCGCCGATTCGTGTCGATCGGTGACTCCAAAATAGCGGAGTCACAGACAGAGCATATCGGGGAGATCGAGTTAGTCCATTTCGGTGGAACCGATCAACTGTGTACAAGTAGAACTTATGCTTCGGCCTGGCCGATAGGCTTTGGATCGGTGTAACCGAGTTCACTGTAGAGGAAAAAATTTATCAACTCAGCTCACTTGCAATAGAATTTCACAAGAATTTTCAAGGAATTTTGATAGAATTTGCAATGAATTTGACCTAGAGTAAAATAGATAAAATCACAGAAAATGAAAATGATCTAGATGAAGTTTTTTTTTGTTTAAGATAGAATCACATTAGCAAAAAGAAATGCAACTATCGAAAGGAAACACTAGAGAACTTCATCTAGAGGTGGTCGGTGACATAGTCACCTATGTTAGAGTATATTGACTTAGGAGTCAAGTGAGATCACTTGATCATAGGTCATACTCATCGTTAAGCTCAAAATGGGGTTGCCATTTTTCATTTAAGCGTCTTACTATATTCACATCTTGTTGAGTTGCTTTAGCTCATGACTTGGAGCAAAGCTTCACTAAGATGGAAAAACATACCTTGGGTTTGTTGTTGAACTTGATCATTAGTTGAGCTTGTGGTGGATGCTCAATGTTGATGTGGTCCATCAAGAGTTGGGAGCATCCCTTGAATTTAAAGCTCATCTTCCTACAAGGGTTAGTCTTGCAAGGAATAACTCTTATGTATCCAAATTGACAAGAGTGAAATTCATCATACAGATATTGCCGAAGGATATGTTGAGTGTAGACTTGTTCCTTGATTACAACAACCAAAGCATAGATACTTGGTGATGTAGAGATTGCTCAAGATGGAGTGATTTGCCATCTCATAGAATGAGGCTCATCCAAGTACCTACAAGGGTTAGATACCATATAAGGGTGCAAATATATATCCAAGATAAATGATCATCATCATAAGAGAAATATCAAGGATTAGTCACATAGGCTCATGCCTTGCATGTATCCAAAGGAATTTCTATTCCAAATTTGAGGCATCAATGATGTTCAACTCACTCCTCAATCGACAAAATATATTTTCATCAAGCAGTTTAGTGAAGATATCCGCCAATTGCTTGTTGGTACGAAAATGCTTAAGATTAATGTATCCTTTAGCAACATGATCTCGAATGAAATGCTGACGAACTTCAATAAGCTTAGTTCGAGAATGTTGCACGGGATTGTGTGCAATCTTAATAGCACTCTCATTTTCACAAAGCAATGGAACATGTTTCACATGTATCCCATAATCTTTGAGAGTTTGGGTCATCCAAAGTAATTGAGCACAACATGATCCCGCGGCAATGTATTCTGCTTCCGCGGTGGATAATGATACCGAGTTTTGTTTCTTGGAGGACCAATAGATAAGGGATCTACCAAGAAATTGACATGTAACCGAAGTGGATTTTCTATCAACCTTGTCACTGGCATAGTCCGAGTTGGAATAGCCAACAAGATCAAAGAAGGCCTCTTAGGGTACCAAATGTCAAAATTTGGTGTATGAATCGAATATCTCACTATCCTTTTAACGGTCTTAAGATGACATTCTTTTGTAGCAGCTTGGTACCGTGCACACATGCACACACTTAGCATAATATCGGGATGGGAGGCACAAAGATACAATAATGAACCAATCATAGATCGATAAACCTTTTGGTCAGCCGGGTTGCCATCCTTAGTCAAGTCAAGATGTCCACTAGTAGGCATGGGTGTTTTCATACCTTTGCTTTCTTGCATGTTGAACTTCTTGAAAAGATCGTTGGTATACTTTGTTTGTGAGACAATGGTACCGTCCTTAGTTTGCTTGATTTGCATGCCAAGGAAAATTTTGTGTTCACTCATCATAGACATCTCAAACTTCACCGACATTAACCTTCCAAACTTTTCACTAAAATGGGGGTTAGTAGAACCAAATATGATATCATCAACATAAATTTGGCACACAAATACTTCACCATTAACCCTTTTAGTGAAGAGAGTAGAATTAATTTTCCCAATTTCAAATCCTTTTTCAATAAGAAACTTAGTCAAGCATTTATACTAAGCTCTAGGGGCTTGTTTAAGACCATAAAGAGCTTTGTGAAGTTTGTAAACATGATTAGGTTTCTTGGGATTAAGCAAGCCGGGAGGTTGCTTAACATAAACTTCCTCCTTAATTTCACCATTTAGAAAAGCACTTTTAATATCCATTTGGTATAAGGTGATATCATGGTGATTGGAATAAGCAAGTAAAATGCGAATGGACTCAAGTCTAGAAACGGGGGCATATGTCTCACCATAGTCCATACCTTCGACTTGAGTGTAGCCTTGTGCAACGAGACGAGCCTTGTTGCCTACCACTTGTCCATCCTCATCTTGCTTATTCCAGAACACCCATTTTGTACCAATGAAGTTTTGATCCTTGGGCTTTTCAACCAATGTCCATACTTGATTCCTCTCGAAGTTGTATAGCTCTTCATGCATAGCATATATCCAATCCGGATCCTTAAGGGCTTCCTCTACCTTCATAGGTTCAATACAAGAAATGAATGAGTAATGTTCACAAAAGTTAGCCAAGCGAGTTTTAGAGCGAGTGATTCTCCCGGTGTTGATGTCATCGAGGATTTGTTCAACGGGATGATTCTCTGAGACTCTTGCTCTAACTCGTGAGAGCTTTTGCTTGGGTTGTGGTGGAACATCCTCATCATCATCTTCTTCTTCTTCATTGTTGGTGGCATTGTTGTTCACTTGTGGAGGTGGAGAAGGAGGTTGAGGTGGATCGTCTTGTTGTACTTCCTCATTTCCTTCGTCTTGACGTGTTCCACTTGTGGATGCCTCCAAGTCAACTTGTGGTTCACCTTGATGTGAAGTAGAGGCTTCCACTTGAATGGATGAAATGCTCTCCTTCATCTCTGTTGGATGGGTCTTACTAGTAGACAAATCCTGAATTGCTTCCGAGGGATCTTTGTCTCCTACATCAATTGGTAGTTGCTCTACTTGCGAGCCGTTAGATTCATCAAACTTGACATCTACTGTCTCTTCAACCTTTCGGGTGAAATTGTTGTAGACACGGGTAAGTGTGAGAGTTTGAGCCATAACCAAGTAGAAAACCTTCATGAGATTTAGGAGCAAATTTTGCACGATGATGCTTATCAAGAATGTAGCACTTTGAACCAAATACTCGAAAGTATCCAACTTGGGGTTTGTTACCGGTGAATAGCTCGTATGCCGTTTTACCAAGAAACTTGTGAAGATATAGTCGATTTGTAGCGTGACAAGTTGTCTCGACCACTTCCGCCCAAAAGTGTCTTGGCATCTTGTATTCATCAAGCATTGTTCTCGCCATCTCAATAAGAGTCTGGTTCTTCCTCTCAACAACTCCATTTTGTTGAGGTGTGTACGTAGCCGAGAACTCATGTGAAATCCATTCTTCATCAAGAAAGGTATCCACATTTGCATTCTTGAACTCCGTTCCATTATCGCTTCGAACCTTCTTGATCTTCACTTCAAATTGATTTTGGGCCTTCCTAGCGAAGTTCTTGAAGATCTTTTGAACCTACGACTTGTCATCAAGAAAGAACACCCACGTAAATCTTGAAAAATCATCCACAATGACCAAACCGAAAGAGTTACCACCAAGGCTCTTATAAGCATTGGGACCGAAGAGGTCCATGTGAAGTAGCTCAAGTGGTCTTCTGGTGGTCATGATGTTCTTCACGGGATGACTTCCTCCAACTTGTTTTCCTGCTTGGTGCTACTTCTAGAGCTTGCGTTGATTTTTCCCTTGAAGAGGAAAGGATGCTGCATCAAAGTAGAGATAAGTATTTCCCTCAGTTAAGAACCAAGGTATCAATCTAGTAGGAGGCACAAGCAAGTCCCCAATATATGCACCTGCACAAACTAACAAACACTTGCACACAACGCGAAAAAGGGGTGGTCAATCCCTTCACGGTCACTTGCGAGAGTGAGATCTAATAGAGATAGATGTAAATGATAAATAAAAGGCAAAATAAAGTAAATATAAATAAATTGCAGCAAGGTATTTTTGGGTTTTTGGTTTTATAGATCTGAAAATTTATGATGGAAAATAGACCCGGGGGGCATAGGTTTCACTAGAGGTTTCTCTCTCGAAGAAAGCATACGGTGGGTAAACAAATTACTGTTGAGCAATTGATAGAAAAGCGCATAATTATGACGACATCCAAGGCAATGATCATGAATATAGGCATCACGTCCATGACAAGTATACCGAAACGATTCTGCATCTACTACTATTACTCAACACATTGACCGACTCCTGCCTGCATCTAGAGTATTAAGTTCATAAGAACAGAGTAACGCCTTAAGCAAGATGACATGATGTAGAGGGATAAACTCAAGCAATATGATATAAACTCCATCTTTTTATCCTTAATGGCAACAATAGAATACATGGCTCACTACCCCTTCTGTCACTGGGTGAGGATACCGCAAGATTGAACCCATCACAAAGCACATCTCCCATTGCAAGAAAAACCAATCTAGTTGGCCAAACCAAATTGATAGATCAGAGAGAAATACAAAGCTATCTTAATCATGCATAAAAGAGTTCAAAAAAGAGTCAAATAATATTCATAGATAATCTGATCATAAATCCACAATTCATCGATCTCAACAAACGCACCACAAAAGAAGATTACATCGAATAGATCTCCAAGAACATCAAGGAGAACATTGTATCGAAGATCAGAGAGAGAGAAGAAGCCATCTAGATACTAGCTATGGACCCATAGGTCTGTGGTAAACTACTCACACATCATCGGAAGGGCAGCAAGGTTGGTGTAGAGGCCCTCCGTGATCGAATCCCCCTCACGCGGAGTGCCAGAAAAGGCTCCAAGATGGGATCTCATGAGAACAGAAGCTTGCGGCGGCGGAAAAGTATTTTTGGTGTGCCCTCTAGTATAGGGGGAATATTTGAGAATTTATAGTGCTGGGCTTAGGGTTAGGAGAGCCACGGGGGTGGCCCACAAGCCCCCTGGCCGCCGCCCCCCTGGGGCGTGCCCCCAGGGTTTGTGGCCCCCTCGTGGGTCTTCTGGCCTCCTCCCCAAGTCTCGTGGGTTTCTTCTGGTCCAATAAAAATCATTGTAAAGTTTTATTCTGTTTGGACTCCGTTTGGTATTGATTTTCTTTATAAATCAAAAACAAGGAAAGAACAACAACTGGCGCTGGGCACTAGGTTAACAGGTTAGTCCCAAAAAATGATATAAATAGCATATAAATGCATATAAAACGTCCAAGATAGATAATATAATAACATGTAACAATAAAAAAATTATAGATACGTTGGAGACGTATCACTTGGCAAGCACTACAAGTCTATCCTTATCAAATATAACATATTTAATACCAAGGATATTATCACCTTTAATGTGTTTATCAACATTTTGCATGCCAAAATGTCCTAACCTTCTATGCCATAACCAACCTTTAGAAGATTTAGCAATTAAACAAGTACGAGGTTGGGCTCTCTTAGTGAAATCAACAATATATAGATCACCTCTACGAACACCAGTAAAGACCATATTATGATTATCTCGATGAAACACTTGGCAATCTACTTTGGTAAATAGAACATTAAAACCAAAGTCGGCTAGTCTAGATACGAAAAGAATATTGTAACCAAGAGATTCAACGAGCATAACATTTTGAATAGAGCTATCATTGGACATGGTCACCTTACCAAGGCCAAGTACCTTACCCTTGGAGTTATCTCCAAAAGTCACATACTTGCGTGGACCATCATTTTTGGCAAGCTCACGGAACATGTGTTTATCGCCGGCCGTGTGATCGGTACATCCACTATCAAGAATCCATTCTTTTCCTCCGACTATGTAGTCTCGAAGATTTGCCATGAGACTAAGATTTCTCATAGTCTTCTCATATTCAATGTCGAATTCTTTGTCTTCATCATAATAGCCATGCTCAATATCATCATCATCGTCATGCGTGTAATCATCACCTAGGTGAAGTGATTCGTTAGATTTGTGACCAAGACAATGTGCAAGTTTATGAATTCTAATTGTTTCCATAATAATGTTGCTAATGGTTCCAATGTCAGCCTTAGCACGCATAAGAGCACGAAGCTCAAATAGCCATTCATCAAATTTAGGATCACTAGGTTTCATCTTATGAAAAGCAATGGACTTTTGAAGAATTTCATTGAGATTTTTCAAGGAATAATTTGGAAAGTGTTCCTCAAGATAATTCCATATAGTGTAGGCGCGTTCAAAGTTTTGCAAGCAAACAAGCACATTTCTAGGAAATCCTCTAATGATAAGATTAATCATTCTAAGATTGCGAACCATGTCAATATACTCATCGGGAGTAGGATGCAAAGGATCAATGGGAGGCACATAAGGGCTAAGAATATACTTGCTCAGATTATATTCATTGAAGATCTCAAGCTTTTCGTTTTTCCAAGAACCATAAAACTCCCCATCAAGAATAGGCACTCTATGTCTAATACTCCCGAACATAGACTCATCCATCTTCCTCCAAAGGTGATTAAACCAAAGCAATGGAGGTTAATGCTCTGATACCAATTGAAAGGATCGAGAAGAGGGGTCTAGGGGGGGTGATTAGACCCTTAACAAGTAAAGTGATAGTTTTTAGTTTCTTCAAGTTAAGGTTGAGTTTAGCACATGTTAATGGGCACGCAATACATTTTACGCAAGCATAGCAAGAGTATAGGCAGCGGAAAGAGTAAAGCATGCAAGTGCAAGAATGTAAAGGGATGGGAATTGGAGAGTGCAAACGCAATGGAGACGCGGAGAATTTTTGGCGTGGTTCCGATAGGTGGTGCTATCGTACATCCACGTTGATGGAGACTTCAACCCACGAAGGGTAATAGTTGCGTGAGTCCGCGGAGGACTCCACCCACGAAGGGTCCACGAGGAAGCAACCTTGTCTATCCCACCACGGCCATCGCCCATGAAGGACTTGCCTTACTCGAGTAGATCTTCACGAAGTAGGCGATCTCCTTGCCCTTACAAACTTCTTGGTTCAACTCTACATCATGTTGGAGGATCCCAAGCGACACCTAACCAATCTAGGAGACACCACTCTTCAAAAGGTAATAGACGGTGTGTTGATGATGAATTCCTTGCTCTTGTGCTTCAAATGATAGTCTCCCCAACACTCAACTCTGTCCCCAACACTCAAACTCTCTCTCACATATTTGGCTATGGTGGAAGAAGGATTTGAGTGGAAAGCAACTTGGGGAAGGCTAGAAATCAAGGTTCAAATGGTAGGAATGGAATATCTTGATCTCAACACATGAGTAGGTGGTTCTCTCTCAGAAAATGAATGGTGGAAGTATAGGCATGTTCTGATGGCTCTCTCTCTCTTCTGAGAAAGAAGGGGTGGAGGGGTATATATAACCTCCACACAAAATCCGACCGTTACACACTTTTGACCCAACTCGGTGGCACCGATTGGAAATCTTGGTGGCACCGACCTGTGTAAAAATATGAACGCTAGGAATCTCGGTGGGACTGATGAGAACAACTCAGAGGGACCGATGTGCAATGGCTTAGAGAAAACCTCGTATCGGTTGCACCGATTGCATCAACTCGGTAGGACCGAAGTGAAGCAACAAGGCAGCAGAGAGTTGGCAAGCCATCTCGATGGCACCGATTGCAATTCTCGGTGTGACCGAATTAATTGCAACAAGCAACAGAGAGCTGGCAAGGCCATCTCGGTGGGACCGAGATCCATATCGATGGATCCGATTGTTAGGGCTTGGCAGTGGCTAAGTCCAGATGAACTTGGTGGCTCCGGATAGGAAATTTCGGTGAGGCCGGGTTGGAATATAGGGTTTGGACATATTTGGATGGAGAAAGTGGTTGAGGATTTTGGAGCAATATCACTAAGCACTTGAGCAAATTGATCATTAAGCAACACCTCATACCCTTTTAATAGTATTGGCTTTCCTATGGACTCAATCTGATCTTGGATCACTTAACCAAAAATATAGAGTCTTGAGATGTTTGCCAATCCATTTCCTTAGCATTTTGAAAGGCTCCACATCCTCCTGTCCTTGCCATGCCATTGTTGAACTTGTCTGAAATATACTAGATAAAACTATTAGTCCAACAAAAGATATGTTGACATTAATTACCAAAATCACCAAGGGACACTTGTCCTTTCAAGAGTAAGTGCCATCTAGCTACTGCTATGGACCCAAGGTCCTAAGGAAACTACTCCCACATGGACATGGTGGCGGCAAGGTTGATGAAGATGGCTCCGTTGATGGGTTCCTCCTCTAGCAGTACACCAGAACAGGCCTCCATATTCGATCTCTCCGAAACAGGAACTTGCGGTGGCGGTAAAAATCATGGAAAAATGGTATGGAAGGTTTCGAGAAATATAGGAATTTTAGGCAAAAAGATGGGAGGAACGTGGTGCAAAGGGGCGCCAGACAGGCCCACCACATGCCCCCTTTCCATGTGGGGTGGTCGTCAGGGGCCTCTAGGTGCCCCCACGGCACCAGCCGGTGCTTTATGTAACCTTGGTACCGCGTGAAAATTCATAAAAAATCCCCATGGTATTTTGTGGTCCAGAGATATCGATTTTCTATAAAACTAAAAATATACAAAAAGAAAATATTCTCTGGCCACTAAATGAATAGGTTAGTCCAAAAATAACAATATAAATTGCTATATAATCTAAAAGTGATACTGTAATAGCATGAAACAATAAAAAATATAGATATGTTTGAGATGTATCAGCAATTAAGAGTTCAAATTGAATTGGTTTCAACTAGTAGGTTCAAGTTCTTCAAATTTGCATGACATTTCCCTGAATGCATTCTACACATTTTTTTGGTAAAGAATATATATTATTTATATATTTTTGTCTTTTCAAAGTAAATTTGTGATTTTTCAAGTTAAAGAAGGCAAATAAACCATTTAAATAGCTGCACAAAAATTACAGTGCTTCAAAGTGCAAACAAATATCATATTTGAGATCATCTCATTTTCTGAACAAGTTTCATGAATAAGTAGTCTGATTTGGAGCGAGGATTAAAAGATATAAACTATTTGAATTCAAACTAATTTTTGAAAAAACAAGATTTAATTTAATTCGGTACAAGGCTGGAAAACTTTCGTCATGCAAACTGGATCTAGCCACAGCCACAGGCAGGTGGGGCCAGGAGTTGAAGCGGCACCGCCGCCAAATCTATTTACACGTAGAGGAAGCTAGCAACAACCACTAATGGCAGAGGCTTCTATTCAAGAAGAACATAGAGAGATGTGGCCCTGGGCCACTTGTTAGTGGCTTGAAATAATTGGCAAACAGTATTGCGCCCACCTATGTTGCATGATATTTGAACTTGCGTTGCATGTACATAAGAGACAGGGCTGTTCAATTGGGTTGCTTCGGGTTCTTGTTGAAACGGAGGGACACTAATACGAATCCGTATAGCATTGATTCCTCATCACTGACTATCCATTGACCACCCACCAATGATGAACTTTAGCACTGACTGGCCACCACCTAGGGTGCATCAGCAGGGTGCCTATCACAGACCGGTCTAAAAGTGACCCGTATGTGATATTGGGTTCCTGATTGAAAAATGGACCAATATTTACCACTGATCGGCTATTTTCTTTGGCCCATATGTGTTTACCTACCCTTCAGATTTCTCATCTCTCAATGTTTTTGTGTACTTGGGTTATTATATCCATCCGCTAATGCTTGTCTCTATTGCAAACCCTCTATGTCGTTGTCGAGCACCGCCCCTTTAGTTTTCGCTCTCTCTTGGTGTGCATCTCCATCCCATCAGCCACCATCAAACGTCTCCGGTGCCATCGCCAACAACCTCGCTGCCATCACAGATGATGGTACCCACACCGATGCCCCCGCAGTCAGCCGGCACGGGGGCACCACCCCGATGTGGCCGCACCCATGTCATCACGGGCGACGTTCTCTTATCATGCGTTGCCTTGAAGGTCGCCTTAATACTGTTGATTTTCATTAGTGTATCATTTGCACAACAATCATGATTCGTCCTAATTTCATATTGTGCAATTAACTTTTAGGAGTCAAGAACGAGATTGGGGAATCTCATCGATGAATCTATTTGCTCGAAGACAGTTTGTTCCCTTACCTGTAATTTATGTGCCAGCTACCTTATATTTTTGTAACAAGAACCTCTATCAATTCCTTAGTGGTACATGGGAGAAATCCCTTCTTAAATTGGTTATCTTGATTTTCATCTCTACGACCAGTTACAATGTATGATACTATAAACGGAGTATCTTAGTGCATGATACTAGTTTAGTTACTATCATGCCATTGATAGTATCATAGTATCACCTTATTTATCAATTTGCATAATCTCAATGTGAATTTGTGCATAAGATATATCTATCATTAAACTTCATTGTTCTTTGAGCTATGATATGGTATCATAGCAAAGCATGATTCTGTTACCATCTCTTTCATCTCTAAATATAGTGCCAGATCATCATACTAGAAGGGTTGGATGCATTGCTGGTGTTGTTGAGATCTTGTACATTGTTTTGTTATTTGGTTTTGCGCGTGGGAGAGATGATGGAATATGTTTTATTTTTTCTAATGTGGTGCTTCGGCGAGTCCTTCCCCAAGGTGAGATCATGTATTACCCGCTAATCACTCACATGTACGTGGGAATGTTTTTTTTGCGTTAATAGCCCCATGTACTATATTGTCACATGTTTGCACTTTTTTCTTTGCCAAGTGATGAGAGGGTGCACGGGGCTGATGTGTTTTCAGTTGACCCAGTCAAAATCATAAAACAAATCCAAAATTGAAAACATCAATCAAATAAGAGAGCTCCTTAAAGAAATTGTTGACCCAATTGAAATTGTAACCAAATTCAAAATTAAACACCGCAATTGAATGAGAGAGCTCTAAAATTAGAGAGCATATTGAATTTAAAGATTGCTTTAGCAGCACCGCATGGTACTGCTACTTCTTGAGCTTGCATTGATTTTTCCCTTGAAGAGGAAAGCGTGATGCAGCAAAGTAGAGATAAGTATTTCCCTTTGTTAAGAAACAAGATACCAATCCAGTAGGAGGCACAAGGAAGTCTCCAATATATGCACCTGCACAAACTAACAAACACTTGCACACAACGCGAAAAAGGGGTTGTCAATCCCTTCACGGTTATGAACAAGAGTGAGATCTAATAGAGATAGGTATGAAAGATAAATAAAAAGGAAACTAAAGTAAATATAAAGAAATTATAGCAAGGTATTTTTGGATTTTTTGAATTATAGATCTGAAAATATATGATGGAAAATACACCCGGGGGCCATAGGTTTCACTAGAGGCTTCTCTCTTGAAGAAAACATACGGTGGGAAAACAAATTACTGTTGAGCAATTGATAGAAAAGCGCATAATTATGAAGACATCTAAGGCAATGATCATGAATATAGGCACCACGCCCGTGACAAGTAGACCGACTCCTGCCAGCATCTACTACTATTACTCCACACATCGACCGCTATCCAGCATGCATCTAGTGAATTAAGTTAACAAGAACGGAGTAACGCCTTAAGCAAGATGACATGATGTAGAGGGATAAACTCAAGCAATATGATATAAACCCCATCTTTTTATCCTTAATGGAAATAATACAATACGTGCCTTGCTACCCCTTCTGTCACTGGGTGAGGACACCGCAAGATTGAACCCATCACAAAGCACCTCTCCCATTGCAAGAAAAACCAATCTAGTTGGCCAAACCAAATCTATAGATCGGAGAGAAATACACAGCTATCTCAATCATGCATAAAATAGTTCAGAGAAGACTCAAATAATATTCATAGATAATCTAATCATAAATCCACAATTCGTCGGATCTCAACAAACACATCCCAAAAGAAGATTACATCGAATAGATCTCCAAGAACATCGAGGAGAACATTGTATTGAAGATCAAAGAGAGAGAAGAAGCCATCTAGCTACTAGCTATGGACCCGTAGGTCTGTCGTAAACTACTCACACATCATCGGAAGGGCAGCAAGGTTGGTGTAGAGGTCCTTCGTGATCGAATCCCCCTCCGGCGGAGTGCCGGAAAAGGCCCCAAGATGGGATCTCACGGGAACAGAGGCTTGCGGTGGTGGAAAAGTATTTTTGGTGTGCCCTCTGGTATAGGGGGAATATTTGAGAATATATAGTGGAATAATTAGGGTTGGAAGGTCTACAGGGGGCCCACAAGGCCTGCCCCCCCTTGGGGCGCCCCCCTACGGCTTGTGGCCTCCCCGTAGGGCTTATGGCCTCCTCTCCAAGTCCCGTGGGTTTCTTCTGGTCCAAAAAAAATCACTGTAAAGTTTTATTCCGTTTGGACTCCGTTTGATATTCCTTTTCTATAAAAGTCAAAAACAAGGAAAAAACAGAAACTGGCACTGGGCGCTACGTTAATAAGTTAGTCCCAAAAATAATATAAAATAGCATGTTAATGCATATAAAACATCCTAAACAGATAATATAATAGCATGGAACAATCAAAAGTTATAGATATGTTGGAGACGTATCAAGCATCCCCAAGCTTAATTCCTGCTCATCCTCGAGTAGGTAAATGATAAAAATAGAATTTTTGATGTGAAATGCTACTTAACATATTTATCAATGCAATTTTCTTTATTGTTGCATGAATATTCAGATCCATAAGATTCAAAACAAAAGTTTAATATTGACATAAAACAATAATACTTCAAGCATACTAATAAAGCAATCATGCCTTCTCAAAATAACATGGCCAAAGAAAGTTATCCCTACAAAATCATATAGTCTGGCTATGCTCTATCTTCATCACACAAAATATTTCACCATGCACAACCCCGATGACAAGCCAAGCAATTGTTTCATACTTTTAATATTCTCAAGCTTTTTCAACTTTCGCGCAATACATGAGCGTGAGCCATGGATATAGCACTATAGGTGGAATAGAATATGGTGGAGGTTGTGAGGAGAAGACAAAAAAGGAGAAAGTCTCACATCAACTAGGCAAATTAATGGGCTATGGAGATGCCCATCAACTGATATCGATGCAAGTGAGTAGGGATTGCATGCAATGGATGCACTAGAGCTATAAGTGTATGAAAGCTCAAAAAGAAACTAAGTGGGTGTGCATCCAACTTGCTTGCTCACGAAGACCTAGGGCAATTTTGAGGAAGCCATCATTGGAATATACAAGCCAAGTTATATAATGAAAAATTCCCACTAGTATATGAAAGTGATACAATAGGAGACTCTCTGTCATGAAGAACATGGTGCTACTTTGAAGAACAAGTGTGGAAAAAGGATAGTAACATTGTCCCTTCTCTCTTTTTCTCTCATTTTTTTGTTTGGGCTCTTTGGCCTCTATTTATATTTTGGGCTCTTTGGCCTCTCTTTTTTTTATTTTGGGCTCTTTTATTTTTTTAAGTCTGGAGTCTCATCCCAACTTGTGAGGGAATCATAGCCTCCATCATCCTTTCCTCACACGGGACAATGCTCTAATAATGATGATCATCACACTTTTATTTACTTACAACTCAAGAATTACAACTCGATACTAAAACAAAATATGACTATATGAATGCCTCCGGCGGTGTACCGGGATGTGCAATGATAAATAGTGACATGTATAAAAAATATGAACGGTGGCCTAGCCACAAATACTATGCCAACTACATGATCATGCAAAGCAATATGACAATGATGGTATGTGTCATAATAAACGGAATGGTGGAAGTTGCATGGCAATATATCTTAGAATGGCTATGGAAATGCCATAATAGGTAGGTATGGTGGATGTTTTGAGGAAGGGTATATGGTGGGTTTAATGCACCGGCGAAAGTTGTGCGGTACTAGAGAGGCTAGCAATGGTGGAAGGGTGAGTGTGCGTATAATCCATGGACTCAACATTAGTCATACAGAACTCACATACTTATTGCAAAAATTTATTAGCCATCGAAGCAAAGTACTAATATGCATGCTCCTAGGGGGATAGATTGGTAGGAAAAGACCATCGCTCGTCCCCGACCGCCACTCATAAGGAAGACAATCAAAAAAGAAATCATGCTCCGACTTCATCACATAACGGTTCACCATACGTGCATGCTTCGGGAATCACAAACTTTAACACAATTATTTCTACCAATCCACAATTACTCACTAGCATAACTCTAATATCACCATCTTTATATCTCAAAACAAATGCAAGGAATCAAACTTCTCATATTATCCAATGCTCTTTATATGAAAGTTTTTATTATATCCCTCTTGGATGCCCATCATATTAGGACTAAATTCATAACCTAAGCAAATTACCATGCTGTTTTAAGACTCTCAAAATAATATAAGTGAAACATGAGAGTTCATCAATTTCTATAAAATAAAGCCACCGCCGTGCTCTAAAAAGATATAAGTGAAGCACTAGAGCAACTACCTAGCTCAAAAGATATAAGTGAAGCACATAGAGTATTCTAATAAATTCACGATTAATGTGCGTCCCTATCAAAAGGTGTTTGCAGCAAGGATGATTGTGGCAAACTAAAAAGCAAAGACTCATATCATACAAGACGCTCCAAGCAAAACACATATCATGTGGTGAATAAAAATATAGCCTCAAGTTAATTTACCGATGGATTGAAGACGAAAGAGGGGATGCCATCCGGGGCATCCCCAAGGTTAGATGCTTGGTTATCCTTGAATATTACCTTGGGGTGCCTTGGGCATCCCCAAGTTTGGCTCTTGCCACTCCTTATTCCATGGTCCATCAAAACTTTACCCAAAACTTGAAATCTTCACAACACAAAACTCAACAGAAAACTCGTAAGATCCGTTAGTATAATAAAATAAATCACCACTTTAGGTACTGTTGAGAACTCATTATAAATTTATATTGGTGTTATATCTACTGTATTACAACTCTCCATGGTTCATACCCCCCCTGATACTACCCATAGATTCATCAAAATAAGCAAACAACACATAGAAAACAAAATCTGTCAAAAATAGAACAGTCTGTAGTAACCAGAATATTAGTTATACTTATGTAAATCAAAAACTTCTGAAAAATTATAATATAGAGTAAATTCATATATCAATATTGTGTAAAAAATTCAGAAATTTTCCACGCTTCAGTGAATTCAAACAATTCTGTTACTTGACGCAAAAGTTTCTGTTTTTCCGCAAAACCCAATCAACGATATACCAAAGTATCCCAAAGGTCTTGCTTGGCTCAAACACTAATTAAAACACTAAAATACAATTACTACAGAGGTAATAATGTGTATTTATTGGAAAACAGGAACAAAAACAAAAAACACAAAATAAAAATTGGGTTGGCCCCAACAAGCGCTATTGTTTAACGCCCCTAGCTAGGCATAAAACATAGATCTAGGTATTGTAATAAAAGTGAGGGAGATCATTCATGATCATCTCATACTCCCTCCTTTCAGCACCAAGTTTCCTTTGTGGTAAGAAAAAATAGTCAAAGGGACTAAATTTAATAGGGTATGGATCTATAAGATCAAGTTTGGGAGGAATTGGTTCCTCCTTCGGCCCTTTGTAATTGATAATTATCTCCTCATTATAAACATTCCTTTGATTGAATTCTCTAAGTTTATCCCTTAACACAAATCCTACTCCATTATTTTGTATAGCAAAATTATCATTAAGTTCAGAAATCTTATCAATCAAAACATCGGTAGGAACCTTTTTTCTTAAGTTTTCATTGTAAGCAGCATAATCCAGAGATTGTAATCTCATTATTTCTTCTTGATTGAAAAGGATCTCCTCTATGGGAGGGTAACCACTATTGATATTATAATGAGCAAAAATTTCACTAGCTTCTTTTATGATGTATCTAAATTCATGAGCTAGGAATATGGTGTTTACACATTTAACAGAAGGATGATGAATATTAGAGAATTCTAGGAAAATCCTTTGTATGCATGGATATATGTGAACAAATTGTCTTTCAAGTTCAACTATAAGCAAAGATATTGCATCCGCAAGGTTATTAGTTTTATTAAGGATAGACCCTCCTAACATAGGCATCATACCCACACAAGTAAAGAAATCTTGAATAACACCTTTTCCAATAATATTACCGCTACCCACACGGAGTTTTTTAGTGTGCATGATAAGAGGTTCTTCTTTATGAGGGTCATTATTAGCAAAATCATCAAAGTTTCCCTCAAGATTATTACTACTTTTTTTCAACGATAAACTCCCCAGATTCAGACATGATGACAAAGCAAGCAATCTAGCACACAAGCGAACAAAAAGCAAACAAAAAGACGAACAAAAGAAGGCAAATAAAAAGGCAAATATTTTGGTGTTTTTCTGAAAATGTTTTAGAAGTGGGGGAGAGGAAAACGAGAGGCAAATGGAAAATAATGTAAGTGCAAGAGATGAGAGTTTATGATAGGTACTTGGTAGGCTTGATGTAGAACCTCCTCGGCAACGGCGCCAGAAATTCTTCCTGCTATTTCTTGAGCTTGCGTTGATTTTTCCCTTGAAGAGGAAAGGGTGATGCAGCAAAGTAGAGATAAGTATTTCCCTCAGTTAAGAACCAAGGTATCAATCTAGTAGGAGGCACAAGCAAGTCTCCAATATATGCACCTGCACAAACTAACAAACACTTGCACACAACGCGAAAAAGGGGTTGTCAATCCCTTCACGATCACGAACAAGAGTGAGATCTAATAGAGAAAGGTATGAAAGATAAATAAAAAGGCAAAATAAAGTAAATAAAAATAAATTGTAGCAGGGTATTTTTGGGTTTTTTGATTTATAGATTTGAAAATATATGATGGAAAAGAGACCCGGGGGCCATAGGTTTCACTAGAGGCTTCTCTCTTGAAGAAAACATACGGTGGGTAAACAAATTACTGTTGAGCAATTGATAGAAAAGCGCATAATTATGAAGACATCTAAGGCAATGACAATGAATATAGGCATCACGTCCGTGAAAAGTAGACCGACTCCTGCCAGCATCTACTACTATTACTCCACACATCGACCACTATCCAGCATGCATCTAGTGAATTAAGTTAACAAGAATGGAGTAACGCCTTAAGCAAGATGACATGATGTAGAGGGATAAACTCAAGCAATATGATATAAACCCCATCTTTTTATCCTTAATGTCAACAATACAATACGTGCCTCGCTACCCCTTCTGTCACTGGGTGAGGACACCGCAAGATTGAACCCATCACAAAGCACCTCTCCCATTGCCAGAAAAACGAATTTAGTTGGCCAAACCAAATCGATATATCGGAGAGAAATACAAAGCTATCTCAATCATGCATAAAAGAGTTCAGAGAAGACTCAAATAATATTCACAGATAATCTGATCATAAATCCACAATTCATCGGATCTCAACAAACGCACCGCAAAAGAAGATTATATCAAATAGCTCTCCAAAAACATCGAGGAGAACATTATATTGAAGATCAAAGAGAGAGAAGAAGCCATCTAGCTACTAGCTATGGACCCGTAGGTCTGTGGTAAACTACTCACACATCATTGGAAGGGCAGCAAGGTTGGTGTAGAGGTCCTCTGTGATCGAATCCCCCTCTGGCGGAGTGCCGAAAAAGGCCCCAAGATGGGATCTCACGGGAACAGAAGCTTGCGATGACGGAAAAGTATTTTTGGTGTGCCCTCAGGTATAGGGGGGATATTTGAGAATATATAGTGGAAGAATTAGGGTTGGAAGGTCTACAGGGGGCCCACAAGCCCTGGGGGGCGCCCCTACGGCTTGTGGCCTCCCCGTAGGGCTTCTGGCCTCCTCTCCAAGTCTCGTGGGTTTCTTCTGGTCCAAGAAAAATCACCGTAAAGTTTTATTCCGTTTGGACTCTGTTTGATATTCCTTTTGTGTAAAAGTCAAAAACATGGAAAAAACAAAAACTGGCACTGGGCACTAGGCTAATAAGTTAGTCCCAAAAATAATATAAAATAGCATATTAGTGCATATAAAACATCCAAAACAGATAATATAATAGCATGGAACAATAAAAAATTATAGATACGTTGGAGACGTATCAGGTACTTGGTTATGATACTCCAACGTGGGAGATTTACTAAGAAATTTTGCTGGGTCACTTGATGTTAATTTAGAGCTATTATTTTTACAAGTGAGGCTATTGCCCGGCCTTAGAATAAGGCCCTTACTTAAGATTTACAACAAGTATACTAGTAGTTTCTAAGCGCTACGACGCTAAGCGCAAGCAGAAGTAATGTTATACAAGGCCAACAATGACCCATGTCACTTCGTAGCGCGTAGCGTAACGAGGGTTATTGGCCACCTGAATATGATTACCGATGTATGATGATAACCGCACCAAGGATCACAACCACCCTAGCTCGTATTATCGAACCTTGATGCCACCCGAAGTTGATTGCATTTGTCTCGAAGATTGTTGCTGAGGCTTTCAAGCCAAACACGGTTCCATCATTTCGCAAAGCTCTCCATAGCTGCAATAGGATCACAATTTTATAAATTAGGTCAGCTAGGTGTTTGAATACAATTCCCTAGATCAGAGCTTTGTTACGAGCATTCCATAGTGCCCAAGACATGGCACCCATCCCAATCCATGCCATTCTAGCGTCCTTTCCTGACGTGGTAGATATTAGTCAAAAAACATCCACTACAAAAAAATACACTTCCGCGATGATACGTGTTTGTCACAGTAGGTCACATTTTCTATCATGCATGTACATCCATGACAATTTTATGACAGAATCAAGATAGTCATACCTATGATGTCGTAGAAGTGTTCCATGACAATACCAAAGTTATCATCACGGAAGTGTCCACTTCCATGATGATAAATGGCGCGTCATGGAAGTGCTTTCATCAAGGATAACCGACACGTGGCATCCACCGTAATGGGTCACCATTAAGCTATCGGGTTCTGGTTTCGATCTGATAACCCGTTAACAGCCCGGACCAATGAGGATTTTTCACGTGTAAAATTCTGATTCGCCGGAGTATCCACGTGTCAGGTCAGCGTTGGGACAGATGTCGTCCATCCAATGGAGGAGACGTGCCTATGATACTTTGACATGTGGCACGGCCCAACAGTAGCCCATTTAAGATAAATAGGCCGGCCCAACCAAGGGCCCACAAGATTTTGTCATACTCCACTGGGCCGGCCCGTTAACAGTCTGCCACGATTTGGGCCAAATTACGGCCCACATAAGATCCGGCCCGTTATGATGTCTGTCATGTTTTGGGCCAAATGACAGCCCACATCAGATCCGGCCTGTTAGCAGTCTGGCATGTTTTGGGCCAAATGATGGCCCATATCGGATCCGGCCCGTTAACTGCCTGACATATTTTGGGCCAAATTACGGCCCATATTTAATCTGGCCCGTTAACAGGCACGATGCTTTCGGCCCTATTGGGGCCATTTTAACTACGGCCACTTAAAGGCCCATGTAATAGTTCGGCCCGATATTACTTTCGGCCTGTTAAAGGCTCGTAGTCCTCGTGGATACATTTTAGCCCAACCTTACTCTTGGTCCATTAAAGGCTCGTAGTCTTCATCGATACATTTTAGCCCAACCTAACTATTGGCCCATTAAAGGCCCGTGAGATAACTGGGCCTAATGATGGCCCGCTTTGCAACCGGCCTACTTACGACCCATAATGTTATTGGGTCAGCTGTGGCCCAACACATATTTTGGCCTGTTAACGGCCCGTTTTGTGGCTGGGCCAATCATGGGCCTCCGACACTGTTCAGGCCCTATCTACTTTTCGGACTATTTAAAGCCCATACTATTTTCTGGCCCAATTTAGGCAACTGGTTTACTCGGCCTGTTAAAGGCCCGAAACTAATGGTTGGTGGGTTTACACATCTAGGCCTGCTATTAGCTGGACACGATTGCAGGCCCACCTTTCGGCCCATTCACAATTGGCGGGTCGGCCAGTTTTAGTACCGTAATTTTTTTTGATATAATAAACCGAAAGTTTAGGCCCGTTGCGCTCCGTCAAAGCTTATGGCCTTTTCAGGGAGCGACGACAGAATATATACAGAAATTAAATTACAGCATCATGACGAAGAATATACCTAGACTATACAACAAAGAAATTGCTGCATATTACATGCACTTGGCATAAAAGTTCCCCGCCAGCGATAATAAAGCGCAACCAGACACATACACTGGGCATCAAAGGACACCACCAGTGCAAATAAACACGCCGCCTAAAATAATATACAGAACCGACAGCAGTTCAACACAGTTCTAGAAAGGTTAGCCCTGCCTGGGAGCTGCAGCGCAAGCTGATGACTGCACTTGTATGACGCTTATATCCAACTCTAGCTGCATAGCATCAATGGCAGTTCTTGGCATCAGTAATATCACCCTGAAAGAGAAAAAAGCAGACAGATAACATGCTTTGCACATATAAGCAACAATGCTGTCGATTCATCCCATTTCTTAGTGGCAAATAAAGAGACCTGGATTAAAATAGAATAAAAATTGTTCACAGTTAAGACATGGCAGGAAATGGCATTGTGCAGGAGTGGCCAGCTTCACCACACCACTGGATTACAGATGAAGAACACAACCATACATGCAGTGTTAAAGAATGTATAAGCATCGATGGTGAGTGTACTTTCAATTTATCCCATTTCAGATTGGTAAATAAAGAGACACGATTTAAATAACATGAACATAATATGCATTGTTCATAGTTAGGACATAGCAGGATATGACATTGTCCTGGAGTTGGTAGTTTGACCACACCACTGGATTATAGATCAACAATACAAGCATACATGTAGTGCTAAGGAAGATCACTTGCTACGTTTAGTCTAATTTACATGGTATGAATAAGGAAGTAGGTTGTACAACTAAAAACTGAAAAAGAGAAGGAGAAACTTATGTTTGTGAACTTCTTCATAATAAACTTTAAACATGCAATTTGATGCAAGTGACAAAAATAAACAGCAGTTGCAGTCATTGCTATCCAAATATACACAACAAATATTGAAGGCTCGAGAAGGACAAACTTACGTTAGTAATGAAGACCGGCTCTATAAAGCCCTTTTCCATGTTGATGGGGAGGGGGGGCAATTCAAGAAGTTTACCACAGACTATTCTTCATAAGCATTGCCTTTATTCTATATTTTGTTAAGAGTAAACATAGAAGTGATAATATAGGAATAAATGGAGATTATTTAAGCAAAGATGCAGAGTGATTCTACATAATCAACTAGCTATAAATGTAGGTACAACATACAGCCAAAAGGTACTCACAAGAGTAATGCAGAGCTAAACATCTTCAGTGGCATTGGTTGTATTCAACATTTTGGTAAGAGTAAACATAGATCTGATGTGTAGAAAATGGACACCAAGGGAAAATAAGCTGCAAAGTGATGGTACATGAACAACTAGCTGACAGTATAAGTACAGTGATAAAGGACAGCAGATACTTACAAGAACAATGTAGAGCTAAACTTCTTCATAAGCATTGGGTTTATTCTACATTAATGTAAGCATTAAAATAGATCTGATAATTAGGAGAGAACAGTGGATATGCAGGTTATCATGCACACTGATGTCGCATAATCAACCAGGTATGAATGTAAGTACAGCGATACAAGACAACATGTACTAACAAGAGCAAAGCAGCAAGCAGCATAGTTGCGATATCCTAGGTTTTGTGGCACTGGTTGTATCGCCAATATAAGTGAGGTGCTGTCTGATTTCTTCGGTACCACCACCTTTTTCAAGGACTTTGCTACTACTCCTTCAGGTTCTGCAATCACTCTCTTCCTTTTGGATTTCTGATACACAAGAACAACATTTGAATGGAAAAATATGGTATGGTGACAAATGGAATGCGTATTGATAATGGGTGGGCATGGCAACTTCACATATCTGATGAGTAAACTAAGCAGATGGCGGTGCAAAGAAGCAGAAGAAACACAAGACAGCTTACGCAAGTTACTTGCAACCAATAAAACCTTGCCAAATTAGAACAGGCACCTTGTAGGGTGAACAGGATAGGCCATCTGCCTTTGACTCCTTGAGCCCAGAATAGTCATTAGGATCATATTCTGAACATGAATCTATAGGTGTGGAGCGTGTGGGCTTCATTCCATCCAGAATGGAACTCGATGCCTTGATGCCTTGTTTGTTAGTCATTGCACTATTCCACGATACTCTTCTGATGTGCGCATTCTCATATTCATTGCGATTTTGTTCAATATCTAAGAAGCATGACAACATAAATAGTAGTGAGATTATCTTTGTAATGCAGAGGATATTCTAATATAATAGGGGCTCCTTATAAACCCTTGTGCGCTATCACTGGATTTGGATGAGAGAGCCCTTGTGTGCTGTAATTTGGTGCGTACAATAATATAATATGGCACAACTACACAAAAAAATAGGCTCCCTTTTGGGAGCTCCAGAAGTAAGGATAGTTGGCAGATGATAGGTTCATACTATACTGTATTGAAAGTTTATTGCGAAACCATGACAACAAGAGTGCACAGAGAAATAGTATTCCAACATGTCTCTATATGTGGCGCACATGCATTTCAAAACTCACGTAGTAACATTAGCTGACCAATTAAATGGAAGCTTTGGAAATATGAGTGGCATGTAGTTTCGCTTGAAGGATGGAGTGCTGCTATTACGACATAAAGCCACTACATAGATGGTAGTGTCGATAAAAGGGGGACACCATAAGCATCATAAATAAATCGGGGAAGTGGAACTGGCTGGAAAATATGGGGTTGTATTGCCGCTACTAATCGAAAGCCTATTGATCACCGTACAGGCTAGCTCTATTCACCTGAAGGCGCACTACTGTTACTACCAGTCTAGTCTCTCAAAGGCTGCATAGCTCCCAGCATTTCCTGGATATTATGGCAGACCAACTCGAATTGCTGAAAGCAACTTGCAGAAGCAGCTAAATAGACCTGTCGACTGCAGATGTCCCTGCTTGCCTTCTTGACGAGGAACATACTGTACTTATTAAAAAAGATTAGAAGAGGAATATGTTAAAGAATACAAGAGGAAGCATATTATGGAGATTCCATTTCTTTCTATACAATGTTGGTTTCCCACCCATGATGAATCAGAGCATCCAAAGAAATGCAATTCCATGTTGTCTCTCTCTATGTTGCCACAGGCATTAGGAAACTTAAGTGGGAGCATTAGCTGACCTATTAAATGTATGTCTGTTAACTAATATGAATATCATGTCACATTCGTATTGGAACAACTAAGCTTTGGAATTATGATTGGTGTGTTATTTAGCTTTAAAGGGTGGACAACTGCTAGTAGGACACAAAGCACCTACGCAGATCATAGTGTAGATATAATGGAAAAACCCTAAGCATCAGGAGTAAAATTAGGAAAGTGGAACTTGCTGGAAAATATGTGCTAGTATTGCCGGTACGGCTAGAAAGGCTTCGGATACCAGCTCTCTACAACTGAAGGCGCAGTACTGTTACTATCAGTCTAACTCTCAAAGGCGACACATACGACCGAATACGAAGAGTTGAAAGTGTCCATGACAATCGACATGAAGACCAACACGAAGAGTTGAATCGTCCATGACAAGCGACCGAATAGACCTGTACACTGCAAATGTCCCTTTTCCTCTTCACTATAAAGAACATATTGTACAACTATTATACTCCCCCTGTTCCTAAATACAAGTCTTTGTAGAGATTCCACTATGGATCACATACGGATGTATATAGATACATTTTAGAGTGTAGATTCACTCATTTTGCTTCGTATGTAGTCCATGGAGGAATCTCTAGAAAGACTTATATTTAGGTACGGAGAGAGTACTTACAAAAGAAGAACAGAAGAGGAGCATGCTAAAGAAGAGCAAGCGAATTTTGGATAATAAAATGTTGGTTGGCCACACATGATGAACCAGAGCGCATAAATAATGCAACTCCCTGTTGTCCCTCGATATGTTGCGCATGTGCTTTTCGAAAGTAAAGTAGGAACATTAGCTGACCAATTAAACATTCTTTGTTTTAGTATATGTCAGCATCATATCAGATTCGTATTTGAGCAACTAAGTTTGGAATTATGAGTGGCATGATGATTAGCTTGATGGGTTGAGGAGCACTGCTTGCACGTACGTCTCGAAGCACCTACGATGATGGTACTGAATATATGGGAATGTCTACATGCAAGTCGCCTGACTTTCGTCATTTGGGTCAGTCGACCATTTCAGGCGGTTGGATGAAGATCCTACGTCTCCTAACCCTTCTTATTCCTCGCCTCTTATTCTTCTCCTAAAGACCACCGCACGCGCCGCCGGCCGAACCACCGGCCCCCGCCCTCCCCTGAACCGCCCACCACCTCCGGTCTTCCGCTGCCCCCGACCATCCCTCTAGCTAACCCGACCCCCCCACCCACGTTGAGTTTTGCCTCCGGTGAGGCCCCACCATAGCCCAACGACAGCCCCCCACAACCACTGTCCCCACCCGAAACCCTATGATAGATAATGGGGCAGCCCTCCGGCGGGCCCCTTCCTTCCCTCCGGCGAACTCCCAAAAATGGACTGACCCCAATTTGAAATTTAGTCGACTGTCATTTGAGCTAATGTCGAATATAAAAGGGGAAAACCATAAGCATTGCCAGTATAGTGGTGAGCGTGCCATGGCGGATCTGAAGGTGCAAACCGGACAAAGGCAACTTCGCAACCAATGTTTGGTTTCAACTAACAAGTAAGATTCTAAGTGATGGACAAGAAATCACAGTAAAGCAGTGGCGATCTATTTTCTTGCAGATATAAATAACTTGAGCAGATACGAAACAGTACCGCCTCTGGTGTGGCGCTGTGTAAGCATCTGGGGAGGCATTGAGGGTGCTGCAATAGCGATGGCTGTCGGCGGCGTGGAAGCAGATCTAGGAGGGCAGACGGTGGCGGCGAGGGAAATATCCCGGCACGGTGGACGAGACGGTCATACGAGCGGCCTCGGCAAGGTGGACGACGACGCGGATGAAGCGAGAGGACGCGATGCAAGGATCCTGGTCCGAAGCCGTGGATGAGAGAGGTCGATCGCTTGTAATGGACGACGGTGTCGGGCTAGCAGCTCCGGCATGGTGGAGGAGGACGGCGGTGGATAGGGTGGTGGACGGAGTAGACTGCGGTGGAGGGGGTGTTTTGGCGCCCACGGAGTACGAATGGGGAAATGGAGGGAGAGAGGTAGGGGGGAACCATGTCTTCAGGGCGCGCTTGTCTCAAATGCGAGGAAATTTACAAACTTAGCCCCCGTTTAAAATTTCCTACAACATAGCAATATTAGTCGGTTGGGGATAGGACGGTAATCTCGCATACACCGAATATTTGCCGACGGAGATTTCGGCCGAGGAGAGTTTGTTTTGGCGCCCACCGTGTATGAATCGGGGAGGAAGGTGAGAGGCGATTTCAGCCGAGGAGAAACTGTGTTTTGGCGCCCACCGTGTATGAATCCAGGGAGGTGAGAGGCGGAGGCGGTTATGTCACGTTTGAGTGAAATTACAAGCCTACCCCTATCGAAACCTATAGAAATCGAGCCGATAGGCTTTGTGTGTCAGGGATAGGTAGTAATTTCCATCTCGCAGATTTTGGTTTCGGACGGTTACTGCGAGTTTCCCCGCTTCGTTCAAATTTTTGCAGAGAAAGAGTGCACGTTTACCGTGCCAACTCAATTTGAATCCAGTTTGTATTTTTTCTCAGGCAGGATCCATTTTGTATTCGAATACAAATCTATATACATCATTTTTTTATATATACTTTCAAAAGCACAACAAAGAATTATGCTCCTTTATATATAAAATATGATTTACAAATGCAATGATATCAAAATCATAGGGTTGAATTCAAATTTTTTAAACCAAATTATATTCAACTTTGAATTCAAAATTTTGAAACCAAATTATGTTCAGCTCAAATGTATGGATCGGTAATATCAATATATTAAATAACATACGCGCGTGCAAATTCAAATTAGTATGCATGTTTGATAGATCAATTTTGGTTCGAGTATGAATTACATGTACCATCATCTGGAATTCAAATTTTTTAATCCCTTTTATGTTGACATCTTCTATACACACAACTAAATATTTGAATCTTGTTTCATGCCCATCTCTCTCTAGGTCTCTCTCGTGTGCTCCTTCATGTAGCTATCACTCTGCTTTCTCCATGTCGCCCGCACGGTCACTACATGCTTCTCCCTTTTTTTCAAACATGGTCTCTCGCCGTCTCCCTCGGGAAGTGTCACACTCTCTCTATCTTCATAGATTACACGGTTTTCATTATCTCTCACGTCTCTATCGTTCTCTGGTATCACTATAGCTACCTAAGCTTTTTTTTTCACCGCCACACACGCACTCTCACTCGTCTTTCACTTTGCCTTTCTCTCTAGGGTTCTCTCACGCACCCTATATCTTTCTATATACGACTCCTACCACTAAAATTACCTCCCCCGCACACACACCGTTTGTTGGGGTCTCCTTTCCGTCTTCATCTCCGTTCCAAAACTAACATTATTCATTTGTTTACCGACCAGAGCCAAACTCTATCTCTCTCCCCCCCTCTCTCTCCCTCTCTCTCTCACACACACACAACTCCCGCTTTGGATCCCCTACCGACTACCGTCTCTCTCTCTCTCACACACACACAAAACTCTCGCTTTCGCACCCTCGGCTCGTATCTCCCTCACAAACATTGATCGACCAGCCTCTAGATAGGTTTATCCATCTACCGCACATTTTCGCTCCGTGTATCTATGTAGATATTTTGTCCCTTCTTGAGACACACCCTCGCGATCGTGCACATGCACACTATCGCCTCATTTTATGGTAATACCTCACGCACTTCGTGTCTTCGTCACACACACACTCTTTCCTCCTCTCTCCCTCTTTATCTCACACACACATGGGATTTTTGCAACAATCTCCCACTTCTCAAATCTTGAAACCTACCACATTCTTCCCTTATCTCATCAAAACAGCCAAGGGAATATATTTTGAGTGAAACATAAGATATTTTTAGTGATATATGTATATCAAAATATTTTTTTCTGTACTTCTACTCTTTATACTCTTATAAAAAACTGAGTTGGTGATGATGGTGTGCCTGCCATCCTGCAATATAGACCGTCCGATCTATATCTGACGGATAGAAAGCAAAGTATGGCAATTTTGCAAAAAGATACCTGCACCCCTCTCCACATTTGTAGATAAGGCATTCCCTCGTTCATCTTTGTCTCCCACAAGATAAACAACTTGTATAAATGCATCTTGATGTTCCGTGCAACGCATGGGCCTCTTGCTAGTAGTACAAAGAGAAGAGGCGCACGCACACAGTCTGTCTCTCGCTATCTCGCACACATGAGAGTTACATGAGGCACGGTAAACAAATAAACCCATAGGTGCACGATTGCTGCACGCGCGGGTACCGGGTACATGGTGGAGCGCACCTTTGTAGGAATAGTCAGCTCGCGTGATAATTTGCTCCGTAGGAGTTGATGGTCGGGGACCACAGGTGAACGACCTGGAGGCGGTGGCTCGCCAATCGCCACTGATCGAGTTGCCATGTTTAAAATATCATTTTTTTTAGCGGGGTACGAGTTCCAATTTTCAATGGCGCGTTATACTATTTTTTAGAACGATTGGTATGGAGCAAAAATGGAATTCACCACTACTACTACCTCCACCCTGGTTTACTAGTCCCCATCGTATTTTGGGTCAAAGTTTGTCCACGAATTTTACTTGTAAAATGTTAATGCAAAATGAGATTTTCTTATCTCTTATCTCTTATCTCTTATACTTACTCTTATAAAAAGCAGAGTTGGTGATGATGGTGTGCCTGCCATCCTGCAATATAGGCCGTCCGATCTATATCTGACGGATAGGAAGGAAACTATGACAATTTACCCGCACTCCTCTCCACATTTGCAGATAAGGCCTTCCCTCGTTCATCCTTTTCTCCCACAAGATAAACTACTCATACAAATGCATCTTGATGTTCCGTGCAACGCACGGGCATCTTGCTAGTACCCAAACAAAAAAGGACCGGAGGGAGTGATTGCTCTCACACGGAAACGACCTCTCACTGGCGCAGGCATTGAACCGGCGCGCCGGCCAAGAGGGCCCCACTCACTACACGCCAGGCTGAACACGCCTCCTCGCCGCTTCAGACTGCCCCACCTACCTCCATTGAATCCGCGCGTGTGCCAGGCTGCCGGTAACACGTCCTTCCGCGAGCCGGCCGGTTGGCTCCTCTCGTCCGTCCGCTATTTAAACGAGGCCAAATGCTTGGCAAGAACCGCACCACACCGCCGCTCCCCATATCCTCCTTGCACCATTTTCTCCACAGCCTCCATAGCATCCGGTGAGCAGGAAGACGAGTTCTCCAGCATAAAAGTCGGCTGGGTGCCCCAACGAGCCAGATAACTCGCTGCCCCACCTCCCTCCCCGCCCCAGGCCGTCAGTACCATGGGCGAGGCTGCAGGCGGGGAAGCGGAGGAGCAAGCCGCCGCTGCAAGCTGGCCCCTGGTGCATCAACTCGATGCTCCAAGCCTGCTCGCAGAGGAGTGGCTAGTTGCTGCATGCCGGCACACGGGGGGCCACGGCGTCCAGTGCACCATCGTTGGCCGCGCCATCCGACGCAAACGTTGGCGGAACCGCGGCATGCTGGCGGAGGTGGCCAACATGTCTGCGGCCACCGCCGACATCGAGGAATAGTAGACCACGGGAGCTGCCGCCGCTCCGAACCCATGAATGCTACGACCACCGCGTCGCCGGCATAGACAGCCGGTGTGTTTCCTGGTTTGGCTCAAAACATCATGGACCCCAGCCATGGCCGACATTAGAAATTATACCTGCTTCCAGAAGTTATTCGCATTTAGTAAAAAAATGTCCAAAATATAATTAATTACGTATGGTCTTGACTTGTTGTGCTCGCACTGGTAGTAGGAGCTAGAGATTTTTCTTTATTTATAACTCTCCTCACATTTTTTTTGGCTTTGAAGTGAATCATGGTTGTGGACATTATCTATGAATGTGCAGATATCTGTGAACATGAGTTCGATGTGGAAGTTGAACTTGGAATGTTGGGCTTGCGTGTGAACTATACCATGTCCAATGGTTCGTCTGTTATTGTTTGGAAAGTAATGGCTGTTATTACATGATCCGAAAAAAATTATTTTGTGCCACATCAGTAGATGCACGGACATCACAACAGGCATGCTGAATGGATAAACCTTTGGACCTAGCTATTATGAATGAAAATTTGTATTGACAACAGTTTTAGATAGCAGGAGATGCCTAGCCTGCTCTGCCTCTGCTAGCTTCTTTCTGGCTTCTTCCATCTCTTCTTTGGCTTGGGTGAAGGGAGCATCTGATTGCTCTTTTCGCTTCTTCAGGAACTCAGCTACATTCTCAAAGGCTGCTGCATGCTTTCTTTCAGCCTTTACTAGAACCACGAGGACACGAACAGTTGACGACTCCACCTAGCTTGTGTGTAATCCAGCATCATCTGGGAATTTGCACCTTGTGTCTAATCCAGCATCATTAGGGAACGGGCACCTTGTGTGTAATCCAGCCTCATTTTGGAAACATGATCTCGAGGTTGACCATACTTCTCTCCTCACAGGAACTGCATCCTGACATGAAGTTACTTCTTTTTTAGATCAATAGTCAGAGCTACCCAGATCCATTAAGTAGAAGCCAGATAAACAGGACTCCGAGAAGTGAATTCAAAAGGAGAAATATAAAAATATACTCCAAGGTGAGAACACCCACTTCCTACATCAAGCTAAAAACGAAAGCATTAGGACGATTAAGAATCTTCTTATTACACATCGAGGAACATGAGGCTAAGAGAAATAGAAACTACAACATATACACATCGAAGAACCCGTGGCTAAAGGAAAGTAATTGAAAGGGAATTACTTACCAAAGATCATTTTACAGGTTCAGTGCAGCTCCTCTTTAACTTGCCATGTTCCTTGAAGATGTCCCTAATATCCCGTGTTTGGTCTTCATTGCTCCTCTGCATGTTCGTATTCGTAGTTTTAAAATCTCAACATGGCAAGAAAAATATAGTAATACTCATGCATCTTGTGGGCAACATTAAGGCACTCATCTGCCATGTTAGAGCATCTCCAACAGGCGCGCAACGCGTGGCACATTAAAAAAGCATTTGCAGCGCCAGAATAGCCAGTTTTTGCGGGCCGCGGAGTGCTGGCTCCAGCGGCCGCTGCAAAAAATTGCACGCGTGCGCCGCTCTGGCAGACGCGCTATATTTTTTCTCCTTTGAACTCTGGCTCGATACACATTTGACTCTGAGTCGATACTGGCATAGATAGATACATAGATAGTTCTCAGCATAGATATAGCATAAATAGATAAAAAAAATAGATAGTTCAACTACTCCTCGTCGCTCGACTCCGCCTCGGTGATGTCCTCCTCCGATGTCTCAATGAAGGCGTCAAGATACCGATCATCGTCGGAGTCCCAGGGCGACGCTGCTCCTAGCTTGATGTTAAATTGAGCGGCCGCCTTCCGCGTACGCCTGTCCTCACAATAGGCGGCTCGCTCCGCCCTCCTCTTCTCCCTCTCCGCCCTCCTTCGCGCGTAGAACTTGCGCTCTTTGATGATGTCCTACGGGAAGCGTTGCGCCACAGTGCCATGGCTTCCTCGTCCATCTCGGCGATGCCGAGACGGTGCTCTCACCTCCGGTTGTCGCGACGATCCTCGTCTGTGATAAGCCGCGGGGGAGGCACGAGCTCCTGCGCCCACTCCTGCGTCGGCACGTTGGGGAAGTTCATGTCCCTACGAGGCCGCCGGAGGCGCCACGCCGCCGCGTCATACGTGCGGGCGGCCTCATGGGCGGTGTTGAAAGTGCTGAGACCGAGGCGCATCTCGCCGAACCGGATCTTGGCGGAGAAGGCGCCGGAGGGGCGCGCGCGGATGCCGTGGTTGCCCCAAGTTTCCCGGCGGCGCGGCGGCATGGTGGCGCTGCGGCGGCGAGGGAAGAAAGAGCGGCGGCGAGGCGAGAATGAGCGGGGAGAGAGCGGTGGCGACGAACAGAGCGGTGGGAGGGCGCGGGAGGGCGTTGGATTTTATAAAGCGCGCTGGACGCTGCGCGCCAAAACTAGCGCGCGCCCGACCGCTTTCTCCTGCGCGCGCGTGATCCTTTTCCGACGTCCCTGCTATCTCTACTCTCTACTCTTATATATTATATATATATTATATATTATATCTCTACTCTTATAAAAAACAAAGTTGGTGATGATGGTGTGCCTGCCATCCTGCAATATAGGCCATCCGATTTATATCTGACGGATAGAAAGGAAACTATGGCAATTTTGCAAAAAGATACCCACACCCCTCTCCACATTTGCAACTAAGGCCTTCCCTCGTTCATCCTTTTCTTCCACAAGATAAACTACTCATACAAATGCATCTTGATGTTCCGTGCAACGCACGGGCATCTTGCTAGTAAAATATAAAAAATAGAGTTGGTGATGATGGTGTGCCTGCCATCCTGCAATATAGGCCGTCTGATTTATATCTGACGGGTAGGAAGGAAACTATGGCAATTTTGCAAAAAGATACCCACACCCCTCTCCACATTTGCAAATAAGACCTTCCCTCGTTCATCCTTTTCTCCCACAAGATAAACTACTCATACAAATGCATGTTGATGTTCTGTGCAATGCATGGGCATCTTGCTAGTTCTAAAAAACTTTCCATCATTTGCCACACTACTGATTGCAGATGAAGAACCTACCCAAGCACAGCGCAATACAGGAGCGATGCACAATTACAAGGTGATATTCAGTTGGACAATGCAAGCTATAACCAATTACTTTTACCGGAACAATAGCAACCATGTAATTTGAAGGGTAGGTATGAACAAAATTGGAACTGCACATGTACTGCTAAGAGAATCAATATACACATTACAAATCGAGGAGGAGTACGATGGTCGCGGCGGCGTCTGTGCATCATGGTCGGCAACGGGAGTCAGTTCATTGTCCACGACAGTGGTGCTTCTGCGCTTGGCGTCGGCTTTCGGGAAGCAGATCCGAGACCGTGGAAGACGGTGCTGGGGAAGAGGCTCCGTGTACGATGACGATGGTGGACCGTCTCCAGTGCGGCGTGCGGCGTCGTCGATGAGGCAGATGCGCTGCGGTGGACGAGTGCGCCGATGAATAAGGGGAGGAGCACGAAGGCTGCGGTGCCGTGGAGAAGTCTATTTTGCGGTGGGGACAGAAAATGGGGAGTATTCAGGTGTACTACTCTCGGTGCCGGGGTGGGGTTGGCTGGGTAGGGTGAACCTGAAGTTACCAAAACAGCCCCCTACCCACCAGCATCCGTAGGCCTGTTACGAAGGGTATGATGGTAACTTGGCACTGCTCGAATCAGGGTCACGGGAGATTTTCCCGCCGACCTGAAAATTTTGTAACACTGAACTCCCCGTCTGGCGTGTTGGGTGATTGGGCTAAGCAACTAGCGAGTACTACTAGTACTCCCTTCATTTTTATTAACTCTGCATATTAGGTTTGACCGAAGTCAAACATCCTAAAGATTGACCAAGTTTATAGAAAAATATAAACATTTACCATAACAAATATGTATGATGTGAAAGTACATTCAATAATGAATCTAATGGTATTTATTTGTTATTGTGTATGTTAATATTTTTTGTTATAAACTTTGTGAGAATTTACAAAACTTGACTTTGACCAATGCTAATATGCGGACTTAAATAAAAACGGAGGGTGTACACATTTGTTTTCTTAGTTTGTAGTGGAATTAATTATTTGTTGTAATCGTGAAATAAATATATTAAGCTACTGACTTCAAATGTAATGGTTTATGCAATTCAATAGTTAGAATCATTGTTGAATTCCAAGATGTATACCAGGTCTATAGTACTTCACAATATGCTCAAACTCACATAATCCCAATCAAATGAAAATCTAAATGCATTTCATAGTTATTACTTTGTAGGATGCAACAAAACCAACCATAACTCTACATGATCCATTATAAAGCAACATTTTGAACACATCCCAATGTGTGAATGAAACATGTAGAGAGAGCTTGTGAAGATGGAGCAATGGCGGGAGAGAGATGTGTGCGTTGAACACACAAGATATACATCCCATGTAAGAAAGAGAAATTGGGCGGGAAAGATTGTATGGATGTGGGCGAGAGAGTAGGAGACAAACCTCACGAGAGAGAGAGAGAGAGAGAGAGAGAGAGAGAGAGAGGAAGAAGTTAGGTCTGTGAGAAAGATGGAGACATGTAATATACGTGAGATGTGTGTGCATCCGGATTTTGTACATGTGGAAGGAGAAGAGACAACGGGTTTGATGAGAGAGCTGGAAAAACATGGACGAGAGGGGAAGGATCTCGTGGGTTGAGGGATTGATAATTTTGTGCGGGAGAGAGAGGGGGGAGGAGTCATTCAGCCATCGTCACATCATCCTGCTTCCAAATGGCCCCGCATTCTCTAGTGCAGTCTGGTCGCCGTCTTCGATCTCCTTGATGCCCTCTTTGAAGACTGAGGTGGTGTGCATGCTGGGGTGCAGAGAAGCACAAGCGAGAGTGGTCGCCATATAACCTTGGATGGGGATGAATTGTGTGCTCGGGGGAGGGGGGAGTGTGTGTGTCAGATATTGAGAGAAATCAAACCTATGGAGAGAATGTGTGTGTATGTGACGGAAAGCTACATGCTAAATAGGGTTTTCACGAAGAGATTGTGCGTGCGAGATAGAGAGCGATGTGCGGGCCTTGAGGCGGGCAGGGGCCGGGTGAGGGTGTCAAAATGTGTGCGTTGATGCATGTGTTACATGCGATCGTGTGAGGGACGGACGAATCGAGAGAGATGGTTGTTGTGTTACGGATGCTCCTCTCTCTCTCTCTCTCTCTCTCTCTCTCTCTCTCTCGCACACACACAAGTACAAATAGAAGACCGTTCTCTCATGTATAAACAACATGTCGGCATCTCTCTATGTCTCACTCATGCATGATCATTTGCACATTCACACCTCTCTATGTCTCTATCACACGCACACCGTCTCCACATTGCCCTTCTGCCACAACACACATATAGACACATACATGCGTTCTCTCTGAGTCACACACACAGAATCAGTATTAAAAAAAAGTCTAGGGCGCACCTAAAACGTCCAAATCCAAATAAGCACAAACTGAAGCTAAATTCGAATATATGGAAATATTGTAGTGTGAAGAACTTTTCCAGGAAAAAAAAGTAGAGTAATATTCGGGGATTGTTTTCACATACACAAAAAGGTTCGGTGGATGTCCATCGAGCGCGACACGGTGACGCACCGTTCGATCGACCGCGTGGCCGCGGTGCACGCGCTTGCACTGGATTCCGTATCGATGCTGTGCTAACTCATGTGGTAGTATAAGCGCTGCCTCAGTCTAATGTTTACGTGTACTAGTACGGTGTTCTTTTAAGTTTGACCAACCCTATATAAAACTAAACTAAGCTCCCATACGTGCACTCATCAATATGCCGCCGCCGCCGTTGCGCATGCTGGTGCCCGCCTGCTCCGGCCGATCATTTCTCGCCCATCACCGTCGTGTCCCCGCCATCCCTATGCCATGAAGCCGAAGGCTCGCCCGCTCACGTCGTCTGCAGTCCCTCCTCGCGATGCCGCCGCGCTGCCAAGCACACGAGCAGGTGGAGCCGCGTCTATGCCCGCAGCGTACGAAGAGGAGGATGAGCGCGTGCTCCAGCACGCCGGCAAGGAGGAGCTAGCATGTCATTGTCGTCTTCGCCCGCGCGGAGGAGGCCCGCATGGTGGCTGTCGCGGCGGAAGCCGTTCGCGCCGAGCCCGCAAACCGGGTGCGGACGTGGAATCTACCTTCGAGACCTTGAATGCTACGTGGATCCTGCAATCTGAAGGAACAATTTGGGTCAGTCGACTCTTGTGAGCCGTTGGATGCAACATGGACTGCCAGAAGGGCTTCTTCAACCTCCGAAAATGATGCACGATTCATCTTCTCTCTCAGGCATCGAGCCGCCAGCCCGCCACAGGCCTAACCGCCTGCCACCGCCACCCCGCCCTCCCCTGAACCACGTGCCACCGCCATGCTCCCCCCCCACCCCCGCCATCCGTTTAACCCCGGGCACGATCCATTTTTTCCGGCGAACTACATTCCACACCCAACACTCATAAGATAGATCATGGGCACCCTGCCACCCTAATATAGATACCGGGGTAGCTTCTCTGTCGTCTTCTTCCTTCGCTCTGTTGAACTTCTTTCACAAATTGACTGACCCAAATTATACTACTAGTACGTATTAAGTACAGTAGGAACGTGAAGATACGAGTAGTAGTACCAACTACAAGAAGAATAGTAGTAAGACTTACTAGTACTACTGTACGTACTAAAGAGTTCAAATAACGAGAAAGAACATAACATAGTTCTGCTGGGGGCTCAGCACAACACATGTGGCGCCCCCGGCTCGATCGTACACTAATCATGCACGCAAACGTGTACGATCAAGATCAGGGACTCACGGGAAGATATCACAACACAACTCTAAAACATAAATAAGTCATACAAGCATCATAATACAAGCCAGGGGCCACGAGGGCTCGAATACAAATGCTCGATCATAGACGAGTCAGCGGAAGCAACAATATCTGAGTACAGACATAGGTTAAACAAGGTGCCATAAGATGGCTAGCACAAACAGGGATACAATAGATCGAACAGGCGCAGGGCCTCCTGCCTGGGATCCTTCTAACTACTCCTGGTCGTCGGCGTCCTGGACGTAGTAGTAGGCTCCGTCCTGGTGGTAGTAGTCGTCGAAGGTGGCGTCTGGCTCCTGGGCTCCAACATCTGGTTGCGACAACCAGCAAGAAGGGAAAGGGGGAAAGGAGGGGGAAAGCAACCGTGAGTACTCATCCAAAGTACTCGCAAGCAAGGATCTATACTACATATGCATGGTATATGTGTAAAGAGGCAATATCGGTGGACTGAACTGCAGAATGCCAGAATAAGAGGGGGATAGCTAGTCCTGTCGAAGACTACGCTTCTGGCAGCCTTCGTCTTGAAGCAATAGAAGAGATTAGTTGGAAGTTAACCAAACAACAACGTATAGCATAATCCTACCCGTCGATCCTCTCGTCGCCACCATGCGAGAGAGCGACCACCGGGTTATATCTGTCACTTGTAAGGGTGTGTTTTATTAAGTATCCATTTCTAGTTGTCATGAGGTCGGGATACAACTCCGGGTCGTCCTTTTACCGAGGGACACGGCTATTCGAATAGATAAACTTCCCTGCAGGGGTGCACCACATATTCCCCAACACGCTCGATCCCCTTTGGCCGGACACACTTTCCTGGGTCATGCCCGGCCTCGGAAGATCCACACGTCGCAGCCCCACCTAGGCTCAACAGAGGGGTCAGCACGCCGGACTAATCCTAGGCACTCTGGGGTCTGGGCCCATCGCCCAGTGCGCTCCTGCACGTTGCGTACGCGGCCGCGAGCAGACCTAGCAACCCACACGATCACGGCGGTTACGTTATCGCGGTCCAACACGGCGCGCGCCGCTCAGTCGCTGACGTCAAGAAGGCTTCGGCTGATACCACGACGCCGGGATACCCATAACTACTCCCGCGTAGTTGGTTAGTGCGTATAGGCCAGTGGCCAGACTCAGATCAAATATCCAATCTCGTTAAGCGTGTTATTATGAAGTAAACGCGAACGCCGACCAGGGCCTGGCCCACCTGTCTCCTAGGTGGTCTCAACCTGCCCTGTCGCTCCGCCACAAAGATCCACACAAAGGGCCGTGGGGACAAAGGTCCTTTCAGCCCCCAATCCGTGAATCACTCGCGGGTACTCTTCGAGCCGACCCGACTTTAGTCACCATTTGTATAGTATGTATAGTATAACCCGTGATCACCTCCCGAGTGATCACGGCCCGATAGTATAGCAAGGCAGACTGACAAGAATGCAGGGCCAATGATGATAAACTAGCATCCTACACTAGGCATTTAGGATTGCAGGTAAGGTATCAACAGATGTAGCAACAGTGTCAGGCTATGCATCAGACTAGGATTAACGGAAAGCAGTAACATGCTACACTACTCTAATGCAAGCAGTATAGAGGAGAATAGGCGATATCTGGTGATCAAGGGGGGGGCTTGCCTGGTTGCTCTGGCAAGTAGGGGTCGTCAACAACGTAGTCGGTCGGGGCACCAGCAGCTGCGTCGGTCTCGTAGTCTACCGAAGAGAAGAGGGGGAAGAAACAGTAAACACACGGCAATAATGCAACAGGGATGCATGACATGTCTAAATGATATGCCGGGGTGATATACAGCCTAACTAAGCGATTTAGTTAATTTAGGAATTTATTCGGATTTATTTAATTAAAGTTAGACACTATTCATTTATCGGAATCGGTCTAATTGTTCAACGTTCTCATAGCTGCGGGCGTCTGACGGAGATACCGAGGGCGTATCCGGGTTCGTATCGTCGTTCTGAGCAAGTTTCATGTATAAAATATTTTCATCGGAGTTACGGTTTAAAAGATATGATTTTCTAAAGTTTTTATTAATTTCTGAAATTTTAATTAATTATTTAATTCAACATTATCCGAAACAGTGCTGCGATGATGTCAGCATGACATCATGCTGATGTCAGCAGGCGCCCTGACAGGGTGGGTCCCACCTGTCATAGACTGTTAAATTAATTAGGGTTAACTAATTATATTACTGTTTAATTAACACTAATTAGTTAATTAAATTAACCTAATCAGGATTAATTAACTAATTAATTAATTATTTTTATTATTTTTATTTTTATTTTTATTTCCTTTTTATTAAAACGTTCTGGGGCTGGGCCCCACATGTCAATGGGCCAGGGGGACTTAACGGGCGCTGGGTACGGGTAACGGGCGGGCGAACCCGCTCGAACGGGCACGGGCGATGGGGCGCGCCAGGGCGCCATCGCCGGTCGCGGGAGATGGCCGCGAGGGTGCGCGGCCGGCGGCCACGGCGCGGCTGGAGCCGCGGGGGGGGGGAGGACCGGTGGCCGGAGGCGGCGTAGAGGGGCGAGGTGGGACTGGCGGCAGAGGTAGGCGAGGGTGAGGCGCAGGCAGCGCGCGGGGTAGTGAGTAGGGGCCGGCGAGGCAGAGAGGCCTCAGCGGGGCGAGGCGCTGGGCGCGGTGACCGCTGGGCGACGGGCACGGCCGGACGGCGCGGCGCATGGCCAGGGCACGGCCCGACCGCGGTGAGCGCGGGGCCGGAGCGCGCGAGGCGTGGTCACGGCCGGAGCGGAGCAACGGTGGGCGCGGCGGGAGCGCGGCAGGCGAGCGAGAGAGGAGGACCGGGGGCCTCACCGAGGGAGCGTAGGGACGGGGCAGTGGAGCGCGAGGAGGAAGACGGGGACGACGGCGGAGAGGAGAAGCAGGCCGGCGGGGGAGCGCTCCGGCGACGGCGTCCAACGGCAATGGCAACGGGGCGGCGTCGGGCGGCAGGGTCGGGGCGTCGCGGCGACCTCCACCTCTCGATCCCGATCCAATCGGGGGAGAGGGGGGGATATATCGGGAGAGGGGGGAAGTGGGGGGGTGGCTGGTTAGGGTTTCCCCCCCCATGGGGATAAGGCAGGGGATGGGGCTGGGCCGGCCAGTTGGGCCAGGTGGGTCGGCCAGCTGGGCCGCCTGGCCCAGTTGGCCAGGGGGGCCTTTTCTTTTCTTTTGTTTTTCTGTTTCTTTTCCCTTTTCTTTACTGTTAAATGTTTAGGCCCCAAATGGTTTTTGTAAAAAGTGTGACCTATTTCATAAATACCATTGCATTATTCCTTAACACCTAAAATTAGTTTGGACAAAACATAATTCCATATTTATTTCAGATTTAATAAATGGTTATTAAATATTATCTTCATCCACTGTTTGAGGTTGTTCGAGTCACTTATCCAATTCCAATGATGTTGGTTTCAATTTTAGAATAGCCTCTGGAATATTTGTTATTTATCTGACATTTTAGTTTCTATGTTGGACAACTTTTATATTCCACTTTCATTTAAATTTGAATTTGACTTAGGAGTTGAAATGCAATATGATGCTAATGATGATTATGCACTATTAATCATGATGACATGGCCTCATCAAAAGGGTGATCTCTGTAGCTTAATACAGGGGGTGTTACAAATCTCCTCCACTACAAGAAATCTCGTCCCGAGATTTAGGAGGTAGAAAGAAACAAAGCGGGGTATTCATCGCGAAGACGATCCTCGCGTTCCCAAGTGGCTTCATCATCAGAATGGTTTGACCACTGAACCTTGAGGAACTTGATAACCTTCTGGCGTGTGCGACGCTCGGCTTGATCGAGAATGCGGACCGGATGCTCTTTATAAGAGAGGTCTTGTTGCAGTTCAAGCAATTCGTGATCTACTCCGCGGATAGGGTCTTCGAAGCAGCGGCGGAGTTGTGATACGTGGAACACATCGTGAACCTGAGAAAGGTTCGGTGGAAGTTCCAACTGATATGCCACTCTACCACGCCTTTCAAGAACAGTGAAAGGACCAATATAGCGAGGAGCTAGCTTGCCCTTGATCCCGAATCGGTGTGTACCTTTCATCGGTGTGACTCGAAGATAAGCCTTTTCGCCAGGTTGATAGACCATATCTTTGTGTTTGCGGTCATACTGACTCTTTTGACGTGACTGAGCAGTCTTCAAATGCCCGCGGACAACGCGAACTTGATCTTCGGCAAGTTGGATAATATCCGGACCGAAGAGTGGACGTTCCCCAGTTTCTGACCAATTTAGAGGGGTTCGGCACTTTCGTCCGTACAATACTTCAAAGGGGGCCATCTTCAGACTGGCTTGATAGCTGTTATTGTAAGAGAATTCGGCATATGGGAGAGATTCTTCCCATTTCCTTCCGAAGGATATGACACAAGCTCGAAGCATGTCTTCGAGAACTTGGTTGACTCGTTCAACTTGTCCTTGAGACTGAGGGTGAAAAGCGGTGCTGAAGGACAGATGAGTTCCCATAGCTTCTTGGAAACTTGCCCAGAATCTTGAAGTGAATAAGCTGCCACGGTCTGAACTGATAACCAGTGGAATACCGTGAAGTGAAACAATTCTGGACATGTAGAGAGTTGCGAGTTGACTAGCAGTGATCGTCTCTTTGACGGCTAGAAAATGTGCAACTTTGGAAAGTCGGTCAATGACGACAAGAATAGCATCATTACCTTTCTGTGATTTGGGAAATCCAGTGATAAAGTCCATTTCAACATGGTCCCATTTCCATTCAGGAACAGCAATTGGTTCCAGAGTTCCGGCGGGCCTTTGATGTTCTGCTTTGACGCGACGGCAAACATCACATTCAGCAACATAGCGAGCAATGTCTTGCTTCATGTTTGACCACCAGAATCTCTGACGGATGTCTTGGTACATCTTGGTACTGCCGGGATGAATAGACAACGGAGTGTCGTGAGCTTCTTGCATGACCTCCTGAGTCATACCCAGGTTACCTTTAGAGGGGACCACTAGACGACTTTTAAAGAACAATGTGCCAGTATCATCAATAGTGAAGAACGAAGGCCTTCCTTCAGCGAGATAGCGCTTAATCTTGTGGGCTTGAGAGTCATAACCCTGCAGCGTCTTGATGCTGTCCACGAGATCTGGTTTAGCAACCAGGGTATTAAGTGAACCCTGGGAAACAACGTGGAGGTTCATTTTGTAGAAACCTTCAGGAGGGGGAGCGAGTGCTCCAGGAGGAACAATGTGGAGATTCAGCTTTCTGAATTCTTCAATAAGCGAAGGTTGAACTTCGTGAAACTGGAGGTGACTGCAATAAGACTTGCGGCTCAAGGCATCGGCCATTACATTAGCCTTGCCAGGGGTATAAGAAATACCCAAGTTAAAATCCGCTACGGTCTCCATCCATCTCTGTTGACGGAGGTTCAGGTCTGGCTGAGTGAACAGATACTTCAGACTTTGATGATCGGTGTAGATCTCGCAACGATTACCGAGAAGGTAATGTCGCCACTGTTTTAGTGCATGGATGACGGCAGCAAGCTCGAGGTCATGTACTGGGTAATTCTCTTCGTGCGGACGCAATTGACGCGAAGCATAAGCAATTACTCTGCGGTCTTGCATTAGGACACCGCCTAATCCTTGACGGGATGCATCACAATAGATGACAAAATCCTTCTGGGAATCAGGAGGGGCAAGCACTGGGGCAGAAGTCAGCTTGTCTTTGAGTGTCTGGAAACTTTCCTGACACTTTTCCGTCCAATCGAACTTGACGCCTTTATGAAGCAGGTTAGTCAGGGGCTTGGCGATCTTGGAGAAGTTCTCAACAAATCGACGGCAATAGCTGGCGAGTCCGAGAAAACTTCGAACTTGCTTGACGTTCTTTGGAGGAGCCCAATCAAGAATAGCCTGAACTCGCTCGGGGTTGACGGCAATACCATCCTTGGAGATGACATGCCCAAGGTATGTTACTTCGGGAAGCCAGAATTCACACTTGGAAAACTTAGCATATAGTTGATGCTCTCGAAGTTTTTTCCAGAACAAGTCGAAGATGTTCAGCATGTTCCTCTTTGTTCTTGGAGTATACTAGGATATCATCCAGGTAAACCACGACGAACTTGTCAAGGTATTCCATGAATATATAATTCATCAGGCGGGAGAATGTGGCGGGAGCATTGGTTAAGCCGAATGACATGACAGTGTACTCGTATGAGCCATATCGAGTAACGAAGGCGGTCTTTGGGATATCCTCTTCACGAACACGGATCTGGTGGTAACCCAACCTTAAGTCGAGTTTAGAGAACACTGATGAACCCGCCAGTTGATCATACAGATCGTTTATCCGAGGAAGGGGATATTTGTTCTGGATAGTTGCTTGGTTAATAGGACGGTAATCTTGGACCAATCGGTTTGATCCATCCTTCTTCCTGACAAAGAGAGAAGGTGCTCCCCAAGCGGAGGAACTTGGGCGAATGAAACCCTTACGAAGTGAAGCGTCGATTTCCTCCTGAAGTTCAAGGAGTTCATGCGGCGGCATCTTGTAGGGTCGCTTGGCGATAGGAGTGGTGCCTGGTTTCAAGTCGATGACAAATTCGACAGCTCGAGCAGGGGGTATCCCTGGGAGTTCTTCTGGGAAAACACCTTGGAATTCGCGAACAACTGGAATGTTCTCGATGCCTTCAAGTGGTGATGCGTTTAACGCATTCAAGGCATAAAGTCTCGCCTCGGCATTTTGGATGATTTGAGCCTGGTAGCTTATTATTTCTTCAGAAGGGTGTAGAAGATGGACGATCTTCGTGGCGCAAACTATAGAAGCAGTATGCGCTTTCAACCAATCCATTCCGAGAATGAGGTCGATATTACAAGACTTTAGTATGAAAGGGGAGGCGTGAAACTCCAGCCCTTCAATTTCAACGGTGACGTCGTTGCTACCCATGGAGGTTTGACATTGACCCGCGGGGGTGTGTATTACTATTGCAGTGTTCATGACCTCACATTTAATGTCGTGTTAGTATGCAAATTCTTCGGACATGAATGAATGCGATGCTCCCGAATCAAATAAAACAGAAGCTGGTACTGAATTAACAAGGAGAGTACCCATCACGGTGGCAGGCTGGTCCTGAGCTTCATTGAAATCGGTGTGGTTGGCCTGAATACGCCCATAAGTCTTGGCATTGTTGTTGCGAGGCTGATTGTTCCTACGGCCAGTTGCAGGAAGTGCCAGTTGGTTCTGGTTCTGAATGCAGTTCCTGGAAAAATGACCTGGCTGCCCACACTTGTAGCACAGACTATCATTGGGATTAGGAGCAGGAGCTCGGGGTGGTGGAGCTGGAAGTCCTGGCTGCCTAGGTGGTGGAGGCAGGCGTGGTGCAGTATAGGACCGTCTTGGAGCAGGTGCAGCTGGACGGTACACGCTGTTTGGAATCCAGATCCGACGCTTCTGTGCAGGCTGGCTCGAAGATGAACCAGTGTCACGGTTGCGCCTTAGAGATCCCTGGTGTGTCTGCAGACCAGTCTCGACCTGGATAGCCTTGTTCACCAAGATGGAGAAATTATCAAATTCATGCACAAGGAGCGCTAGCTTGATGTCAGCTTGAAGTCCACATAATCCCATATTTATTCAGATTTAAATAACATGGTATTAAATACCATCTTTATCCAAACCCACCACCACCCACAAAGAGCAGCAAAACCCCAGAGAAGTAAGCACGAACTCCACACCAATCCTAACCAAAAACATCCTCACCCCTCACATTTCCATTGACCTACCTCGAAGAACATACATACCACCTAGGAAGGCGAAAAAAAGACGACATGGATCAGACAACAAAAAAGGGGAGAAAACAAGCAACAGCAAGAAGGTTAAAAGAGAATAATGACAAAGACGGAAAGGGAGAAAGAGAAGAGAGGAGGACAAGCAAAAAGAGGAAAAAAGAGAACTGCCTAGGAAAAAGAGGAAGAGCAGAACAGCGAAAGAAGATAAAGTTTAATTAATGTTTGAGGGTTGTTCGAGTTCACTTATCCAAATTCCAATGATGTGTGGTTTCAAATTTAGAAAGCCTCTGGAATATTGTTATTTATCTGACATTTTAGTTTTATGTTGGACAACCTTTATACTCCACATTTCATTTAAATTTGAATTGACTTAGGAGTTGAAATGCAATATGATGTAATGATGATTATGCACTATTATCATGATGACATGGCCATCAAAAGGGTGATCTCTGTAAGTTAATACAGGGGTGTTACAAATCTCCTCCACTACAAGAAATCTCGTCCCGAGATTTAGGAGTAGAAAGAAACAAAGCGGGGTATTCATCACGAAGACGATCCTCGCGTTCCAAGTGGCTTCATCCTCAGAATGGTTGACCACTGAACTTGAGGAACTTGAAACCTTCTGGCGTGTGCGACGTCGGCTTGATCGAGAATGCGGACCGGATGCTCTTTATAAGAGAGGTCTGTTGAGTCTTCAAGCAATTCGTGATCTACTCCGCGGATAGGGTTTGAAGCAGCGGCGGAGTTGTGATACGTGGAACACATCGTGAACCTGGAAAAGTTCGGTGGAAGTTCCAACTGATATGCCACTCTACCACGCCTTTCAAGAACAGTGGAAGGAACAATATAGCGAGGAGCTAGCTTGCCCTTGATCCCGAATCGGTGTGTACCTTTCATCGTGTGACTCGAAGATAAGCCTTTTCGCCAGGTTGATAGACCATATCTTTGTGTTTGCGGTCATACTGACTCTTTTGACGTGACTGAGCAGTCTTCAAATGCCGCGGACAACGCGAACTTGATCTTCGGCAAGTTGGATAATATCGGACGACGAGAGTGGACGTTCCCCAGTTTCTGACCAATTTAGAGGGGTTCGGCACTTTCGTCCGTACAATACTTCAAAGGGGGCCATCTTCAGAACTGGCTTGATAGCTGTTATTGTTAAGAGAATTCGGTATGGGAGAGATTCTTCCCCTTCCTTCCGAAGGATATGACACAAGCTCGAAGCATGTCTTCGAGAACTGGTTGACTCGTTCAACTTGTCTTGAGACTGAGGGTGAAAAGCGGTGCTGAAGGACAGATGAGTTCCCATAGCTTCTTGGAAACTTGCCCGAATCTTGAAGTGAATAAGCTGCCACGGTCTGAACTGATAACCAGTGGAATACCGTGAAGTGAAAAAATTTGGACATGTAGAGGTTGAGTTGACTAGCAGTGATCGTCTCTTTGACGGCTAGAAAATGTGCAACTTTGGAAAGTGGGCAATGACGACAAGAATAGCATCATTAACTTTCTGTGATTTGGGAAATCCAGTGATAAAGTCCATTTCAACATGGTCATTTCCATTCAGGAACAGCAATTGGTTCCAGAGTTCCGGCGGCCTTTGATGTTCTGCTTTGACGCGACGGCAAACATCACATTCAGCAACATAGCGAGCAATGTCTTGCTCATGTTTGACCACCAGAATCTCTGACGGATGTTTGGTACATCTTGGTACTGCCGGGATGAATAGACAACGGAGTGTCGTGAGCTTCTTGCATGACCTCCTGAGTCATACCCAGGTTACCTTTAGAGGACCACTAGACGACTTTTAAAGAACAATGTGCCAGTATCATCAATAGTGAAGAACGAAGGCCTTCCTCAGCGAGATAGCGCTTAATCTTGTGGGCTCGATCACGGCGGTTACGTTAGCGCGGTCCAACACGGCGCGCGCCGCTCGGTCGCGCCGTCAAGAAGGCTTCAGCTGATACCACGACGCCGGGAACCCATAACTACTCCCGCGTAGTTGGTTAGTGCGTATAGGCCAGTGGCCAGACTCAGACAAATATCCAATCTCGTAAGCGTGTTATTATGAGTAAACGCGAACGCCGACCAGGGCTTGGCCCACCTGTCTCCTAGGTGGTCTCAACCTGCCCTGTCGCTCCGCCACAAAGATCCACACAAAAGGGCCGTTGGGACAAAGGTCCTTTCAGCCCCCAATCGTGAATCACTCGCGGGTACTCTTCGAGCCGACCGACTTTAGTCACCATTTGTATAGTATGCATATATGTATAGTATACACCGTGATCACCTCCCGGTGATCACGGCCCGATAGTATAGCAAGGCAGACTGACAAGATGCAGGGCCAATGATGATAAACTAGCATCCTACACTAGGCATTTAGGATTGCAGGTAAGGTATCAATAACAGTAGCAACAATGACAGGCTATGCAGCAGAATAGGATTAACCGAAAGCAGTATCAGCTACACTACTCTAATGCAAGAGTATAGAGGAGAATAGGCGATATCTGGTGATCAAGGGGGGGGCTTGCCTGGTTGCTCTGGCAAGTAGGGGTCGTCAACAACGTAGTCGGTCGGGGCACCAGCATGCGTCGGTCTCGTAGTCTACCGAAGAGAAGAGGGGGAAGAAACAGTAAAACACCACGGCAATAATGCAAAAGGGATGCAGACATGTTAAATGATATGCCGGGGTGACATACAGCCTAACTAAGCGATTTAGTTAATTTAGGAATTTATTCGGATTTATTTAATTAAAGTTGGACACTATTCATTTATCGAAATCGGTCTAATTGTTCAACGTTCTCATAGCTGCGGGCGTCTGACGGAGATACCGAGGGCGTATCCGGGTTCGTATCGTCGTTCTGAGCAGTTTCATGTATAAAATATTTTCATCGGAGTTACGGTTTAAAAGATATGATTTCTAAAGTTTTTATTAATTTTGAAATTTTAATTAATTATTTTTCAACATTATCCGAAACAGTAATGATGACGTCAGCATGACATCATGCTGACGTCAGCAGTCACCTGACAGGGTGGGTCCCACCTGTCATAGGCTGTTAGGTTATTAGGTTTAATTAATTTAATTACTGATTACTGTTTAATTAACACTAATTAGTTAAAGATTTAACCTAATCAGGATTAATTAACTAATAATTATAATTAATTAATTAATATTTTAATTATTTAATTATATTTTATTTCTATTTTCTTAAAACTGTTTCTGGGCCGTGGGCCCCATTCGTCAGCGTCACAGGGGTTCGGGCCCCACTGGGCAGTGGCCAGGGCGGACACGTCCGGGGCGTGCCCCTTTCGGGACCGGACATGTCCGGTGCCCAAAAGGGGACGCACGGGCGGTCGGCGGGCGCGGGCGCCGGCGAGGCCAGGCAGGGCCGGAGGCGGGACGGCGGCTCGGTGGGCTGGGCGGCCGGGGCGGCAGCGCGGGTGGCTGGAGCGGCAGCAGGCGGCGGTCGCGCGGAGGCGAGCGGGGGGGGGCCGAGAGGGCGGTTGGGGGAGGAGGGATGGGGGGGGAAGGAGTGGGGAGGTCGCGCGGCGGTGCGGACAGAGGCGAGGCCAAGGCGGAGCGCGGCGCGGCGAGGCCAGGGCGCGCGGGCGCGTGCGCGAGCAGAGAGGGGGGGAGAGGCCCGAGGCCTCACCGGGATCCGTAGGGACGGGGCCAGCGGGGGTCGGGTGGTCGACGAGGACGACGGCGACGGGGAGGCAGGCCGGCGGGGACAAGGCGGCGACGTAGACGAGGCAGACCGGCGAGGGAGAGCTCCGGCCGGTGGCGTCGTGCGACGAGGGCGAGGGAGCGCGGTCGGGGCGCGTGGGGCGAGCAGCGGCGGTCGAGGGAGCGGCCGGAGAGGGAGAGCGGGATGGGCGGCGGCGTCCAACGGAGGCGGCGAGGCGGCGCGGTCGTCGCCGCGACCGAGGGACGGGGTCGTTCCCGCGATCCCATCCCGATCTGGATCGGGAGGTGGGGCTGGACGAGGGGGAGGCGGCGACGGGGCGGCGTCGGCGAGCGGCGTCGACGACGAGGCGGACGGGATCGGGCCTGCGCCCGATCCAGATGGGGGGGGGAGGAGGAGAGATCGAGGGGGAGGGGGGGGGGGTCGGGGGTAGGGTTAGGGTTCGGCCGGGGGGGGTGGCGGTAAGTACGCGCCGGGGGCCGGCCTGGCGGCCCGGTGGCTTGCTGGGCCGAGGCCAGTCGGGGGGGGGGGGTGTTGCTCTTTTTTTTTCCTTTTCTGTTTCTTTTTCCTTTTCTTTATTCTCTTTTCTCTACTGTTAAATGTTTAGGCCCCAAATGGTTTTTGTAAAAAGTGTGACCTATTTCATAAATACCAGTGCATTATTCCTCAACACCTAAAATTAGTTTGGACAAAACATAATCCCATATTTATTTCAGATTTAATAAATGGTTATTAAATACCATCTTTATCCACTGTTTGAGGTTGTTCGAGTCACTTATCCAATTCCAATGATGTTGGTTTCAATTTTAGAATAGCCTCTGGAATATTTGTTATTTATCTGACATTTTAGTTTCTATGTTGGACAACTTTTATACTCCACTTTCATTTAAATTTGAATTTGACTTAGGAGTTGAAATGCAATATGATGCTAATGATGATTATGCACTATTAATCATGATGACATGGCCTCATCAAAAGGGTGATCTCTGTAGCTTAATACAGGGGGTGTTACAACACACCCCTAAAATAAAACTAAGCAACTAGTCCGCTTGACACAGTAGTAGAACCAGCATGAGCAACGGCACTGCCACCTTACTCGGAGTCCGAGTCCACGTCCTCAACTTCATCCACGTCCCTCTTCCTCTTCCTCTTCGCCGACACTTCTTTGCTTGAATCGGACACTGGCCTCTGCTTCTTCATCCAACCCTTGTAGATATTTAAAAAAAGGCATCAATTGCTGCATACACGATGTGATCTTCATCTATTGTCTTCGACTCCCATGCATGATGAAACTCCGGATGAGGTTTCTTCAGTTCAGCGTACGAAGGATCAATCATGGCTGCTGCCAGGGTCAGCATTAAAGGCTAAGAGGAGGACACCAGGCTTTCCTTCTGGAGATCAAAGGGCTGGCCTACAACGAGGCATATCCGATCCAGGACTCTCCTGTCATTCGTAAAGTCTACAGTAACAAATTTCACTCTTTTGTCCTTGAGGAAGAACTCAAAATCCTGGCACCTAACATCGGCATGGAATAAGTGGTAGACCAAGCACACGTTATGTATGCAAACCTGGATCACGGCGGGCTTCTTCACCTCTGCCACCTTTAGAAGTTTCTCCCTTTCCAGGACTATGGTGTACTCAACATCTAGCCCAGCGACCCACTCATCATTTGAACTTTGGAACATGTGTAGGAAGCGACCAAGGCATGCTTCCACCGTCGCGAATCTACGAGTGTAGATGATGATGAACTCATCGCCGGTGATGGTTCTAACCTTGTACTCACCGCCGATCATGGAGATTTGGGAGGCCATGGATTTTGGAGGTGGGTTAGGAGAAGTGGAACTGGTGTAATCTGAAAGGACGGGACGACTGGGAGCGAACTGTTGTAAGGTGGAAGACGGGGACGAGTAGGGCGTGCGAACGGCGTGGGGTGGTGGCTTGCCCGCTGGATAAACGGCTGCATGCCCCCAAAGAGTTCTCGAGTACTATGCGGGACCCACTATGTCATGTCTACTAGACCCACATCATAGGCCTGACGGTATAGCTTCTGCGTGTTCGCACGCCATGCCGGCATGTGCATGTAACTTTCACTTAATTCCGTCAACCGTCGCGCCTCCCACGACCTTCGCCTCCCTCGCGCGATCGCGCCCTTTGAGACTTCGGACGGCTATACATGAGCAATTTGTTTTGCCTACTCCGCATGCATGATACTCCCTCTGGTCCTTTTTACCCTACGTAAGATTTGTGTCAAGTGAAAGTTTGCAAAGTTTGACCAAATTTATACTAAAAATATCAATATCTACAATACCAAATATATATTTTATGAAACTACATTTCATAATGAGTATAAAAATATTGATTTGACATTGTGAATGTTGATACATTTTTCTATAAGTTTGGTCAAAGTAGAGGTACATTGACTTCAGACAAAACTTATATTTTTTAGACGAAAAGACAAAACTTATATGCACAATGCAGACTAGTTCCTCCGTCTAGGTGCGTGCCATGTCCTATATAGTCATCACAACAAGGTTAGCTATTAGATTACTACTACCTCCCTTCTAGTTTAAAGGGCTCGATTAAAAAAATTCACCTACTCTTACCAAGATAGAGGTGGTGGAATAGTTTTTGTAGTCTGCAAAAGTACTCAATTAATGCTCTCGTTCTTCACAAAAAAATGTGTTTACCAATGCATTATCGCATTCCATGCATGCATGAACACTAGTAAATGACAAAGATTTTTACATGCATTAGTCAATATTCTCTTTAGGCTACTCATAGTGGAAAGTATCATACACTAGTATCATGTGCATGGTACTAGTGTATGATAATCATATACTAGTATCATGTGCATGATACTAGTGTATGATACGGGACTACCTTTATAGTGCCATGCATGACACAAAGTAGCATAGCATTTAACATGATACGGTATCTACCTATACTACTCTAAGGCTGGTTGTAATGCTAGTATCATAGCTAGTATCATGCATGCCAACTAGGCAATTTTGATGAGCTGTCATAGAATTAAATGAAGAAAGAGAGTGTTGAGTATCATATCATGATACCGTATCATAATAAATGCTATGCTACTATGTGTCATGCATGGCAATAAATAAAGTACTACATGATACTACTATATGATACTATGCATTAGGGAGGTAGTATCATACACTAGTATCATATGCATGATACTAGTATATGATACTCCCCATTACAACCAACCTAACCCCCCTCTCTTCTTCAATTCTTTGCCACATCAGCATGTTTGCTATTCCCGTGTGCATGATACCAGCTAAGATACCACCACTATGGCCAACCTTAATCATCGCATGCAATAATTTAGTGCACCTTGAAATCTGAACATGTGTGGGGCGTGTATGTTTTTAATGACTTGAGACTATACCTAGCCCGGCATGCACTGGTCAGTTCATTGCATGTAAGATAACTTGTTATGCACCGTTCCCCATACCTACAGGAAGCCCGTTCGTCTCCAAATCTTTTCCTCTCCATGTGTGAAAACAATCTGCCTGCTTGACTCTCCTTCTCCCTCCGGCAGTCCCACCACTCCACCCCGTGTGAGGAAAATCTGCATGCATGAGTCTCCTCCCCCCGCGCTCGTCCAATCCGTTGTGACCAGCAATATTTCCACCCCTTCCCTCCCCTGTAATTTACTCCAACAAAAATATGCCCACCTAGCTGTTACGTTAATCACGCAACATATCTTACGTAGGTGTGCCATTGCTCGCTACAAATACTGCGCCTCCCACGACATTCGGAAGAACACTCACGTTCATCGCTATCTCCTCCCCCTCCCTCTCACGTCGACCACCATGGCATCGCCCCTCCTCCCAAGCCCTAGGCACCCCTCGCTGCCCCGCGCGGAGTGTCATGCGTCGCTGTTCCATTCCTCGCCACCACTAGTCGAGGAGGACATGTCGGTGTTCTGTTCCTCGCTGCCACCAGTGGAGGATGACACGTCGGCGTTCCGCTCCTCGCTATGACGCGTAGAGGTGGATGCGTCGGCGTTCCCAGTCTCGCCAGCACGCGTGTCGGAGGACGCGTTGGCTCCCCGCTACGAGGAGAACGTCGCGCCGCCCGCCGAGCCCTCCAGCCTTGAGGAGCTTTGGAAATGAATGGAGGTCGCCTTGTGGGAGGCTTTGCCTCCGGTAGAGCGCGCCAAAATAGAGGTGGAGAAGAAGGCCGAGGAAGAGAAGCGCGCCGTGAGGCATGCTACCTGGCATGCCTATGTCGCGTCCGAGAGAGTCAAGCAATTGGCTATTTGGCAGAAGGCTCATGCGAGGGCCGTGAGGGTGGCGGAGGACTCCCGTGCCAAAGCCCTGAGTGCAGTCGGGCCCAAGCGCCTCATCTACGCTTGGCGGTACGTGGACCAGGTGCACGCTTCCAGCGAGGAGGAGTACCTGCTGGCGCCGGATTACCAGACCGACGAGATCGCGCTCGCCCGCCGGCGAGCCACCAATCAGCACCTCGCGAGTTGCGAGGCTGAGGAAGAGGCATTGTGCCGCCACGCTGGGAAACAGCCGTGCACCAGGGCACTCGTTGCGCTTCGCAAGCGCTCCTGCGAGCGCCGTGGCTTTTATTAGGAATAATTTAGTTTCGTAAGGCGATCCCATTAGTTTTGGGACGGAAATGATAAATCCACAACGTTCGGGAATTATTAGCATCCTTAATTAAGTATGTAAAAGTAAAAGTTTGGAAACCTTGTGTATCCGTACGCATTTTGTAAGTACGTGCATATAGCACAAACTTAACTATATATCGCACTACACGTCTCTCTCTATATATGCTTGCAGACTGTGCTACTACTATTACTTATGTACGTGCAAATGCACGTTTTACCATTACGATGCGGTTTTTGTAAAAGTAGAAAAACAACACTAGTCAAGCTTGTGAAACGATTCAATGCAAAAGAAATGCAAAAATACTCGTTTCATTGTTTACTTTAGCTTCCTTCTCTGTGGTTATTTCTCTATTGTATTTTGTACGGAGTATCTCACTGGTCAGGAAGGCATGCAAATTCCCAAACCGCTTCATACACCCTGTATCGAATTTTTTGCCTAACAAGTTGTGCCATGCAATTGGAATTCCAACTTGAGTACTACTACTAGGAGTACTAGGGGCCAGTTCTTTTAGGCTACTAGGAGTAGTAGTTTAGAAGCCCAAATGAATGAGTGAGGCGGCTTATGGGAAAAGCTAGGGAAGAGACGGCTTATTTTTTAAGCCGCCAAAAGAACTGGCCCTAGGAGTAGTAGCTAGGGATACTAGGAGTAGTTGCTAGGGATCGAGTGTGCGAGATGAACCGGACAAAGTAAATGCAGAGAGATGAAATGCAAAAAAGGCATAGGGATGTGATGGTTGCTTGTCCGTTTATTTTATCAGGCCACTTATTACTGGGAGTGGTGGGGTTTTGTGATATGACGGCTTTACTGCCGCGCCACGAGCGGGGTGAGACTCCCGTGCAGCGCCACCCTCTACACTAGTACTACCTCCGTCGTGGTTTATTAGTCCCCCATGTAATTTAACTGATGATTTAACTGACAAAATGTTAGTGCATGTCACCAAAAACTATATCGTTGGATTCGTATTTGAACATAGTTTTCAATGATATAATTTTTGGTGACATGCATGAGCATTTATCGTACTATATATAATGTTAGTTAAATTTATTGTCATACTATATATAGTAAGGTGCCATTGCGTTGCACGGAACAGTGAAATGCATTGATCGGGGAGTTGTTTATTTTGACAAAGTATGTGGGGGTCATCTCATGTGTAACGAGTATCGATAGGTTTCTTTGGATATTATTTCTTCTCTAGAGCTCACAAGCATTCGGGTGAATAGTAAATGTAGGCTAAATAGATAAAAAAAGTATCTTTTGCAAACAAAAGCGTTCAACTGTTCAACCTGCATCCAAAACTTTTGAAGAAATAACACTTATTGTGCTTTGCAAGAAATGATCTTTAAGAATTATTTTTTGAGTATCGATTTTGTTTATTTTTTCTAGACCACCATGAATGTAAATCAGGATGACTTGGAAGGGGGCAGAGGAGATGTAAGAAATGGTTCATCATAAGTCTTTCACCATTATTGTAGTAAAAATTCTCAATTAATCTCATAAATGGCAAGCGAGAACTCTAATGGAGCAAAAGCATACATGGAAGATTCTAGACTAAACCATAAATGGATACACTTTTATTCAAGCGCGATACTCTAATAGTGCAAGATCATGCATGGAAGGTTCTATACTACTCCCTCCGTTTCTAAATATTTGTCTTTCTAGAGATTTCAACAAGTGACTACATACGAAGCAAAATGAGTGAATATACACTCTAAAATATGTCTATATACATCCGTATGTGGTAGTCCATTTGAAATCTCTAAAAAGACAAATATTTAGGAACGGAGGGAGTATATAAAAAAGAAGTGTCCACTTGCTTAGACAGCGGCTTACATTGAGCGAAGACTAATGATGAACAACTAACTTGGTAATGCATATGCCCAGGTGAACCTCCTTGGAGTCCCCGTGCACCGTCTTGGGGGGAAGATGATACCAGGCCTCTTCCATGTCCACATTGCCGGGGACGGAGCAACTCGGCACAGTCCCATTCAGCGTGATGGAGGCGCCGAGGTCGCCCTTGTACGCCGGAGGGGTAGTAGCAGCTACAAGGCACCAGTACAGCGGCCTTGTGTCAGCGTCAGCGGCGTTGCCCCTGACGCACACTGTAGAGATGGGGCGGTAGCCTGCGCGGGCCTTGCCGGTGCCCACGGCCAAGAGGAAGACGCTGTCGTCCTTCTCCGCGACTAGCAGGCGGCGGTGATCCTCCAGCGACTTCGGCATGACGAACGGGTAGCACGTCTCGTACTTGATGTTCACCGCGGGCCAGTAGTGATTGCTGGACGGTGCCGTGACGTGATGCACGAGGCTCGGCGGTGAGCCCTCAAACGGCGGCGTGCACTCATAGCAGTAGCAGGGCGCGTGCGCGCATCTGGAACTATGCTCCACCAGCGAGTGCTGGTCGGCGTACCTCTCGCAGCTGAAACTCTTGTAGACGTAGGGCACCTTGCATGCATCGACCAGGCCGTCCATGAAATGGGAGTGACTGTGGGGACGTTGCGCCCGCCGCATGGAGCGCAGGAGTAGCACACGAAGCGGTAGATGGTGTACTTACTAGTACTCCCTATGTTTCTTTTACTACTACTACTCTCTACTACTACCCTCTATCTCTACTATCTATATCTATATCTATATCTATACTCTTATCTATATATCTATATACTCTTATAAAAAACCGAGTTGGTGATGATGGTGTGCCTGCCATCCTGCAATATAGACCGTGACGGATAGAAAGCAAACTATAGCAATTTTTTGCAAAAGGATACCTGGACCTCTCTCGTTCATCCTTATCTCCCACAACTTCATTGTTGAGTAATTAAAAAAGGAAGCCTCTGGAACAATCTGGCATGGTGGCCGCTGCCGGCGTCATCCATCCCCATGCCTCTGCAAAGTCCGACCACCAATCACCACCGCGCCCCACTCCTCCTCACCTTATCTCTCATCATTCTTGAGATATCATTTTTTCGATGAAATTCTCGAGATATCATTTTTTTCAATGAAATTCTTGAGATATCATTAGTTTTTACACATGGGGTTACTCCTGCATGGGTCAATCACAACAGGTGTTTTGTAAAAAAATGCATCTTGATGTTCCGTGCAATGCACGAGCATCTTGCTAGTTTGCATATAATTCCAAACACCACGTAGACACGTTCTCTGACCATTTTACAACTATGTTAGTATCATTGTTAGTGGTCAGCCGGTGCAAGTTCTAGCCCCGGGTGTTTTAACCTTTTTTTTAGTAATTATATCTGTCGATTGTTCAGCACGATCCCAATCCTGGCGAATCCCACATAACCGTCAGATTTCCATCCGATGGTGGCCTGTTTTTAAGCCATAGTATTTGACAAAACCGCCACCGTTACACACGTACTATAACTGCGTCGCGGGCGTTTGCAACAGCCATGTCTCCCAGCGAACATTTGCTGGGGATTGGAGTTAGCACCGATGGTGGTTCGTAGTCGTTCCACGCTCGGGCATTGAAGTTTGTAACTATTTTACAATATACTACTATTCCGGTGCTAGTAGTAGAGCAGAATCCTACTCCACTATACTACTCGGGCATAGTAGTAGGTACTGTAGTTTATTGTACTAGTATTGTGATCACTGAAGCAAGTTGTCTGGCATCGATATGACCCTATGCTGCTGTGATGTGTCTCGTAAGTCAAGCGGCGTGCCTCTGCTACATTGTCATGATCACCTGTCCACTTTCCGCAACACATATTCGCTTCTCCATCCTCGTCCGCACATAATCGTCCAATCTTCCATCCCTGCTAGGCGCCTCCCCCCTCTTCCGAAACCCAAACACTAACAATGGCAGAACCGAGCAGCGTCCGCCGAAAGAGTGGCTAGAATTCGCTCCCCGCAGAGGTAATCAAGCTCATTGTTTCGCGTGTGGACAATCTTAGTACCATGTCGCTCGCCGCGTGCTCGTCGGGGCTGTACCGTTTACTGAAAGCCCTCAGGTCGGATCTTTTTAAGCCAGCTCCCTGCTTGCTGATGCCGCCTGATCTTTAGAAACGGCGTGTCACACAGCATAACGATCGTAGGGTGGCGAGCATCAACCCCCTCGACTGCGATCCGATCCCCATCACCCTCAACTACATTAACGGTATGTACTGGGTCGGCATGAAGACGTCTTTGATGGTGCTCGTCGACGGTCTTGGCAGCTGGATGCTCGTGGAGGTCTACACCCAGCGATTGACCCCCCCTTTCTTTGATTAACACTGCACTGCTTTGGCACCGTGGCCCACAATACTCAGAATCTTACAGTAGCCAACATGATACCAAGTTTGATTTGCTCAAGGTTGTAATCTGCCAAGTGCCCACAAGTTCTGCGAATTATAAAGACTTCAGGCTAATTGCGTTCTTCAACCACGGTCTCGCCTATCTGACAGGTCACTACGGTAAGTGGATAAATCTGCACGTCCATCGCATGATCATACATCCTCCATGGTTCTCTGATGCCATTGAACACAAGGGCTTCATTTACGCTGTGGACTCCTTCTATGGCTGGACGTATTGCTGGCCTACTCTAGTCATCGCTACAAACAGCTATTACAGCAGTATGTTACTTTCCTATGATATCATGATGGCTTGCTTATATTACTGTCAACATTTACTGAAAAAATATTCATGCTCATAACATGCTGTTCTTAAGATTGACTACAGTACGAGCCCTTTTTTATTTGACCCCAACTTGATATGATGTTGTAGGCCGCCTGGTGTCCCTACCCTTCCTAATCCCAGAACCTTTCAAAGAAAAGCGGCATGGCAGTTGCAGGTGGTTCTTGGCTCGATCAGACAATGGCGAACGATTGATGATCGTTCGCACGTACCCGATGTGTTGTTTCGCGGAATACAATCATAGTCACTGCAAGGTCTTTGAGTAGGATCCCAGCTTCTGTGGGTCTTCAGGAATTTTTGACTGGAGGCTGGTAAGTAGCCTTGGTACACGCTCTCTGTTTCTTGGACTGAATTATTCGATTAACCAGGAGATAACTGACGGCAAGGATCATGATGGCAGCACAGTTTCGTTCATCAGGCAAAACTGTGTGTGCACAGCGTACCATGCGTCTCTCCATGCACCATACCCTGATATGTGCTACCACGGTCTGTAGCCCAAAGTAGGAGAGAGGGTCGCAAGTATCAGACTTCGACCTGCTGGCTGGAGTTTCCCCCGTTAGGCACCCATCTGGTTCGAGCCGTCAGCCAATCTCCACAGCTTAATAAATAGTAACGTCTAACTGAGCCAGTTAGTTAGATGCGTACACTTGGTGTAGTAGGATCTTTATTTAGTTTGAAGCATACACTTGTTCTTTTTTGGTAGCCCTTTTGTAATGATGGCTGATGTTTGGTTTGGAAGAGAGAGCTACGTCTTTACTCTTCTGGCCTGCTTACTGCTTCTGTTGCACCCCCAGCCCTGGTTGCTGCTGCTGATGTTTTCAATGTACAATCAGTAGTATATTTCATCTGTTGGTTGAATAAATGTGTTGTTAGAATGACAAACACAATGTTTTGGAAGTCGTTGCATGGTCCGATCCTTTAGTGCCCCGTATGTAGCGCATACAATTATTGGTACGGAACACATTTTCCACTTGTCGATAACACGCAGCCCAGTGATGAAGGCCTAATAGAGGAGCCCATAATTAACTGGAAGGGAAGCTCTCACATGAATCCGGCCCAGGTACATGATCATGGTCCCCTAAACATAGATAAGTAAATAAATAAATAAAGCTAAATGCTCACGCACCAGTTCTTTAAATTTACGATTTAAAAAGTCAAATTTTAACAGGAGGATATTATTTCTTATGAGAGTGTCATTACATTCAGTCGATATTATTCTTAGGCAAAGATAGCGACCAGTCTTTTTTCTCCCACCATTTTCTTCCTGCAACCAGCAGACCCATGCAAATCGTAGTCAACGTCGTAAATAGTTCCGGTCCATTATTATTTTTCGATAAGAATGCCCAACCCAGCTCAACACATTGGCGACACCACTTTATCCCAGGCTTCTGAATGTGCTCGGCTTCACACCTCAAGAAGAAAAATGTATCAAAAAAAAACTCAAGAAGAAAAAGGTGCTCCGCAGCATTTTACAATAAGTTTTAGACATATAAAATTAATTCTTATAATCCAGCATGATGAGTTTTTGGGTCTGACCGGTCCAGCCGCCAAAACCAAACCTCTGTCGGTGGGAGCGCCTGTTCCCGCCTTCTACGGCTGGTTGCGCTGCCATGCACGCATCGCCACCCTGTCGTACCCTGAAATGCTGGCCAGGCCATCCCTTTACTCCCCCAACATCCTATTCTTTTCCAGCGACGGCAGCCTACCCCGCACCAGAACCAGTGAACCCTCGTACTTCCCTCCGCCTACGGCCATACTGCCGCATGTTCCCCGGCTCCTGTTTATTCCTGTCCGAGGCCTCACCGTCATTCTCCGCCTTGGTGCCCTCGCAGCGGCGCTGCCGTCCGGCCCTGTCAACATAGTGAATTCGGAGAGGACTGTGGTTGTGAGTTTGACAGTACGGACCCACCAGGTCCACTCCCGAACACAAGCAAGCACCTCTTTACTACTCAGATGCATCCCTCATTTTTTTACTCTAATCCACCCTGCTGATATCTGAGACTCACATCATTGTCAACGTATAGTCAATTAACAACAGAATTGCACAATGCTTTTTTTAGGATTTGTTCAGAGGAGCAGGCTATAAACTGGGTTGTGCGGTCTCTATGGCCCGTCTAACAACATGACTAGCCCAGCAGTTTTTTCTTTGGGAAAATAGGTAGCCCACTATTTCTTTTTGAAGAATACCCAAGCTAGGCCTATTTGTTTTCTTTGACTTACTGGGCTGCAAATCTTTCAAGACGAGGAGGGATGCATTTCGGCCTGGCCAGAGAGTATGGGCAGTAAATCTTAAAAGTAATAGGAAAGGGGTTGCAAATTCCAAAAAAATATAGCAAATGGGCAGTTAGTTTTGTTTTTTGTTTTTGTTCTTCACTGATATTTTATATTGTATTGGATTTTAACATAACATAGTACTACTTTATTTTTAAATTTGTTTTAGTATGGCTACTAATTTTTGGATTAAAAATATTTTGTTCCCCAGCAAAAATATGCGAATTTTTAAAATTTCGCATATTTTTTACTTCAATTTTTTAACCCTGGTACTGACCAGAAAATGGGCAACAATTCTAAAAATGGAAAATGGGCTGCAATAAATTCCATATGAATTAGCAAATGGGCTGTAAATTATAAAAATAATAGCAAATGGGTTGTTCACGCCATAGATTTTGAGGCTGACTTGTTTACGCAAGGCTTTGTCAACTTATAGTCAACACACGATTTTAGCAGCAGTGATTGTTGGATGTCCATCCAACGGCCGACGTGCTTCTTCAATCTCTGATCTTCCTGCTCCAGCCGCCTAAACTAGCGCCGGCGGGACTGCCTGCTACCTCCTCTTGTGGCCGGCTATGATGCCGCGTAGGCTTCACCGGCCCACCCTACTCCCTCCGCTGGCCTAGCCATCCCTCTACCCACCCGCACCTCCTGTTATTCTCCGGTGACAGCAGCCTCACGCCGCAGCCAAACCAGTCAACCGTCATACTCTCCTCAGCGCGGGCATCCACTGCTGTGTCTTCGCCGGCTCTGGGTCGTTCCATTCCTAGGCCTCACCGTCGTCCACCGCGTTGGTGCTCTAGGTGCGGCGTGCTCAACGTGGTCAACATTCAACAAACGACAGCCATCGGAATAGGGATGTACGTCGAGAGGCTGACAGTATGGACCCCCATGGTCCATGGCCGCACGCAAGCAACTGCCTCCTTATTAAGCGAAAAAAAATGATTCCTCCCACTGACATCTTGGGCGCACCGGTTCATAGGCTGACCTGTGGGCCTACTAAATTGACGCGTACACAGGGCTTTGTCAACTTAGTCAACAAATGATTCTAGCAGCAGTGACCATTGGATTTTAATCGAACGGTCCTGCTGCTTCTTCAATCTCCGATCTTCTTGCACCAGCCGCCCAAACCAGCGCCGGCAGGACCGCCTGCTCCTGCCTCCAGTGGCCGGCTGTGATGTCACGCAGGCCTCATCGCCCCACCCTACTCCCACCGCTGGCTCGGCCATCCCTCTACCCACACTCCCTGTTATTCTGTGGCGACGGCAGCCTCACACCGCAGCCGAACCAGTCAACCCTCGTACTACCCTCCGCGTGTTCCCCGGCTCTGGGTCGTTCCCTTCCTAGGTCGCGCCGTCGTCCACCACCTTGGTGCTCTCGGACGGTATGGCATCGTCAACGCGGTCAATGAACGACAGCCATCAGAAGAGGACTGTATGTGAAGAGGCTGACAGCTGGGTCCATTGCCGCACGCAAGGAAGTGCCTCCTTATTACGCGCAAAATAATGATTCCTCCACCTGACAGCTCGGACCCACCAGAAGGGCCTCTGTATTTCGTGAAAAAAACATTCCCCCTAACAGCTGGAACCCACCGGCTTTACCTTCGCACGCAAGGAAGTGCCTTCTTACCCCCTGACAGCTAGGACCCACCAGGTTGAAGTGAAGGTAGCGTTATCTGTCTGGCCGTGAACGTGTACGTACATAGCGGTCGATCGGTCTCTCTGCAGCGACGTACCGTGGCCGAGTAAGGAGCAGCATGTGTTGAAGTAGAGGCGCCGATGTAGCATGTCACGCAGTCCCGCCTATATCGTGTACACGTACTTACAGCCACGCTGCAAGATAGTAAATACGGCTACGTACGTACATACGGGCGGGGTCTCTAATGCATACAGCAACGGCGTCCTGTTCATCGGCAGCCAACCGGCTGGGTCAAAACGGAGTAAACAGCGTCGCGTGTTCATCGGGAAACAACCGGCTTGGACAAAACAGTCGAAACGAGCTCTGGCGTACCGCATAACGGAGGAAATGGCCTTCTGTTCGACCGTGTAAGGTCGAAATAGGGTCCTATTCATCGGGAAGGGTCTGGCGTACCGCAGAACGGACGAACGAACTTGTGTTCGAGTGCCTACGGTCGAAACGGGGTCCTGTTGATCGGGAGGGGTGTGGCGTACCGCAAAACGGAGGAAACGGACTTGTGTTGGAGCGCCTACGGTTGAAACGGGGTCCTATTCATCGGGAGGAGTGTGGCGTACCGTAAAACGGGACTCCATGGGCTACTATTCATCCACCGTCTACTGCCTCGCTCCAGCCTCCACGGGGCTACTGTTCATCCACCGTTGACTTCCTCCAGCCTCCACCTGCTACTGTTCATCCATCGTCGACTTCCTCCAGCCTCCACCAACTACTGTTCATCTAGCCTCCACCGGCTACTGTTCAACCAGCCCTCCACGGGGTCCTGTTCATCCACCCTCCACCGGCTACTGTTCACGGAGCCTCCACGGGGTCCTGTTCATCCACCCTCCACCGGCCTCCTCGATCGGGGTCCTGTTCATCCACCCTCCACCGGCTACTGTTCACGGAGCCTCCATGCTCTTCTTTTTCTCTAATGGGTGGCGGGGTGCCCGGAACCGGGTCACGACCCCTCTAAAAACTAGCACTTAATGAGGATGGGGAAGCACTTAAGGGAGGCAGAAACCCATTATTTTATCAAAAAAAATTGCTTGGTTATTTTGCGCTAATAAATAATCTGATGAAAAACTCTCGAAAAGTTGTTTTTTGACTATGTGTCATAGGAGAAAAATTGAAGAAGAAGAAGGTAAAGGAAAAAGCTAAAGAGAGAAGAAATGGTGAGAAAGACGGTGTATTATGTGGTTGCCGCGCGCTCATTTGATCGCATGAAAACCATAAAAAGAAGTCAAAGGAGGTCAGGAGTTCGATGGTGTATCATAGACCTCGCGTCGTTTGCGCTTCGTATAAGCCACATCATAAATCACCAAAGGGATCCAGCACAGAATACTGTGTCTAACGATGGCGAGTGCCTGCATGAGCAGTCATTGATGTGCCTTGGGCAGAATCACAAATGATATAGGACAAAAGATGGTCTTCCATGCCCATATGGGCGCCCGTATGATGTTCTGCTCCAAACGTATTTGGCACACAATGTAAATGACGGCATTCCAGGTATGCAAATCCTAATCGACGGATTAAACATGAGACGGTGTTCCATACGGGCGCTCGCACCCGTATGAGCTGTCGTTTGCTCCAAATTTTCATATAAGCATGCCGCCGGCACTGGGGGGTCTCCTTCTTCCTCCCCTAGCCCCAAAACTCCCACCTCTCTCTCCCTCTCTCAAACCCTAAACAAATAATTCAAATCCTCCATTCTTTTGTGGATTTCAGTTTTTTTTATCCATGCATCTTCATCCTCGGTGAGTTTCTCCTCCTATCCATGGTTCATTTGCAAGTTTTGATGGTGATTTCATCCTTGTTCATATCCTAGATGAGATACAAATACTTTTCATTTTTGTTCGATTTGCACGTTAGGATTTGAAGTAATAGGTCAGGATTGATCTTAGGTAGTATTATAACTCGATCCCCATGTTAAACTTACATTTTCCTGTTGTTTTTTTTTTGTGTTAGGAAATGATGAGATCGGCGTCGCCGTGGGGAAGAAGGCCTTGGGCTCGCGCTCGAAGCCTGCCTGGAATGAGGGGGACGACCTTTGTGCTGCTGTCAATAGGGACTATGCATGAGTGAATAGCCGGGGGATACGCCCACAAAGTGTAAGTGTGACGCGTTTTGGGAGTCCCAAGGGCTCCACAATGACTTCGCATGGCTAGCGAACAACGTCAGGATGGGAGTTTTCAGTAACTTCCATTACCTGACGTACGGCGGCATCACCCTTGAGTTCCTCTCGACCTTCAAGCTAACTCTCAATGATTCGAGGTGCCAGCGACTGCTCCTTCACACTCGAGGGAGTTCCGCGTACGATGATACTTGAGCGAGTGTGCAACGCCTTTGGTTTCGAGAACCAGGGTTCTCGACACCAGGTCGTGCCCATTGCTGATGCATTGGGTACATGGGACCTCATCTCCGCCAAGATGTGCATGACCTCTCCTGCAAGAAGGTATCAAGATACAAAACCCTGCCATTCATTACTTCATGATTTCCTTGCCAACACTATTTTCGTTATGGACAACATCGGGGACATGTCGAGCTACGACATGTGTGTGCTCCACACATCCTCCACCCCAATTACACTCCCAAGCCAAACTTGGGAGCTTTTTTGATGATTCACCTCGGTAGGCAGCACAAGCACCGAGGGGGACTATTGTGTGGGAGGCATAGTGACTCGGCTTGCCGAGCACTTGGGCTTCGATGTGGATGAGATGTCGCATGTTCCAGGTCCTATGATGCTCAACCGTAGGATTATGACTACACACATTTTATTAGACCCGTGCAAGGGGAGCATTGCTACAAATGCCCCCTACCTATACGAAAACCACTGATGTCGCTTGCCCTTGCCGCAAGCTTTTACTGTTTCTACCCGTGATATGTGGGTGCTCTCCATTGATGAAATTAATAACACACGCATGCAGCTGGTTTGGGAATGATGTCATCCTGAGCCCGCTCCAGAGTGGGATGCCGTAGCAGCAGGGCATGCTCATAGTTGGGGAAATTTGCCCCAATATGCACCCCAACACATTCCCTAGTTTGCACCCAGGTTAACTTTGGGTAAGGCAATGATTATGTGCCTAGGGTAGAGTTTCAGAAGTTGTAGCAGCAAGTCAGAGGGATCTGTACGGATCTCTGTGAGGCCAACAACAACATTAACCTGCTGAGTGGGAACATACAATCCCTCTTTCAATCGGGCAGCCACAAACTGGCATGGAGGAGTCCTCTATGGGACCGCTCATATGTAGTGGCCACACGTTGACCAGAGGGGCGACGATGACGAGGACATGGATTAGAGAGTAGGCCAAGACCTAAGCTTAGGGGAGCTCATCCCCTCTTTATCCATGCATGCATATATTATTTTTCTTCTTTGTCTTTTTAGCATGTTTATTTTCAGTTTGCATAATAAATTTTAAGAGCAAGCTTTGCTCTTGCTTTGTTGGAATTCTCTTTGTTTGTTGTTTTGTTTCTTCAAGCCCACAGGTTTGCTCACCACTACAAGTTGGAAATGAAGCAAATGAAGCGGGATTTGAATGAGGGAAGAAGTGAGCCAGCACGAGAAGGTATATCATATACTAATCCCTTGTCTTGCAATATAGTTTGAAAGAATTGTTTCCTATACTTAAATGAGTTCCCCATGTATTCTCCGTGCCTAATCTCTCCATTGTAGGAAACATTGCCTTTATTTTTATTCATGTTATTTGCTTATAAGAGTTCTTACCTTCGTTACTTTAAACCTTTTATCCTCGTTACTCTGGTTTATCCATTTGCTAGGACAATAACAGTATTTGCAGAAGCTCAAGCAATTACTTCACACAAGAACCGTGACACCTTGTTGTGTGACACAAGCGCTACAATAAATACTCTCCTCCGCCCTTCGTTGAGATGATACTCATTTGGATACTTCTGCGAAACTGCTACACTACCCTATTTGGCTTGCAGGCATCAGTATCGTGCTCGGTTCACCTGGAGTTTGATCCTGAGATGATGGATGTGATTGGAATCCCGTAGGGTTCAACGATCACTACAAAAAAAAAAGACACATCCGTGACATTTTGGGCCGAACGAATTTTTTTTCTGTCATGCTTATGACACTTCTATGACGATAATTGTGACAAAACCCGGTATCATCATATATGTGGTGGCTCCTACTTCTATGACAAAAAATCATGACAGAAAATGGGTTTTTCGTCCTGGGCGGGCTGGGGACGCACCTACATGGCATTCTTTGGGCCATCCATGACGGGAAAAATCATGGTAGAAGCGAGGGCGAGGAAATTTTCGGGGAGTTTCCCGGTTACTATGGGTGGTCGGGGCGAGCGATCACAGAGGGATTGCGCATTTCTCTCGTACACGTACGCGCGTGTGTGCAGGCATTGGGCTCTAACTGAACCCGACGAGGCTTCGCTTACTGAACCCGAGCGATTGCACTAGCTACGTTACTGAACCCGAGCGATCGATCCCTGGCTGTTAACTGAACCTGAGCGATTCCTTCACTACTGCTGCTAACTGAAGCCGATCGAACATGCTGCCTCTTGATGAACAGTGACCGTTGTTGGGGGTTGGATGAACAGTTCCCGGTGGGGGTTGGAGGAACAGGAACCCATGGTAGTAGAGGCCGTTGCCGCTGGATGAAAGGACCCCGATCGAGGAGGACGGTGGAGGGTGGATGAACAGGACCCCGTGGAGGCTCCGTGAACAGTAGCCGGTGGAGGGTGGATGAACAGGACCGATCGAGGAGGCCGGTGGAGGGGATGAACAGGACCCGTGGAGTCCGTGAACAGATAGCCGGTGTGAGGGTGGATGAACAGGACCCCGTGGAGGGCGGTTGAACAGTAGCCGGTGGAGGCTAGCTGAACAGTAGTTGGGGAGGCTGGAGGGAACGACGATGGATGAACAGTAGCAGGTGGAGGCTGGAGGAAGTCAACGGTGGATGAACAGTAGCCCCGTGGAGGCTGGCGCGAGGCAGTAGACGGTGGATGAATAGGAGCCCATGGAGTCCAGTTTTACGGTACGCCACACTCCTCCCGATGAATGGACCCGTTTCAAACGTAGGCGCTCAACACAAGTCCGTTTCCTCCGTTTTGCGGTACGCCACACCCCTCCCGATCAACAGGACCCCGTTTCGACCGTAGGCACTCGAACACAAGTTCGTTCGTCCGTTCTGCGGTACGCCAGACCCTTCCCGATGAATAGGACCCTATTTCGACCTTACACGGTCGAACAGAAGGCCATTTCCTCCGTTATGCGGTACGCCAGAGCTCGTTTCGACTGTTTTGTCCAAGCCGGTGTTTCCCGATGAACACGCGACGCTGTTTACTCCGTTTGACCCAGCCGGTTGGCTGCCGATGAACAGGACGCCGTTGCTGTAGCATTAGAGACCCCGCCCGTATGTACGTACGTAGCCGTATTTACTATCTTGCAGCGTGGCTGTAAGTACGTGTACACGATATAGGCGGGACTGCGTGACATGCTACATCGGCGCCTCTACTTCAACACATGCTGTCCTTATCGGCCACGGTACGTCGCTGCGAGAGGACCGATCGACCGCTAGTACGTACACGTTCACGGCCAGACAGATAACGTACCTTCACTTCAACCTGGTGGGTCCTAGCTGTCAGGGGGTAAGAAGGCATCCTTGCGTGCGAAGGTAAAGCCGGTGGGTTCCAGCTGTTAGGGGGAATGTTTTTTTCACGAAATACAGAGGCCCTTCTGGTGGGTCCGAGCTGTCAGGTGGAGGAATCATTATTTTGCGCGTAATAAGGAGGCACTTCCTTGCGTGCGGCAATGGACCCAGCTGTCAGCCTCTTCACATACAGTCCTCTTCTGATGGCTGTCGTTCATTGACCGCGTTGACGATGCCATACGTCCGAGAGCACCAAGGTGGTGGACGACGGCGCGACCTAGGAAGGGAACGACCCAGAGCGGGGAATGTTCATCCATCGTCGACTTCCTCCAGCCTCCACCAACTACTGTTCATCTAGCCTCCACCGGCTACTGTTCAACCAGCCCTCCACGGGGTCCTGTTCATCCACCCTCCACCGGCTACTGTTCACGGAGCCTCCACGGGGTCCTGTTCATCCACCCTCCACCGGCCTCCTCGATCGGGGTCCTGTTCATCCAGCGGCAACGGCCTCTACTACCATGGGTTCCTGTTCCTCCAACCCCCACCGGGAACTGTTCATCCAACCCCCAACAACGGTCACTGTTCATCAAGAGGCAGCATGTTCGATCGGCTTCAGTTAGCAGCAGTAGTGAAGGAATCGCTCAGGTTCAGTTAACAGCCAGGGATCGATCGCTCGGGTTCAGTAACGTAGCTAGTGCAATCGCTCGGGTTCAGTAAGCGAACGCCTCGCTCGGGTTCAGTTAGAGCCCAATGCCTCGCACACACGCGCGTACGTGTACGAGAGAAATGCGCAATCCCTCTGTGCATCGCTCGGCCCCGACCACCCATAGTAACCGGGAACTCCCCGAAAATTTCCTCGCCCTCGCTTCTACCATGATTTTTCCCGTCATGGATGGCCCAAAGAATGCCATGTAGGTGCGTCCCCAGCCCGCCCAGGACGAAAAACCCATTTTCTGTCATGATTTTTTGTCATAGAAGTAGGAGCCCACCACATATATGATGATACCGGGTTTTGTCACAATTATCGTCATAGAAGTGTCATAAGCATGACAGAAAAAAAATTCGTTCGGCCCAAAATGTCACGGATGTGTCTTTTTTTTTGTAGTGATCGTTGAACCCTACGGGATTCCAATCACATCCCATCATCTCATGGATCAAACTCCAGGTGAACCGAGCCACGATACTGATGCCTGCAAGCCAAATAGGGTAGTGTAGCAGTTTCGCAGAAGTATCCAAATGAGTAATCATCTCAACGAAGGGCGGAGGAGAGTATTTATTGTAGCGCTTGTGTCACACACAAGGTGTCACGGTTCTTGTGTGAAGTAATTGCTTGAGCTTCTGCAAATACTGTTATTGTCCTAGCAAATGGATAAACCAGAGTAACGAGGATAAAAGGTTTAAAGTAACGAAGGTAAGAACTCTTATAAGCAAATAACATGAATAAAAATAAAGGCAATGTTTCCTACAATGGAGAGATTAGGCACGGAGAATACATGGGGAACTCATTTAAGTATAGGAAACAATTCTTTCTCAAACTATATTGCAAGACAAGGGATTATGTATATGATATACCTTCTCGTGCTGGCTCACTTCTTCCCTCATTCAAATCTCCGCTTCATTTGCTTCATTTCCAACTTGCTAGTGGTGAGCAAACCTGTGGGCTTGAAGAAACAAAACAACAAACAAAGAGAATTCCAACAAAGCAAGAGCAAAGCTTGCTCTTAAAATTTATTATGCAAACTGAAAATAAACATGCTAAAAAGACAAAGAAGAAAAATAATATATGCATGCATGGATAACGAGGGGATGAGCTCCCCTAAGCTTAGGCTCTTGGCCTACTCTCTAATCCATGTCCTCGTCATCGTCGCCCCTCTGGTCAACGTGTGGCCACTACATATGAGACGGTCCACTAGAGGACTGACCTCCCATGCCAGTTTGTGGCTGCCCGATTGAAAAGAGGGATTGTATGTTCCCACTCAGCAGGTTAATGTTGTTGTTGGCCTCACAGAGATCCGTACAGATCCCTCTGACTTGCTGCTACAACTTCTGAAACTCTACCCTAGGCACATAATCATTGCCTTACCCAAAGTTAACCTAGGGTGCAAACTAGGGAATGTGTTGGGGTGCATATTGGGGCACATTTCCCCCAACTATGAGCATGCCCTGCTGCTACGGCATCCCACTCTGGAGCGGGCTCAGGATGAACATCATTCCCAAACCCAGCTGCATGCGTGTGCTTATTAATTTCATCAATGGAGAGCACCCACATATCACGGGTAGAAACAGTAAAAGCTTGCGGCAAGGGCAAGCGCACATCAGTGGTTTTCGTATTAGGTAGGGGGCATTTGTAGCAATGCTCCCCTTGCACGGGTCTAATAAAATGTGTGTTAGTCATAATCCTACGGTTGAGCATCATAGGACCTGGAACATGCGACATCTCATCCACATCGAAGCCAAAGTGCTCGGCAAGCCGAGTCACTATGCCTCCCACAACAATAGTCCCCCTCGGCTGCTTGTGCTGCCTACCGAGGTGAATCATCAAAAAAGCTCCCAAGTTTGGCTTGGGAGTGTAATTGGGGTGGAGTGATGTGTGGAGCACACACATGTCGTAGCTCGACATGTCCCCGATGTTGTCCATAACGAAAATAGTGTTGGCAAGGAAAATCATGAAGTAATGAATGGCAGGGTTTTGTATGCTTGATACCTTCTTGCAGGAGAGGTCATGCACATCCTTGGCGGAGATGAGGTCCCATGTACCCAATGCATCAGCAATGGGCACGACCTGGTGTCGAGAACCCCTTGGTTCTCGAACCCAAAGGCGTTGCACCACTGCTCAAGTATCATCGTACGCGGAACTCCCTCGAGTGTGAAGGAGCAGCTCGCTGGCACCCTCGAATCATTGAGAGTTAGCTTGAAGGTCGAGAGGAACTCAAGGGTGATGCCGCCGTACGTCAGGTAATGGAAGTTACTGAAAACTCCCATCCTGACGTTGTTCGCTAGCCATGCGAAGTCATTGTGGAGCCCTTGGGACTCCCAAAACGCGTCACACTTACACTTTGTGGGCGTCATCCCCCGGCTATTCACTCATGCATAGTCCCTATTGACAGCAGCACAAAGGTCGTCCCCCTCATTCCAGGCAGGCTTCGAGCGCGAGCCCAAGGCCTTCTTCCCCACGGCGATCGCCGATCTCATCATTTCCTACACACACAAAAAATAACAACAGGAAAATGTAAGTTTAACATGGGGATCGAGTTATAATACTACCTAAGATCAATCCTGACCTATTACTTCAAATCCTAACGTGCAAATCGAACAAAAATGAAAAGTATTTGTATCTCATCTAGGATATGAACAAGGATGAAATCACCATCAAAACTTGCAAATGAACCATGGATAGGAGGAGAAACTCACCGAGGATGAAGATGCATGGATAAAACAACTGAAATCCACAAAGAAATGGAGGATTTGGAATATATTTGTTAGGGTTTGAGAGAGGGAGAGAGAGGTGGGAGTTTTGGGCGCTAGGGGAGGAAGAAGGAGACCCCCCAGTGCCGGCGGCATGCTTATATGAAAATTTGGAGCAAACGACAGCTCATACGGGTGCGAGCGCCCGTATGGAACACCGTCTCATGTTTAATCCTGTCGATCTAGGATTTGCATACCTGGAATGCCGTCATTTACATTGTGTGCCAAATACGTTTGGAGCAGAACATCATACGGGCGCCCATATGGGCATGGAAGACCATCTTTTGTCCTATATCATTTGTGCATTCTGCCCAAGGCATCAAATGACTGCTCATGCAGGCACTCGCCATCGTTCGGAACACCGTATTCTGTGCTGGATCCCTTTGGTGATTTATGATGTGGCTCTCATACGACCGCGCAAACGACGCGAGCGGTCTATGATACACCATCGAACTCCCTGACCTCCTTTGACTTTTCCTATGGTTTTCCATGCGACCGATCAAATGAGCGCGGCAACCACATAATACACCGTCTTTCTCACCATCTTCTTCTCTCTTTAGCTTCTTCCTTCTACCTTCTTTCTTCAATTTTTCTCCTATGACACATAGTCAAAAACAAACTTTTCGAGAGTTTTTCATCAGATTATTTATTAGCGCAAAATAACCAAGCAATTTTTTTTGATAAACTAATGGGTTGCCTCCCATTAAGTGCTAGTTTTTAGGTTGCTAAGCTCAACCTCATACCTCGGTGTCATTTTAAGTCTCCGGTGGCCTGAGATTATATATACTTACCGCACATACTCGCTTAGGTGGGGGAATGTACTTATCCTTCGCTCCCGGCTTCTTCAGGAAGTACTTCACTATTTCATCATCACAAATCCTAAAGATTACTTTCCCTTCATCACAATCCAATGCTACACCTGCGGTATTTAAAAATGGCCTACCGAGAATAATGAATAATTTTTCATCCTCGGGCATGTCAAGAATAACAAAGTCAGTAGGTATAACATGTCCATCTAATCTTAATGGAACATTCTCAGCCACTCCCACTGTCTTCTTTGTGGACTTACCTGCCATCTTCAAGGTTATACCCGTGAGCACACATTCAGCTAAGTTCAATTTGTGATAAAGAGTTATCATACTCACCCCTGCTACTACATCACAAAGAGCATTATTTATATCTAGATTAACAATTGAACAAGATACAGTACGTATACCTAGGTCTCCCCTCTTCTTCGGTATATTATCCTCGAAGGGATACTCCGTTATCGTAGCTACATGTTCCTTCAAATTCATACTTCTTTATTGGTGACGATATCAAGCATGAACTTGGCAAAAGTAGGAATCTTTAATATATTAGTTACATGCATCGAAACTTTAAGATCAGCTATAGCTTGTAATTAGGAGGAATAAAGTGCATCATTCAAAGGTGGACTTACAGCCTTAGGGTGAGGAAGTGTTTTCTTTGTTTTACCTTTGTCCTTCTCCTTTTCCTTACTTTTTTCTTTATTCCTTGAAGCCTGGCTACCTTCCCCTCTAGTGGGATAAAGTTGTCGAGTGTTCTTCTCCACTCTTGGCTCTTCAGCTCTTTTAGATTCTAGGGCTACTTCTTCTTCTTTATTGTCACCATCTATCGTCTCAGCACCAGGATCAACTTGTTTGTCTGCTTCTGCTTCATTACCTTGACCATCCTAATGGACTTGTTCTCCCGGCTCTTCTTCACCAAAGAGGAGTTCTCCGTTCTCTTGAGTTTGTCTCTGGCTCTCTCTCTTCCTTTGTTCTTGTTCCTTCTCATACCACTCCGAGCCTTTAGGGTCCTGCGTATTTTAACCACTACGAGTCGAAATTTCATTAGTAGAAACAAGGTTATGTTTATCTAATTGAGCAAGAATCAAAGTTTGAGTTTCAGAAATATGAGAGCATTGGGTTTCTACCATGCAAGAGTGTTTACCGAGATTATTTACCGCTTGACTTAACCCTTCTACCTCATTGGAGAGGTAGGTTATAACCTTTTCATTATGATAAATGCATCTTCGTAAGTCTGTGTTGAAATTGTCTTGATGGAATTTGAACTTGTTCATCATTTCTTGAATTTTGTCCTCCTGCTGATAGATACTAAATATATCCACTTTCTCATTAACAACTTGTTCAAAAGGTATACCTTTTTCTTTAGTACTTTTTAAAATTCCTCCATATCTTCAATACGGTATATTTTGCGAGTGGGTTTGACTGGCTCCTCAATATTCCAATGTTCTTGTGCAGTCATAATATTTTCTATAAGTTCTTTTCCTTCTTCAAGAGCTAAAGACATGAATCATCCTCCTGCACTTAAATCAAGAATGGCTTTTGATTCCTCATTTATTCCATGATAAAACATATGAATTATAACATATTCGACATAACCATGGTTAGGGCATAAATTCAAAAATTTAGAATATCTACCCCATGCTTCATGTAAAATTTCACCGTCTTCTTGTACAATATGAATTCCCGTGACACATCTTTAAATTTGAAAGTCCCACATAAATATCAAAGAACATAAGATGTGCTTGAGGATATTCTTGTTCGGTTCCTGCAAAGGCATGCTTTTTAACATCTGTAATAAGATCACAGTCAATTGAATACTCTTTGGAATAATTAGTGGGATATACTATAGGAGATCTTGAATTTAATACTGGAGCACAATGGTCTCTTATAGTCTTCTTTGGCTTTGGAGTATTCGACATTTCTGCAAACAAATTGTTAAGCTCAAACGTTTCACTATTTTTGTAAAAAAACTTATTAATGAAGCTTGCTGCTCCTGAGGAAAATGAGTAATATAATCTGGTAAATACGTTCTTCCAGAACGGGTAGATCCCCTGTGACTTACAAGAAGCGTCTACAATAACAACACTTGCAAAACAGTTAGAAAACAAATACTCTGCGCTTAGCTTCCCGGCAATGGCGCCAGAAAATGCTTTGATGCCTACACGCCAAACAGGGTAGTGTAGCACTTTCACAGAAGTATCTCAATGAGTAATCATCCCAACGAAGAGCGGAGGAGAGTATTTATAGCGCTTATGACACACACATAAGGTGTCACAATTCTTGTATGAAGTAACTGCTTGAGCTTCTGCAAATATTGTTACTGTCCTAGCAAACGGATAAACCAGAGTAACGAGGATAAAAGGTTTAAAGTAACGAAGGTAAGAACTCTTATAAGTAAATAACATGAATAAAAAATAAAGGTTGTGTTTCCTACAATGGAGAGATTAGGCGCGGAGAGAATTCAGTTCATGGTAAGAATATATCAGGCGTGCAAGTGCGACGGTAATACCAGTTAACTTGTATTGTACTCATAGTATTTGATATGTGTGTTCTGTAGGGGATCACCCTAAGGTTATGAAACGCCTTCACATGGGATTATATTTCATTCTATGGTCCTGCTTCACCATTGCCACAGAGTGGTCATTTCCACAATTAAGGTCCTTAGACCGGAACCAAGCATTAGGTTTAATGGATCACCGTTATCTCATATTGTCTTTGGCCCTCATAGATATCTCCACATGTCACATCAGAGGTCACAAATTTCCTAAATAATATGTGTTACATGTGTAGGTCTTTAGATCATGTTGCCTGGGCCCTTAAATTGGACAACACACATAGAGTTCACCATAGTATAACAACATACTAGACAGACTATATGACTACAAATGCAAATGACGACATATAGAATAGGCACAGATGAATCTTACCACTCACCTACATCTCCCATGCCTATGGGGAATTACTCACACATCATAAGAGGTGAATCAATCACAATAGAGATAAAACCCATGAAAACTATATCAATAATACCGAGAAGATCCACAATAAAATGAAATGGATGATTCAAATAGTCTCGATCTCCAGATGAGATTGAATAGAGTTACAACTGTTCTCACAAATTGGAATTCCTCTTACAATAGTGAAGGGGGTGATGATGATGATAGAGATGAAAGGACCAAAACTAAGAAAATCTCCGAAGGTTCTTCGGATCTCCTCTTCTCCTGTTCTCGACGTGGCGGCGGCTAGAGTTCTCTCCTCCCCTGGCCCCTTCATGATAGTGTCTTGTATAGATGTGATGGAGTTGTTGGCAGTCCAAACGACCTCTCATACAAGTGCTTGTGGTCGTATGGAATGCCATCTTTTGATCTGCTGCGCCTGATGACTTGAATCTCTTCATGGAAGTTGCTCCATTTGGCTTGATTTGTAGCAATCCTCCTTGGTTTCCTTCCATATATGATATTTCCTGCCAAACATTTAAAAAAATGGGTTTTCTTCTCTTTTGAGGGATTTGCGTTAGAAATATTTGAAGAGTATCTAAAATCCGGTGAAAACCACGCAAGAATCACTAGGAAAACATCACAAATTCTCGAGCCATCACATACATCGAAAGATTATGTGGTTACTTTCTTCCTCCATCTTACACCAAGCACACTTGTCGTCGCCTGGGCCTTGTATTTTTCGAACTTGGTCGCTAGTTGGTATTCTATTCAAGGCCAATTGACACAGAAATATTTTTACTTTTGTCGGGATCTTGGCCTTCGAAATACCCAATAAGTCCATTGTTGGTGCATTCTTGAAGATCTCCTTATATAGGATCCCATGGAGAATTGCCCCGTGATACGTCTCCAACGTATCTATAATTTTTTATTATTCCATGCTGTTATATTATCATTCTTGGATGTTTTACAATCATTTTATAGCAACTTTATATCATTTGTTGGGACAACCTATTGACATAGTGCCCAGTGCCAGTTGCTGTTTTTTGCTTGTTTTTTACTTCGCAGAATATCAGTACCAAACGGAGTCCAAAGGCAGCGAAACTTTTTGGAGAATTTTTCAGGACCAGAAGACACCTGTTGGGCCAAAGAAGTACCAGAGGGGGGCTCCAAGGGGAGCACAACTCACCTGGGCGCGCCTGGGGCCCAGGCGCGCCCTGGTGGGTTATGCCCACCTCGGTCGCCTCCCGCACCGCCTCTTTGCTCTATAAATACCCTAGGGAGTCGACGAAACACAATTCCAGCCACCGCAAATTCCAAAACCACCAGATCCAATCTAGACACCATCACGAAGCGGTTCATCATCCTCATTGGTGCCTCTCCGATGATGCGTGAGTAGTTCATTGTAGACCTACGGGTCCATAGTTAGTAGCTAGATGGCTTCCTCTCTCTCTTTTGATTCTCAATACAATGGTCTCTTGGCGATCTATTTGATGTAACTCTTTTTGCGGTGTGTTTGTTGGGATCCGATGAACTTTGAGTTGATGATCAGATCTATTTTATCCATGAAAGTTATTTGAGTTTCTTTAATCTCTTATATGCATGATTACTTATAGCCTCGTATTTCTTCTTCGAATCTTTGGTTTAGTTAGGCCGACTAGACCAATTTTTCTTGCCATGGGAAGATGTGCTTTGTGATGGGTTCGGTCGTGCGGTGTTCTTTCCCAGTGACAGAAGGGGCAGCAAGACACGTATTGATCGTTGCTATTAAGGATAACAAGATGGGGTCTATTCCTACATGAATAGATCTTGTCTACATCATGTCATCGTTCTTATTGCATTACTTCGTTTCTCCATGAACTTAATACACTAGACGCATGCTGGATAGCGGTCGATGTGTGGAGTAATAGTAGTAGATGCAGGCAGGAGTCGGTCTACTAATCTTGGACGTGATGCCTATATAATGATCATTGCCTGGATATCGTCATAATTATTTGAAGTTCTATCAATTACCCAATAGTAATTTGTTTACCCGTCGTATGTTATTTTTCTCGAGAGAAGCCACTAGTGAAATCTATGGCCCCCGAGTCTATTCTTTATCATATTTGCTTTGAGATCTATTTTTATTTGCTTTTGTTTTCAGATCTATTATTCTAAAAACACAAAAATACCTTGCTGCACTTTTTCTTTATTTTTTTATTTTGCTTTATCGCGAGATCTATTTATCCAAAATCATACAAACCAATCTATCTTTTACCCGAGAGGGATTGACAACCCCTCTTTGGCGTCGGGTTGCAAGTATTTGTTCTTTGTGTGCAGGTACCGTTTACATAGTGTTGCTTGGTTCTCCTACTGGTTCAATAACCTTGGTTTCAAAACTGAGGGAAATACCTACCGAAGCTGTACTGCATCATCCCTTCCTCTTCGGGGAAATACTGACGCGGATACGAGCCATCAAGAAAGGATTTCTGACGCCGTTGCCGGGGAGGATCAAGTCAAGATAGTCTCCCGTCAACTTGCCAATTTCTGGCACCGTTGCTGGGGAGACATCATCAATATCTATCAGGTTCCTAATCACAAATCTCATCTCCTTGCAATTTACATTATTCGCCATTTGCCTCTCATTTTCATCTTCCCCACTTCACAAAATTTGCCGTTTTATTCGCCTTCTTTTTCGTTCGCCTTTTCCTTGTCAGATCTCTTGTTTGCTTGTGTTGCCATGAGCCTCTATTTGCTTGCATCTTCGCTTGCTAAAAACCTATTGATATGGATCCACTTAAAGTTTTCTACTTGGGTCATCTTCGATCCATTTGTGCTCATGCTGAAACCCCAACTAGTTTAGTTGAGGGAAAATCATTAGATGAGCATGCTCATTTTGTGCGTTATCGTTTGTCTGAAAAAGGGAAGCTTTTATGGAATCAAATAAATTGTTTGCTATGCTTGGAATCTTTGTGAAATTTGTGATTTTACTTGTTGCTCTAAGAACCCTAGAAAACACCTTCCCTATCTATGTGAGTTTAATGACAATGAAATCTTATCTTCTTATGCCAAGGAAATTTATAGTTACTATGATATCGAACAAATTGAAGAATTTGTTACTTTTAAGGGTGCTTAAGAAGTTGCTTCTTTGATTGAAAAGTATGATATTACTATCTACAAATCTGAAATTTTTGACATACTTAAGTATTTCTATGAAAATTATGCTCATAATCCCCATGTTAAAGAATTTATTAAGAGAATGTCCTTTGCTTTGGAAAAAAATAATGATATGCATGAAGCTATGGATAATTATGATTCCGTTGATTTGATTGAATTACCCCCTCTTGATGAACATGATGCTTGCGATTCTTGTGGCCTTGATGTCAATATTAATGATGCTTATGGAGATGAACTTGCTATAGTTCCTTAAGTTAAACATGAAATTATTGCTATTGCACCCACACTTGATAGCCCCTTGAATGAAAAGCATGATTGCAATGATATTATTATAAATTCTATTAATGACAATTCTGCTAACGATATGCAAAGCTACAAGCTTGGGGATGCTAATTTTGCTATGTCCACTACTTATTGCAATGATCATGATTGGGGTTATTTTTCTTATGATCTTGAAAATTTATTTAAGCCTCATGATGAATATGATATTGATAATAATGCTTGCAATAATATTGAAAGTGGGTTTGGAAGAGCGTCAACTTTAAGTAGAAATAATCCCACTACTTTGGAGAATGATCAATCTTATGAATTTTTTGATAAAAGTGGGCTTGGAGACGTCATGACTTTGTTTGATGATCCCACTATTTTGGAACAGTATCAACTTTGCATGCATGTGGATCATGTAGAGAATATGTTATGTGATAGCTATATTATTGAATTCGAATATGATCCAACATGTAATTATTATGAGAGAGTAAAATATTGTTGTAGAAATTTTCATGTTACTAAATTTCCTCTCGTTATGCTAAGATTCTCAATGTTTTATTCCTTTCCTTTTCATATGCTAGATATTTCTTGTCTTGATAATTTGATTGCTTATAAAATGCCTATGCATAGGAATTGTGCTAGACTTAAATGTGTTTGTCATATGTTTTATGATGCTCTCTTCGTGCTTCAATTCTTATCTTTTTTGTGAGCATCAATAAAATCTCAAGCCTATCTTGATGGCTATAAAGAAAGAGCTTGTTAGGAGGCAACCCAATGAATAAAATTTATTTTTTCCTTTTTCTTTCGGTTCTTGAGTGTTTTCACAATTATCCTACTGTTATGATTGTGTTTTTATGTTTTAATTAGTGTTTGTACCCAGTAAAGCCTTTGGGATAGCTTTGGTAATAGTTGATTGATCCTGTTGAAAAACAGAAACTTATGCGTCTAGTAACAGAATTGTTTAAATTCACAGAAGAAACGAAAATTTCTGAAGTTTTTACACAAGATTTATATACAAATTTTATATGTTTTACTAATTTTTCAGAATTTTTGGAGTTACAGAAGTATGAGAACAATTCGCACCTTTATAGACTATTCTGTTTTTAACAGATTCTGTTTTCTTTGCATTGTGTGCTTATTTTGATGAATCTATGGATTGTATCGGGGGGTATAAGCCATGGTAAGGTTAGAATACAGTAGATATAATGCAATAATAAATATGAATGGGTTTGCAATAGTACTTAAAGTGAAGATTGATTTTCTTATACTAACGGATCTCACGAAGGTTTTGTTAAGTTTTGTGTGATTGAAGTTTTCATGTTTTGGGTGAGATCACGATGGATGAAGGAATAAGCAGTAACAAGAGATCAAGTTTGGGGATGCCCCATGGCACCCCAAGATGATATTCAAGGAGAAACAAGCAACTAAGCTTGGGGATGCCCCGCGTGACATCCCCTCTTTCTTCTAACGACCATCGGTATTTTACTTGGAGCTATATTTTTATTCGTCACATATCATGAGTTTTGCTTAGAGCGTCTTGTATTATATGAGTCTTCGCTTGTTTTTATTTTTAGTTTGTCACAAGTATACTTTCTGGACACACCTATTTGAGAGAGCCAAAATTATGCTATGATTTGTTAGAATTGCTCTTTATGATTGACTTAAATTTTTTGAGCTATCGAATTGCTCTAGTGCTTCACTTATATCTTTTTGAGCACGGTGTGCTTTAATATTTTTGAAGAAATGCTCTCATGCTTCACTTAGATTTATTTGAGAGTTAGTAATTTTGAAGAAATGCTCTCATGCTTCACTTATATTATTTTGAGAGATGAAAATTTTTATGCTCATGTTCTTCACTTAGATTTGTTTGAGCTTGCCAAAAGTAATTGCAATATATGAAATTAGTCCCAAACTGATAGATATTCAAGAGGGATATAATAAAAACTTCCATGAAGATCATTGGACAAAATAAACTTGATTCTTTGTAATAGTTTTGAGATATGATGATAGTGATATGTGAGTCATGTTGATGAGTAATTATGCTTTAGTAAGAATATTGGTGTTAAGGTTTGTGATTCCCTATGCAAGAACGAAAGTCAATAGTTATGCAATGAAATTACACCCAACTTGTGGTGCATTATTCAGTGTTAGTTATGCTTAATGCTCGCTTATGTGATTTTTTGTTTCTTGGTTGGATGCTTCACAATCTTTTTGCTAGCCTTCACTTGTACTAAGTGGGAATACTACTTGTGCATCCAAAATCCTTAAACCCAGTTTTGCCATATGAGTCCACCATACCTACCTATATGCGGTATTCCCGTGCCGTTCTAAGCAAATTTGTATGTGCCTTCTCTAATTTTCAAAATAATTTCCTTTTGTGTGCTCGTACCGCTCATGAAACGGTGGGGGGTGGCTGATATTTTTCCATGCTAGATGTGTTATTCTCAAGATGATGTTTATTCACTTGCCCTTGCACGAGAGTACAACAAAGGTATTAGGGATGCCCAGTCCCAAAATGAAAAATGAATTTACTTTATGTTGCCAAATAATAAATTCCTTGGAAAGTGTTGGTATGGACGGCACTCGTGGATACGGCTAGCCGTGGAATGTGAAAGTATGGTAGAAAAAGGAATAAACTTTATTTTCTGTTTGGGAACCGCCTATGATATATCTAGCATGGAAAGTATTGGGAACTACTCGATCATTTTCGTTGACAGGAAAAGTATGCCACCCAAAATGTTTTATCTCTATTTTTTCGCTTTGAGCTCTGGCACCTCTACAAATCCCTACTTCCCTCTGCGAAGGGCCTTTCTATTTACTTTATGCAATTTTTTTTATTTGAGTCTCCATCCTCTCTTATAAAGCACCAACTGAGGGACACTATGATCGTACTTGAGCATTGAATGTAGCTAATATGCGAGTGTGCTTCATGAATGGATCAATGATTGAGCGTAATGGGCTAGGGATAACTTGCTTTAGTGTCGATATTTTGAAAGACATAGTTGCTTGTTCATATGCTTGAGTATTGAAATCTTCAAGTCAAAACTAGACTATTGCTTTGAACCATATAAAAGTCCAAATGTCCATGCTACAAAAGAAAAGAATATGTGATGAACATGTTAGGCAGCATTCCACATCAAAAATTCTGTTTTTATCATTTACCTACTCGAGGATGAGTAGGAATTAAGCTTGGGGATGTTGATACGTCTCCAACGAATCTATAATTTTTGATTGTTCCATGCTGTTATATTATCATTCTTGGATGTTTTACAATCATTTTATAGCAACTTTATATCAATTTTTGGGACTAACCTATTGACATAGTGCCCAGTGCCAGTTGCTGTTTTTTGCTTGTTTTTTAATTCACAGAATATCAGTACCAAACGGAGTCCAAACGCAGTGAAACTTTTTGGAGAATTTTTCTGTACCAGAAGACACCTGTTGGGCCAAAGAAGTACCAGAGGGGGGCTCCGAGGGGAGCACAACCCACCTGGGCGCGCCTGGGGGCCCAGGCGCGCCCTGGTGGGTTGTGCCCACCTCGGCCGCCTCCCGCACCACCTCTTTGCTCTATAAATACCCTGAAAATTTAAAAACCCTAGGGGAGTCGACGAAACACAATTCCAGCCGCCGCAAGTTCCAGAACCACCAGATCCAATCTAGACACCATCACAGAGGGGTTCATCATCCTCATTGGTGCCTATCCGATGATGCGCGAGTAGCTCTGTAGACCTACGGGTCCGTAGTTAGTAGCTAGATGGCTTCCTCTCTCTCTTTTGATTCTCAATACAATGTTCTCTTGGAGATCTATTTGATGTAACTCTTTTTGCGGTGTGTTTGTTGGGATCCGATGAACTTTGAGTTTATGATCAGATCTATTTTATCCATGAAAGTTATTTGAGTTTCTTTGATCTCTTATATGCATGATTACTTATAGCCTTGTATTTCTTCTTCGGATCTTTGGTTTAGTTAGGCTGACTAGATCGATTTTTCTTGCCATGGGAAGCGGTGCTTTGTGATGGGTTCAGTCGTGCGGTGTTCTTTCCCAGTGACAAAAGGGGCAGCAAGACACGTATTGATCGTTGCTATTAAGGATAACAAGATGGGGTCTATTCCTACATGAATAGATCTTGTCTACATCATGTCATCGTTCTTATTGCATTACTTCATTTCTCCATGAACTTAATACACTAGATGCATGCTGGATAGCGGTCGATGTGTGGAGTAATAGTAGTAGATGCAGGCAGGAGTCGGTCTACTAATTTTGGACGTGATGCCTATATAATGATCATTGCTTGGATATCATCATAATTATTTGAAGTTATATCAATTGCCCAACAGTAATTTGTTTACCGCCATATGCTATTTTTCTCGAGAGAAGCCACTAGTGAAATCTATGGCCCCCGGGTCTATTCTTTATCATATTTGCTTTGAGATCTATTTTTATTTGCTTTTGTTTTCAGATCTATTATTCTAAAAACCCAAAAATACCTTGCTGCACTTTTTCTTTATTTGTTTTATTTTGCTTTATCGCGTGATCTATTTATCCAAAATCATACAAACCAATCTATCTTTTACCCGAGAGGGATTGACAACCCCTCTTACGCGTTGGGTTGCAAGTATTTGTTCTTTGTGTGCAGGTACCGTTTACATAGTGTTGCTTGGTTCTCCTACTGGTTCGATAACCTTGGTTTCATAACTGAGGGAAATACCTACCGAAGTTGTACTGCATCATCCCTTCCTCTTCGGGGAAATACTGACGCGGATACGAGCCATCACCCCGCTAGGTGAAGTCTCAATGTCACCTCATCTCTACCCGTGGATGGCCTTGAAACTTGAAGTACACTTAGCATGTCCCGCCACTCATTTTCGTCCTATGGTCCAAAGGTACGGCTAAAAGTGGGGGCCCATCTGTTATTCGTCCACATTTCCCCCATTCTCGTATCCTCCTTGTTAGTAATCACAAAGAGGCTTGGAAATCTTTCCTGAAAATATGTATCCCCACAACACCTATCAAACCAAAAGGAGGCAAGCCTCCCGTCCCGATTATGATATTTGGTACCCTCAATGTCGAAGGTGTTCTACCTTTTGAATGGATCTGGTAAATTGAGATTTTCTCACTATGGCCCTGCCCCTCTGTCCCTTCTCTAAGGTATTTGTTATGGTATATTTGCAACCAAAGACCTCCCTAATCAGTTAAGATCTTCCGAGCCTACTTTGCTATGAGGCACCAGTTCACGATGTTGGTATTGATCACCCCCAAACCACCATTCTCTTTTGGCGAGCAAATAATTGGCCAACTAACCATATGATATCGTTGCTTCCCATCCAATTCCCCACAGAAGAATCTGGACCTCACCCTATCCATCTTGTAATGCGCCCCATCCCGAAGTAAATAAAAAAACCCATGGTAAACATGGCGATGCTGGCAATCCAATCATTCACCAGAACCAATCTTTCGGCCGAGGCCATTAGGCGCCCTTGCTATGGCTCCACTCTGGTAGCCACTTTTTCAACAAGTAGATCAAAGTCCTCGGTGCGCACAACCTTATATGAGAATTTTCATCCCAAGGTATTTTACGGGTAGTTCCCCTAACTTGCAACTCATCATATGTGCACCCCTGAGTTGATTCTCCATATCGCATCGCATAATCATTGCCTCGCTCTTATCAAAATTTATTTTTAACCCTAACATTGCCTCAAAGCACATTAACAAGAATTTAAGGTTGATGATATCCACGTCGGAATATAGGATAAGAATAAGTGTGTCGTCCGCATAATGTAGATGAGATATCCCATTTGGTAGGATCCGTGTGGCCACACCATGAATATGGCCTGCTTCTTTGGCCTTACGTAATATCGCCGCCAATGCATCTGATATAATATTAAACAAGAGGGATGATATAGTATCACCTTGCTTCACTCTCCTGGAATTGAGGAAGCATGTACCAACTTCCCCATTTATGTTGATGGCCGTTTGACCACCCCTCACCAACTACATGATCCAACAAACCCATTTATTATCATAGCCTTGCTTTCAGAGCACTTCTTCCAAGAAGTCCCATCGCACCCTACGGATGCTTTCTCAAAGTCGATCTTTAAGATAAATATTGTTTTTTCATGGAGAACTTGATCTCATGCACTACCTAGTGAACGACTGGAATGCCATCCAGAATACTGCGCCCTTTGATAAATGTCACTTGGTTGGGTGGATAATCTTACGCGCCATCGGAGCCAATGCGATCTGAACCCTTCCGCGAATAGGCGGAAGCTCACATTAATCAATGTGATTTGTCTAAATTGACGAATAGATTCCGCCCCCATCACTTTTGGTAATAATGTCAGAGCCCCATAGTTTAGTCTTTTGATATCAATATATCCCAGCATGAAACCATCTACGATGTGCATCATTTGAGGACCAAGCAAATGCCAAAAACGTCGGTAGAATATGACCGGGAAGCCATCCAGGCCCAGCACCGTGTTACCACACATTTCCTAGAGATTGTATTCGATTTCTTGCAAGTTGAAGGGTTGGGTTAACACATAATTATCCGCCTCCGACACCCTAGCTCTGTCACTCCACGCAAGAGCAGTGATACCAACCCCTTCCCCTCTAATTTACCAAGTAGCTCTAGGTAAAAACTATATATGTGCTCCCTCACCGGTGCATCACCCATGATGATCTATGTACCCCACTTAGGGATCGAATGCAACAACGCCTTTTACGCCCATTTGCCACAGCGTGGAAGAATTTTGTGCTGGCATAGCCCTCCAGGACCTATTTCTATCTACCCATTTCCGCAATACAATTCTTCACAACACGCGATGAAAGTGAACTCTCTTTTGAGCTTGTATATTCTGGCCCAATCCATCACTGAGATCACCACCGTATCTGCCACATGGTTAAGAGTGCTCACTTCAGCTTTGAGAGCATCCTTCCTACGTCGTATGCCACACTGCACATTTTCCCCCAATCCCTGAGGTAGTGTGTGAGGCGCCGGATGCAATTTTGCCATTCATTGTAACATCCCAAAATTCTAAATTTTGGAATGTTATATTAATTAAGTAAGAATGATTGCTTGTGTGATTTGTTGTGTGAAATTGAGTGGAATTTGAAACTTTTTGAAAGTTAAATGAAAGGGAATAAAAGGACTTTCCCAAACTTTCATTCTTGCTTTTGGTTCCATGAAATTCAAAGCAAACCCTAGAGTGAAGATAACAGGACTTCTTCCATTTGAAATAAAAAGGGTTTTTTAAAAGATTTGAATTCCATTCGAAACTAATTCAAACTCAGAAGCTTTATGCCACTCAAGGATTTTCATGAGAGAAGATATATGACTTCTTAAAACTTTATGAAATAGAGTGGGGAGCAATGAGTACCAATTTCAAAACTTAATTGGAGCACTATTTGGAATTTTCTCTTTTCTGTCGGAATTTCAAAACACCTCAAATCCTCTGAATATATAATAATTGAGTGAAGGAAACATGACCCTTCAAAATTTAGAGAAGATTTGAGAAGTATTTTAACAAAGAAAGTAGAAAACTATTTGCAAAAGATTTGAAAATCAAATTCAAATCCAATTTTGAAGTTATTACAAAAAATATATTTTTTAAAGTAATTTGTTTGCCTCTGTAAAATAGTTCATATTTTTTCTCTGTTTTATTCTAAGATTTTTGATATATATATTTTGTCTATGAAATATTTTTTTCCTTCTTTTATGAATTTCCCCTCTCTATTTTATTAAAACAAAAAAAATCCGCCGCTCAGGCCGACCACGAGCCAGCAGACCCAACTGGCCTTTAGGCCCGCGGCCTGCCACTCCCGCCGAAGCGGTACGCCGCCACTGCTCTCTCCCTCTCTCTCTCTCTCTCTCTCTCTCTCTCTCTCCCACCCGCTCACACTCGCCGACAGGTGGACCCCACCTGTCAGGCCGTTCTTCCTCCTCCCGCAAGGCAGCAGGAGTCCTGCTCGCGCACGTCCGAGCTGCCGCCCCATTCAAATTCCTCGGGAGATCTATCCCGAGCATTGTCCCTTGTCCATGAAGACCTCTTATATATAGCGCCGACCCCGGGTCCTCGTTTCCCTCAAAAATCCTCGACCAAGACCCTCCCCACGTTCCGCAAGATCTCGCCGGAGTTGGCGAGCTTTACCAGAGCTCCGCCGCCTTGCCCCGCTCGCCACCGTCGCCCTTGACCGACGCCTCCTTCACCATCGGACGCGCCACCTCGCGCCGCACCTCCCCATCTACTCCGTCGACGCCGAAGGCCACCGGAGATCCCACCCCGACAATCCCGACACCGCTGCCGTCTCCTTCTCCGGCGACGTCGGCGCCCACCACCGTCGGTGAGTCCCCGAGTCCTCCTGTCCGCCCGATCCTAGATCTAGGGCTGATATTAGATCTAATTGTTTTTTTTTCTTTCCGAACCTATATGCTCTAGTTAGCGAACGTTCGCTAGTTTAGCCTCGCAGCGAACGGTTTTCAGCCTATAGCATGGCGCCACATGGCCAGGGACCTAGATGTAGTTTTTTTTAGATTAGCCCCTGATTTTCAAACAGTCACAACTTTTCAACCGTTTATCCAAATTTGACAAAACCAACGCCAAATTCTTCATCATGATCCCATCTATCCAAAGGACCCAACTATTTTTTTAAGTATTAAAATTTGTATTTTGATCAGATTTGAATTTAAACTTGTTTTGGCTATAACTTGAATTTATAACTCCGATTTAGTTGATTCTTTTTGCAAATCGAAGCTCGTGTCATGTACTTTCTGTTAAGACCAAAAACACATAATTTTGCTACTGTTAAAAATATGTTTCTGTCTAGAAGCTTTATTTGATGGTTTTGAAGTTTTCTGAAGTATTTTCTTCGTTCTTTTGGATCTTTGAGTGATTGCTTATGTGTGGTTATAATTGCTTGCTTACGATAGATTGATTGGAGTGTGACAAGTAGAACTATCAGGAATTATGAGTGCGAAGAATCTTCGTCAACAGTACAAGGCAAGTTCATACTTTGACCATACTTTTCTATACCCAGTTTTTACTATGCATTAGTTCACCCTTACAAATTTGCATGAGTAGGATCGGGAATTGTGGGCTTGCTATGTAGTTCATGAGGTATGAAACCATGATCCTTGCAACACCCCGGGAATATTCGATAAGTCATATATTGCTTAGCCATGTTTGTAGACGGGGATTGGTATGTGAGATTCATGCAAGTTATGAGAGAAATAATAATTAAGGCTAACTTTAAGGTGGCCACATTAATACAACTCTGGGTGGAATGGTTGGGGCACCTGGAGAATCCAGTGCTTGCCCTAGGGGATCCCGGAGGACCCGTGTGATCACCCTAAGGAATGCCACCCAGGCTCAAAGGGATCATACGATATTTCATGCCTAGAAACTTCCGTGTGCAGCCACAAGCCATTATGGGCTCTGGCATAGTTGAGTAAGTTGTGGGAAACCTTTCCATGGTAGGCTAGCAGATGTAGGGGAATTGTAGGTGTGCCGGCCTATCTATCGGTTAAGGGGACCTCTTCGGAAAGACTATGTCTAGATCAGCCGGTTCTCAAACATCAGGCAGTGCGAGGAATTCAACGGAGGAGATCGAGTCTTGTGGGGAAAAGTACGCAAACCTCTGCAGAGTGTACAAATTAATCATGATTAGCCGTGTCCCCGGTTATGAACAACTTGAGTATCTAGAAGTGAATTTTTGGTTGATCTCATCACTTTACTTAATTAATGTATTGGGTTATTAATGTTTTGGGAATTTTGGGATTGAGTTGGAGGAACCTTCACAATAATGGCATAAACTTGCTAGTGTATAAAAAATTAATTCCTTTGTTGTAGGAAAAAATTAGCTTTATGCAAAATTAAACTTAGAGCCTCCACCAGCCAAATATGCATATAGAGATAGACATTTTCATTATTATTCTATGGTGTGAAATTGCCAGTACATTCAACGTACTGACCTACATGGCTGCAACGTCTCATGTTGCAGGAATTATCCGACGAGTAAGTGATACGTTAGGGTTACGATGTCTACACTCAACCTTGCCATTGGTGTTATTGGGACTCCACAACTTTGTTGTTACTTCCGCTATATGGATTGAGGTAATAGTATTTACGTTACATTATACATGTGATTGAACTCTGTTATAAATCCTCGAGTACTGTGTGTGTCAGCATACCGATCCAGGGATGACACTTAAGCACAGAGACTTGATCCATTTGGGTCGGGTCGCTACATTCATCCATACTATTGCAGAGCGGGCCGTACCTATGCGGATGATAGGATTTTTCCCTATATCATATTAGCTGAAACATGTTCTATAAAACCTGGGTGGAGAAGCCACTGTTTTTTTAAAGAAGAAACATCTCTCCCTAGATAGGGATGTCAGTTTTGCCCATGGGTATGGATACCCGTGGGTAGCATAAAATAGTGGGAATCGGTGAGACTTCGAGAGATTTTGTACCCATGGGTAATGGGTATCCATAGCCGCAAAATATGTGGGTAGGGCATGGGTACGAAATTGCGCCCATGAGTAGCCCAATGGATACCCCCAAAAATGAAAATAACTCCTATGACATGTGGGGTCAATATCCATGTGACGCCCCCGGCCCGATCGTGCACTAATCATACACGCAAATGCACACGATCAAGCCTAAGGACTCACGGGAAGATATCACAACACAACTCTAAAACATAAATAAAGTCATACAAGCTTTATATTACAAGCCAGGGGCCTCGAGGGCTCGAATACATAAGCTTGCGAACAAGCGTCAGCGGAAGCATCAGATATCTGAGTACAGATATGAAATAGAAACAGAAAGGCCTTTAGAAAGGCGGGGCAAAATAAAACACTACGATCGAAAGGCGAAGGCCTCCTGCCTGGGACCCTCCGATCCTACTCCTGGTCGTCAGTCAACTCGTAGTAGTATCCATCCTCTGGGTAGTAGTAGTAGCGATCGTCGGGGCATCTGTCTCAGGGGGCTCCGTCCTCTGGTCACGTCAAACTGATATGGGGAGAAAAAGGAAAACAAAGCAACCGTGAGTACTCAGAAGTACTCAGCAAGCAAGGATCTACACTACATATGCAACATTTTCAATGGGAGGCTGTATATGTGGACTGGGCTGCAGAAATGCCAGAATAGAGAGAAGGCCTAGTCCTATCGAAGACTAGCATCTTCAGCGGTCTTGCAGCAGTAGAAGAGAGTAGAACAATACCATATAATGTAGCAGTAATAATATCAACCTCACCCAGAGATCCTTTCTCGACTCCCAGCGAGAAAGCAATCCCAGAGCCATAACGTCTTCAAACCTCGTCCTGAGATCCCTTCTCGACTCCCTGCGAGAAGCAATCCCAGAGCCATATATACAGGTCTCATCACAGGTATCCAGTTCTAAATTGTATCAATCAGGATACAACTCCGAGTGTCCTTTACCGTAGGACCGGCTATCGATAGAAATGTTCTTCCCTGCAGGGGTGCACCAACTTACCCAACACGCTCGATTAACTCCGGCCGGACACACTTTCCTGGGTCATGCCCGGCCTCGGCCAAACGACACATCGCAACCCTACCTACAGCTCAGCAGAGAGGTCCCCGTCGGTCTACATCCTAAGCGCTCAGAGGTCTTGGGCCATCGCCCTGTGCACTCCGAGTCGTTGCGTGCAGGGGGAAGCCAGGCACCAGGGGGGCGCCGGTCCGTCCCGGCCGCAAGGCTGAACTAGACGTCTGACAGAGCTTTCGGCTGATGCTACGATGCAGAACGCCCATACTATGCCCACGTGATGGTTAGTGCTATCAGACCAGAGGCCTGCTCGGATCAAATATCCAAATCGTTAATGGACTAGGGCTTGCGGAAACGAGCAGAGACTCACGAAAGATGTGACCCCGTTGCCCCGTCTCGAGGACTTGCGGCAAGGGTTAAGAATGCCCGGCCGCGCCTCGTATTCACCACTCGGGCACCACACAGGCACCCGTCTTCACAACACTCGCCTCTCAGGCGCACGCGGGTACCCCTCAGGGCCGACCCGCCTATCCAATGAACAGTGTAAAGTCCAAGTATCCGTGTGTCCATAACATCAGGGAATCCGAGGTATCACCCTCATTGAATTCCCACTCGATGTATCCGTCAAGGTGAACTAGGAGGAATCACCCTCACTGGGTCCACACTTGAGGTGTTGTACGACAGCGTCGTTATCGGAAGCGGTGAAGGAGGAATCACCCTCGATGACCACGACCGAATAGCTACTCTACAGAGTTAACATCAGAAGTGCTACAAGAGGTTTCACCCTCGGCACTCGATAGTAACGCTGCAGTGTCGTTACAACTAAGGGGGGGGGGTGATGTGCGGTGTCGGGTCCTGGTCTTCAATCCCGTTGATCGGGTCTTCTGACGATCCAGCGCGGCAGTCGGGATAAGTGGGGTCACTGATAGGTCTCTACCCAGCCTAGACTAAACAGTTTAGGATATGTAGGTAATTATCAACAGCAGGTTACAATGAACAGGCTATGCATCAGAATAGGTAAAGCAGCAGCAGCAGCAGCAATTCTAATGCAAGCATGAGAAATAGAATGGGCGATATCGGGATGATCAAAGGGGGGGCTTGCCTGGTTGCTCGGCGGCAAGGGCAAGGTCGTCAGTACTGGAACCAATCACCGGAGCTGCGTCGGCACCGGGCTCTATCGAGAGAGAAGAGGGGGAGGAAACAGTATAAATATTAAGCAAGCAAGTGCTACACAAAGTATGACATGACAATACGCAGTGCCGGGTGTGTCCTAACGTACGGTTGCACGTCACTGAGGAAGGAGGGATCCATCCGGGAATGTTTTTCCGGTTCCGGACATTTGTTAGACAGATGACCGGAGGGGAACGGTTGCATGTTTTGATAGTTAGAGACATGTGGCGGACGAACGGATCGCGTATTCGGATTCGTCTCGTCGTTCTGAACAACTTTCATGTAGAAAGTATTTTCATCGGAGTTACGGTTTATTTTATATGATTTTCTAAAGATTTTATTAATTTCTGGAATTTATTTTTATTATTTAATTTCGAATTATCCAGAATAGTAACTGATGGCATCAGCATGACACCATGCTGATGTCAGCAGTCATTAGGGTTAAGTTAATTAATTACTGCTTAATTAAACTAACTAATTAATTAAATTAATTAATTTTTATTATTTTTATTTTTATTTATATTTCTCTTTTTTTTTATTAAAACGTTCTGGGGGGCCCACTGGACAGTGGCACAGCCGGACTCGTCCGCGCTGTGCCCGTCCAGAGCCGGACACGTCCGCGCGGTGGGGGTCAACGCGCGCGCGCGCACGGGCGAGCGGGCGGCGGCGCAGCAGAACCGCGCGGCCGGCGAGCGAGCCGGGCGTGGCGCGGGCGAGGTCAGCGCGCGGCTGCGGGGAGCCGGAGGCGAGCGGGGCGGCGCGGTGGCCGGAGCGCAGCGGGCGAGGCGGGGCATGCGGGTGGCGCGCGGGAGCGGGCCACGGGCGCGTGGCGGCGCGGCCAGAAGGCCACGGGCGCGCACGGGGGTGAGCGGGGCCATGGCGGAGCGCTCGCGCAGCGGGCGAGCGGGCTGCGGCGTCGGGCAGCTGCAGCGGTCGCTGCAGGCGCGAGCGAGGCAGAGGCGGGCGCGAGCGCACAGCGGCGACAAGAAAAAGGGGGAAGGGGGCGAGCTCACGGGCGGCGTCGATGCACGGGGGCGGCGAGGCTCGGGGTCGGCCGGTGGGGAGGAGGACGAGGAGGCGGCGTGGCGCGGTGGCGACCGTGGGATGGCTCCGGCGAGCGGCGTCGAAAGGCGGGGGGGGGGGGGGCGCGGTCGTCGGGGCGGTGGAGGGCGACGGGTCGGGGCGCCGTTGCCCCGATCCAAGGTGATGGGGAGAGACCGGTGGGGGGGGAGTGGATGGGGGGAATCGGGGGTTGGGCTAGGGTTTCGGGTGGGGGTGGCCGGCTATGTAGGCGCCGGCTGGGCCGGCCTGGCGGCCCGGTGGCTTGCTGGGCGAGGCCCAGTCGGGGGGGGGGGGGGTTCTTTTTTCCTTTTTTTTTGTTCTTTTTTTCTTTATTTATTCTCATTTCCCATTTAGAAAAAGTTAGGCCCTCAAAATGACTTTTGTAAAATATGAGACCTACCCCGTAATTCACAGTGCATTATATCTTACCACCAAAAACTATTTTGGGCAAAACACAATTTCATATTTAATTTATATTTAATAAATGGTTATTAAATATTATTTTTATCCACTGTTCGAGGATGATTGAGTCACTTATCCAATTCCAATAAGGTTGGTTTCAATTTTAGAAGTGCCTCTGGAACGTTTGTTATTTATCTGACATTTTAGTTTATGATTTGAATAACTTTTATTTTCCACTTTCATTTAAATTCGAATTTGACTTAGGAGTTGAAATGCAATATGGTGTTAATGATGGTCATGCACTGTTGATCATGATGACATGGCATAATCAAAAGGGTGATTACTGTAGTTAACCACTGGGGGTGTTACAATCCAACTCTTATGGGCCACCCCTAAATCTTCCATTCCCTAAACTGGCCATAGCTCATAAGCCTGCAAGCACCTGCCCACTCCTCCTATGACCTATGTGACTCCTCGAAATGATGAAATCTCAACTCATCGCCATCGGACTCAGGTCCAACTCTCGATCCAGCGATCCCCAATCCTCATTGACGCCTCCCACTTTGTCGGGCTTCCACCAATCTTTGGTCATGCTCCCTAGATGCCTCCAAGGGGCAACCCACCGGAGGAGGCTCCGTTGGTGCTATTCTACTTGCCCATCATCATTTGAATTTTAGACTCGTTTCTTTACTTCTTCAAAATTTAAATGCTCTATATTGTACCCATCGGATACCCATTGGGTATAGGATACCCGACGGGTATGAGCATGGATGTCAATTTATGCCTATGTGTATTGAAGTGAGTGGGTATAAAAGATTTCTATGGGTATGAGTTTGGGCAAAAGGAGGTTGTATCCATCCATACCCTACACATTGTCATCCCTATCCCTAGCCCTTTGCGGCTCGCCCGAGTTCAAGATCAGAGGGCAATTGTCCGAACCCAACCGCAATTCCGTCGGCAAGGAGCAATTCCAAAACTTGTTTTCCCATGCCGTGGATATGAAAACCCTGTCAAGAACCGGTCGGATGGGATCATCTTGGTTGTTTGTCCATGTGAAACGCACCCCGAGGCGATGTAACTCGACGAGTTCGAGATTTTCCGCCCAATCGTTGAATGCCTCCATTAGGTGAGGATGGCTCGAGATCAAATTGCTCTTATCCGACGGGCTACGGATTAGATTAAAATCCCCAGCGATGAGTACCGGAATCGGTGATGCGAGAACTTCAGAGCTAATTAAGCTAAGAGATTTTGCTGGCTCACTTGATGTTAATTTTAAGCTATGATGTATGTATAACACATTAACACTGTCTATAATCCTGAAACCCAAAATAAGTAAGCAATGGCATAAATGCCGGCCAGCTTTGTCATCGCAAGGGATTTTCACAGGCATGTGACCCAAAATTACAAGCCATGCGTCATCCATGGACTAAGCTTACAAGTATGATCTGGCAGCAGTACTAAAACTTCTACCTCTGATGTGTGTTTTCAGCAGCACCATTGATCAGTGTACCAGTCCAAGAAGGGCGTAGTAGGCCAATGTAATCGGAAGAGCTATTAGCATGCCAAAAATTACGCTGTGAAATAAGATTTACAAACGGTTAGAAGGTAATCCCATTGCGAAACTTGGCAATGCATCAACATTTATTGTAGCTGGTAATCACACTCACGCAGTGCTCAGGATCTCAGGATGGACATTGTATTCCTTGGCGAAAACAAAAGGTACAATCCCTTGTGGTAGAGCCGCCTGCCAAATTACTGTTATTTTTCTACACACACGCACGCAATTACTGAAGCAAGGGGATTGATGATTAACAAAAAGCAGCACATGCAAAAATAAAAAATCACCTTTTCACGTGTATGCATGCGTGGTGTTTTTTTAGTTGGCATGCGTGCGTAGTTACCTGAACAATGGCGACCTTGAGGAGCGTCCCACGGAGACCGACGGCGGCTGACGCGGCAGCAGTGACGGCAGGGCCCGCGAGGAAACGGACGGCCATGGAGGCGACGGCGGCCGAGTTGCCGCAGGCGATGATGCTCGGCTGCAGCGCCATGAACAGTCCTGCCCAGGGGGAGGTTGACGGTGTTATGCATGCATGCGGGGTGTGGGCACGAGGGCGACGGGGGAGGATTAATTGCGGTGCGACACGGTGTAAGGCTGGGCGGAGACAGGAGCACAAGGGGCGTGGGCACCCACCCAGGCTAAACATGGCCATCCCCAGCCCTGCGTCCGAGAGGATGGAGATGGACTTCTCGACCATCGTTGGCATGGAGACGTGCCACCTGCGATCCACAAACATCACCCGTGCATGCGTTAGATCGGATATGACGAGATCGTTAGCCACTATAGAAGATATAAAATGTAGTAGTAGTAACAGGCTAACCGCCATGATTAGTACAGTGATGATGATTAGCCTAACCAAACAGTTGTGCAATACTAGTACCTGTGCAGCCGTGCACCGTGCAAACTTTCAACTTTATTATTGGTCTCCGGACGATCTACAGTTCAAGATTGGCGCTGGCCGGACGGCCCCCCGCGGCAACGGCGGATTGCTTGGCCCGCCAACACCACCGTCCGGGTACGTAGAAGCTGCTTTTCGGTTTAGTTGTCCCCACCGGCAGAAAGCTCCTACACCGCACAGTTTTGCTGCCTCCTCCTTGTTGAAGCAGCCTACCATGCTATCGCCAAGAACTAGATCGGTATCGCGCCTTGACGCGAGGGTGCCGTCTCCAACATTTTGGTCCATCAAATATGATAATGAGTTGGGAATACTATTGATTTTGGAGTGTTAAAAGCTTTCATAAATGGGAAATAAAGTATTTACATAAAATACATTCAGATACATATAAAAATTGGTTTCTTTGTCATACTTAGACATGATGACACAATCATAATATACACATGAGTTAAATAATAAGTCTTGGCAGGTACAAAAGATTTGGAAGTCCTAATTAAAGTTTCCCCTAAATGAGTACGTTCGTTAAGAACATATATGTGGTTAATAAAAGCATTTTATTACTGTATATATGAACATATATGTGGTATATTTGTACCAGAAACATAAGAAGAGGCACCTTATATTATAGTGCTTGCCAATGTTAGGGATCAACGCTGGTCACGGCTTCAGGTCAGAGAGTGATGCAGCTGGCAACGTCCTCTACTTCTGCTGCAGGGCGACCCTCCTTGCGCGTCCGCTTGCTTGATGGTATCCTTTGACTACAGATCATCCAAATCCCCTGTTAGATTCAAAGTCTTGTTAGGATCAAGTACTCCATTCGTCCCAAAATCCGTCCCCAAATAAGTGACTCGACTTTGTACTAACTTTGTACTAAAGCTAGTACAAAGTCGAGTCACTTATTTTGAGACGGAGGGAGTATTTTTCACATTGGGCACTTGTTAGATTCAAAGTCTTGTTAGATTCAAGTACTCCCTCCGTCCCAAAATCCGTCCCAAAATAAGTGACTCGACTTTGTACTAAAGCTAGTACAAAGTTGAGTCACTTATTTTGAGACGGAGGGAGTATTTTTTACATTGGGCAATTGCATATGATTTTATATGACCCGTGTATCAAAAATCTATTACATGCTAGGACAAAAAATGCCAATGCTATTCTGGACTTTATTTATCATGGCAGTGACAATCCAGAATAAAATACCAAACAACGAGAATCACTGTACCTTGTTGAAGTTAAATACAATATCAAGCTCACATACATTCTTGAAGCACCTGTTAAATGTTTCAACAAAAACTGCGACATGAAGATTAGTTGATCTCCTCAAAGAGGTCATAGAAGAATCTTAGTGACAAACAAAGGAGAAAGAAGATGAACAATTCAATAAATGTTAGATGTAAAAAAGAATGCATGCTAGCATTGTGGTAGTGCAGTGACATTTTTTTAGAACAAATAGTCATCTGCAGTTACACACATAAGTGTTTGGCAACAATCATAATTTGCACTGGAATACATAATACAAACAAGTAGTGTATGAATATTCAGCTGAAAGAACCAGTCATGGGATAAACAGAAACCGGCATCACTACCGGTCCAAAGATTGCATCAGCCTCAATGAAATTGCTCACACCCTTCGGCCTTGCAGACAACACTGCAAGAAGAGGCTTTGTATCTCAACCACATCATATATACAAAGGTCAAAAAGAAAAGGAAAGCAAATTGTGTGTACACATACACTGGAAGACACTGTGGACCAGTTCCTAATGATTCTCTGGGTCCTACAGCCATCGGTTAATCCGTGAGTAGGAGAACAGAGAAAAACAAAGTGCAGAGCTTAGTCTCTGAGGCATTTCATCAAGCACGAAAAGATCTAAAGATGAAGCAGTTCTGGATTTGGGTTGGGAAATTGGCCGAGCAATTATGACCAGGCTACAGCAATAAGTCCTTGCCAACGTGTAAATTATCCAGTCAATAGTAAACTTTCGTAAATAACCTGCCCTATTTAAAAAAAAATAGCAATCTGTTATTAATCCAGGACAAAGTGAAATGGCAAGGTATTCAGAAACATCCAGCCGACAGTCGCAAATTGGAGACTTGAATTAAAGAAGGATCTTCAACTACTTCAACACAAGATCAAAGACAAGCATTCCACCTTGTTCAAGCAATGGCTGTCAGATAATTTTTAAATGATTCTCATGTTGCCCAAAACTGAAATTGGATAAGGGCTCTGCCCCATTAGCTTAGATCTTTTTTCTTTTGCTTCTGTTTTCTCCTTTCCCTTTGTAACATACTATTTTTTAATGCAAATATACCATAGAACTATTGTTCTACATTTTGCACTTCAAAAAAAAGTGAAATTACCTAAAGGGCTATGTCCATCTTCTTCAGTCCTATTCACACCGAGAGAAATAACAGAAAACTCGTAGACATGACAAAAAAATAGATCTTCTTCAGTCCTATTCATATGGTTCATATGTACCAATGCATGGTTTTTGTATATAAATAGAAATTTTGAAGGCACATGTTCCAGTTTTCTTTATTTACTGGGAGACCATAGAGATCACATGCCTATAGTTTGTCGTGCAAGATTCTGCAAATTAATAGCTAGAGCGACATTTCACTACAACAATCAGTGGATCGTGTATTTGACTAAAGTAGTTCCATTACAGTGTCTCTATTGTATCTCAAGAATTAACTGGATGTCTGTACAACAAATACCACTCATGAGCGTAACTTCCACTCTAATTCTTCACCAACTTATCGAAGATTATTCTAAAAAACCGAAGCGGCAAATCTTGTTATTGTACATATGAGATAGTTTAAGTCCAAAGACTACATCAGGCGGTGGCATCTTTGGCATGTCATTGTCTAATGAAAGCGACATTTCCATCAGTTCTACTAACTTGTCACCAACTTCCTGAAGATTATTCCAAAACCCCAAAGCGAAGAGTTATTTCATTACTGGAAATATGAGGTAACTGGAGGGAATACAAATATAGACTATCCTAGGCGTCAAAGTGTTTGATATGTCATCATGTAATGCCAGATGGCGCAAGCCATTTATTTTAACTGGATTATTTTCATATCAAGGAAATTTTTGCACAGCTATTGGTTTTATATAGCATTTAGTAGCACCGGGCAGAACATACCTTAAATGCCGCAATGGCCGTTCAACAGCAGGAACAAACCACACAGATGCATGTTATTTCCTTGATCACAGTGGCTAACCTTCACATCACCTGCAAGAGAACCATTAAAATATGGGTCCAGAAATCAACATGGGTTAACGGCCTAAAGAAAGAAAAATATGCGTGTAACTTTGCACAACATATTGAATTAAAGATACGATAACATCAACCTACAAATACGACTATGTATGGATTAACAACACTAACCACTGTATGCCTGAGTGAAAAACCAAAACTGAATCAGCAATGTAATTTTTTTATATATAGCTATCAGGCTACAAATTACAATGCACGAATCGTCAATGCTAATCTCTATGTGCTTCAGGTATTGAACAAGCAGAAAAATAATTAGTGACATGAATATAAAAAATTGGTCAGTAAAGATTAGATGAAAATGAAAAAGAAATAAAGAAAAATAGGATTCAACCTGGACACAATGTGGATATTTAAGCTCAGCAGGACAGTAAACCAATTCCAACTAATTTCCTTTTTGGCATAAATATTAGTGGAGATCGTCACACTAATTAGAAATCAAAGTTGTTAAATGACGAGATAAAGTTCAGCAATGCCTTGAAAGGTTTCATGAGCATCATCAATATTCACTACTAACTGAAACAACAATGTATGAAACAGAAAAGACATTTTCTCTAACCTAAAACAAATTTTCTATGTTGAGACATACATTTTTGACACACGGGTCATATAAAATCATATGCAATTGCCCAATGTAAAAAATACTTGAATCTAACAAGACTTTGAATGATAATCTGCCCGATTAACATGCCCTGTTGCATGCACTGCCAGCCTCTGATCTCCCAGCAGGGCCTGAGATCTCTGAATAACACGGTATATAATATAGTGAGTAGATACCAACAAACATACCCACATATACACACAGGAATTGTTACACAGAAAGAAATATTGCATGGAAGGTCATGATTCACACGAACTATGTCTTTCATCCAAAATAGCCTGACTGTAAATATTAGGACGATATCAAAAATTAAGATGCCTAAAATAAAGCTTTCTCCATTCGTAATAATATTTCTCCCAGAAATATTACATTCAGGCTATCTTGGAATAATTACATGACAGGGGGCATCAACACATCATTATACCAAAATAAAGGAGAAAAATATAAGAACAAAAAAATTATGTTCGAGTAATTACTACCTGAAATATCATGGTAGTAATTTCAATTGTCCCTTGGTGCTCAACTATTGCCATTCTACAATGGATTCATGACCAAAGATCCTTTGCCAACAAAACCGAGAGCAAACCTGAAAAATGATAAAAGCATTGGCAGTACTTCCAGCAACATAAATCACACTATTGTTGCATACTCTGTTCTAACTTTCAGACTTCTCTCCCATACATGACTAATTCAGGCAATTAGATGGGAACTTAACTAAATAAAAACATGACCTAGCAGATTGTAGAACCTGAATTAATATTACGACAAACTAAATGCAAACGAAGTTATATTGGCAGCAGAACAGCTACAGTGGTTCCAGTTTCAGGTCAAAGCATTAGTAAGTTCATGACCATAAGTATGTGACTGCTAATACAATTTTCAACATAAGGGAAAAAACAGAGATTATGTCAATTCTACCATTGTACATCATTGGCTGCTGGATGGCAAGTGATACTATTGTCCGAGACGCGAAGAGGACCAGCAGGACATCGATTAATATGCTTAGGAATATAGGGTGTGTTCAATGTACTATGAACAGAACAACATGGCATTTGAACAGCTCTATGCAGCAGCAATCAACCTACATGGCAACATCTGAATAATATCAGAGGACACCATTTTCAGCGTCAGCTCCATCTCGTTGCTCGGCCAGTGGACATCATTGCCCAAAGAAGGGTATAAACACAAAATTAAGAGAGGCCTGCCTCTCTCCAAGAGATGGTAACCGGGCCACCGCGAGCACGTCGTAAAGGGCGGCGTCCTCCACAAGCTGTTTCACATGGCGCTAGATGTGCTAGCTGGAATGTAGTTGTAGTAGTAGTAGCAGTAGCAGTAGCAGTAGCAGTAGCAGTAGCAGTAGCAGTAGCAGTAGCAGTAGTAGTACAATGGTGCTTGCTTTTCTTTGCTTCCACATGGTTTCAATACGCTATCAATCAACTACTCCTATATTATATAGTACTACAACAGTTTGGGCACCAGTCTTCGGTAAGCATGCCAAAATCTTAGAATCAAAGATTTCTTACAATGGTAAAAAAATGGAGAGATTTAATTTCTTACAATGCCTCCTCTGCTCAATTAAGAGTGCCTCCTCTGCTCAATTAAGAGAGGGGCAAGGAGAGTGGAGGGAAGACAAGGAAGATCTTACCAGCGATTAGGCCGTTTTCAGAGAGGAAGGGGCGCCGTGGATGGGTCCTTGCAGTCACCACCGAGTTCACGCTATCGCTGCAGTAGAAATTATCATATTGAATTAACTGAATTCACCCAAAAACATATCAAACATTTAACCTAGTTGCTTTGCAGAATTAATCATAATTTCATACACCACAAAAGAAAGGGGCATGTCAGATGCATCCCTACACCATACTATCATCTAGCTAGCATGGGGCATGGCAAGAAGCCAGGAATCAAAATGTTAGTAGACATTATGGACAATCTATCTACTTTAAATAACAGTATGGAGTGAGTAAATAGATAAACAAATTATCTTATACACGAAAAGAAAGATTGCATCCACATATCTAAATTAAGCTCAATGCTTTCGACAGATGGATTCTTCTTATGTAACAGTACAACCCAACCACTGAGGATCCAATGCACAACAAGGCAGAACAGAAAAATCAAGGAAAATGTACAATAAACATTAACGGGGGCCAACAACATAACAACAGAGGGGGAAAGCACTACAACCTGACCATTAGTACTATCGATGCCAATGACCATGGCCTCAAGGACATGAATAGCATCAAACATTGAGCGAAATAGAAAATCCCCCGAAGCAAGAAGATTAATATTGACTCGCACATCTTACTGCCGCCTTTCTTGTGCTTCATGCCTAGCTACAATTCCTAGCAGTTATTTTCCAGAAACCATCTTGTTATCAGAGAAAACCCCAAAGACTGCAAAAGTACAAGCAGAACACGAGAATGTGAATGAAGTTACAAATTTTATATACATTCATGCCATTTAACTAAGAAAACATGATCAATCATACCAGAAGAAGACAATTAAAGTCAATATCAAGTACAAAAGACTGTCATTATTTAAGCTGAATATGCTTAAAGCCTCTCTCTGATCTAGCCAAAGCAGGAGAACATCTAATATAACAAAAATAGCAGGGTGAGGTGTTTTTATAATCATCACGTAGAACTAAAAAGTATCACTTCCATACAACCCAGAATATAAAATTAGATGGAAAAAACATGCATGGACATTCAAAGCTATATGTACTGCTAGCAAAACATTTTGTTAAATAATAGGGAAAAGGAGATGCCATATCAATGGATAGATATATGTCTAAGAATTTTTGGCTTAGAGGCCGACGATGCAGTGTTCATAGGCCTAGAGGCAGCCTTAGAGGCGCCAAATACTCACATTGTGGATGCCCTTACTACATAGAGCCTAACTAAGAATGCAACAACCAGTCCTAGGCTAGTGCCTTTTCCTATACATCTTAAAAACTACAGCCACATCTCCCATAATTTATGGGATGATGCAAATCTGCCACTTGGCCATCGTTTACACATTCTTAAATCCAAGACATATTTTAAGTCTGCAAGATCCCCAAGTCACAACAGGGAAACAAATATATGTGCACAGTAGCCAACAAGCATCAGTGCATTTCCTATATGTTCCCCTTCATTCTAACTGTAAACGGTCAAATCTGGCATCATAATTCAAAACAACTGAAAGCTAGCTAGCTATTGCTTTCAAACTTAATAAAGTAGCTTAAAAACCACATTTAGAACCTATGGCGTAATTAAATGCGGCTATCAATCTTCACATGTATGATGGTGGTTAACTATGCAGTATGGAGTATGGACAAAAAATTAACCAGCACACCCTGAGTGCAAAGAAGAAGGAACCAGCAAGGCGAAAGTAACAAGGGGCAAGGGCGAGGCATGTGAATATGCTCGGAAGTGTGGCATGGGGGCGGCGACGAGGGCATCGGCGGCGGTGGTGGCGTCCGATTACCAGCAACCTTGGGGGGGCCCGCAGATGCTTTGGCCGGTGATGTAGCAAGTGTGGCCTACTGCACCCCTGCCCCGTCTTAGCTAACTCACAAATATAGAATATATATCATAGATGAAAATGTAGAGAGGTGGCAGACTGATAAAATAAGTTTAACCCAACATTTAGTATGACTCAAAGAGTAAAAGATACTCTCATTCTTATAAGATGTTCTAGCATTTTCTAATCTGGATTTATATAGGCACATTTTAGCTTCTTTGTTCACTCATTTATATCCAAAACATGAGATATAAGGGATCATATCCACTGAGGCTTTCTTTTATATGATTGAATGCTTCCTCAAAAAAATGTATGGAGTTAATTAGACGTGTATTCATTCAAGCAATCTATATTCCAGATTGTACCTGGCTGCGATACAAAGAAGACTTGGGAGTGACGTCTTACCGATGCCGAAGACGACGGTGAAGCTGACGCCGATGGTTCAACATGTCCTCTTCTTCCTAGACGTAGCGCTGTCACGTGAGGCACAGTGAGTATCAATTACTATAAAAATATATAGTTCAATCCTAAATACTCCCAACAGGCTACGGGAGTACATATAGGAAACAGTGAAGGAGCTATGCAGGAATCAACAACAGGCTACATGAGTACATATAGCCAACAATCACATATATGCACATCAAGCCTGCAGCGACCTCTTGCAACAGATAAATTTAGGATGTTACAATTTAACATAAAGGAGAGTAGCATTGTACCACAGATAGAACAATCATCCAATGTTTGTTTCCACTGTTTAGGATGTTAAAACTCCTCGAGGGCAGTTACATTGAAAGACGAAGTAGGCGAATCAGTTAAAATTTCCTGTTTTAAAAGCTTCTACTACAAAATGAGCTGAACTGTTTTTTCAATCAATCAGTTGAAGACCAACAGAAGTACAAAGTAGATAGAGACACATTATCACTTCTAGAACAATCAGTTGCCATATATGAGACTGCATCAAGTGCAATTATAATAGTTCACACGCTGCACAAGGCAATCACTTTGGAAACAGATCAGAAGATTCAGCATAATTAAACTGAAAATTCTACACTATGCACACATAATACAAGCAATTTTGTACTGACAGTAAAGTTCCAATGACGAGAGCATCGTATAATATGGATATAGGAAGGGTTAGTTTATACCTTGGTGGATCCAAGAGAGGAAGTGAAGACATCATCGATGCCGGCGAACTGCAGCACCTTCTTGGGGACGCGGGCAGCCACGATTCCAGACCCCCTGGGGGCGGGTACCATGCGCAAGGACAAACGACGAGATCCCTGAGCTGCCGGCCAAATCCTTCCTCCGCCCGAAATTCCTCCGCTTTGCTGCCGATTCCATGCTGCAAGAAGAAGAACCAGAAGGAGGGAGGAAAGAAACCCGGTCAGAACCCAATCCGGCGCAGAAAGAACAAGAAATCCATGGTGGGAAGCGAAGGAAACAGAGGAATGGAGCCAACCACGGGAACAACGGAATGGAGCCAACCACGGGAACATCCCCATGGCACCTAATTCTAATCAACGGAAAGGCAGCCACCACCTAATTCTAACCAAAGCAAAGAGGATGGATTCGATTTGGGGATTCTTCCACCAATCTATCTATCTATCTATAGATAGCCTCTCCTCCCCTGGATTCGATTCGGTTGGGTTCCTCTCCTCCCCTGGATTCGATTCGGTTGGGTTCCTCTCCTCCCCGAGCGGATGGGAGAGGATAAGGGGGAAGAAGGGGAGGCACGCACCGTACTGGCGATGGGACGGTGGGGGGCTGGCCGTTCTTGTTCCCCCAGTAGCCCCTCCTGACGGGCACGATGGAGAGCTTGGCGAGGAAGATGGCGCCGCGGATGGCCGTGGCCACCTCCTTGGCGCACTTGACGCCGAGGCCGACGTGGCCGTTGCTGTCGCCGACGACGACGAAGGCCTTGCAGCGGGTGCGCTGGCCGGCGCGCGTCTGCTTCTGCACGGGGGTGATCTTCATCACCTCGTCCTTGAGCCCCGGGCAGAGCGTCTCCACGATCTGGTGCTCCTTGACGGGGAGCGAGTGGAGGTAGATCTCCTCCATCTTGGTGAAGCGGCCCTCCTTGACAAGGCGGCCGAGCTTGGTGACGGGCGTGACGCGCGAGCTCGACGGCAGGCCCTCGATGGCGACCGCGGCGCGAGCGGAAGAGGCAGATGGCGACCGTGGCACGAGCGGAAGAGGCGGCTAGGGTTTCGTGGGAGTGGGCGGGGAAGACAGGAGCGGCAGGAGAGGAGAGTTCCAGCGCTCGCTGCCTCGCTCTCACGCCCTAGCGTTAGTGACATTTTTTCAACCAGGCGAAATACCGAAAATGCCCACGGGGGGCACCGGAATTACGCGCGGTGGCACACCGGGAGGAAACTATTCATTGATACGGCTCTCCTCTTCGATCCGACGGACGAGATCGTCCACGCGAGAGATCCAACGTCCAGATTCGCATCAAGAAAATGATCCGACGGCCCAGAGTCGCTAAGCTCTGAGGAGCCAGGAGGTCTCCTGTCATTCTTATCTCTCGATGTCGATAGCATCGCGCATCTCACACCAGACGAATCCAAAGCTAGATTTTACACTGGCCAAGTGGCAAACGATCCTTGCCGCCTCTCCGCTGTGCTATGTAAAAATTTAACCTGTGCCTGTTACAGTAAAATCACACAGCCTAGCCAACTTAACCTGTGCCAGTGATCCCGCAAAAGAAAAAGTGCCAGTGTACGTTCCTACTGGTACGAGTGAAGCATACCACGTGAGTGGAAGGAGAACCGTACGTACGTACCGGAAGGCGATGAGGGACCAGGTGAGGCCGGTTAGGCTGGAGTATGTGCTTGTTGGCCGGAATAAGCCGCGGCGACGCGTCGGGCGCGTCCAGCGCGTGTATGGGCGCGAGCTGGACGTGTCAGGCGCGTCGGGACCGCGGTGTAGGTGTGCGTGTGTGTGTGTGCGTGTGGTGCACGGGGTGCCCGTGTAGGTAGACACAGTGCGTGTGTGTGTGTAGGCCAGGCCGTTGGCGAGCTTAGGAGGTGCGTTGAGTTGGTCCGCCGTGGGACTCGTCACGCCCGGACGTGTGCGTGCATGTCGGGAGGGCGCGGGAAGAGCGGAGCGGACTGGGCGCTCGACGTGGACAGAGTCGTGGGTGCGTGCCCTGGTCGACTCTGGGTATAAGACCCCCTGCGTGTGTGCGTTGTAATGGTGTGGCCTGGCATCGAGTTCGTGCTCGAGGAATAGAGGAAGCCGTTCGTGCGGCTGGGGCGTTCGTGCGCCGGAAACCTCCTGTGTCCCCTTCTCTTTCTTCCTCCTTCGGTTTGTGCCACATAGAGAGCGAGCATAGAGCGGAGGTGAGCTGGGGCGAGGCCAAGGCAACAACAATTGGTATTCAGAGCCACAAGGTTCGAGGGGCGGCCGTGGCGCGCGGCGGCGTCCGCGGAGCGCGCAGCGGACATGGAGGCTGCGGCGCGCGGAGAGCGCGTGGTGACTGCGACAGGCGACGAGTCCGCGGTGCTGCGGTGTGATGCCGTGCACACGACGAGCAGCGGCGGTCGCGGAGGCGAGGAGGTCGCGAGGACCTGCGTCGTAGCGCAGAGGCCGCGGCGGCTCGGCGCGACGGCCGTGGAGGCGCAGTGGCGCGAGGCACGGAGACGCGACACGGCGGCGCACGGAGCCGCGGGTTTCGGCAGCGGCAACGAGTGGCGCTCGACGGGGTGCAGCGCGGCGGTAGCTGCATCGGCGGCGGTATGCGACAGCGGCCGGCGAGGTGGCCGCGTTGCACGGCATCTGCGGCGGCTCGTGCTGGAAGCACACGGTGGCGTCGGGCGGCAGCAACCATGGCGACGACGACGTCGGGCCGGCACTCCGCTAGGCCGCAGCTTTGGGGGTGAGTGTTGGCCGGAATAAGCCACGGCGACGCGTCGGGCGCGTCCAGCGCGTGTATGGGCGCGAGCTGGACGTGTCGGACGCGTCGGGACCGCGGCGTAGGTGTGCGTGTGTGCGTGCGTGTGGTGCACGGGGTGCCCGTGTAGGTAGACACGGTGCATGTGTGTGTGTAGGCCAGGCCGTTGGCGAGCTTAGGGGGTGCGTTGAGTTGGTCCGCCGTGGGACTCGCCACGCCCGAACGTGTGCGTGCATGTCGGGAGGGCGCGGGAAGAGCGGAACGGACCGGGTGCTCGACATGGACAGAGTCGTGGGTGCGTGCCCTGGTCGACTCTGGGTATAAGACCCCCTGTGTGTGTGCGTTGTAATGGTGTGGCCTGGCATCGAGTTCGTGCTCAAGGAATAGAGGAAGCCGTTCGTGCGGCTGGGGCGTTCGTGCGGCTGGGGCGTTCGTGCGCCGGAAACCTCCTGTGTCCCCTTCTCTTTCTTCCTCCTTCGGTTTGTGCCACAGAGAGAGCGAGCATAGAGCGGAGGTGAGCTGGGGCGAGGCCAAGGCAACAACAGTGCTGGGGTTGCGGATGAGCTTGCGCCACACCATGATTAGTATGAGCCGTGTCATCACGCTCGCCGGCGGCATTTGGTGCTGCCGCGCCCTCCCGGTTTCCGCTCCGAGCTCATCGCCGGGGCTGGAGTTCAGCTTCGCCGTCGGCCTGTCCGGCCCGGCCTGCATCGCAGCGTCGGCGTCGCCGTCGTCCGCCACTGCCTTTCCGCCTCCCCTCGCTGCCGCGGTGTAGCCCCCGTCCTCTACAATTTGCTATGTCGTTTACTCTTGCTTGCACATGAAACCCGTGAAGTAGTGATGGACGTACTATGGCATTAATGTCGAGACGAACCTTTGCATGAGCCATTCTGCCGCGGGTCCGCGGGGACAACCATGCGGATTTCCTTGGCGGCGGCATCGAGATGCGCTGCGCCTGTACCGCCGCTGAACATTGGCAAGCCGCTTACTACCACATCAGCTTTGCTCAGAAGTGTATCATAGCAACAAAATTTTGTGACCAAGTATTTATTAATCAGTTTTGGCCAGAATAACAAATACCAGTCACACTTTATGGTCTCTTCAAACTTCTTTTACTGATCCAACTCACATCAACTTTGGCCAGAAGTGAGCAAGAGCAGTAAAATATTTTTGCATTCAGATATTCGTCAATCAGCTTTGGCCAGGATGACAAACATCAACCACACTTAATTAGAATTATGTCTCTTTATTCTTCTTTATTGAACTAGTCCACATCAACTTTGCTCAGAAGTGGACAAGAACAATAAAATTCTGCAGGCATGTACCCACCAATCAGTTTTGGCCAGAATGATAAATACAGACCACACTTAATTAAACAGAGACATTTAATAAACAGGCTCATTAATTATGCATAGCTTAAGGACAAAAATTTCTTCAGTGGGCAATTGATTATGACAATCCATGGTTTGATTGAATATAACCATGAAAAGTCAACATTAGGTATTCATGATGCCCAAAACTTAATTATGGCTCAAATCAAAGGCCACTTAATTTCTTCAGATAAATCAACCATTAATTAGATTTTGGGGAACAACTTATTATAAAGGCCTCATTCAAAATGACACATTATATTTTGAGCAACAATCTTTAGTTACTTTAGGGCTATAATCGTAATTGACATAATTGCTCATAAAGCGCATCATAGCCCTATCTTAATTTGATTGCTCAAAATATTATTTAATTGAGGCCACATTAAAATTAAAACCTTAAAGTTCTCTAATAAGAAATTGGTTAAAGAAGCACGTTATAAGCTTAAATAAAATATCATTATTTTGAGATCAAGACATAATTATAATAAGTCTTAAAGACAATTAATCATAATGCATAATTGCTTTAGGAACAATTAAATATAATTCATAATAAATGATGCCACAATTATATTTAAACATGATAATAAATGAAGCATAAGAATATTGCTTAATAATAAAAGAGCATAATAAGATTGCATTAAAATAACTAAGCATGACACATAATAACTAGCATAAATTTTAGTCCTTATTTTAGCCCAAAGAACTTATTTATTCTAGCCCAATACATAATTTTGCCCATAATTAATTAAACATCATTTTGGCATAATTTTAGAATTATTTTCAGTGCATAAACATTATTATAATACCTAACAGAAGAAATGTACTGAAAACATTAAAATGCCAAACACATAATTTGGCCTGCTACAGTTTGTTAGAATATCCAGCCCAGTGACCGAATTCTTTAACTAAATTCCTTTAAAGAAGGTAAAAGTTTCCGAGGCAATAAATTTATTATGGGCCGGAGTCTGCAGCCAAAATTTGGCCCATTAAAACACTGCCGGCCTGTTAATAGCTGCCAGCCCATTGCGCCGACCGACGCTTGCGGGCCACCGAACAAAATCCACCAGCAGCAGCTTCCCCGTGAGAACCCTAGCCTCATTTCTTCCTCCCCCTTCTCCTCTGCCCGACGGCACATCGAACGAGTGCGCGAGGATACGGCGGCGCCCAGCGCCCATTATGGAGGAGGAAAATAGTGGCGCCGGCGAGTCCCTTTCGCCGGAACCGCGTGCTGCCTCGACTGGCCCGCGGCTCCGTCGAGCGGTGCTCGTCAGTGCCCTACGACGGCCGATCGCACGCGCGCACGCGTGCATCTCCACGGCGGCGGCGGCGAGGCCCGTCAGATCCAGCACGGCAACGTCGTTCCCGACGGCGATGAGGCACATAGAGGGACGGCGAGCCGGTGCAGGACGACGCAGTGGGTTGCAGCTACAAGGCCTGCGATACTTAAGGAGTTGACCGCAGCGGCGCCGTACAACGTCGTCGACGTTCCTTAGGTAATAACCCACTGGCCTTCTTCCTTACGGTTAGGGTTCTTAGGGATTCTCTTTAATTTGGGAATTAGGGCTTTGAATTTGGGGATTTAACATAAGTAAAGCATGAAATAATTCAATCCCCTTTCAATTGATGCATAAACCGAAAGCCCCAACTCAAAAAAAAAGGGGCCAAAACTTAAGAATTTGGTATCTTGGGTTTCGGGATTTGGGGATTTCTTTTAGAAAACACTTAATTTGCAGTAATCCCCTCTGCCTTTATTTTAAAACCCGAAGCCCTGGACCCAAATAGATTTATGTATGCAACAAGATTGCACCTTTAGAGCTAGAATTTAGGAAATTTTGGGCTAAATGGAAATTAATTATAGCTTAATCACATGGTCTACTCAAAAGAATTTAAGCTTAGTAGATGTATAAGCTTAGCTAAAGCACAACCAGCAGCATAAACATGAGCTTGCTCAAGTAGAATTTAGGGCATAGGCTTAGGTGAAGCATCAACATAAACACTTGAAATGAAACATAAGCCCTTAACAGCAGCATATAGCATAAAAAGGAACTTGAGATGGGTTCAGTCTTGAGGAAGGTGGCTCTGATACCATTGTTAATTCATATGAATGATCTCAGGATCATCTAGCCCAAAACGTAAACCACATCAGAGATAGAAATTGGAACAAACACACCTTGTGTTAATATATGCATCATCTTAATGATTTTGTAGTTGCTGAAATAGCACTTGAGCTTCATCTGAAATGAAGCCCTTTTCCTTCTTCTCCAGCAGCTTGATCTGGAGTGTGTGATGGCTCTTCCCAGTGTTGTAGTGATAAGCTTGATCGGTAGCTTTGCACAGAGAGAGTTAGATGAGTGTAAGGAGTAGAGGTACCCAGTAGCAGCCGTGTCTAGCCAGTGTCCTTATCACTTTAGCTCTCTCTCCCTTTTATATGTCACTGCACACCAGGGGAACCAACACCTGGTTGGATGTGGTGCTGCCCCCGATCAGGGCAGCTCACCAGATTAGGTGAACCAGCTACTATAGGCACCGCCTACTGTAGCAGTAAACTGTAGCAGATATTTTCATTTAAGCTTAATCCTTAATCTTTAATCTTAAGAACAAAATAGCTACAGTTTAGTCTTTATGATCAAAATATCCAACATTCCCATGACGAGCGTGTTGGGCAGCGTCGACAGCGAGAAGAGCGTGATAGACCAGTCCAGCCGCGGCACCCAGGCCCGGCGCGAGGGGATCAGACGCGAGCATGCGGTGAGCAGCGCCAGGACGAGGAGCTTCTGCAGCGTGTCCGCGGCCAGGAAGCGGAGGTTCATCTCGTAGGGGTCGTTGGTGGAGATGAAGTGGAAGGAGAGCAGCGGCACGGCGAAGATGGCGACGAAGCGGTTGATGCCGGAGCACTGGTCGGGCGTGAAGATGCCCCACCACCTCACCGAGCCGTACGCCAGGATCATCGCCACGTAGAGCGGAACCACCGCCGCCAGGACCGTGTACAGGTCATGGAACGATATCATCTTACCGCCCGGAGGCAGCTTGTAGCTCGTGGTTTTGCTTCTGCCTCCTCGCAGTGGAAGGTGTGAGTTGTGAATTGTGAGAGTGGTGTTCAGGGGGACAGCGAAAGAATTAATTTGGGTCTGGGTTTCTTAGCTAGGTCGATCTGACCATTTATAGAACCAACCTGTGGTTGGATGGTTAGAGGGATAGTGGTATCCCCAGCCCACCAGGGTTCAAGTCCTGGTGCTCGCATTATTCCTGGATTTATTTTAGGATTTCCGGCGATGCGCTTTCAGTGGGAGGAGACGTTCCCGTCGACGACGAGGTGCCTACGGTGACTTCGTAAATTTCAAGATGACATGCCGGCTCAGTCTCTCGGAGGTGCTCATAGGGGTAGGGTGTGCGTGTGTGCGTTCATAGGGGTGAGTGTATGCGCGTATGTATGAGCGCTTGCGTCTGTACTGATGTTAAAAAAAAGATCTGACCATTTATATGGCAGCAGGACGAATGTGGTTTGAGAGGCGCAGCCCCGGGTCCGGGGGCGGTTTCTCTGTCCGAACTCTCCATTGGAAAATCTCGATGAAAAACAGCCTAGCCGCGCAGCCCAGCGCACCGGGTGCCTCGGTCCTCTTGCTGCTTCACTAGAGCCAGTTCTTTTGGCTCCATTCTGAAGAATCACTGTCAGGGGAATCAAAGTCACAAAAGAACTCATCTCTGTCTCAGGAATCATTTAAAATCATCCCAGAATTGCAGAGCAATTTAGAATCACCAAAACTTGTCAATTCTCGCAATTCTAGCCAGTCCCTCAAAATAAAACTGTTCGATTTGAACTAATACCCCTATTGCAACTCAATTTATGGCCAGAATGCCACTCGGGCAGCCATCGAACCCTTTCGTCCACCCCGCACTGTCTTTGTCCCCAGCCTCCTCGTGCTAGGGTTGGCGTGCTGCCAGGCTGCTCTCCGCCCTGGCGTCGTCAGATCCGCCGGCGGGATGCCCTTACGACACCGCCTCGACCCGTCCGCCCTTCTCCTTGAATCCTCCCCGCCCGCCCGCCTCTCCTCGACTTCCCCGCCCGACCCGACCTCCATCCGTGCCTTGCAACAGGACGCGCCCGGCCGCCTGCCAGGCCGGCCCTCCCTTCCCTTCGCTCGGCAGCAGGACGCGACCGGCCTCCACCCGACCAGGTTTGCTCATCCCCTGCCTCTCTTCTCCCTCATACTCTCTCCCTGCAGCACTTTTTCTACGGACTTTGGGGACAACGCAGACTACTGACAATGTTGCAGACTGGTTTGCACATAGTACGTTCTGTCACTAACAAAAAAATCCATGAGGTTTTGGAGTGTGTAGTCTGGATGGCCGGTGACTACATTAGACCAATGGATCCATCTTTCTCTGAACCTCATCCCATACTTAGAAAAACAAGGTTCTGGCCTCATTTAAAAAATGCTATTGGAGCCATAGATGGAACACACATTAAAGTGATTGTGCCCAAGGAATTGGAGCCCCAACACAGTAATAGGAAAAGGTACACAAGCGAAAATGTCATGGTTATGTGTGATTTCGATATGAGGTTCACTTTTGTTATTCCTAGATGGCATGGATCAGTTCATGACACACGTGTATGGAGTGATGCTATAGTTTGTTATGAGCATTTTCCACAACCACCCGTAGGTAATCTCTTGTATGTACGCATATTATTATGTACGTGTATGCATGCATATTCTTATATACATGATGTCTTATTGTAGATAAATACAACCTTGTCGACTCTGGATATCCCAACAGAGTTGGATATCTAGCACCATACAAAGGGCAACAGTATCATGTACCTGATTTCCAACAACACCCTTCCACGAGGAGGTATGAGACATTCAACCATCGTCATTCTTCTTTGCGAAATGTTGTCAAAAGATCGTTTGGTGTTCTCAAGATGAAATGACGTATTCTCCAAGGTATACCACAGTACAAACGGGAGACCCAAAAGATGATCATCACTGCATGCATGTGTCTTCACAACTACATTCGTGATAGCAAGTTACATGATGAGCAGTTTGACAAGTTTGACAATGATGCATACGTGCAACCTCCACAGTCGTTTACAAGTGCCAACGCTTTACGACCTGAAGATGATGGTACCATGGCCGTTACACATGAGACTATTGCTATCAGTCTTGTACCTTGAGATCATCCATCTATTTCTAGTTTGCAACTCGCTATTAACTTGTAATATAAACCACTATATGATATTTTCAATTCAGGTTCTAAATTGTAATATTAAGCACTTTATAATATTTGCAACTCACTTTCATATTGTAGTATTATATACTTTATGAGATTTGCAACTCTTTTTGTGTTCATATTAAGCATGAAACTATCAGAAATAACCAAGTGTTATCAATTCATCACTCACTTCAATCTAGGAGCGTTACAGACATTTCAACACACAACTCATACGACAATCATAGGCTAGAATCACAGAAAAGAACTGGACAGACGATTCTATGGGCAGATGATTCTGTAGGCAGTTTCACAGAATCAAATTATGGAGAATTATGAGGCAAAAAGAACTGGACCTAGAACCGGAAAGCACAAGATGCGTCGCACACGTACGTGTGCAATAGCACTCTAGTGGTTGGGGCGCCACCCTGTGAAGCTGCCTGAGAGGAAGTTGGGGCGGTGCCAGGTGGGATGCGCCTCTTTCACTCACCTGTTTGTACTATCTAGTGTTATTGTTTTAGACTCAAAGTACATCAATATGGAAGTATGGATATGTGCAAGTTGGTGACTGGAACAATAAGACAGAACTATGCAACTCATTCAGAGAACGGATCAGCCTTAGAAGGAAAAACAGTGACATCACAGATATTAAGAGGCTTATATGAACGAAAAGCATTAGTTTTATAGTTTAGAGGACTGATTACATGCATTACAGAGGATATGTCAAAGAACAAATCAACAATAGCAACGCGTGGAATGGCCGTCAACTGGTTCACCTGATGTGCAACATCCTAATCCTTGAGAGCCGTCTCTCCTCTGTAGAGCAAGTTAGTAACTAAGCAGCTATGCTAATAAGTTGCTAACTTAAGTTCCTGTTGGAAAATGTTCGTACTATTTTAGAAAACCTTGGAGTAGTTGATAGGAGTTCATTTGTTAATTTCAAACATTCCAGACTACACTGCCAAAGCTGAAACTTGAATCGCTAACACACTGCCAATCCTTTCAGTAATAAGGTATGAACGAATAAGCAGCAAACAAATATTTCCTCGTTGTATCAAGACAACACACTCATCAGTTACCATGGTAGAAAGCAAGAAACTTGTCAGCATTAACTTTAAGTTAATAGGCAAAACTCATAAGTCATTGAGATTTTTCTTTCTTTGTGAATTGGCATGTCAAGCAGGAGTGACATGACAACTAATAAACATGTTAACTGAAGTATCAAGAATGCAGGGTGAGCTAAGGGTAAGAAAACAGGGAACACTGAGGGAGTCCTGGATTAAGGGGTCCTCGGGCCGCCAGACCATTGCTTATGGGCCGGACTGATGGGCTGCTTTGGAGCCAAGCTGGGTAAACACCGTGTTCTTCGTCCCTTCTTCCCCATTGATCCTACATCCACAGATCGGGACCCCCTACCCGAGATCTGCCGGTTTTGACACCGACATTGGTGCTTTCATTGAGAGTTCCACTGCGGATTGCCAAAGGATCGATGGCCCAACTACTCGTTGGAAACCTGGCCAGCGCCAGGGACATCTTTGTCCTCTGCCAGATCTTTACGTTCGGCAGCATCACTTTTCACGTCGACCTCACCGGTCGTTTGGACAAGATTGTAAACCTCACCTCCGATCTTGAAGCCGGACACCAGAGCTTAGAGTTCGGCGCCGGCCCTCGACAAAGCCCTGCTCCCGAAGAACCCGCTGAAACCGACGCCTTGACCTCAGACCCAGTGGATACAAAAGGGGCCGGCACAATCCGGGATTAGGCCTTAAAGCCGGATCCCATCGAAGTACTCGAAGAACACCCGTCGAATATCTAGGAGGCACTGCCCCGACGGGAGTCTCTTCGATAAACAACATGTTGGATCGATTCCTCGCCATGGGAATCTCCGTCAGTAGGCCTACGGCCTACAACTAGATCGGGCTTAAACCTGACAGCAGAGAGATCCATGTCCTGCCTATCACCCACCTCATTGCTACCATCGAAGAAAAGGCGTAGGGATCGCGACCTCCAAAGCCGAAGACAGTATACACCTGGGTCTCTAGCCCGGAGACGGACACCCGTCAAGATAAGAGTTCGGACTCTGCCTGTGACACAGGATCTGACATTGAGTCGGCCCAACCATGTATAGGCGCGCGACCGAACACTATGCGATCAGATCCGGACATAGCCCAGGTGCGGCTCGCCGCTGCTGACGCTCCGGACTCACAGCAGATGGGAATGCTAAAAATTCTCCCACCCACCTCCCACGCCGAATATTGTCCGGATGTGGGAAGACCGGATGTATGGGACCTAATGTACGTCAAGTAGCAGCCCAAAGAAACGGTCCGTCATTACTTGGCCAGATTTCTCCTGGTCAAAAACAAGATAGCAGACTGCCATCACGAAGAAATAATTGAAGCTTTTCGGTTCAACTGCCGGGACGCAGGGATCTTAAATGCCCTCGCCCGTCGTCGTGTGCAAAACTTCGCTGAATTATCGGACATGGTACACAAATATTGCGCCATGTAAAGCACCTGGAGGTTACAGCAAATGCGCAAGGAGTCAGCCCCTGCCCGCAGCCCAGGAAAGCCCAAGCAAAGCGAGCATACGCGAGATAGTCTCCCGAACACGAGCCTGCCAAAAATAAAAATAGACCCAGAACCGTCCTAGACGAATTGCTGGATAAACCATGCCCTATACACTCGGCCCTGCTTAATGCAAATCCGACTCACAGGCTTCGAGCTTGTTGGGTGGTGAGGCAGGTGGCCAAAAATGGTGAAAATATCCTGGGTCTCACACCTCCTGATAGACGATCAACAATGCCACCCCACGAAGACAACGTCCTGACAGTTTACAAGACGTTCTCTTCAAACAATCAAAGGAAAAGGGCTCTTCGAGAGCTCGGCCAAGTCTACCAGGTGACAGCCGCACAGCCATGGGCGGACACACCTATCACCTTTGATCAGAAGGACGAGCCAAGGTCCCGCCCCACCCACGCACCCGCCGCACTAGTCCTCGACCCCATAATCGATGGCTTCAGACTAACCAAAGTACTGATGGACGGGGGTAGCGGCTTGAACCTCATTTATGAGGACACGCTTGACAAAATGCAGCTCAACAGATCCCGCATCGAGCACAGTCACACCACATTTCGAGGAATTATACCCCGCAGGGAGGCGCGCTGTTCCGGACGCATAACCTTGGACGTAGTGTTCGGTACTCCCGACAACTACAGATTCGAACCCTTGTTATTCCACATTGTGCCCTTCCACAGTGGATACCACGCCCTCTTGGGACGTGAGGCATTTGCAAGGTTCCAGGCCGTACCGCATTATGGATACATGAAGCTCAAAATTCCAGGGCCTAACGGCGTGATCTCGCTTGCCAGCGATCCGAACACAGCCCTCCGAGCTGAAAATAAGACCACATCACTTGCCCTTGAGGCACTATCTGAGGCCCTTGCGGCCGAAGAATTAAAAATGCTCCGCACTACCGTCAACAGGGACGACGTGGTCCTCAGTAAAAGACCAAAATCCACGTCATTTAAGCCAGCTGACGAGATAGTAAAATTCCAAGTACACCCGACAGACCCGAATAAAATGGCGTCCATCGGAGCACAACTACACCCCGCAGTTGATGAAGCATTGCGAGCATTTTTACGTGAAAACTGGGACATATTCGCCTGGCACCCTTCGGATATGCCAGGCATCCCACGGAGGCTGGCGGAGCACAGCTTGAACATTATAAAAGGCTTCAAGCCAGTCAAACAGACACTGCGTCAATTCTCCGAACCCAAACGACAGGCTATGGGTGAAGAATTGGCAAAGCTATTGGAGGCCGGATTCATCCGTGAAATCAAGCATCCTGAGTGGCTAGCAAATCTGGTCATGGTACCCAAGAAGGACAAGTCATGGTGGTTCTGTGTCGATTTCAAGGACGTAAACAAAGTCTGCCTAAAGGATCCCTTCCCCCTACCCCGCATAGATCAGTTTATCGACGCCACTGCCGGGCACGACTCACTATGCTTCCTCTACGCATACTCCGGATATGACCAAATAAAGATGAAGGAGTCCGACCAAGCCGCAACCGCGTTCAGCACCCCCCACAGGCCATTCTGCTTTAACATGATGCCTTTCGGGTTAAAGAACGTGGGAGCCACATACCAACACATGATTCAAACATGCCTGGAAAACCAGATCAGCAAAACAGTCGAAGCATACGTAGACGATGTGGTCATTAAAACCAAAAAAGTCGATCAACTCGTGGACGACCTTCGCTTGACCTTCGAAAACCTACGGGCTTACGATATACGGCTCAACCCGGATAAATGCGTCTTCAGAGTCCCCGCCGACAAACTGCTCGGATTCATCATCTCCCATAGAGGAATTGAGGCCAATCCGGCTAAAATCAAGGCACTCTCCCAGCTAGCAATACCAACGGAGCTCAACCACATGCAGAAGCTGGCAGGTTGCGTGGCTGCTTTAAGCCGTTTCATCTCCCGCCTTGGCGAAAAGGCGCTGCCGCTCTACAGGCTACTCAAGAAGACAAAAAACTTTGAGTGGACGAACGAAGCGTCCGCAGCACCGGAGGAAATCAAAACACTCCTGGCAGGAAACCCTATCCTGGCCGCACCAGGTATCAGTGAACCTATGCTGCTGTATATATCAGCTACCAATCAAGTGGTGAGTGCAGTACTCATCGTAGAACGGGAATCAGAGGGCCACAAGTTCCAGGTTCAAAAACCAGTCTACTATGTGTCAGAGGTCCTCACACCATGCAAATCCCGATACCCACACTACTAAAAGATAGCATATACGGTCTTTATGGCATGCCGAAAATTGCGACACTACTTTCAAGAGTGTTCGGTGACAGTGGTATCCAAGGTACCCCTCAACGATATAATCAATAACAGGGATGCCATGGGCCATAGAGCTCCTTCCCTTCGAGATGGTATACAAACCACGCCGAGCTATTAAATCTCAGGTGTTGGCTGATTTTCTATCCGAATGGACTGAAGCCGAACTCCCCAGGGAATATAATACATATGCACACTGGACAATGTACTTCGACGGCTCTAAAATGCTAGCCGGACTGGGGGCTGGGGCGATCCTAATATCCCCCACGGGCGACAATATCCGGTACGTCCTACAGATTATGTACACGGATTTCAATAACGCAGCCGAATATGAGGCACTGTTGCACGGTCTAATGATGGCAATGTTGATGGGTGTTCGGCGGCTAGAGGTGCGAGGAGATTCGAACCTCGCCATCTCCCAAGTCAACGGCGAATTTGACGCCAAAGACCCGAATTTGACGCCGTCCTCAGGATGTCAGCCCGATTCGAGGGTCTTGAAATCCATCATGTCTCTAGAGACAGTAACCAAGCCATGGATGTCCTTTCCCACATGGGCGCCAAGTGCGACCCAGTACCTAAAAACACCTTTCTAGAAAGGCTCTTCAAGCCATCCGTGGTATGGCAGGGCGGGGACAGTGGCACCACAACCAGTGAGCCCGCCGAGATCGTCCCCCCAGAAATCGAGCCCGATGACTATATCATCGGGGGATCCGCAATCGAAGAAACAACTTCGGCCCACGAGATCATGGCCATAATCGCCCCATGGACCAAGCCCTTACTAGCCTACCTCCTGCGACAAGAACTCCCAGATGATCAGACGGAGGCGCGGCGCATAGTTTGGCGCTCTAAAGCGTACAACGTCCATGAGGGCGAGTGATACGTCTCCAACGCATCTATAATTTTTTGCTTGTTCCATGCTGTTATATTATCATTCTTGGATGTTTTACAATCATTTTATAGCAACTTTATATCATTTTTTGGGACTAACCTACTGACATAGTGCCCAGTGCCAGTTGCTGTTTTTTGCTTGTTTTTTACTTCGCAGAATATCAGTACCAAACGGAGTCCAAACGCAGCGAAACTTTTTGGAGATTTTTTTTTGGACCAGAAGACACAACATGGGCCAAAGAAGTACCAGAGGGGAGGCCCAAGGTGGGCACAACCCACCTGGGCGCGCCCAGGAGCCCAGGCGCGCCCAATGGGGTTGTGCCCCCCTCGGTGGCCTCCCGCACCGCCTCTTCGCCCTATAAGTCCCCAAATATTCCAGAAACCCTAGAGGAGTCGACGAAACACAATTTCAGCCACCGCAAGTTCCAGAACCACGAATATCCAATCTAGACACCATCACGGAGGGGTTCATCATCCTCATTGGTGCCTCTCCGATGATGCGTGAGTAGTTCATCATAGAGCTACAGGTCCGTAGGCAGTAGCTAGATGGCTTCCTCTCTCTCTTTTGATTCTCAATACAATGGTCTCTTGGAGATCTATTTGATGTAACTCCTTTATGCGGTGTGTTTGTTGGGATCCGATGGACTTTGAGTTTATGATCAGATCTATATCCATGAATATTATTTGAGCCTTCTTTTGATCTATTATATGCACAATTTTTATAGCCTCGTATTTCTTCTTTGAATCTTTGGTTTAGTTAGGCCAACTAGATCGATTTTTCTTGCCATGGGAAGAGGTGCTTTGTGATGGGTTCGATTGTGCGGTGTTCTTTCCCAGTGACAGAAGGGGCAGCAAGACACGCATGTATCATTGCTATTAAGGATAACAAGATGGGGGCTATTCCTACATGAATAGATCTCGTCTACATCATGTCATCATTCTTATTGCATTACTCTGTTTTTCCATGAACTTAATACACTAGATGCATGCAGGATAGCGGTCGATGTGTGGAGTAATAGTAGTAGATGCAGGCAGGAGTCGTTCTACTAATCTTGGATGTGATGCCTATATATTGATCATTGCCTTGGATATCGTCATAATTATTCGATCTTCTATCAATTGTCCAACAGTAATTTTTTTATCCACCGTGTGCTATTTTCTTGAGAGAAGCCACTAGTGAAATCTACGGCCCCGGGTCTATTCTTTATCATATTTGCTTTGAGATCTATTTTTATTCGCTTTTGTTTTCAGATCTATTATTCCAAAAACCCAAAAATATCTTGCTGCACTTTTTTGTTACTTATTTTATTTTGCATTTTATCGAGATCTATTTATCCAATCTACACAATTTTTATCCCGTCAACTTGACAATTTCTTGCGCCGTTACCCTTAGAGGGATTGACAACCCCTCATAAGCGTCGGGTTGCAAGTATTTGTTCTTTGTGTGCTGGTACCATTTACATAGTGTTGCTTGGTTCTCCTACTGGATTGATACCTTTGTTTCATAACTGAGGGAAATACCTACCGTAGCTGTGTTGCATCATCCCTTCCTCTTTGGGGAAATACCGACGTAGTTCAAGCGACATCAAAAGGAATTTCTGGCACCGTTGACGGAGAGACATCATCAACATCTATCAGGTTCCTAATCACAAATCTCATCTCTTTGCAATTTACAGTATTTGCCATTTGCCTCTCATTTTCATCTCCCCCACTTCGCAAAAATTTGCCGTTTTATTCGCCCTCCTTTTCGTTTGCCATTTTCTAGTCAGATCTCTTATTTGCTTGAACTTGGCACCATCATAATCACTGATAATGGGTCTAATTTTACCACCCAAGAGGTTAAAGATTGGTGTGTTAAGATGGGCATAAAGCTCGACTACGCTTCGGTGTACCACCCGCAAACTAACGGGCAGGTAGAGCGAGCAAACAGACTAATTATGAGCGGCATAAAACCTCGCTTAATCCGCTCACTCGAAGAATCAGATTGCCATTGGGTAGAGGAGCTGGACTCCGTGCTATGGGGGCTACGCACCACTACTAATCGTTCAACAGGATACACCCCGTTCTTTATGGTGTACGGCGCCGAAGCAGTCCTCCCATGTGATTTGATCCATGACGCACCTAGAGTACGCATGTACGAAGAGAAGGAGGCCGAGTTGGATCGGCAGGACGACCTGGACGCCCTGTAAGGAGAGCGCGACATCGCGCGCGCATGCTCTGCATTTTATCAATAGCAAGCACGGCGATACCAGAGTTGGGAGGTTCGGGCGAAGGCATACAACGTGGGAGAGCTCGTTCTCTGCCTCCCCGAGAAGCAGAAGCACAAGCTTTCACCCAAATGGGAGGGCCCCTTCATTATAGATGAAGTGCTCGCAGGAGGAGCATACCGCCTCCGCCGCTCATCAGATAACCGCCTCAAACCCATCCCGTGGAACGCTGCTCGGCTTCGGCATTTTTATGCCTAGTCCGGCGTCGTCATCGACACTCCTCGTTTTTCTTTGGTTTTATATTTTCCTTTGTTTTACTCTTGGAGCTTTAGCCTCCCAACCTAGAGTCCGATTAAACCGTGACACGACAGGTCGCCACTGTACACATCTTCAGATGTACTACCTAGCTTTACCTAGGGGCTTCTTTTCAAGCAGCCAATTACAATATTCATTTCACAACCTCTTTTATGTTGTTTGAACCAATGTCCTTCCCATACCTTTCAAGCCATTATATGCACCTATTTGACTTAAGTCCTTTGCCAAGCTGGGTTGCCTGGCTCCTGTGTTTACCCCTACATTTCCGATTGTTCGGCTAGAAAGTAAAGGGAGCACCTCTACGATTGTTACGCCCTGGTAATCTGGATACATACCTCAGATGGGTGAAGCCGAAAGCTAGTGTTCTTACAGAAAATAATGGGTCGGCCTCAAGGTAAGTGAAAATAAAGAGGCACTAGCCGCCAGCCCACTATCCTTGGTTCCTAAAAACCAGGGACATCCGGGTGTCACTAGCATCCAGACTCACGGCTTCTGGTCAACATACCAAACCCGAAGAAAGGAACCCTTGGAGGAACTATTTTCTTCGAAAGATGTTTCTTACGTTACAAACTAATCTAACATAGCTCGCTACGCACGTTTTGTCTGTTCGCACCAAATGGACGGATTGCCTGGTTACCGGAAGCTTTCCCTGTTCATCAGGGCATATAGTACGGAACACTCCCCGATCACTGGTCGAGAAGGCGGAAGCCGATGGCTGGTTAAGACAATGTTTTTACTGCGGTTCAAGAATGGCGCGGTGTAAAGTACATGGATACATAGAATCACGCACCCTACTCTTTATCAATACCATCTATCAAACTGTCCAAGGCACAATCCTTCTGGGAGTACCGAGCAACGGGCAACACTTGGTCATACACTAAGCTGAGCGGTATTTCCTGCCCATCCGGCCCCACGGGTCCACTCGAGCCATATGTTCAGGTTCGAGTTTGGTAAACTGGGTCTTCGCCATTGCGAGGCCTCGCGCGCTCCTTCCAGCAGGCCGGTGTCTTCCATAATTCAAAGTGTTGCCTCACCCCTTTAAAGCGGCTAGCTAGCTCAGCCATGCTTTCTGGTGGCACTTCCAGTGGCCATAATGCCTTAACCATGCTTTTCATGGCCTTCCGGGCTCTTTCGTGCGTTTTGGTCAGTTCCTTCAAAAGGCTCCCACTAAAGGAACCCACCTCCTCTTCTGCCCGCCCTGTCAGGAGACCTAGCAAACAGGGGCAACATGTTTTTCAAAATATTGTGATCACCCACATACGCGTGATATTGAATTTGTGACTTACCAAATATGCCACCTTTTAGCTTCTGGTTCTCCTCCAAGGCTTGCGCCAACTGAGATTTTAAATTCTCGATTTCTCATTCTTCTCCTCCTGACTTTGTGTCAGCACTCATTTGCCAGCCTCCAGTTCCCTTCGCAATTGGTTCATGGATTCGGTGGCTGCAGGGACGACATGCTATCAATATGCAGGAAATGCCATACAGTTTTTAAGCATTCTAAAGCTTTCCCACTTCCCAGGAATTTCGCTGGTAGCTTTCTTGGCCGCCTCCAGTTTGGCTTTAGTATCGGCCAACTGTGTTCGGCTCAGCTCGAGGTCTTCGGATAACTTGTTATTCTGTTCCCTCGCGGCCTATAAAATCAAGATAATTCAGATCCTTAACTCGGCCGTCCCGCCCAAATTAAGGCTTGGGGGCTACTAGGTTAGGGATTATGATATGCTATTAAGCTATTTAAATCTCGCACTTGCATTTTGGCAGAAAAAAGACTGGCGATCCCGTCAAGCCCTGTTCGGGCCGCTCCAAGGTACGCATCCACCGAATTAAACGCATTAAATTCCTGGCTGGTGAAGGCAGCGTGATGTAAGGATTCCCTCCGACGGCGGTGATTCATCACACTCTCGACTTCGGAATTGTTAGCCGAGACATCATCTCGATCCTCTGGAGTTACGCTTGGCGCTGCATGCTCCGCACGGCCCCCGGCCTGCGCCGAAGACCCGAGATTGGAACTGTGCGTCGATACACCCGGGGTATCTTCGGACTGACGCGTCAATGTTTTTCTTCTACAAAACCAAGCAAATGTCAAAAAATGGTGAGAATGGCTCTCTCGACGGCCCCAAACACAGTACCTTTGAGCCGAAGGCGCGGTTGCCCCCATTCCGATGGCGACCTTCTGTTTGGATGCCCCATCGAGGGCCAAGGATGGCATGTTCCACACTCCTCCCGCAGTTGTTCGGCGTGAAGTACGGCGACCCTTGCGAGTAGAAGTCAGCGCATTTGGAGTGGTGTGAGGTGAGCGCCCTATTCGGGAGGAGGTCTTCCTTTCACTTATAGTGGAGGAAGGAAGAGCCCCAGGGTGGTCGGCCATCAAGGCAACCTTGGTGCCGTCAAGGCTTTCCTGGTAGAAGACCCCGTCTTCGAAATCAATCGACGTATCCGGATCGTCATGATACCCTGGGTCGTCTTCACGGGAATAATTCTCCGGTTGAGGGGAGGGGCAATGGACGGACTCGACCTGATGCCTCCAACCCTGTTTAAGAGAAAGGTACATCCGATAAGAGTTTGGACGTAATCTTCGAACCAAAGACAAAGGACCGAAGCTTACCCAGTCTGCCGGATTGTAGCCGGAGCAACCCTCTCGGATACTTAATTGAGCGAAGTCTTCCTCCTCTCCTTTGAAGAGGTCAGCCAATATTTTGGCCATAGCCTCCTGATTATCTGGCCCTTGTCGCTTATAGTGGGTTGCGTCACTGGTCCCGTTGTAACACCATAAACGATGCCCCCTCTGCTGACGGGGCTGTATGCATCGGGCTATGGCGACGACCATCACTTCGATCATGGTCAGTTTGCTATGGGCCAGCAGCCGAATTTTGGTGGCCAAAAGGTGCACCTCTGCGCTGTCTAGTTGGGAAGGGCTCTTGGGTCACTAGTTGAACCGCTTCTTTTGCGGGGCGCTTCAGTATTCGGGCAGCCCCCTCCGGACTGGGTCGAAGAGGGGAACGTCTTCTACATAGAACCACTCCGAGGACCATTCCTCAGGGTCTTTTCATGGGGTTCCAATGGGATACCCTCTCCCGGCTATCCGCCACACTTCGGCTCCGCCTACTTCAAATATGGACCCTCTCTGGGTACGAGGTACGAGACAGAAATATTTTCTCCACAGATCAAAATGGGCTTCGTAGCTCAAGAATATCTCGCAAAGTGCCACAAAACCAGAAATATGCAATATCGATCCTGGGGTGAGGTTGTGGAGCTGGATCCCGTGGAACTCCAATAAACCCCGCAGGAAAGGGTGAATAGGAAAGCCTAGGTCTCATAGAAGGAAAGGCACGAAACATGCCCTCTCTCCCTTGCTTGGAGCCGGGGAGCTCTCGGCAAGTGCTTGGCCGTCAACAGAAATTAATCCGGCGCTGACGGGAACGAGATCCGCCGCGGGAAGGTAGCCTTGCGCCTGCAGGTTGCTCAATCGGAGGCGTGAGACTGGGCAGCTCATCCAATCACCGGGGAGAGGGCCATGTGGGCTTGAAGATGAACCTGGGATGTTGGCCATGGTGTCTAAAATTTCTCCAGAGTTGGTTTCGGCGGAGAGGATGGGTCAGCTGTCCCCCGCACCTTTGGATCTATAAATAAGCGTTTCTTCCTGAAGTTGAAAGGACGGGTCTGCAAAAAAGGTGGCATTGGGCTGTTTGCCTTCTGAAAAGGTGCACGACAGTCAAAGTTAGTCCTCGCCCCGAGGAAGGTATTAAACTCCGATGGCCCCACCATGGTCTGATGAGGTCCTCGGACTTCAAACTGATCGGCCTGGCACGAGTACAGAATTGACACAGGTCGTGCTGGGCAGTGAACCTCCGATGTTAATCCAGATTCTGGATAGTATTCGGCCAGAGAACACAGCTCTGAACGGTATAAGGAAAAGTGAAGAACTCACCTCGCAAGCCGAAGATTTTAAAGACGCCAGATGGCGATCCCCGGCGTTGGAGGCTAGTTCGGGGGCTACTGAGGGAGTCCTGGATTAAGGGGTCCTCGGGCCGCCGGACCGTTGCTTATGGGCTGGACTGATGGGCTGCTATGGAGCCAAGCTGGGCCATGGACCCGTGACCGGATAGGAGATCTTCAGAGCCATGGTGTGCCCTCCAAGTCAAGATTTAACGTGATCTTTCCTTTGTTGTAACCGACCGTATGTAACCCTAACCCTATTGGTGTCTATATAAACCAAGGGGTTTTAGTCTTTAGGGCTAGAGCAACATCCATCACCCCATCAACCTAGGGTTTAGCTCGCCTGATCTCGTGGTAGATCGACTCTGTAACCATATCATACACATCAAATACAATCAAGCAGGATGTAGGGTTTTACCTCTTAGAGAGGGCCCGAGCCTGGGTAAACACCGTGTTCTTCACCCCTTGTTCCCCATTGATCCTAGATCCACAGCTTGGGACCCCCTTACTCGAGATCCACCGGTTTTGACACCGACAAACACTACTAACCAAGTGTATGATTATCCCGTGATGGAACATATGCTGAAGCATGAGTTCCAGGGTTAAAAGTCAATGTTTTATCAAGCATCACTACACACCAGACATTATGATCAGTCCAAATACATACTTATGTGAGAATTTTTTTAAACTAAACAACCCTGGAACATTTACTAACCATCTTTGAGTTTAATTGTAGTTGAGGAAATGTTAAAGTATGATTCCTTGAGTAAGAAACATGTAATTGACTATGCATTGTAGTATCTCTGAGCCCTACAAACGTGTGATGATTATTAATAGCAACACACGGTTTGGATAGGTAGAAGTGCACTAAAACCATAGAAATCCCTAAAAGTCAACATGGCTCGATGGCCGAGACACACACAACAAGAGAGAGATAGAGAGATAGAGAGATAGAGATAGAGGTAGATAGATAGATAGATAGATAGAGATAGATAGAGAGAGAGAGAGAGTAGATAGCAGAGAGGGAGGTGAAAAAAAAGGGGTTGCTACCTTGACGTGAACTATCTGTGTATTTGTGACTATTAAGAACATGCGCACCTGGTTCACGGAGCCAAGCAATCCTCTCGTGCTCTAAGGATATATCTTTGCTATGTATACAGGCACCAGGTATGATGGCATCGCATAATTCATACATAAGAGTTTGTCTTGTAAGTATTAAGTAGCTCAATAATCTGTTGGCAATAAAATAAGTTGGTATATATGATTGAGAAGTACAGAATCTCTTAAAGCATAAAGCCATAAAAAATCAGCATGCACTGAAGCCCACACACAAAGTAAAAATGTTATAATTTCAAAAGGTTAACTTACTTTTGGTTTGGGTTCTTAGGTATAAACAATTGACCATATTTTCCAAAAAAACATGGAGCATTCTCCATCCAATGTATTGACATCTCAGTTGCTCATTGACGGTGTCCTGGATAAGGGGGTACTAATCTAGTCGGCCCATGTTCATCGGGTTGGGCCGGCGGGCCCTCGCTCATACTCAAGATGGATTCCGGAGGCCGTACACAGGAGGCGTAATCAAGACTACCTCCACCGAAGACTTGACGTATACTCCAAGATCTCTCCTGCCGCCTTGCTCCTGGATGTCGACCTTGTAACCCTAGATACCCTCCCTGGCGTGTATATAAGCCATAGGGTTTAGCCCGTAGAGAGGACATGAACGCAAAATCATTCACCTAGCCCTAGAGTTAGACCACACATTATGATCTCGAGGTAGATCAACTCTGTACTTGATACATCTTCATCAATATAAACAAGAGCAGGACATAGGTTTTACCTCCATCAAGAGGGCCCTAACCTGGGTAAACATCATATCCTTCGTTCCTGTTACCCTCGATGCGAGATCCACAGCTCGGGACCCCCTACCCCGAGGTCTTCCAGCTTTGACACCAACACTGGTGCTTTCATTGAGAGTTCCACTATGCGATCACCAGAAGGATCGATGGCTCACCTATAGATCAACTGCACCAATGGCCTCAAGAGCTTTTTCGCCCCCCGGCCCGCTTTTTGTGTTCGGCAGCATGGTCTTTTGCGTCGACTCGACAGGTCATCTGGCCTCTGTCAAGAACTACGCCCCAGGTCGGATTGTGACCTTCGGTGCCCTCGAATACACCGGGGATTCTCGCGGCGAACTCATCCTGTCGAGATGGGCCCCCGGCCGAATTGAGAGCTCGTCTGGCTCCAGAGGTTCGACTCCAGAACTGATATCCGTCGCGGCGTCACCGGAGACCCCCGACGTAACCACTTTGGCCGGCCTCTTTACGATCTCAAGTCCGGACGTAGATCCAGCTCCTACCGCTGAAATTACGTCAGGACTAGAACTGACCTCGGCGCAGAAGCCAGAATCGCTCCCCGATCCCCTTCGCGCCGAAGACATGTCAAGTTATACGCCGGGCATACTTTGAGTTAGCACCGCTTACAATCCAGCGATGAATCCTAAAGAGTTGTCTCACCTCAATGGGATGCTCGACCGTATCCAGAGCATGTCCATCTCGGCTGGCAAGACTTTGGTATATGATCTGGTCGGACTTAAAGCCGACGATTGGGAAATTTACATCCCACCCACCACCCACCTAGTTGCCACGGTCGATGACTTAACCGACGTGCTGGACTACGGCGAGGCCACGGACATGGATGAAGATGTCAATGGCACCGCAAAAGACACCTCGCCCCTGGTAAACACTGACAGGTGGACTGCTATATCTACCTATGATGTCTACATGATAGACACCCCCAATACCCCTCCAAGACATCGGTGAAGACGCAGAAGAGGCAACAATGGGGAGCCTAGCGGCAATAATGCAACCGCCGATAATGGCGACGCAGAAGCCGGTGACGCTGATAACCCCGAGGGAGACCATCACGCTTCCCCAATGCGGAATAGCGCACCTAAAGGACATCTCGAGGACTTAGATCCCGACGACCTCTTTGAAGGGGCCGATGACAACTACATGCCAGAATCCGAGGAGGATGAAAGCCTAGGCACCGAGGACTTTGTTGTCCCCAAGGACCCTTTTGAACAGGAGCGCTCCCGGCGGCACCTCATTGCGACGGCTCGGAGCATGAAACGCAAGCAGCAGCTGCTGCAGGCCAATACCGACGCACTGAATAAAAAGTGGGTCAAAGTGCTCTCTGCCGAGCAAGACATGGAAGATCGGTGCCGTAGTGCGCCGAAATCATACCCACGCAGGCATCTCCTGCCAGAGTTTGATGAGGAGCTCGTTGACGACCATGACCGACCCCCCTAGAAGCCAGGACAGGCCAATGTGGGAAAACCTCAATGATCGGCTATCTCCACGCCGTTATGGCAGGGACCCCGTGGATTACCTAGATCCTCACGACTTTCGATGATGCATCCAGGCAAACAGAGCACCTCCTCGGTCCATTACGGATCAAGAGGACGCGCGCCCGCCGGGCTCGACGACTACGATCCCTGAATGGACAGGAACGACCATGCCCAAAACCAGGCCTACTCACGGATCTCTCCCGACCTCGACGAGATGCTCCTCGGTTCCAAGGTTCGGCCCACCCGATCTGCTTCACAGACAAGGTAATGGAACATCAATTCCCTGAAGGATTTAAGCCCATCAATATAGAATCATATGATGGAACCACTGACCCAATATAATGGATCGAGGACTTCCTTCTTCACATACACATGGCCAACGGAGGTGATCTCCATGCCATTAAATATTTGCCGCTCAAGCTAAAGGGGCCGGTGAGGCACTGGCTTAACAGCCTGCCTCCTCATTCTATTGGCAGCTGGGAGGCCCTAGAGGACGCCTTTCAAGCAAACTTCCAGGGCATGTACATACAACCTCCAGACGCTGATGACCTTAGCCGCATCACCCAGCAGCCAGGCGAATCAGCCTGGAAATTCTAGAACAGGTTCCTCACCAAGAAGAACCATATTATATACTACTCCAAAGCCGAGGCCATCGTCGCGTTTAAGAACAATATCTGAGATGAATGGTTGGTGATGACCCACAAGTATAGGGGATCAATCGTAGTCCTTTCGATAAGTAAGAGTGTCGAACCCAACGAGGAGCAGAAGGAAATGACAAGTGGTTTTCAGCAAGGTATTTTCTGCAAGCACTGAAATAGTCGGTAACAAGTAGTTTGATACCAAGATAATTTGTAACAAGCAAGTAACGGTAACGGTAACGGTAAATAAAGTGCAGCAAGGTAGCCCAATTCTTTTGTGACAAAGGACAGCCAAAACGGTCTCTTATGATAAGCAAAGCATTCTTGAGGGTACACGGGAATTTCATCTAGTCACTTTCATCATGTTGGTTTGATTCGTGTTCGCTACTTTGATAATTTGATATGTGGGTGGACTGGTGCTTAGGTGTTGTTCTTACTTGAACAAACCTCCTACTTATGATTAACCCCCTCGCAAGCATCTGCAACTACGAGAAAACTATTAAGATAAAATCTAACCATAGCATTAAACATTTGGATCCAAATCGGTCCCTTACGAAGTAGCGCATAAACTAGGGTTTAAGCTTCTGTCACTCTAGCAACCCATCATCTAATAACTACTCCACAATGCATTCCCTTAGGCCCAAATATGGTGAAGTGCCATATAGTCGACGTTCACATGACACCACTAAGGGAATCACAACATAGATATCATCAAAATATCGAACACATATCAAGTTCACATGATTACTTGCAACATGACTTCTCCCATGACCTCAAGAACAAAAGTAACTACTCATAAATGATAATCATGCTAAAGATCAGAGGGGTATTAAATAGCATAATGGATCTGAACATATAATCTTCCATCAAATAAACCATATAGTAATCAACTACAAGATGTAATCAACACTACTAGTCACCCACAAGTACCAATCTAAGGTTCCGGTACAAAGATTGAACACAAGAGATGAACTAGGGTTTGAGAGGAGATGGTGTTGTTGAAGATGTTGATGGAGATGGCCCTCCCAAAGATGGGAGAGTTGTTGGTGATGACGATGGCGATGATTTCCCCCTCCGGGAGGGAAGTTACCCCGGCGGAATCGCTCCGCCGGAGGGCAAAAGTGCTCCTGCCCAAGTTCCGCCTCGAGACGGCGGCCCTTCATCCCGAAAGTCCCCTCCTAATTTTTTCTATGTCAAAATGACCTATATACCAGACGATGGGCACCAGAGGTGGGCCGAGCAGGGCACAACCCACCAGGGCGCGCCTAGGGGGCCTGGCGCGCCCAGGTGGGTTGTGCCGACCTGGTGGGCCTCCTCCGGTAGTTATTTGCTCTAGTATTTTTTATATATTGCAAAATAATTATCCGTAAATTTTCAGCTCATTTGGAGATGTGCAGAATAGGTAACTCTGACGTAGCTTTTTCAGGTCTAGAATTCCAGCTGCCGGTATTCTCCCTCTTTGTGTAAACCTTGCATATTATGAGAGAAAAGGCATTAGAATTACTCCAAAAAGCATTATTATGCATAAAAACATTATAAGTAATAGTAGGAAAACATGATGCAAAATGGACGTGTCAACTCCCCCAAGCTTAGACCTCGCTTGCCCTCAAGCGAAGAACCGAAATCGAAGAACATGCCCACATGATTAGAGAGAGAGAGGTGTCGATGAAAACAAAATACAAACATAGAAGCATCATGCATATTATTATAGCAGCAAGGAACTTCAACCTAAAACTTTATCAAATAACTTTTATCATATAACTTCTCATGAACAAGTAACAATTCATCACAACATTGAAGTATAAAGCATAAACCTTATTGAAAACCAACAAACTATGTTCTCAATCAACTTTGCAACTACAATTCATCATATTTTCAGGAAGGGTCACTTATCGGAGCCTTTAGGCAAGTCCACATACTCAACTATCATTTAATCTTCTATGATTGCTAACACTCACATCATACCCATGAACAAAAAGTTTCAACCGGACACATAGAAACATAGGGGCTTATTGTTTCGCCTCCCAACGTATTCACCTCAAGGGTGATGTTAACAATAATAACTCATGCCCACTCATATCCAACTGGATATATGTGCCTAGATCTTTCTTCACCACATTATGCTTGCAAAAAGAGAAAATAAAAAAGGAATAGGGAAAATACTTTGACTCTTACATAAAAATAAATGCATAAAAGTAAAAGATAGGCCCTTCGCAGAGGGAAGCAGAGGTTGTCATGCGCTTATTTGTTTGTATGCCAAATCCCTTAATGCAAAAGAACGTCATGTTATATTACCCCTTATCATAGCAACCTTTATTATGCAGTCCGTCACTTTTATTACTTTGCCATCATAAGTTCGTACCACGCTCAATTTTCTCTTGCACTAAACGATCCAACACTTTTGGAAGCAATTTTTATTGCCTTATTGCACCGATAAAAACTTACTTAAAGGATCTTACTCAATCCGTAGGTACGTATGGTGGACTCTCAAAATAAGATTTTGGGTTAAGGGGTTTTGGATGCACAAGTAGTATCTCTACTTAGTGCGGAGTTTTTGGCTAGCAAAGATATTGAGCAAGCACCACATGTTAAAGGATCCATGACAATATAACTTCTATGTGAATATGAACAAACATAAATACGTTGTCTTCCTTGTCCAACGTCAACAATTTTGACACAAAATATTTAATGGGGGCTCACAATCATAAAAGATGTCCAAGATAGTGTATTTGCATGTGAATCTTCTCTTCCCTTATAAATTCTTTCATGAATTGCATCATTGACCAATGCTATGTTTGTCAATCTAAAATAAATTTTACCACTTATACATTTCCTTATGTGATGTCATTACTTACCATAAGATTAGCATATGATCTTTTTCATTTATTTTCCTTTCTTTTTATTGGAACAAACAAAGAAAGAAACAAAACTCAAACTAATCTTTATTATATATCTCGCACACGATTACGTAGATAGATCACTAAACAAGCACTCGAAAAGAAAGGATCAAACTAAACTTTTATTCAACTAAATCATAGGATAACTAAAGATCGAACTAAAATAGATGAAAGCAAAGATAGTGGTGGTGATACGATACCGGGGCACCTCCCCCAAGCTTGGCACAAGCCAAGGGGAGTGCCCATACCATGAAATCAAGTTTCTTTTGTTGGAGAAGATGATGAAAGTGGTGGTGATGTAGCAGCTTCACACTTCAGGCTCAGGAGGTTCTCCAATGTACGGATGATGCTTCAGAGGGCGATGATGTGCTCTTGCAACAGAATATTTTCATGAGTGAGATATTATTTTGCACATGAACCATTTCAATGACACTGAAAGCTTCAATTTCAGTAGGGGTAAGATAATCATAGTAAGGTTGAAGGATATCTTCTTCTTCTGCGGCTGGAATGGCCTGCCCTACGGCCAGAACTTGATCTCCCGCACCTTCCTTAACCTTATCACCGTTCATGGTTTTCTCTGGTTCCTCTCTCTTTAGTTCCATCTTCATCAACCAAGCATCTTCTTCTACTTTGTTGGAGGAGGGAGAAGACATGATGCCTGGCTTAACAGATCTGACAGAAAACAACAAGAAAGAAGAACAAAAGATTTCTCCGCGATACGATGGTCAATACGTGCGGGGGGTATATAAAGATTTTTTTATCTTGGGAAACAAGCAAACGGGAGGAAAATAGAGTCGGGAAGGTTCCCGAGGTGGGCACAACCCACTTGGGCGCGCCAGGGGGCCCAGGCGCGCCCTGGTGTCTTCTGCCCTCCTCGGTTGCCTTCCTAGTTGTTCCTTATTTTCCTAATTTTTGTAATATTCCAAAACTGACAGAAAATATTTTTGCGGATTTTTCGGAGTCCGTTTACTTATGGTATCACGTACCTCCTCTTTTTAGTATTCTGGAGTGTTCCGGAAGGTTTCTTTTATATGTTCCTCCGGTGTCATTGTTTGGATAATATTGCTTTCAACATTAATAGGCGTACCTGGGATATAGTGTTTAATTCTTTGCACATTGACCACCTTCGGGTTAGTACCTTCGGCATAATTGATTTTGATAGCTCTAGAGCGATAAACCTCCTTGATAATATACGGTCTTTCCCATTTAGAGAGGAGTTTTCCTGCAAAGAATCTAATACGAGAGTTGTACAAAAGAACATATTCTTCAACTTTGAATTCCCGCTTTTGGATTCTTTTGTCATGCCATCTTTTAACTTTTTCTTTAAATAACTTGGCATTTTCATAAGCTTGGGTTCTCCATTCATCTAATGAGCTAATATCAAATAACCTCTTTTCACCGGCAAGTTTGAAATCATAGTTGAGTTCTTTAATAGCCCAATATGCTCTATGTTCTAACTCTAGAGGCAAATGACAAGTTTTTCCATAAACCATTTTGTAAGGATACATACCCATAGGATTTTTATATGCTGTTCTGTAGGCCCAAAGTGCATCATCCAATTTCTTACACCAATTCTTTCGGGACCTATTAACAATTTTTTGTAATATTAGTTTTATTTCTCTATTGCTAAGTTCAACTTGACCACTAGATTGAGGATGATAGGGTGATGCAATTCTATGGTTAACATCATATTTAGCAAGCATTTTACGGAAGGCACCATGAATAAAGTGTGAACCACCATTAGTCATTAAATATCTAGGGATTCCAAACCTCGGGAACATAACTTCTTTAAGCATTTTAATGGAAGTGTTATGATCAGCACTACTGGTTGGAATAGCTTCTACCCATTTAGTAACATAATCAACGGCAACCAAAATATGTGTATACCCATTAGAGGAAGGAAAAGGTCCCATATAATCAAAACCCCAAACATCAAATGGTTCAACAACAAGTGAATAATTCATAGGCATTTCTTGATGCTTACCAATACTACCAATTCTTTGACATTCATCACAAGATAAAAAAAACTTACGGGCATCCTTGAAGAGAGTAGGCCAATAAAAACTAGATTGCAATACCTTATGAGCAGTTCTATCTCCCGCATGATGCCCTCCATAAGCTTCGGAGTGACATTTGCGTAGGATTTGTTCCTGTTCATTCTCAGGTACACAACGTCTAATAATACCATCTACTCCTTCTTTATAAAGATGTGGGCCATCCCAAAAGTAATGTCTTAAATCATAGAAGAATTTTTTCTTTTGTTGGTATGTGAAACTAGGTGGTATGTATTTAGCAACAATATAATTAGCATAGTCAGCATACCAAGGAGTATTATGAGAAACATTTATTGCAGCTAGTTGTTCATCAGGAAAGCTATCATCAATAGGTAGTGGGTCATCAAGGATATTCTCTAACCTAGATAAGTTATCAGCTACGGGGTTCTCAGCTCCTTTTCTATCAGTAATATATAAATCCAATTCTTGTAGTAAGAGAACCCACCTAATAAGTCTAGGTTTAGCATCTTTCTTTTCCATAAGATATTTAATAGCAGCATGATCAGTGTGAACAATTACTTTGGAATCAACAATGTAAGATCTGAATTTATCACAAGCAAATACAACTGCTAAAAATTCTTTTTCAGTAGTAGCATAATTTCTTTGGGCACTGTCTAGAGTTTTGCTAGCATAATGAATAACATTTAATTTCTTATCAACTCTTTGTCCTAGAACAGCACCAACAGCATAATCACTAGCATCACACATAATTTCAAAAGGCAAATTCCAATTAGGTGGTTGAACAATAGGTACAGAAGTTAAGGCTTTCTTAAATGTTTCAAAGGCTTCTACACAGTCATCATAAAAAATAAATGGAACATCCTTTTGTAAAAGATTTGTAAGAGGCCTAGAAATTTTAGAGAAGTCTTTAATAAACCTTCTATAGAAACCAACATGACCAAGGAAACTACGAATACCTTTAATATCTTTAGGACATGTCATTTACTCAGTTGCATCTACTTTAGCTTGGTCCACCTCAATACCTCGTTCAGAAATTTTATGCCCCAAGACAATACCTTCATTAACCATATAATGGCACTTCTCCCAATTCAAGACAAGATTAGTTTGCTCACATCTCTGCAAAACTCGATCAAGGTTGCTTAAGCAATCATCGAAAGAAGTTCCATAAGCAGAAAAATCATCCATGAAAACCTCAACAATCTTTTCACGAAAATCAGAGAATATAGCAGTCATACATCTTTAAAAAGTAGCAGGTGCATTGCATAAACCAAAAGGCATACGTCTATAAGCATAAGTTCCAAATGGGCAAGTAAAGGAGGTTTTCTCTTGATCAGGTTGTGAAACAGGTATTTGAGAAAAACTAGAATATCCATCAAGAAAACAAAAGTGTGTGTGCTTAGATAATCTCTCCAACATTTGATCAATAAAAGTCAAAGGGTAATGATCTTTTCTAGTTGCTTTATTTAATTTTCTAAAATCAATTACCATTCTGTAGCCAGTAACAATTCTTTGTGGAATGAGTTCATTTTTATCATTAGGAACAACAGTAATACCTCCCTTCTTAGGGACATAATGAACGGGGCTTACCCATCTACTATCAGCTATGGGATAGATTACACCTGCTTCTAGAAGCTTTGATATTTCAGTTCTTACCACTTCTTTCATCTTAGGATTCAAACGTCGTTGATGATCAACAACGGATTTAGCATCAGGTTCCATATTAATCTTGTGCTGATAGAGAGTGGGACTAATGCCCTTAAGATCATTAAGAGTATATCCAATAGCAGCACGGTGCTTCTTCAGAACTTTTAATAGTCTTTCTTCTTCATGTTTTGAAAGTTTAGCACTAATAATAACAGGATATATCTTTTTTCTCATCGAGATATGCATATTTCAAAGTGTCAGGCAATTGTTTTAATTCAAACACGGGATCACCTTTAGGTGGAGGAGGACCTCCTAGAGTTTCAATAGGCAAATTGTGTTTGAGCAGGGGTCGTTGTTCAAAGAAAATTTTATCTATCTCATTTGTTTCATGCATATGCATATCATTTTCATGGTCTAGAAATATTGTTCTAGTGGATCAGTAGGAGGCACGGCAATAGAAGCAAGACCAATTATTTCATCCTTACTAGGTAATTCTTTCTTTTGAGGTTATCTATTAAACTTGGAAAAATTAAATTCATTAGACTCATCACCAAAGCTAACACTGAGAGTTTGTTTATGACAATCTATAGTAGCATTGACATTGTTCAAGAAAGGTCTACCAAAGATAATGGGACAGAAGTCATCTTGTGGGGAACCAAGAACTAGAAAATCAGTAGGGTATTTTATTTTCCCACACAAGACTTCAACATCTCTAACAATCCCAAGTGGTGTGATGGTGTCTCTATTAGCAAGATTAATAGTGACATCTATATCTTCTATTTCAGCGAGTGCTATGTCATTCATAATTTCTTGGTATAAGGTAAAAGGAATAGCACTCACGCTAGCACCTAAGTCACATAAACCATGATAAAAATGATCTCCTATTTTAACTGAGACAATAGGTGTCGGTGTCAAAACCGGCAGACCTCGGGGTAGGGGGTCCTGAGCTGTGGATCTAGGATCGATGGGTAACAAGGGACGATGAACACAGTGTTTACCCAGGTTCAGGCCCTCTCGAAGAGGTAAAACCCTTCGTCCTGCATTGTATTGAATATATAACGTGGTTTACAGAGTAGATATACCTCGAGATCAGCATGAGCTAAACCCTAAGGCTATGAGGTGATGAATGTAGCCCTTTTTCCTAATGACTACAGCCCTCGGTTTATATAGACACCGATAGGGCTAGGGTTACCGAAGATAGATTACAACAAGGGTTTGAAGAGATCCACGCCTTCTTGACTTGGAGGGCACACCTCGGCTTCATAGATCTCCTGTCATTATACGGCTCCACCAGTCCGACCCATGTACAATGGGCCGTCGCCCCGAGGACCCCTTAGTCCATGACTCCCTCAGTAGCCCCCGAACTTGCCTCCAATGCCGGGGATCGTCTTCTGGAATCTTCACATCATCAGCTTGCGAGATGATTTCCTTTACTCCGTTTGAAGCCGTGTTAATTTCACCAAACTTTATCCGGAACCCGCTCTAATGTACTCGGGTCCGGACAGTCTAAAGATTCTAAGATCCGAAGACATCTCGAGATTGAGGTGGGACCATCAAAGTTTAATGCCATTCTTTGGGGCAAGGGCTTCACACACTTTTCCAGAGGGTGTGCGGCCCAATGCCGTCCTTCCACTCACCCGTCCTTTCAGCTTCACGGTAAGACACTTATTTATAGATCCAAAGGGGCTAAGAACAGTTATCTTCCCCTTCGCCAAGAACGACAACGAAAAAATTCTCCAAAGCCATGGCCGACATCCCAGGTTCTTCCTCACGCCCTCACGGCCCGCTCCCAGGTGATTGGTCGAGCTTCTCGGTCTCGCATATCCAGCTGAGTCGCTTGCAGACGCAGCGCTTCCTTCCTTCGGCCGATCTGGTCCCAGTCCGCGCCGGTCTCATCTCCATTGATGGCCGCGCCCTTGCCGAGAACTCCCCCGCCCCAAGCAAAGAGGAGGGGGTATGTCTCGTGCCCTTCCTTCTAAGAGGTTTGGGTTTTCCTATTCATCCCTTTCTACGGGGTCTGCTAGAGTTGCATGGGATCTAGCTCCACATCCTCACCCCGGGGTCGATATTGCACATTTCTGGCTTCGTAGCCTTGTGCGAGATATTTCTGAGTTGTGAGCCCCACTTTGACTTGTGGATGAAGTATTTCTGTCTTGTCCCCCACCTCCGGGAGGGATCTATATTTGAGGTATGCGGCACCGAAGTATGGCGAATGGCTGGGACAGGGTACCCAATCGTGACCCCACAGAAAGATCCCGAAGGATGGACTTCGGAGTGGTTTTATATCGAAGACGTTCCCCTTACCGATCCAATCCGGCAAGGGCTACCCGAATATTCAAATGATCCGCCTATAAAGTGGTACAACTGGCGGCCTAGAGGCCCTTCCCAACAGGACAGCGAAGAAGTGTGTGCACTGTCGGCCAAGATCAGGCTACTAACTAGCAGCAAGCTGACCATGATCGAAGTTATGGCCATCGCCATTACCCGATGCGTGCAACCCCTCCAACAGCGGGGTCACCCTTTATGGTGCTATAACGGGACCAACGATGTGACACGTCATCAGGGGCAAGGGCCAGACAACAAGGCGGCCGTGGCCAAAATACTGGCAGATCTCTTCAAAGGAGACGAAGCAGAGTTTGCTCGCATGAGTATTCGAGAAGGCTGCTCCGGATACAATCCATTACTTTGAGCCCAGTGATCACGCCGAATTCTCACTGATCGCCACTTGAACAGGGATGGAGGTGTCAGGTTGCGTCCATTAGTTGTCCTCCTCCTCAACCAGAGAATCACTCTCGTGACGGCGATCCGAGGTATCATGACGACCCAGAGACGTCAATCAAATTTGAAGATGGGGTGTTCTATCAGGAGGGCCTTGATGGCGGCAAAGTGGCTGTAACAGCCGATCACCCCGGGGTTCTTCCCTCTTCCACAGTAAGTGAAAAGAAGACCCTCTCCCGAACAGGGCGCTCGTCTCGCACTACCCCCCATGTGCTGACTTCTACTCCCAAGGGCCGCTGCACTACACGCAAGAATGTCTCGGGAGGGGCGCGGAACGCGCCAGCTTCGGCCCTTGATGGGCGATCAAAGCGGAAAGATTCTGTCGAGGCGGAGGCACCTGCCCCCTTGGCCCAAAGGTAACAAATTTCGGGATTGTAGCAAGGGTTGCCGTTGGCACTTTCTTATTAGAGCTTGCTCAATTCTGCAGAAGGCATATGCCCCTAGAGCAATCCGAAGATCACCCGGATGCGCCGAACCACAACTCCGGTCTCAAGTCTTCGGCACAAGCAAGAGTCTCCTCCGAACACGCGGCAACTGGTGTACCTCCGGCGGACTCCGACGATGTTTCGGTCACTAATTCCGAGGTCGAGAGCGTAATGAACCATCACCGCCGGAGGGAGACTTTACATCATACTGCCTTTGCAGAAGAAGAATTTAATGCTTTTAGTTCGGTGGATGCGTACCTTGGAGCGGCCCGGACAGGTCTGGACGGGATTTCCGGTCTTTTTGCCGCCAAGGTGCAGGTAAATAGCTTAAAAGCAGATCATGTTCCCTAACCAACTAGCCCCCAAGCCTTAATTCGGGCGGGACGGCCGAGTTAAGGGTGTCTAATGATATTATTTTTGTAGGCCGCAAGAGAGCAGAACAAAAAGCTGTCCGAGGACCTTGAAGTGAGTCGGACACAGTTGGTCGAAGCCAAGGCCGAACTAGATGCGGCTCGAAAAGCCACCAGCGAATTATCCGGTGAGTAGTAAAGACTGTTTTTGTAGGTATATGTTGTATGCCAAGCATTAACAGCATATTCTCCGTACAGCCACGGGAGCTGTAAACGAGCCGCGGAGGGAGCTAGAGGCTGGTAAACGAGTACTGACGCGAAGTCAGGAGGAGAAAAATGAGCTTAATGCAGAATATCAATGGCAAGCCGAGGAAATAAAAAGTTTGAGAACTCAGCTGGCCCAAACTGCGGAGGAAAACCAGAAGCTAAAAGGTGGCATATTCGGTAAGTATTGATCGTACCGTGCTGTTGACAAGTGTCATTGATGTGCTAATGATGATGTGCAACACCTGCTTGCTAGGTCACCTGACTGGGCGGCCTGAGGAAGAAGTAAGCACTTATGACGGGAACCTTCTGAAGGAACTATCGAAGACCTACGAAAGGCCCGAAAAGCCATGAAGAGCATGGCGAAGGCCTTATGGCCGTCAGATGCGCCACCAGAGAGTATGGCCGAACTAGCCAGTCGCTTTAAAGGGGCTCGGCGAAGGTTTGAGTTATGGAAGATCTCAGCCTGCCGAGAAGGAGCGCGCGAGGCGTGGGCTATGGTAAAGACCCGCTTCACCAAGCTAGACCCGGTGCATATGGCCCGGGTTGGTCCCGTGGGCCCTGACGGTCAAGAGATACCACTAAGCTTGGTGTATGATGAAGTGATGCAAGCCGCTCGCTATTCTCAAAAGGACTATGCTTTAGAACAGTTGATAGACAATGTCGAGAATGAGTAGTCTTGTCAATTCTTTGTATCTATGTACTTTACATTGGCCATGCTCAATCCACGTTCTTATTTTTATTTTTGAAAGAATGTTGTCTTGACCGGCCATCGGCTTCTGCCTCTCCGATCAGAGATCGGGGAGTGTTTCGTACTGTGTGCCATAGGAAACAAGGCAACAATTCGGGAACTAGGCAATCCGGCCCTTTGGTTCAAACAGACGAAACATATGTGGAGAGCGATGTTATATTACTGTTTAACGTAAGCAACATCTTCTGATGAAAATAGTTCCTCTAAGAGTTCCTTTCATCGGGTAAAATTACAGTCCGGACACGTAGGGTCAATGGACACCAATGGCTTTAAAAAAGAACCTTGGTATTAAGCTTGAGGCTATATTCACTTCCCTTAGGCCGACTTGTTGTATTCTGTAAGAACGCTAGCTTTCGGCTTCACCCGTCTGAGGTACGGTCCCGGGTGACCCGGTCGTAACAATCGCAGAGGTGCTCCCTTTACGCCCTAGCGGAACAATCGGGAACGTAGGGGTAAGCACAGAAGCCAGGCAACCCAGCTTGGCAAAGATCTTAAGGCAAACAAATGCATATGTTGGCTTAACGTGTATGAGAAGGATGCAATCAGGACAAATGCGGTTTATACATATATTCGGCTCTTCTAAGGGAGCCCCCAAGCAACTGGGTATTACATTTAATGGTGTATATAGTATGAGCTTGGTATGGTTTGGTTTAGCCGAACTAGCACCACGGCGAAAGATAGAAAAAGGGTAAAAAATAAAAAGAAAGAAAAGGCGAAAATTTATGTCGAACTCAGGCGTAAAAACACCGCAGCCTTGCTGCGTTCCACGGGTTCAGCTTAAGGCCGTCGTCGGACGGGCGGCGAAGACGATACGCTCCTCCTATGAGTAATTCATCGATGATGTACGGGCCCTCCCATTTAGGTGATAGTTTATTCTTCCGTTTTTCGGGGAGTCGGAGGACAAGGTCTCCCACATTGTATGTCTTTGCCCGGACTTCACGGTTGTGGTAACTTCGTGCTTGCTGCTGATAGAACGCGGACCGAGCTCGAGCTATGTCTCGCTCTTCTTTCAGAGCGTCCAGATTATCCTGCCGATCGATATTTATCTTTTTCATCAGGTTTGGCAATTCTAGCAGCTTCATCACAGAAGTAAATAACATGCCCATCAATATTTTCCACCAAGAGATCTTTAACCATAGCAACACTAGGTTCTACTTTAATTTGTTCAGCAGGTTTAGGTGCTCTAATATTACTTTCGCGAACCACAGTTGAAACCTTAGCATGTTCCTTTATCCTAACAGGGAAAGGTGGTTTTTCAGTATAAGCAATAGGCACAACTGGATCAACATTGTAAATAATACTCCCTCCGTTCCTAAATATTTGTCTTTTTAGAGATTCCAAATGGACTACCACATACGGATGTATATAGACATATTTTAGAGTGTAGATTCACTCATTTTGCTCCGTATGTAGTCACTTGTTAAAATATCTAGAAAGACAAATATTAAGGAATGGAGGGAGTAGTTTCATCTTTAACTATGTCGGGTTCTTTAACTTCTTCTTTGATAGGGGGATGATATTTAAACCACTTCTCTTTGGGGAGATCAACATGAGTAGCAAATGATTCACAAAAAGAGACTACTATCTTAGAGTCAAGTCCATATTTAGTGCTAAACTTGTGAAAAGCATCGGTATTCATAAAAGATTTAACACAATCAAATTCAAGCTTAATACCTGACTCTTTACCTTCGCCGAGTTCCTAATCTTCAGAGTTGTGTTTAATTCTTTCTAAAAGATCCCACCTGAATTCAATAGTTTTCTTCATAAAAGAACCAGTACAAGAAATATCAAGCATGGATTGATCATCACGAGAAAGCCGAGCATAAAAATTCTGAATGATAATTTCTCTAGAGAGCTCATGATTGGGGCATGAATATAACATTTACTTAAGCCTCCCCCAAGCTAGAGCGATACTTTCTCCTTCACGAGGCCAAAAATTATATATATAATTCCGATCACGATGAACTAGATGCATAGGATATTTTTTTTGGTGAAATTCCAATTTCAATCGATTCCAGTTCCAAGATCCAATATCATCGCATAGCCTATACCATGCCAATGCTTTTCCCTTGAAAGATAAAGGGAAAACCTTCTTCTTAGCTTCATCTCCGGATAAACATACAAGCTTAAATAATCCACAAATTTGATCCACATATATCAAGTGCATATTAGGATGTTCAGTTCCATCTCCTTAATAAGAATTAGCTAGCAGTTGTTCTATCATACCCGAAGGGATTTCATAACCAATATTTTCAGTAGATGTGGTAGGTTGAGGGGTAGCTAATTGTGGTTCCGGTCGAGGTGAAGATACCCTGAACAAACCCCTCAAAGGATGATTCTCCATAGTAACAAGTGACAATAAATTTCAGCGAGTAGTAATAATTTTTCCTTACCAATTTCCACTTACCAAGAGCGCTTCACTCCCTGGCAACGGCACCAGAAAAGAGCCATGGTGACCCACACGTATAGGGGATCAATCGTAGTCCTTTCGATAAGTAAGAGTATCGAATCCAACGAGGAGTAGAAGGAAATGACAAGTGGTTTTCAGCAAGGTATTTTCTGCAAGCACTGAAATAGTCGGTAACAAGTAGTTTGATAGCAAGATAATTTGTAACGAGCAAGTAACGGTAACGGTAAATAAAGTGCAGCAAGGTAGCCCAATTCTTGTGTGACAAAACACAGCCAAAACGGTCTCTTATGATAAGCAAAGCGTTCTTGAGGGTACACGGGAATTTCATCTAGTCACTTTCATCATGTTGGTTTTATTCGTGTTCGCTACTTTGATAATTTGATATGTGGGTGGACCGGTGCTTAGGTGCTGTTCTTACTTGAACAAACCTCCTACTTATGATTAACCCCCTCGCAAGCATCCGCAACTACGAGAAAAGTATTAAGATAAAATCTAACCATAGCATTAAACTTTTGGATCCAAATCGGTCCCTTACGAAGTAGCGCATAAACTAGGGTTTAAGCTTCTGTCACTCTAGCAACCCATCATCTAATAACTACTACACAATGCATTCCCTTAGGCCCAAATATGGTGAAGTCCCCTGTAGTCGATGTTCACATGACACCACTAAGGTAATCACAACATACAAATCATCAAAATATCGAACACATATCATGTTCACATGATTACTTGTAACATGACTTCTCCGGTGACCTCAAGAACAAAAGTAACTACTCACAAATGATAATCATGCTCAAGATCAGAGGGGTATTAAATAGCATAATGGATCTGAACATAAAATCTTCCACCAAATAAACCATATACTAATCAACTACAAGATGTAATCAACACTACTAGTCAACCACAAGTACCAATCTATGGTTTCGATACAAAGATTGAACACAAGAGATGAACTAGGGTTTGAGAGGAGATGGTGTTGTTGAAGATGTTGATGGATATGACCCTCCCAAAGATGGGAGAGTTGTTGGTGATGACGATGGCGATGATTTCCTCCACCGGGAGGGAAGTTCCCACGGCGGAATCGCTCCGCCGGAGGGTAAAAGTGCTCCTGCCCAAGTTCCGCCTCGAGATGGCGGCGCTTCGCCCCGAAAGTCCCCTCTTGATTTTTTCAAGGTCAAAATGACCTATATACCAGAAGATGGGCACCGGAGATGGGCCGAGGAGGGCACAACCCACTAGGGCGCGCCTGGGGGCCTGGCGCGCCCAGGTGGGTTGTGCCCACCTGGTGGGCCTCCTCCGGTAGTTATTTGCTCCAGTATTTTTTATATATTGCAAAATAATTCTCCTTAAATTTTCAGCTCATTTGGAGATGTGCAGAATAGGTAACTCTGACGTAGCTTTTTCAGGTCCAGAATTCCAGCTGCCGGTATTCTCCCTCTTTTGTGTAAACCTTGCATATTATGAGAGAAAAGGCATTAGAATTACTCCAAAAAGCATTATTATGCATAAAAACATTATAAATAACAGTAGGAAAACATGATGCAAAATGGACGTATCAGTTGGCTCGCCAACTCGTTGAGGATAAGCCAAGGACTATGGCAGCCCTCACCTCGCTGATGACTCACTTTTACACGGGTGAGGGCAATTGGCTCACCCACAGTTCTCACAACGGCGAGACAGGCACCTTGGAAACACGTGACACCAATGGAAAACCCAAGCGCAAGTATAAAAATGGCAGAAGCGATACCGAAGACGCTGCGGTCAACGCGGGGTTCACCTGACCTAAATCCGGACATAAAAAGAAGCCCTTCAAAGGGAACAAAGACGGACCTAGCCAGCTCGACAGGATCCTGGACCGGCCGTGCCAAATCCACGGGACCCAGGACAAACCAACAACCCACACTAATAGGAATTGCTGGTTCTTTGAGCAAGCTGGCAAGGTCGCGACAGAGGGTCAAAGTAAAACCTAAAATTGCAGCGAAGACAAGGATGAACCTTGGCACCCCAATAATGAAGGCTAAAAGAAGTTTCCCGATGATGTAACCGATGTCAATATGATCTATGTTACTCACATCCCTATAAAGGAGAGGAAGCGGGTACTTCGGGATGTCTACGCGTTGGACCCAGTCGCCCCAAAGTTTAATCCCTGGTCAGCTTACCAGTCACATTCGACAAGCATGACCATCCGACCAGTATCAGGCATGGCAGATCAGCGGCGCTCGTCCTGGACCCAATTGCTAATGGTTACCAGCTGACACGCGTCCTCATGGACGAAGGAAGGAGCCTCAACCTCATTTTTGAGGACACGGTTAGGAAGATGGGCATCGACTCATCCCGGATCGAGCCGAGCACCACCACCTTTAAAATTGTTATCCCAGGCGTCAAAGCCCGCTGCACCGGAATAGTCACCCTGGAGGTAGTCTTCGGCTCGCCCGAGAACTTCAGAAGCAAGGAGTTAATCTTCAACATCGTCCCCTTACAGAGCGGATACCATGTGCTCTTAGGGAGCACAACCTTCGCACGCTTCAACGTAGTCCAACATTATGTTTATCTCAAGCTCAAAATGCCAGGACCCAATGGTGTTATAACAGTCAATGGTAACACCGAGCGCTCACTCCGGACTGAGGAGCAGACTACGGCTTTTGCAGCCGAGGTACAGGCGTCCGAGGAGGCAGCCCGCAACGATAAACGCACCACTAGCTCCTCGAAGCGAACGCGGGCTGCACAAATCGACCTCGTCCACATACCCCCACACCCTAAATAGGGATACAGGCTCCTGGCGTGCCCTCTCTGGATGGGGCACTACGTGCCCAGGGTGCATAATTTCGCGCTCAAGATTCCCTGCGCTGCCGAGGAGCCAAACTTCATCGAAACGCCGGAACGGCTCGACTGATGACTGACATGGCTTCGAGCGCTCATATTAACAGGTCTTTGTCAAAGAGCTGGCAAGCATGACGACCCCGTCAATGTGGCCTAAAACACACAACAGACTCTTGCAAGGCCTCCTCAAAGGCGGCTCGGCTACTAAAAACCTGAAGCGTATAAAGGGCCGAGGTTGCACCAGTCCTACTCAATCCCCACCGTTCACGGCGGCAAGCTAGTCAATAGCTCGGAAGTGCAGACGTGCGGCGGGACGCGGCCAGGGCTCCTAAAACCCGATGGCAATATCTGCCCTATTTTTTATTCCTCCCTTACGTACTCTTTTACGTTGTATCCTTTTTAGTTTCTCTTGTAGAAAGATCGGCATGTACAAGCTTGCGGTTATAAAATAAAGAAATCATGCCCTCTAAAGGTATTGCCCACGTTTCTGTTCAAGCATCGCCTCTGCACTACAAGAATGTCTTTAAAGATACAACTTTTAAGGGGCCTCATTGCCCTGATTTACAAGTCCAAAGTATTCGGCGTCTCGGATTTTGGCTTTATATGCATCGGTTTCGAACCTAGATTTTGGCCAATAGTTGGGGTGCCCGGCTCCTATGTGTACCCCTTACGTTCCCGATGAATTCAGCTGGGTGTAATGGGGGAAGCATTATGATTGTGCCGCCAGGTTAATTGGCAGAGCGCCTCAGTGGAGAAAGCTAAAAACTAACTATCTAGGTAGGCGCAAACTGGTTAGCCATCCGTAGACCGCGTTAAGCGATGTGATGATAGAGATCATGCGTGTTAAACGAAGGGATTTAAATTCTAGCCGAAGTGTGTCATGGCCTAGACCTCGGCCTACCAAGCTGACCACTTCCCATACCGGGGGCTGGTCATCACCCCCACAGTCAAACTCCTAGAACTACATGAAAGTTCTCAAGCCACTATAGTCTGATTGCCTTGTCCCTATGAGCAGAGACTGCCTCCGGGTACTGAGACATCGGCTAAGGGTCAAAACTCCATGTCGGAACACCCTTTGTATATTCTACACTAGGGCCAAAGCTGATGACTGGCCAACTTTCAGTTTAACACGGTTCACACAAGAGGTAAAATAATAAGAAATATATGTATGAAGGAATTTAAAGCCATACTCATTCCATCAAACCATTAAGTTTGGTACATTTCATAACTTCGGCATTCCGAAGTGCTACCTAGTAATACAAGGTGTCCTTTGGACACGGGGCCTCGGTGATCCAAGCTCCTTCCTCCACCTCGGGATAAAACTGCTCTGCGGTGCGAGGCTTGTCCGCAGGAGGACCCGTGGCCACCGTCACCGCGTCGACTTTGCGGAAGTGCGTCTTCATGCACGCATACGCTCGCCATGCTCCTTCAAAGCACGCGGACATCCTCTAACTATCGGCACGCGAGACAGCTGTCGGTGTCAAAACCGGAGGATCTTGGGTAGGGGGTCCCGAGCTGTGGATCTTGGATCAATGGGGAACAGGAAACACATGGGCAGTATTTACCTAGGTTTGGGCCCTCTCAAAGAGGTAAAACCCTACGTCCTGGTTCACTATATTAATGTGTATACGATGGTTACAGAGTTGAACTACCTCAAGATCAGATGAACTAAACCCTAAATGAGCAGTATGGCGGTTCTTCTAGCCTCTACAGACTAAACCATCTGGTTTATATAGACACCAGGGGTACCTAGGGTTACACATAGTTGGTTTCCATTAGGCAATAAACACGCCGATCCTTCCATCTTGACTTGGGGGACACACCAAGGCTTCGGAGGTTTCCTTCCTGAACATGGAGTCGCCTTATAGCTCGGCCTTCCAATAATAGTTGTAGAGCGGCCTACCTGTCCGGCCAATAGGGTTAGACCGACAGCCCGAGGACCCCATAATCCCGGACACCCTCAATAGCCCCCGAACTAGCCTCCAATGCCGGGGTTCATGATCCCTAGTAGCCTCACGCATCCAAAGTCTCCGGCTTGCGGGGTGAGTTCTTCTCCCCTTCTATGTTCGGCTGACATTAGTTCGGCCATCGATGACTTCCTGATTTGTCGAAGCATCATGGGGCCCACAATATTAACTTTCCTACTTAGGGTTAATGACACCCCTCGATTCCCGCGCGTCAGCGGGAGGCAGGCAGTCCAATAGTCTTTTACAGAAATGCCCTTCACTGACCAGAGAAAAAAACACCTATTAAACAGGCTAGGAGCGTGACGGGTAACATCCCATCCTCAAAACATCACGAGGCCAAAAACCAGAGGAATTCTGGAAAAAAATGGCAAGCACCCCAGGTTCTTCCTCACGCCCTCATGGCCCCTTCCCAGGCGACTAGGCTAGCTGTTGAGTCTCCCACCTCCAACTAAGAAACCTCAAGACGCAAGGGTACCTTCCTGCTTGGGATCTTGCATCCACCCGCCCCGGATTGACTTTCGCGAATGGGGAAGCTTTCGCGGAGAACTTCCTTGTCCCTCGCAAGGAAGAGAGGGTATGCTTCATGCCCTTCCTCTTATGAGGCTTGGGCTTTCCCATTCACCCCTTCCTGAGGGGTTTACTGGAGTTTTACGGGATCCAGCTCCATCATCTTACCCCTAGATCTATTCTGCATATCTCGGGCTACGTCGCCCTTTGCGAGATGTTTCTGGGTTGCGATGCCCATTTTGAATTATGGAGAAAATATGTAACATCCCAAAATTCTAAATTTTGGAATGTTATATTAAATAAATAGTTTTGATTGATTGTTTGATTGTGGTGTGGTTGCTTGTGTGAAATTGAGTGAAATTTGGAAACTTTTTGAAAGTTGAATGAGAGGGAATAAAATGACTTTCCCAAAACTTTCACCTTGCATTTATGATCTCCATGAATTCATATTCATTTCATCACAAAACCCTAGAGTGAAGATGATATCACTTCTTCCATTTAAATAAATGAAAAGGGTTTTGAAAAGATTTGAATTCCATTTGGAAATATTCCAAATTCGAAAACTTTATGCAACTCAATGATTTTCATGAGAGGAGATAAAATGACTTCTTCAAATTATATGAAATATGAGTTGGAAGTTTAAAACAATCAAATTTAAAGTCCCTTTGAAATTATTCAATTTGGAGTTATTTGGTTTTTATTCAAATTATTTTTATCCAAAAATAAAATATATGGAAATTAGGGTAAAATGATTCCCTTCAATATAAAATTAGAGGGAAATAAATTTGAAATCATTTTGGTATTTTTAAAATGATTTTTATTAGGTTTTATTGCAGCAGTAGCACTGTTTGCTTTATTTAAATTTTTGTGAAATTTATTTGCCGCTGAAAATATGTTCATCTTTTAGGAAATCTTTTTCTGAAAATTTTGATATATAATATGCCTATGGAAATTTTCTTATTTTCCGTTTACCTTTTTTTGTTTTTATTCTAAAAAAAAACTGTACGAGCGACCGACTGCTATCCTTCGCTATCATGCGCAACATAGCTAGCAGGTCGGACTATATTATTTTTCCAGTTGTCCTTTAAATTATTTATTTTCTGTTAAAAAAAAAAAAAACTCCGCGCACGCACACATGCGCGCACACGCGCAGGCCGGCCGAAGGCCCATGCGGCGTCGTTTCTTTTCTTTGTTTTTCCTATATCTTTCGTCTGCCTTTTGTTTACGTTTAGTCCCACATTGCCTAGCTTTTGACCTCTAAGCCTCCTTTCCACCTATAAATATAGACCCATAGAGCCTCCAAAAATCATCCGATTCGAGTTAAATCAATATATTTTGGTTTGACTAGATTCACTAAATAAAAATATTTTTCTTCTCTCCAGCGGGACTTCTGAAAGTTGTCTTCTCTCTCGGAAGTCATCTTTTCTCTACCTTATAAAGGTATCTTTCTTCGTATTTTTTATATACTCCCGTAACTTATTATTTCTAGACTAGTACGGTAGAATAATTAGATTTATAAATTAGTCCTTGTATTTACATTTTAGGACTAGAATTCTTTTAGCCATAACTCTTTTTCTTCCGTAAAACAGTTTGGCCCTGATTTTTCAAATAGCCATAACTTTTTACTCGTTCATCCAAATTAGACGAAACCAATGCCAATATTTTTGTCTTGATTCCACCTTTCTAGTGAATCTATCAAATAAACTTTTTGCAACTTTCAAATTTCGAAATTTGTTCAGATTCATATTCAAACTTGTTTTGGCTATAACTTGAGTTTCGTAACTCCGATTTAATTGATTCTTTTTGCTAATTGAAGCTCTTGACCTAAACTTTCTGATAAGACCAAATCCACCCAATTTTGGTACTATTAGAAATCGTTTTCTGTTGCAAGAGTTAATTGCTAGTTTTCGAAGTTTTTCGAGATCTTTTCTTCGATTCTTTTGCATGAGTGCTTATGTATGCAATTGCTTGCTCACGTTAGATTGAACGGAGTGTGACGAGTAGAACTATCAGGAATTATGAGTGCGAAGGATCTTCATCAACAGTACAAGGCAAGTTCACACTTTGATCATACTCTTCTATACCCAGTTTTTATGCATTAGTTTTATCCTCAAACACTACATGACTAGGATGTGATTAACTTGTGGGTATTGGGAAGTAGATGATGAGGTAGAACCTATTGCCCTTTTATTATAAAACCCTTGGGAGTTACTTCCACGCTATGCTTATGTTGCCATGCTATGCTCGTAGACGTGGATTGGGTCTTTAGTGTATCCATGACAGATGTGAGATTTTTAATTAATGGTTCAACTTAAGGTGGCAACTTTAATACACATCTGGGTGGATTGCTTGTTTGGGCACCTGGGGATATACCAGTGTTGTCCTAGGAGATCCCGGGGATATACCGTGTGATCCTCCTACGGTCCGCCACCCAGGCTCAAAGGGATCATAAGATTATTCATGCTAGAAACTTCCGTGTGCAGCCACAAGCTATTATGGGCTCTAGCATAGTTGAGTATGTTACATGACCTCTTTCAGTGATAGGCTAGCAGATGTAGGGGAAAGTAGGTGTAACTGTCTACCCAGAGTAAAGAGTAAATGTTTCTGAAAGACTGTGTCTCGGTCATCCGTTTCTCAAACACCATGTAGTGCGAGAAATCCAACGGAGGAGATCGAGTCTTGTGGGGAAAAGTGCACAAACCTCTGCAGAGTGTAAAAACTAATCATGATTAGCCGTGTCCCCGGTTATGGACATCTTGAGTATCTGGTTCTTGGATTATCATATTGATCTCATCACTCTAAATTAATTTGTCGGGTTTAACGATTACTTTTAATTGGGATTGAGAGGGGGATTTACCTTCTCAATGTGACAACCACCATGATAGTTAAATAAAATAAATTCCTTTGTTGTAGGAAAAAATTAGCTTTTCGCAAAATCATGTTAAACCTAGAGCCTCCACCAGCCAATTATGCATGTAGTGGTAGATATTGTTCATCATTATCCTATGGTGTGAATTTGCCAGTACATTCAATGTACTGACCTACATGGCTGCAACGTCTCATGTTGCAGGAATTCTTACGACGAGTAAGTGATACGTTAGGGTTACGATTTCTACACTCAACTTTGCCGTTGGTGTTGATGGGAATCCACAACCTTGTTGTTACTTCCGCTATATGGATTGAGGTAATAGTATTTACGTTACTTTATACATGTGATTTACCTCTGTTATAAATCCTCGAGTACTGTGTGTGTCAGCATACCGATCCAGGGATGACACTTAAGCACAGAGACTTTGATCCATTCGGGTCGGGTCGCTACAAGATGGTATCAGAGCACATGTTGACTGTAGTACGTGACCCCTAGAAACTGGCAAGCCCATTGGAAAGATTTTCTCTAAACTTTATTTTCAAAAGAGATCCCTTAAGTCTCATCTTTTCTAAAGCTTTACCAAGTATTTCCTCTCACCTCAAGTAGTTAGACTATACCCCTTTTCCCTTTTGACCACGCGAAGATTCGACTGATGAGACCACTCCAAGAAGTACAAGATATCAGACAACTAAGACCACTTCGGAATGAAGAGGATTTTACCGTGCATTATAATAATGGAAACTACAACGGTTGAAGACTTCGAAGACTAGGATAATTTGAAGGCTCTGAAGAATTTCCAGATTGGTATGGCCTAGGAAGGCTACCCTTATGGAACTTGTCAGACTATTGAAGCTGACAATACCCGGGATCAAGGTGTGCCGCAGAGAGACCATAACATGGAGCGTTAAAACTCAAAGTTTTGTCAAGAAAACCCTAAGACAGGAGATATCAACTATGGAATGATAACTCATGGCAGAGACATGGGCATAAACACGGCTATCCATGATGCTATCGCCCGCCAAGGCTATTGTCACCGTGCTGAGTTAAGCATACATTTCGTCTGAAGGATTGGGTGACAAAATGGCTAATGGAGCACCTACCAGCAAGAGATGAAGTTTTAAACCTTAGCTGGTGTATCGCCAGGATCTGGAGTATTACATCAAGAATTTTCAGATGGACCTTCTGAAAGCCTTATTCGTCCAGAAAGTGTTGCGTGAAGAACTCAGGACCCAGAAGCTGAAAGTAGCCAAGCTGGAGGAGCAAAACCTCGAGATACCGGAGATTCGTCAGGAACTGGAAGACAGTAGGACCAGGGTTCATGCCAAGGATGTTGAAACCCAGAAGTTTGGAACGCAACTCTAGAATATTAAAGGACGTCACGAGAAACTTCGCGTCAACAGAAATGACCTGACAGAAGAACTTAAGAAGGACAAGCACGATCGGAAGAAACCATCGGAGGCATGAACAAGACTTGAAGGGTTTGGCGACTTTGAAGATTTATTGACCTTTAGAAGACCAAACCCCTGTTATACCTACGTTAGATGCGACGATTGTGAGCTGTCATTTGTTTGATGTTTTCCGACAGCCACAAAGTAAAATCTGCCTCTTCAAAACTATTGTTTGTATTGTGTGTATCCCTCTCTATCTCTCTTATCCCACCCCAAACCCTTGGAACCAATAGAGGATGAGTGGAGAAGAGCTCATATTTTCTGGACCGATAAGTTAATTGGAGACGGACCGATGGATTCAGAACATGGAAGATCACATGAAGAATAACGCTATAGCCAGAAAGGATATGACCCAGCATGCTCTTCAGTGCTTTGAAAGAGGTGCTGCTACTTGGTGGAGGATGTACCAAACCATCAATGGATGGCAAAGAGTAACCACTTGGAAAGAATTTAAGATGACTCTGCTAAAGTCTCGGCTTGTGTCCCAGAAGTTGAAGCCTTATGGAAATGATATGAAGAAACCTTGTGCATGCAAGTTCTGTGGAGAAATAGGACACAACCATAAAGAACACAAGGATGAATGCCCTCATTGTGAAGGAAATCACCCAACTGAAGAATGCCCAACTAGGCAGATTACTTGTTTCTTGTGTGAAGGGACTACCCACTACCCTGCTCAGTGTCACATTTACCCCATGGTACAAAGAACCATCCAGCAGAAGAAAGAAGAAATGAAAGGAGCCCTCATGGAAATTTTAGAAGAACCTGTGATGAAGGAAGAGGTGGAGGACACACCCGAAGAAGACCCAATTAAACTCTGCACCAAGTCATGCTATTCATGTGGAGAAGAAGGACACATATCCCAGAATTGTCTGAAGGGGGATCTAGTAGCATTTCCGACAGTAGAAGTAGAGTATGACCCACAGGAAATAGAAGTCCTGATTGGCACGGAAAAGTCCAGGAAGAGAAATAGATTGGATTCCAAGAACAACCAAATTTCTACAAAGAAGGACCTGAGTCATATCATATGTTTCAGGTGCAAAGATTCAGGACACTACTTTAGCGAATGCCCAAAAAGGAAGCCGAGGACCCAAGGAGGCTATGTAATCACTAGGAAACCACGAGACTTGTCAGAAGTAATATGTTTCTGCTGTAATGAAGCATGTCACTTTGCCAGAGATTGTCCCAATGAGAAGGAGACTTGTGCTAAATAGTTGTGTCGAAAAAGAAATATAGTAGTAGTAGTGGGAACAATTCTTTTTGAGGTATTGAGTTGAGGCCTGTAATGGAAATGCAGGAGATTGTAAAAATTTGAGAATCAATAAAGTTAGCATTATTGTTGGTACTGATTTGGATTTTATGAGTTGTTACTCTATGAATAAAGATTTTGACCATTTTCGAGGATATGAGAAATATGGTCTACGGATGAATTTGTGCAGTTCAAGGGTGGTAGTACCCTGTGAGGACACTTGACCTCTGGAAAAGATAATGATATTCCACGGAGTGGACTTCAGACAAAATAAGTACGAGTTTTATCTCGATATGTGGGATACCCCAAGAATATGATGGGATGAAGTACTATTGGATATAAAGGAGGTAGAAGGTTGGCAATATGGAGCAATTGTAACTCCCTGATGAGTCTGTGTAATCCCTTCTTAGTTTGGTACCGATAGAAGGAAGGGAGACAGTACAATGGGATGGATTTAAGAATGCTAGGAAGCTGGATGTTGGAATAATGATCAGTTGCCCCGATGATGAGTTCAAGGTTTACAAGTGATGAGATGGGCCATAACCCACAGGCCCTAGGACCTACCAAGAAGCAAGCACACTCTTGCTGAAGGAAAAACCCTGGAAGAAGATACGACTTTATCAACAGACGATCTTATAGGAGTTAACGGAAAACCTGAGAGAGGTGAAGAAACGATAGATGTTCGTTTGGCTTGCAGAATCAATGGATTTATCCGAACTTAGTTCGTCGACAAGAGAAATTCTGCAATGCTTGTGAGGATGACCGAGTGATAGAATGCGAGATTCGCTAAACCATATACAAGGTAATGATTTGGGTGCGGGATGGATTGATCACCATACCGACTTACTCTTATTATTCGCCTTGCTATATGGGATGGTAAATCTGAGTGACTTACCCATAGTAGAGCGACGACGATCAAAACCTTGTTTAAACCATAGAATGGTGTGACAATTTTTCCCCTTGTACAAGGCAGTTGTTGCCAACCGTAGGCCATACGGTGAGAATGAAGCCCAGACCCGTTTTCTGCAGGGACCCAGTCAAATTGTTTGATGACCACCATGAGATATCGATAGTTGTTTAGTATTGGCGCCAAACATGTCAGCTAAGAAGACACTGTCTCGGAAGAACCTTAATTACCATGATGCAAGGACACAAGAATTGAAAAAAAAGGTTATGCCACTACCAGAAGAGCGCAGAGAAGGAATTATCCTGAAGATCTGAGAAGATCGACACTGTCAACAATAAAGATGGAGTACATGAGTTTTGATGGAAACATAACCATGCTTCTAAGGGTGGTAGCACCCCAGACCTTCATGACAATCGATGGATTTTGAGGAGACCCCCGACCCTAACCTATTTCTTGCTAGCCTCTCCGAATCTCGAGGACGAGATTCATTTTAAGGGTGATAGGTTTGTAACATCCCAAAATTCTAAATTTTGGAATGTTATATTAAATAAATAGTTTTGATTGATTGTTTGATTGTGGTGTGGTTGCTTGTGTGAAATTGAGTGAAATTTGGAAACTTTTTGAAAGTTGAATGAGAGGGAATAAAATGACTTTCCCAAAACTTTCACCTTGCATTTATGATCCCCATGAATTCATATTCATTTCATCACAAAACCCTAGAGTGAAGATGATATCACTTCTTCCATTTAAATAAATGAAAAGGGTTTTGAAAAGATTTGAATTCCATTTGGAAATATTCCAAATTCGAAAACTTTATGCAACTCAATGATTTTCATGAGAGGAGATAAAATGACTTCTTCAAATTATATGAAATATGAGTTGGAAGTTTAAAACAATCAAATTTAAAGTCCCTTTGAAATTATTCAATTTGGAGTTATTTGGTTTTTATTCAAATTATTTTTATCCAAAAATAAAATATATGGAAATTAGGGTAAAATGATTCCCTTCAATATAAAATTAGAGGGAAATAAATTTGAAATCATTTTGGTATTTTTAAAATGATTTTTATTAGGTTTTATTGCAGCAGTAGCACTGTTTGCTTTATTTAAATTTTTGTGAAATTTATTTGCCACTGAAAATATGTTCATCTTTTAGGAAATCTTTTTCTGAAAATTTTGATATATAATATGCCTATGGAAATTTTCTTATTTTCCGTTTACCTTTTTTTGTTTTTATTCTAAAAAAAAAACTGTACGAGCGACCGACTGCTATCCTTCGCCAGCGTGCGCAACATAGCTAGCAGGTCGGACTATATTATTTTTCCAGTTGTCCTTTAATTTATTTATTTTCTGTTAAAAAAAAAAAAACTCCGCGCACGCACACATGCGCGCACACGCGCAGGCCGGCCGAAGGCCCATGCGGCGTCGTTTCTTTTCTTTGTTTTTCCTATATCTTTCGTCTGCCTTTTGTTTACATTTAGTCCCACATTGCCTAGCTTTTGACCTCTAAGCCTCCTTTCCACCTATAAATATAGACCCATAGAGCCTCCAAAAATCATCCGATTCGGGTTAAATCAATATATTTTGGTTTGACTAGATTCACTAAATAAAAATATTTTTCTTCTCTCCGGCGGGACTTCTGAAAGTTGTCTTCTCTCTCGGAAGTCATCTTTTCTCTACCTTATAAAGGTATCTTTCTTCGTATTTTTTTATATACTCCCGTAGCTTATTATTTCTAGACTAGTACGGTAGAATAATTAGATTTATAAATTAGTCCTTGTATTTACATTTTAGGACTAGAATTCTTTTAGCCATAACTCTTTTTCTTCCGTAAAACAGCTTGGCCCTTATTTTTCAAATAGCCATAACTTTTTACTCGTTCATCCAAATTAGACGAAACCAACGCCAATATTTTTGTCTTGATTCCACCTTTCTAGTGAATCTATCAAATAAACTTTTTGCAACTTTCAAATTTCGAAATTTGTTCAGATTCATATTCAAACTTGTTTTGGCTATAACTTGAGTTTCGTAACTCCGATTTAATTGATTCTTTTTGCTAATTGAAGCTCTTGACCTAAACTTTCTGATAAGACCAAATCCACCCAATTTTGGTACTGTTAGAAATTGTTTTCTGTTGCAAGAGTTAATTGCTAGTTTTCGAAGTTTTTCGAGATCTTTTCTTCGATTCTTTTGCATGAGTGCTTATGTATGCAATTGCTTGCTCACGTTAGATTGAACGGAGTGTGACGAGTAGAACTATCAGGAATTATGAGTGCGAAGGATCTTCATCAACAGTACAAGGCAAGTTCACACTTTGATCATACTCTTCTATACCCAGTTTTTATGCATTAGTTTTATCCTCAAACACTACATGACTAGGATGTGATTAACTTGTGGGTATTGGGAAGTAGATGATGAGGTAGAACCTATTGCCCTTTTATTATAAAACCCTTGGGAGTTACTTCCACGCTATGCTTATGTTGCCATGCTATGCTCGTAGACGTGGATTGGGTCTTTAGTGTATCCATGACAGATGTGAGATTTTTAATTAATGGTTCAACTTAAGGTGGCAACTTTAATACACATCTGGGTGGATTGCTTGTTTGGGCACCTGGGGATATACCAGTGTTGTCCTAGGAGATCCCGGGGATATACCGTGTGATCCTCCTACGGTCCGCCACCCAGGCTCAAAGGGATCATAAGATTATTCATGCTAGAAACTTCCGTGTGCAGCCACAAGCTATTATGGGCTCTAGCATAGTTGAGTATGTTACATGACCTCTTTCAGTGATAGGCTAGCAGATGTAGGGGAAAGTAGGTGTAACTGTCTACCCAGAGTAAAGAGTAAATGTTTCTGAAAGACTGTGTCTCGGTCATCCGTTTCTCAAACACCATGTAGTGCGAGAAATCCAACGGAGGAGATCGAGTCTTGTGGGGAAAAGTGCACAAACCTCTGCAGAGTGTAAAAACTAATCATGATTAGCCGTGTCCCCGGTTATGGACATCTTGAGTATCTGGTTCTTGGATTATCATATTGATCTCATCACTCTAAATTAATTTGTCGGGTTTAACGATTACTTTTAATTGGGATTGAGAGGGGGATTTACCTTCTCAATGTGACAACCACCATGATAGTTAAATAAAATAAATTCCTTTGTTGTAGGAAAAAATTAGCTTTTCGCAAAATCATGTTAAACCTAGAGCCTCCACCAGCCAATTATGCATGTAGTGGTAGATATTGTTCATCATTATCCTATGGTGTGAATTTGCCAGTACATTCAATGTACTGACCTACATGGCTGCAACGTCTCATGTTGCAGGAATTCTTACGACGAGTAAGTGATACGTTAGGGTTACGATTTCTACACTCAACTTTGCCGTTGGTGTTGATGGGAATCCACAACCTTGTTGTTACTTCCGCTATATGGATTGAGGTAATAGTATTTACGTTACTTTATACATGTGATTTACCTCTGTTATAAATCCTCGAGTACTGTGTGTGTCAGCATACCGATCCAGGGATGACACTTAAGCACAGAGACTTTGATCCATTCGGGTCGGGTCGCTACAAAATACTTCTGCCTCGTCCCTCACACTTGGGGAGGGATGATCTTTGAGGTTGGCGGAGCCGAGGTATGGCGTATTGCCGGGACGGGGTACCCTGTTGGGACCCCAATGAAGGATTCCGAGGAGTGGACTTCAGAGTGGTTTTACATCGATGACGTCCCCCTATTTGATCCAGCTCGGAGAGGTTTACCCGAGCACTCACTCGGTCCTTCGAAGAAGCAGTTCAACTGGCGACCAAAAAGCCCTTCCCAGAAGGAAAGCGCCGAAGTAAAGTGTCTGGCTGCTCAAGTGCGGTGGTTAGCTCACAGTGGGTTAACCATCATTGACGTGATGGCTGTTGTTATTACTCGGTGCGTCCAACCACTCCAGCAAAGGATGCACCCCTTATGGTGCTAAAAGGAACAAATGACGCGACCCATTACAGGCAGGGACCTGCCAATCAGAAAGCAATGGTGGCCATACTAGCCGATCTCTTTAAAGGAGAGGAGGAAGAGTTTGCCCGCCTAAAGTCCAAGGATGGTTATTCGAGCTATAATCCCATTGAATGGGTGAGTTCGGCTACATTTGGTAGTTCGAATGTTATGTCCATTTTTTCTCTAATCGGATCTTCCAACTTTCCGAACAGAAATGGAGGTGCTGGATCGAGATAGTCAGCTGCCCTCCTCCTCAACCAGAGAGTTATTCCCACGATAATGATCCAGGATTTCATGACGATCCAGAAACATCGATCGATTTCGAAGATGGAGTTTTTTACCAGGAGAGTCTTGATGGCTCTAAAGTGGCACTTTTGGCCAATCACCCTGGGACACTCCCCTCCTCGCTGTAAGTGACAAAAAGACCTCTACCCAAAAAGGGCGTTTGCCTCCTGTCGTTCCGAGTGCGCTGACTTCTACTCCCAAGGGTCGTTGCACCGCGCGCCGAACACCGGCGAGAGCGGCGCCGGCTGCCTCAGCGCCGAATGACCGTGGAGCCTCCAAATGTGCAGCAGCCATGGGAGTTACATCAACCACGCCCACGCCCAAGAGGTAATATATTCAATTTGCAGTCCGGCATTGTCACAGCCGTTGCAAGCACACATAAACCTTGCTTGAGACCTATAGGAGATATGTAGAGCCACCATTATCTGAGGGCGTCAAAGAGGTGCCAGGCGGTAATCCCAGGCCAAGGTCTTCGGCTAGGGCTGGCACCAACATGGAGGTCCCTGCCATGGGTGAACTTCTGGGGGATTCCGATGATGTCTCGATCACCAACTCCGAAGTCGAAAGCATGATGAATCATCGGCGGTGGAAGGAGTCACTGCGTCACCCTGTGTTTTCCGAACAGGAGTTTGACGCTCTTAATTCGGTGGACGCATATCTCAGAGCCGCCCGAGCAGTACTTGAGGGAGCCGCCAACTTTATGTCAACCAGCATGTAGGTAAGTGATTGGTTTTGACAACCGAACGCAAATCCTAACCTAGTAGCCCCCGAGCCTTAATTTGGTCGAGACGGCCGAGTAAAGGGTCTAAATCTGCACATTGATGTGACATGGTGTAGTCCTTGAGGGAACAAAACAAAAAAAATCCGAGGACCTTGAGCTAAACCGAACACAGTTGGCAGTTGCGAAGGCCGAACTGGAGGAGGTCAAGAAGTTCACCAGGGAAGCACACGGTGAGTAAAAATATTTAACTTGCATAAATTGTTCGGGGCACCTTTTCTAACAAAACATTGCCTTATAGCAGCTGAGTCCATAAGTCAACTGCAGAAGGACCTGGATGCGGCCAAAGAATCTCAAAGGTACGCCCAATCGCAGCACGAAGCCGGCCGCCGGGTACTGACCAGAAGTCATGAGGGAAAGAACAAGCTCAAGGCAGAAAACCAGCGACAGGCCAAAGAAATTGATAGTTTAAAAACTCAACTGACACAAGCCCGCGAGGAGAACCGGAGATTAAAAGGTGGCATGTTCGGTGAGTGAAACTTTAACTTGCGATTATGTAAAGTATGTGTATTATTGCAATGTAAGAGACATGCCACGTCTCTTGTTAGGTCTCCTTACCAGGCGTCCCGAGGAAGAGGCCAGCTCGTTTGGAGGGAACCTACTAAAGGAATTGTCCATTGTGCACGAGCGAGCTCGGAAAGCTATGAAGAGCATGGTTAAGGCACTATGGCCGAACGAGACACCTCCGGAAGGGATGGCCGAGCTGGCTAATCGGTTTAAAGGAGCTCGGCATTGCTTCGAGCTATGGAAGATATCAGCTTGTCAAGAAGGAGCGCAGGAGGCATGGGTAATGGTGAAGACCTGCTTTACCAAACTCGACCCAGAGCATTTGGCTCGAGTTGGGCCAGGAGGGTCGGATGGGCAGGAAGTGCCACTTCATTTGGTGTATGACCAAGTGATGCCAGCTGCTCGGATTCTCCCAAGAAGACTGCACCTCGGATACCACAATAGATAATCTTGACCAGAAATAGGGTGTTTGATTCTATGTATCTATGTACTTTACATCAAACATTCTCCATCCGTGTTGTGAACATTGTCTTAACCGCCCATCGGCTTCTACCTCCCCCGCCATTGGCCGGGGAGTGTTTTATACTATGTGACCTGAGGTAACAGGAAAGTACTTCAGAGAACCAGGCAATCCGGCCATTTGGTGCAAACAGACAGAATGCGCACGGGGTGTTATGTTATATAACTATTTAACGTAAGAAACATCTTCCGAAGAAAATAGTTCCTCCATGGGTTCATTTCTTTGGGTTGTCATGTTAACCATAGAGGTTATATCCGGATACCCACAGTATGCAGGTGATGGTAACATCGGGAAAATGACCCCGAGTTTTGGTGATGATCACAAATTATTTTCACTTCCCTCGTGGCCGACCAATTGTATTCTTAAGAATGCTAGCTTTCGTCTTCACCCATCTGCAGTACGTGCCCGGGTGATTCGGTCGTAACAATCGCAGAGGTGCTCCCTTTAACCCCTAGTCGAACAATCGGGAACGTAGAGGGTAAGCATAGGAGCAAGGCAACCCTGCTTGGCCAAATCTTAAGTCAAATTGATGCATATAGTGGCTTAAAAATGATACTGGAAGGGTGCAAGTACGACAGAGACGAATAGCTGCATGAAAGATATATTGATCGGCTTCGTTAAAGAAGCCCCCAGGTGTGCCCGGGTAGTACATTTGAAGAAGTATGCCAAGGAAAGCTTAATGTAGCTCGGTTTAGCCGAACACAGCCTGGGAAATGCTAACCGATCCAAAACAGTAAAAAGGAAATGAAAACTATAAAAGGAAGAAAGGACTTGTTATGGTGACGACACCGGTCTAACCGTAGAAGCGCCGAAGACGAGTTGTGTTCCATGGGTTCGGTTCGAGGCGAATTGTCCGTTGGGTTGCGGAGGTGATATGCTCCTCCTGCGAGTACTTCATCAATTTTGAAAGGACCCTCCCATTTGGGTGAGAGCTTATTCTTCTAATTCTCCGGGAGGCGTAAAACAACTTCACCCACATTGTATGCCTTTGCTCGAACTTCCCTACTCTGGTAGCATCGGGACTGTTGTTGATAAAAGGTAGAGCGGGCCCGAGCTATGTCGCGCTCTCCTTCCAGGGCGTCCAGGTCATCCTGCCGATCTAGCTCGGCCTCCTTTTCTTCGTACATGTGCACTCTAGGTGCGTCATGGATGAGGTCGTAGGGGAGGACTGCTTCTGCCCCGTACACCATAAAAACGGTGTGTATCCTGTTGATCGATTCGGGGTGGTGCGCATGCCCCATAATCCAGAGTCAAGCTCCTCCACCCAATGGCAGTCATATTCTTTCAGGGAATGGATCAGTCGAGGTTTGATGTTGCTCATGATTAGACCATTGGCCCATTCGACTTCTCCATTGGTCTATGGGTGATATACCGAGGCGTAATCGAGCTTAATGCCCATGTTAGCGCACCATTCCTTGACCTCCTGGGCCGTGAAATTGGATCCATTGTCCATTATTATGCTGTGGGGGACACTGTAACGGTGGACCATGCCGGATATAAAGTCAATGACTGGTCCGGACTTGGCTGAAGTTATTGGTTTCGCCTCAATCCACTTAGTGAATTTGTCGACCATGACCAGTAGATATTTCTTTTTCTTGGTCCCCCCTTTAAGTGGTCCGACCATGTCCAGCCCCTAGGCCATGAAAGGCTAGGTAATCGGTATCGTCCGAAGAGCCGTGGGAGGCATGTGGCTTTGATTTGCAAAGAGCTGGCATCCGACGCAATGTTGGACAAGTGTGTGGGCATCCGCGCGAGCGGTGGGCCAGAAGAACCCAGCTCGAAAGGCCTTGTTGACCAGGGCCCGAGCTGCTGCGTGATGACCGCCCATGCCGGCATGTATCTCGACCAAAAGCTATCGTCCCTCTTCTTCGGATATGCACCTCTGGAGGACTCCGGTGGTGCTTTTCTTGTATAGTTCACCCTCGTGGACCTTAAAAGCTTTAGAGCGCCGAATTATGCATCGTGCCTTGATCTATTCATCGGGGAGCTCTTGACGGAGAAGATAGGCGAGGAAGGGCTTGGTCCATGGTGCGATTACTACCATGACTTCGTGAGCCGAAGGCGTTTCTTCCAGTGCCGAGCCGTCGATAATTTCTTTATCTGGTTCGATGACAGGAGGGAAGATAAGTTATGGGCCAGTGGCTCTAGCGTCCTTGTCCTGCCACACCTCGGATGGCTTGAAAAGCCATTCCAAAAAGGTGTTCTTAGGTATAGGGTCGCGCTTGGCGCCCATGCGGGCGAGGATGTCAGCATCTTGATTGCTGTATCTGGAGACATGGTGGAACTCTAATCCTTCAAACAGGGCGGATATTTTGAGGAGGGCACTTCGATATGCTGCCATCTTTTGGTCTTTAGCATCGAATTCACTGTTGACTTGAGAGATGGCGAGGTTAGAGTCTCCCCGCACATCGAGCGATTGTACGCCCATTGACGTTGCCATCCAAAGTCCGTGCAACAGAGCCTCGTATTCGACCGCATTGTTGGAGTCGTTGTACATGATTTGCAGTACGTACCGGATATTGTCGCCAGTGGAGGATGTAAGGATCACTCCAGCCCCTGGTCCGGCAAGCACCTTGGAGCCGTCGAAGTACATCGTCTAGTGTGAGCATGTACGATATTCTCTAGGGAGCTCGGCTTCCGTCCATTCGGTGAGAAAATCAGCCAACACCTGAGATTTAATAGATCAGCGTGGTTTGTACACAATTTCGAAAGAGAGGAGCTCTATGGCCCTTTTGGCGATGCGGCCAGTGGCGTCCCAGTTGTTAATTATGTCATTCAATGGTACTTCGGATGTTACCATGACCGGACACTCTTGAAAGTAGTGTCGGAGCTTTCGGGATGCCATAAAAATTGTATAGGCTATTTTCTGGTAATGAGGATACCTAGTTTTGCATGGGGTGAGCACTTCTGATACGTAGTAGACTGGCTTCTGCACCCAGAACTAGTGACCCTCCGCTTCCCATTCGACAACGAGAACCGCATTGACCACTTGGTTTCTGGCCGACATGTACAACAACATTGGTTCGCCTATGTCGGGCGCTGCTAGTATAGGATTGCCGGCCAATAACGTTTTAATTTCTTCCAATGCGGCCTTTGCTTCATCGGCCCACTCGAAGTTTTTGGTCTGTTTGAGTAGTCTGTAGAGCGGCAGTGCCTTTTCACCAAGGCGGGAGATAAAGTGGCTCAAAGCCGCCACATAGCCCGCCAGTTTTTGAACATGCTTCAGATCCGTAGGGATTGCTAGTTGGGACAGGGCTCGAATTTTAGCCGGATTGGCCTCAATTCCTCTATGGGATACAATAAATCCGAGCAGTTTACTAGTGGGAACTCCGAAGACGCATTTGTCCGAGTTGAGCCGTATATCGTAAGCCCACAGATTATCAAAGGTTTGGCGGAGGTCGTCTACCAGCTGGCTAACATGTTTGGTCTTGATGACCACGTCATCCACGTATGCCTCGACCGTCTTGCCGATTTGATTTTCCAGGAATGTCTGAATCATGCGCTGGTATGTGGTGCCTGCATTTTTTAACCCGAAGGGCATTGTGTTGAAGCAGAATGGCCCATAGGGTGTGATGAAGGCGGTTGCAGCTTGGTCGGACTCCTTCATTTTGATTTGGTGGTATCCGGAGTAGGCATCAAGGAAGCACATTGAGTCATGTCCAGCGGTGGCATCGATGATCTGGTCAATACGAGGTAAGGGGAAGGAGTCCTTGGGGCAGGCCTTATTTAGGTCCTTAAAATCGACTCACAGCCGCCAGGATTTGTCCTTCATGGCCACCATGACCAGGTTAGCCAACCACTCGGGGTGTTTGATTTCTCGAATGAATCCTGCTTCATGTAATTTCGCTAGTTCCTCACCCATAGCTTGACGCTTGGGTTCGGAGAATCGGCGTAGCGCCTGTTTGGCTGGTTTAAAACCCTTGATTATATTTAGGTTGTGTTCGGCTAGTCTGCGTGGGATTCCCGACATATCTGAAGGGTGCCACGCAAATATGTCCCAGTTCTCACGCAAAAATGTGTGCAGTGCCTCATTGACCTCGGGGTCTAGCTGAGCTCTAATGGACACTGTTTTGTTGGGGTCCGTTGGATGCACCTGAAATTTGACGATTTCATCTGCTGGTTTGAAGGATGTGGACTTGGGCCTTTTACTAAGGATTACATCATCCCTATCCACCATTAGCGAAATGTGGTTAATTCCTCGGCTGCGAGAGCCTCGGACAGTGCTTCGAGGGTGAGAGATGCTGTTTTATTTTCGGCCTGAAGAGCACTATCTGGATCACTTATAATTGTGATCACGCCATTGGGCCCTGGCATTTTGAGCTTCGTATACCCGTGATGTGGTATAGCCTGAAATCTTGTGAATGCATCATGCCCCAATAGGGCGTGATAACCGCTAGGGAAGGGCACAATGTGGAAGAGTAGTTCCTCGGACCTGTAGTTCTCGGGAGTGCCGAATACTACATCGAGCGTAACTCGTCCAGTGCAACGTGCCTCTTTTCCGGGGATGATCCCTCGAAAGGTGGTGTGGCTTTGTTCGACGTGAGACCTGTTGAATTGCATTTTGTCCAAGGTATCCTCATAGATGAGGTTTAAACCTCTGCCGCCGTCCATTAGCACCTTGTGGAGTCTGAAGCCGTCCACTATGGGGTCAAGGACTAGGGCGGCAGGTGCACGGATGGGGTGGTCCCTTGGCTCGTCTTCCTCGTCAAAGGTGATTGGTGTGTCCGTCCATGAATTTGTTGCAGCCACATGGTGAATTGGACCGAGCTCTCAAAGGGCTCTTTTCCTCTGATTTTTTGAGGAAAACGTCTCGTAGATCGTCAAGATCTCAGTGTCATTGTCCGGGGGTGTTCCTGAACGTCTACTGGAGGGTGAGGCTCCGAGGATAATCTCTCCACTCTTTGCGACTTGCCTAACCACCCAGCAGGCTCGGAGGCTGTGGGTTGGGTTTGTATTCAGCAGGACCGAGTGTATGGGGCATGGTTTGTCCAGTAGCTCGTCGAGGACTGTTTTGGATCATGTGAGAGGTTTCTTCTTTTTCTCGATCGGCTCGTATTCGGCTGATCATCACGGGGGTACGCGCTTCGTCCGAGCTTTCCTGGGTTCTTCGGCATGGATTGACTCTGTATGCATCTGTTGTGCCTGCCAGGCGTTTTCCATGGCACAATATTTGCATACTAGATCTGATAGCTCAGTGAATTTTTAAATGTGACAGCTGGTGAGGGCGTTTAGGAGTCCTTCATCGTGGCAGTTATGCCGGAAGGTCGCTCTGATTTCCTGGCCACTGCAGTCCGCTATCTTGTTTTTGACAAGGAGAAATCTAGCCCAGAAGTGTTGGACCGTCTCCCCTGGCTGTTGTTTGATGTACATTAGGTCCCATATGTCAGGCTTCCCTGAATTGCTTGGAGAGTACTCGACGTGGGGGGTGGGCGGGAAAAAACTTTGTATCCCAATAGGATGCGAATCCGGGGTTTTGGCGGCAGTGTCCTACACCATCGTGGAATCCGTGCGCCGGGTTTGGGATCCGGATTATCGACCAGACACTGCTGCATGGACTCTAGGTCATGCATTGAATCGGAGTTCAATCCTAAACTCTTTCCGGGGCAAAGGTTGGATTCCGAACTAGAGGAACAATCCTGATGGTCAGAAACCCGAACATAATCCGTTCTCAACTCCGGTAGTTGTAAGGGCGAGCCTTCAGCCGAGTCCTCGATGGTGGCGACCAGGTGTGTGATGGGCGAGACGTAAATTTCCTTGTCATCGGGTTTAATCCCGATCTGATCATAGACCGAGGGTTGGCTGTCGGACATCCCCATGGCTCGGATCTGTCCAAGTAACTCGTTTAATGACGAGATATCTGTCGGGTCCATATTCCTGGAGTATTCAGGATCAATCTGCAGTATTGTTTCTTCGGGGGCATTCGAGAGCTCGTCGGGGCAGAGTTCGGCCGAAGCGGGTATCGGGGTGTCGACCGGATCTGAGCTCGAGGCCAGATCCTGTGCGAAGGTAGCCCCTGCAGTGGAGCTCACCGTGATCGAAGACAAAACCTCAAGGTTTGTATGCCCTTCAAATGGAGCTAAGAACTTTGTCAGAGTAAGATCTCCCCGGGGATCAGTGATGAACTCTAGGTTCCCGAACCTAATCTCCTGACCAGGGGTGAAACTTTCGACCCGGCAAAGATGGCCGGTCGAATCAGCGTGCAGCACGATGCTGCCGAACGCGAAAAGTTGTCCGGGGACGAAGACGTCCCTGCTGTGGATGTTGTTGCAGATGACTAGGCGAGCCATTGATCCTTTGGTGATCCCACTACGGAACTCTCAATGAAAGCACCAATGTCGATGTCAAAACCGATGGATCTTGGGTAGGGGGTCCCGAGCTGTGGATCTTGGATCAATGGGGAACAGGAAACACAGGGACAGTATTTACCCAGGTTCGGGCCTGCTCGAAGAGGTAAACCCCTATGTCCTGCTTGATTATATTGATGTGTATACGATGGTTACAGAGTTGATCTACCTTAAGATCGGATGAACTAAACCCTAGATGAGTAGGATGACAGTTCTTCTAGCCTCTATAGACTAAACCCTCTGGTTTATATAGACACCAGGGGTACCTAGGGTTACACATAGTCGGTTGCCATCAGGGAATAAAAATGCCGATTCTTCCATCTTGACTTGGGGGACACACCAAGGCTTCGGAGGTTTCCTTCCTGAACACGAAGTCGCCTTATAGCTCGGCTTCCAATAATAGTTGTAGAGCGGCCTACCTGTCCGGCCCATAGGGTTAGACCGATAGCCCGAGGACCCCATAATCCCGGACACCCTCAACAGCCCCTCGCAGACGCATCACAAGGCCAAAGAGACTGGTTGGAAGGGCTTCGATAGGCCACAGCGCAACGAAGAGGTCTTGAAGCGCCGGTCATGCCATGCGGAGTAGCTCCGCCAGCTGCTTCATTCGGCTGTTCAGCAGCTGCAATGCCGGAGACCCCGGCAATTGCCCCCAGAAGGCCTTCTCCACCTCGTGACCTGCCAACTAGTCGAAGTGCGTAATGGCATCCACCACGCTCTGCGGGAGATCCATGAAAACATCTGTGGAATGCCACAGCTGGGTGAGCTCGACGCACCCTTTGCTGCCAAACACACACTACAATAAGTATTGCTTACCGGAGGTGATTTGCTCCAACTGCTGGAGCACCTCACGATCCGCCCGGGTCGCGATCTTCAGGTCGGAATGGGAAAGCTGGAGCTTTTCAAGCTCCTCCTTCATTCGCTACCCCTCCGTTTGAAGCTTGTCGCGTGCTTCGAACACGCTCTTCAGGGTCTCTTCGACCTCAAGAACCTGCGCCCGGTCCTTGTCCCCGGCCACCTTCTCAATAGCTCGGACGTTCTCCGCCTCCGCGGCCCCAGCCTTGTGATGCTTCACCTCCTGCCGAGTTTTTTTGAGCTCGGCCTTGAGCGTCTCAAGCTCAGCTAACGTTGTTGTCATTAAAACAGTTCGGCCTTAGCTTTCAACCTAGCAAGATTTATCATAACTCTTCCGCACAAAGTATCAGGCAAGTTCAACTTTCTCACCTTGGGACTGCTTGAATCTCTGGTTCACCAGGTCAAGGTCCTCCTGGGACCTCTCGAGCTTTCGGTTCATCTCCACAATCTCCTTGGAGATGGAGTTTGGAACCGAGGTCGAAACTTGCCAGCAAAAATCCTTATTACAAAGCCTCCAGTCAAATTATTGAAGCTCCAGGACGACTACCTTAAGCAGCGCCCTGGGGGCTACATGACAGGCTCCTACTAGATTATACGACCCCAATGTCGGTTTCTTGAAACCAACTTTGGGCTCGGGGGCTACTCACTCACTAAGCCGTTTAGAACGCTGTGATAACATGTCTTCGGACAGGTGCATAAATCTTTAAAACCAACCAAATAAAATGATAGAAGCATACCTCGAAGCTCGTTACGAGGTTCTTGAAAACCTCATGTAGGCTAGCCCTTGCGGACCGGAAGTCCTGCAGCGCCGCGCCTATCGAGGCACAACGCTCTTCCTTAAGGGAGGAGCCCTGCAGGGTCTCCTCCACCTTCTCGGTCCACCCTACGCCAGCCCGTCCTTCGGCAGTTGGCGGGGATGGCGGGACAACATCGGACCCAAGCATCGATGTGTCGCCCTGAATGGTCTCCACCTGAGGTGGCGGAGCTGAAGCAGATATCGGCTGGACTGATGACTGGCCCAACCCCTCTTCGACGACCTAGGGGTGCTTCTCCCCCGAGTCTTGTTGGCCCAAGGTGTCGACCTCGGCCATGACGGCCACCTCTTTGGCCCTTGTCATGTTGACATCGGGGGCTGGGGTGGATGTCGCCTCCCCTAGCCCGTCATTGATGACCCACAAGTATAGGGGATCAATCGTAGTCCTTTCGATAAGTAAGAGTGTTGAACCCAATGAGGAGCAGAATGAAATGACAAGTGGTTTTCAACAAGGTGTTTTCTGCAAGCACTGAAATAGTCGGTAATGAGTAGTTTGATAGCAAGATAATTTGTAACGGACAAGTAATGGTAATGGTAAATAAAGTGCAGCAAGGTAGCCTAATCCTTTTGTGGCAAAGGATGGGCCAAAACAGTCTCTTATGATAAGCAAAGTGTTTTTGAGGGTACACGGGAATTTCACCATGTCACTTTCATCATGTTGGTTTGATTCGTGTTCGCTACTTTGATAATTTGATATGTGGGTGGACCGGTGCTTAGGTGTTGTTCTTACTTGAACAAACCTCCTACTTATGATTAACCCCCTCGCAAGCATCCGCAACTACGAGAAAAGTGTTAAGATAAAATCTCACCATAGCATTAAACTTTTGGATCCAAATCGGTCCCTTACAAAGTAGCGCATAAACTAGGGTTTAATCTTCTGTCACTCTAGCAACCCATCATCTAATAACTACTCCACAATGCATTCCCTTAGGCCCAAATATGGTGAAGTGTCGTGTAGTCGACGTTCACATGGCACCACTAAGGGAATCACAACATACATATCATCAAAATATCGAACACATATCAAGTTCACATGATTACTTGCAACAAGACTTTTCCCGTGACCTCAAGAACAAAAGTAACTGCTCACAAATAATAATCATGCACAAGATCAGAGGGGTATTAAATAGCATAATGAATCTAAACATATAATCTTCCACCAAATAAACCATTTAGTAATCAACTACAAGAGGTAATCAACACTACTAGTCACCCACAGGTACCAATCTGAGGTTTCGGTACAAAGATTGAACACAAGCAATGAACTAGGGTTTGAGAGGAGATGGTGCTATTGAAGATGTTGATGGAGATTGCCCTCCCAAAGATGAGAGGGTTGTTGGTGATGACGATGGCTTCGATTTCCCCCTCCGGGAGGGAAGTTCCCCCAGCGGTATCGCTCCGCTGGAGGGCAAAAGTGCTCCTGCCCAAGTTCCGCCTCGAGACGGCGGCGCTTCGTCCCGAAAGTCCCCCCTGATTTTTTCTAGGTAAAAATGACCTATACACTAGAAGATGGGCACTGGAGGTGGCCTGAGCTGAGCACAACCCACCAGGGCGCGCCTGGGGGGCCTGGCGTGCCCTGGTGTCTTGTGCTCACCAGGTGGCCCCCCTCTGGTAGTTATTTGCTCCAATAGTTTTTATATATTCTAAAATAATTCTCCGTAAATTTTGAGCTCATTTGGAGATGTGCAGAATAGGTAACTCTGACACAGCTTTTTCAGGCCCAGAATTCCAGCTGCCGGCATTCTCCATCTTTGTGCAAACCTTGCATATTATGATAGAAAAGGCATTAGAATTAATCCATAAAGCATTATTATGCATAAAACATTATAAATAACAGTAGGAAAACATGATGCAAAATGGAGGTATAAGTCATGCACTGGGGGAGGACCAGCGGGCTCTGGAATCCCGTTGGCGGATGGCAATCTGCTCGAGGAACCGCTCGGTATCACCCTTGGCGGACCGCGTAAAGAAAGGACGCTTTATGAGTTTACCTTTGCTAAAAGAACTTGTCAAATAAAATGAGAGGGTATAAAGACGACGGCTTACCATCGAGGTGCCGGTTTCTTCCTCCCCGGCGCGAGAAGGTCTTCTTCTGAGTTACCGAAGAGCTCAACTCTCTCCGGCAACATGCCAGCGGCCCTGGCCGAGGTCCTCTTCGGCCTCTTTGAGCCCTTGGGCTGCATACCAGCTTCGGCGTCCTCGAACGCCGCCCTCTTCCCTTTCGGGGGAGGGATCTCTTCAACATCACCCTCCTTCACGTCACCATCATGGGCGGAGGAGGCGTGGGTCTCTTCGGACCAGGTAACTAAGGTCTCTCGGGCCCGAGCACTTGCCTTGCCCTTTAGGGACTTCATCCCTTTGGGGGCACCACGTGCGGCTCCTCGACTAGGAGCGCCGTGAGGAGAGGGGTCCTTGGCTCCTCTGGTAGTGGAGCTGGGCATCGCACCTCCTGCGCCCAGGCCAGCCACTTATGCAAACATTAAGCATAAGCGATTCATCAGAATCTACCCGTCAATATAAAAGACAAAGAATTTGGGTATGTGTGTTAGAACACTTACTGGAGGGGCGTCGTGACCGTGCTCGAAGCCGAGGTCCTCTCCCTCCGCGAGATCTTCTCCTTGGCCAACTTCATGAGCTTCGTCCACATAGCGGCCAAGGTGGAGCGGAAGAAGGCTGTGAGGGGGCCCATGTCCTCGGGCTTGTGCGCCCACATCGGGGTAGCCCAAAGCTGGAGCGGGAACATGTGGCGGTTGAGCAAGACGTTTATGACGTCGGTAAGCTGGAGGTTCTTCTTGGTGGACCACCACTTGATCCTCTTGATCATGGTTTCCACCTCGGCTCGGTTCCCCCAGGCGACACCCTTCTCCTTCCAGGACTTGAGCTTCTTCGGGGGCCCGACCGAGAAGGCTGGGACTGCGGCTTGGCCAGGGGCGAGCAGTTCGGTGATGTAGAACCATTCCCACTGCCACTTCTTCACCATTTCGATGAAGGTGCCCTTGAACCATTCGGCCCCCTGGTTTTTGCTGATCATGGCCTATCCGCACTCCGTGAGGTCAGAGCTGCTGGACTTTGGCTTAATCCCGAAGATCTTCAGCCACAACCCGAAGGGTAGCTCGCAGCGAAGGAAGGCCTCGCAAACCGTAATAAAGGAGGCGAGGTGGAGGACGGAGTTTGGGGCCAAGTGATGGAAGTCAAGCCCATCATAGAACATTACCCCACACACGAAAGGGTGTAGCGGGAACCCCAACCCTCGGATGAGGTGGGGGACGAAGACTACCCGCTCCCCAGCATTGGGAGCGGGTACTAGCTGGCCAGCGGCCCGAGCACGGGAGACAATGTCGGTGGTCAGGTATTCCGTGCTCCGCAGCTCTAGGATGGTGCCATCTATCACGATGGAACCACCCAGTGCCCCTGGAGGGTGTCGGCCATGGCCGGCATAGGAGGTTGGACTCGGTAGGAAGGAAAGGGTGCGGGATCGAATCCGAGCGCTGGAGCTAGACGAAGCAGTAGATGGGGAGAACGTGAGCATGGTAGGTTGCGCCTTCCTCTATTTTGCTCTTATAGGCCAGTGAAAGGCCAAGAGCCCCTCTTACTGCGCCGATAAACATGCCACTCCCACCAAAGATGTCGTTAAGCATATGGGGAGAAACAAAATCTTGATGATACCCCTGAGAAAACGGGCACGATCTCCACCTCGATGGGACGTGCCAGTAAAAAGGTCGCCTCGGGTCGCGATTTGGGGGAAACAGTAACTGCTTGACCCGTCGTAGGGTGAGCCATTTTGATGAAGTTGTTAGACTAAGTGGGACTATTCACACCGAGATGGTTGGCCTTCGAGGCTAAGTTATCCTATCTCTTCGAGCAAAGGGTACAAGTTCGGTTGAGCCTCGGCTGGCATTGCTCCTTTGAGGGAGTGGTCCAAGGATCATAAGGTGGAACTCGTCTATCGAGCCAAGGACTCTGGATCCGAGGTTGTTATTGAAGTCGTCCTCGCCATAGAAGACCAGTTCAGGGGCAACTGACGTTGTCCTGGATAAGGGGGTACTAATCTAGTCGGACCATGTTCATCGGGCTGAGCCGGCGGGCCCTCGCTCGTACTCAAGATGGACTCCGAAGGCCGTACATAGGAGGTGTAATCAAGACTACCTCCACTGAATACTTGAAATATACTCCAAGATCACTCCTGCTGCCTTGCTCCTCGATGCCGACCTTGTAACCCTAGATACCCTCCCTGGCGTGTATATAAGCCATAGAGTTTAGCCCGTAGAGAGGACATCAACGCAAAACCATTCACCTAGCCCTAGAGTTAGACCACACATTATGATCTCGAGGTAGATCAACTCTGTACTTGATATATCTTCATCAATATAAACAAGAGCAGGACGTAGGGTTTTACCTCCATTAAGAGGGCCCGAACCTGGGTAAACATCATCTCCTTCATTCCTGTTACCCTTGATCTGAGATCCACAGCTCGGGACCCCCTACCCCGAGAACCGGTTTTGACACCGACACTCATTCTTTTCTGAACATTTTTGAACCAGCTGAGAAGTACTCAAAATCGTGAAGCATAAAGTCGCGAACATCCCAGGCACAAAATAATCATGCACCAAAGATACTTTGTAACAAACCATGTATGATATGACACCAACACCAAGTCCTTCAAGCAACCATACCATGTAGAGAAATGATGAGTCATGTGGATTAAACATCGATCAGCAAGCATGAAGCTCGTAGTGTGACGAGAAGAAAAAGGGCAGAAAATAAGCTTGGGAAACATGTGGGTGCATCATGCCATACATTCATGAAGGAGATGTCGTGCCAATCGATGATGTTCAAAATCGCCGTGATAACCCCCAAGTATAGGGGATTGCAACAGTTTTTGAGGGTATAGTATTTAACCCAAATTTATTGATTCGACACAAGGGGAGCCAAAGAATATTTGTAAGTATTAGCAGTTGAGTTGTCAATTCAACCACACCTGGAGAACTAAATATCTGCAGCAAGGTGATCAGTAGCACAGTAGTATGATAGTTTGATAGCAGTGGTAACGGTAGCAGTAGTAACGGTAACAGTATCTGTAGTTGTTTTTGTAGTGATTGTAACAGCAGCAGGAACGAAAGTAATAGCAAAGATCAATATATGAAAAGTGTAGGCATTGGATCAGTGATGGATATTTGCATTGGATGACATTAATCATATAACAGTCACAACCTAGAGCGATGCACAATAGCTCGAATTCATCAATGTAATGTAGGCATGTATTCTGTATATAGTCATACGTGCTTATAATAAGAACTTGCATGACATCTTTTGTCCTACCCTCCCGTGGCAGTGGGGTCCATAAGCAAACTAAGGGATATTAATGCCTCCTTTTAATAGAGAACCGGAACAAAGCATTAACACATAGTGAATACATGAACTCCTCAAACTACGGTCATCACCGGAAAGAATCCCAACTATTGTCACTTTGGGGTATGCGGATCATAACACGTAATAGGTGCATATAACTTGCAAGATAGGATCAAGAACTCAAATATATTCATGAAAACATAAAGGGTTCAGATCTGAAATCATGGCACTCGGGCCCTAGTGACAAGCATTAAGCATAGAAAAGTCATAGCAACATCAATCTCAGAACATAGTGGATACTAGGGATCAAGCCCTAACAAATTGAATAAATTACATGATAAATCTCATCCAACCGCATCACTGTCCAGCAAGTCTATGAAGAAATTACTCACTCCCGGTGGTGAGCATCATGAAATTGGTGATGAAGAAGGGTGGGTGATGATGATGGTGACGAATCCCCCTCTCCAGAGCCCTGAACGGACTCCAAATCTAGCCTCCTGATGAAGAATAGGAGGTGGTGGCGGCTTTGTATCATAAAACACAATGAAACTTCCTCTCTTATTTTGTTTCTCGGGGAAAAGGAATTTATAGGCTTGAGATTAGGGTCAACGGAGCCCCGTGGGCCCCACAAGGCAACCTGGCGCACCTAGGGGGGTGGTCGTGTCCTGTTGCCCAACAGGGCCCCCCTCTGGTGGGTCCTGGCTCCAGTATTTTTCATATATTCCATAAAAAATCTCCAGAAAGTTTCGTCCAATTCCGAGAAATTATATTTCTGAACAAAAAAACACCATGGTAGTTCTGTTGAAAACAACGTCAGTCCGGGTTAGTTTCATTCAAATTAGAGTCCAAAACAAGAGCAAAATTGTTTGGAAAAGTAGATACGACGGAGACGTATCAACTCCCCCAAGCTTAACTCATTGCTTGTCCTCAAGAAATTCAGTTGACAAACCGAAAGTGATAAAGAACTTTTATGAACTCTTTTGTTCTTGTATCCGTATATAAGCTTAAATAGCACCCATGTTTTCAGCAAAGATCATGAACTAACCATGTAAATGATAACACTTAGAAATTATATTGACTCGTATCAATGGCATAATCAACTAGCGAGCAATAATAACATATCTCAAATGCCAACAATTTGTCAAAACAATCATGATATAATATGATGACATGGTATCTCGTTGAAACTTTCTGAGACCGCAAAACATAAATGCCGAGCACTTCCAAAGTTCAAGTTGCGACTAAACATTGTAATTCATAGTAGAAGAGATCCAGTCATGATGCACACAATATTAACTATACACAATGCAGAAGAATGACAATAGTGCTCTCAGGACTGGTGCTTTAATTGAGAAGGCGATGACTCAACAATAAAAGTAAATAGATAGGCTCTTCACAGAGGGAAGCAGGGATTTGCAGAGGTGCCAGAGCTCGAAGCTTAAATCAGACAAAAATGCAATTTTGAGAGGCATGCCTTTCCTGTCAACGTCACGACCGCGAGTTTTCAATATCTTCCATGCTAAACACATTATCGACGGTTCACAAGCGGAAAGGTAAAGTTTACTCCCCCTCAGCCAACAAACACAAGCCATGGCTAGCCGAATTCACAGGTGCCCTCCATACCAACAACTTTCCAGGGCAGTTTGTTTCATTATATATTTTTCATTTTGATTATAGTACTGGGCATCCCAATTACCATCCTCTCTCGTGCAATGACAGATGAATAAACACCCATCGTGAGAATAACCCACTTAGGATCAAAGATACTGACCTCCCCCTATCTCTCCATGAGCGGTACAGGCACACAAAACAGATGATTATTTGAAGGATTAGAGGTGGCACATGCAAATTTACTCGGAACAGCAGAATAATACCGCATATAGGTAGATATAGTGGACTCATCTGCAATAACTTTGGTTTAGGGATTTGGGTGCACAAGCAGTATTCCCGCTTAGTACAGGCGAAGGCTAGCAAATAGATTGAGAAGCTACCAACTTGAGAGCGACAATGGTCATAATCATGCCTTGCGAATAATTAACATTGAATACTAGCATGAGTAGGATATAATCACCATGAACATAAATATCGTGGAGGCTATGTTGGTTTTAAATCAACTACATGTGTGAACATGCGCCAAGTCAAGCCACTTGAAACATTTAGAGGAGGATAACATACTATCATACTACATAACCATTTTAATGCATGTTGACACTCAAGATAAATCATTATCCACTCCTAGCTACATAAGCATGGCATGAGCAACTATAATCTCTAATTGTCATCGTAAACATGTTTACTCATAATTTGTTGAATCATGGATACTGAGTTAAACATATTTACAAAAACAAAAATGAGTTGAGTTCATACCCGCTTTTCCCTGCCATAGTCACTTCGTCCAAATTATCATCATTATTGCCTTTCACTTGCACGACCGAATGATATGAAAATAATAATAGTGCAAGAGTGCCGTGGACTAAGCTGGAATCTGCAAACATTTTATTCTAAGGAGAAGACAAGGTAATATTGGCTCTTCGTTAGATCATTAATAATGCATATGAGAGCCATTCAACATTTTCATTGTGGTCTTCTCCTTACAACGACTCAACCAAAACAAAAGAATTTCATAGAAACACACTGAAATATTTTTAGAGTTTTTAGTTTTTCTGAAGAAAGCAATATAACGAAGGAAAAACAAAAGGCGAGAAAAACTATTTACACCAAAAAGCTCCCAACAAACAAAATAAGAAACGGGAAATCTTTTTGGGTTTTCTTTTAATACTACAAACTAAATAAACAAGAAAGAAAACGGAAAAGAAGCGTGGATTTTTCGAAGTTTTTCAAACACACAAAAAGTAAGTAAAAATAAAACTAACATGGATTATACAATGGGAGAGGATGAACGCCGACAACTGAAATGTGTGAACATGAATGTGATGTCGGTGAGAAATACGTACCCCCCCAGGCTTAGGTTTTTGTCCTAGCTTGGTAACCACCACATGTAGTAGCCATCTGGTCCAGTAGGAAAGTGTTGAGGCGGCGGCACTGGAGCGTCCCAAGCCTGGGCCTTGTTCTCAGCTGCGGCCAACTCGTTCTGGTAAGCAATGATATCCGGTGGCATGACGGTGTATCTGTTCCTGGCATGAGAGGCAAACAAAGAAGATGCATGCAACAGAATAATATCACGAGTATCCTCACTAAATACCAAGTTATAAGGAATGTGGTGAGGGGGCTCAGGTTCATCAATAAAGTTGATCTTTCATAACCTGGTGATCCAAATAATGCTTAGGCAGCAAGTAATCATTGTTGCGTATATTAACATGAAAATGTCTCACCAAGCGAGTAGCATAAATACCACCATGAACTTTACCCCTAGTCCTGTTAGTGTGCAGGCGACGCGCAATAATAGCTCCAAGGCTATAATTGTTGTCACCAAAAAGTGTGCGGCATAAAATGGCGAGGTCAGGGGCACTGAGCATGCCACCTTCCTCCCTAGCAGTCAAACATTTCCCTATGAATAAAGCAAAGTGGTGCACAGCGAGAAAATGAAAACTAGTGACTCGTGCTTTCGACACGCCCCTACGCTCTCCCACAATTAAAGTACGGAGGAAGCCCTCAAGCTCCTCCGGTTGAGGTTCCCTCAATTCCCCATCAGAGGGAATCAAACATATCTGACAGAACTCAGTAAATGGTCTCTCATGATGTTCGGCATATAAGTCAAAGCGCACCAAGGGAGCTCGAGCCTATGCAAGAAATGGAAATTTTGCACAAAGGAATTTGTAAGGATGTGATACTGATCACACTCATCTACGAGGAAGTCAGTCAACCTGGCATTTGCAATGAATTGTGCAAACTCTTGGTGAAATCCATCTTCGTTCATGAAAGCATTGTGTGGCCATTCGCACGGCCGGACCTCCGTCCTACGCGGAATGTTGAGGTCACTGTCCTAGGCATCCCCAATGACCCCCTTGGCACTCCGGCTCGAAGAACCTCTCCGGAAGAAGTTCATTTTCCTACAAACAAAATTTTGAAATTTTTGGACCACAAAATTATGTCAATAAAACTTCACAAGATTGATAGCAACTACCCATATGTTGTCTAGAGGCTATATCAAGCATTTAAACTACTTGGAACTCAAAGAATTAAACATGCAAGCTCATTTTCAGTGGCACCAAGAGCAGCGAAATATGCAAAATATAATCCACTAAAGCAAAAACTAATTGGAGCAATGGAGGGGTCACATACCAAGGAGAAATCCCTCAAAACAGTTTCGGAAACGGAGCTCTGAGCAAAGAGATCGGAAATCTCAAGTTTGGGAGCAAGAACACGGGAGGGGGGAGAGAGAGAGAGAGAGAGAGCAACCAGAATTTTTCTGGAGGTACGGGATGATGTGGGCTGAAGTACTAAGTGAGTGGGGTCCTATGGGACACACAAGGCATCTTGGCGTGCCCTGGTAGGGTGGTCGCGCCATGTTGGCTTGTGAGCAGCAGGGGCACCCCCCTGGGATGTATTCAGTACCAAAAATTCTTATATATTCCAAAAAAATAGTGTTAAAATTTTACGACATTCTGAGCACTTTTATTTTTGGGCCATTTTTTATTGCACAGATAATTCTGAAAACAGGATAATCATGGCATTTTACTTTATTAAACTAGAAATAACAGAGAGCAAACAGTAGGTACAGAAAGTTGTGCTTACTAAATTCATCGACCACATGTCCCTCAAAAAGAATCCATTAATAAGGTTGATCAAGTCTTATTAACAAACTATTTCCAAGTAACATGAAACCAAAGAATCTTCGTATAACACTAGGTTACCTCAATGGGGATATGCATCTCCCCTACAATATTAGTTTCATATTGTTTGTTGACAGGAGGAAGAGGGAATTCAAAACCTCCAATGGTAAATGTCGAAACTTTTACAATACAATTGATATTGTTCACTTGGAGTTGTTTCTTCAGAAAATATATCATATGCTCATTACCATTAACATGAAAAGTGACCTTGCTTTTGTTGCAATCAATAACAACCCCTGCAGTATTCAAAAAGGGTCTACCAAGGATAATCGACATGTTGTCGTCCTCAGGCATATCAAGTATAACAGTCTGTTAAGATAGTAACATTTGCAACTACAACAGGCACATCCTTACAAATACCGATAGGTATAGCAGTTAATTTATCAGCCATTTGCAAAGAAATTTTAGTAGGTGTCAACTTATTCGAATCAAGTCTTCTATATAAAGAGAAAGGCATAACACTAACACCAGCTCCCAGATCACATAAAGCAGTTTTGACACAACTTCTTTTAATGGAGTATGGTATGGTGGGTATTCCTGGATCACCTAACTTCTTAGGTACTCCACCCTTAAAAGAATAATTTGCAAGCATGGTGGAAATTTCAGCTTAAGGTATCTTTCTTTTATTAGTGACAATATCTTCCATATACTTAGCATATGGGGCCATCTTCAAAATATCAGTCAAACGAGTGCGCAATAAAACTGGCCTAAGCATTTCAACAAAGTGTTCAAATTCTTCCTCATCCTTAATTTTAGGTGGCTTAGTAGGAAAAGGCATGGGTTTATGAACCCATGGTTCTCTTTCTTTACCATGTTTTCTAGCAATGAAATCTCTCTTATCATATCTTTTATTTTTAGGAGGTGGGTTATCAAGATCAATAGCAGGTTCTATTTCTACATCATTATCAGGTTTTTTATCATTATCTGGTTGAGCATCATCATGAACATCATCACTAGGTGAATGTTCATTACCAGATTGTGTCTCAGCATCAGAAATAGAAACATCATTATTATTCTCTGATGGTTTTTTTACCTCAGGTTCACTAGAAGCATGCAAAGCTCTATCGTTTTTCTTTTTCTTTTTCTTCTTAGAAGAACAAGGTGCATCATTATTAATTCTCTGAGAATCTTGCTCAATTCTTTTAGGATGACCTTCAGGATAAAGTGGCTCTTGAGTCATTCTACCTCCTCTAGTCATTACTCTAACAACATGATCATTCATTTTATTATTCATCTCATTGAGCAAATCATTGTGTGACCTAGCAATTTGTTCTAGCTGAGTATGGACCATGGATACACGTTTACCTAGACCTTTAATATCACTACCAATTCTAAACATCAAGTCACTCAAGCGATCAATCATGAAAGCATTTCATTTAAATTGCTTGCTAACATACATGTTAAAGTGTTCTTGCTTAACAATGTAATTATCAAATTCATCCAGGCATTGACTAGCAGATTTATTATAAGGAATATCACCTTCATCAAATCTTATAAGAGAATTTACCTCTACTACTTGTGTCGGGGTATCGAGTCCATGTATTTCTTCAATAGGTGGTAAATTCTTAACATCTTCAGCTTTAATACCCTTTTCTTTCATAATTTCTTTGCCTCTTACATTTCTTCAGAACTGAGGAATAGAATACCTCTCTTCTTTGGAGTTAGCTTAGGTGGTTGTTCAGGAACTGTCCAATCATTATCATTTCTCAATATATTATTCAATAATTCTTCAGCCTATTCAACAGTTCCTTCCCTGAAAACACAACCAGCACAACTATCTAGGTAGTCCCAAGAAGCATCGGTTAGTCCATTATAAAAGATATCAAGTATTTCATTTTTCATGAGAGGGTGATTAGGCAAAGCATTAAGTAATTAGAGAAGCCTCCCCCAAGCTTGAGGGAGATTCTTTTCTTCAATTTGCACAAAGTTAAATATTTCCTGTAAGGCATCTTGTTTCTTATGAGCAGGAAAATATTTTTCACAGAAGTAATATATCATATCCTGGGGACTGCGCACACCACCAAGAGCAAGAGTATTAAACTATTTCTTAGCATCATCCTTTAATGAGAAAGGAAACAACTTAAGAACATAGTAATAGCGAATTTTTTCCTCATGAGCAAATAGGGTGTCTATATCATTTAATTTAGTAAGATGTGCCACAACAGCTTGAGTTTCATAACCATGAAAAGGATCAGATTCAACAAAAGTAATAATTCAGGATCAATAGAGAATTCATAATCCTTATCACTAACAAAGATAGGTGAAGTAGCAAACTTAGGATCATATTTCATTCTTGCATTCATAGATTTTTCCTTCAGCTTACTCAATAATTTCTTAACATCATCTCTATAATTACAAGCAAGAAAGTCTCTAGCTATCTCCCCATCCATAACATAACCCTCGAGTACCTTACGCCTTTAAATTCTAGGAGAGCTAGGTCTAATAGGTGAATCATAAATTTCATCAGTTTCAATAGTTTCACATTCTTTAGCTTTAGCAAGTTGTTCATCAAGAAATTCATAGCAGAAGTAGCATCATCAATTACTTGCGACTGATACGTCTCCAACATATCTATAATTTTTTATTGTTCCATGCTGTTATATTATCATTCTTGGATGTTTTACATTCATTTTATAGCAACTTTATATCATTTTTTGGGACTAACCTATTGACATACTGCCTAGTGTTAGTTGCTGTTTTTTTGCTTGTTTTTTACTTCATAGAATATCCATATCAAACGGAGTCTGACGGATTCAGGGCTCTGCAGACCCAAGAAGGTTTGAACTCTGGGGCGTGTGCAAAGATCTCAACCAAGCCAAGTCTCAAGCTCGCCACCCTACAGCCTAGCCTCGTCGAGCTCACGCGAGAGGGGAAGAAGATGAGCACGGCAGTTTACCCAGGTTCGGGACACCTTGCGGTGTAAAACCCTACTCCTGCTTTGTGGTGAATTGGCCTCATGAAGAGGCTGAGGATGAACTAGTACAATGGATGAGCAGCCTTGCGAGGGCTCTGGTGGTGAGGGTGGAATGGATCTGATACCGGTCCCCCTCTCTACGATGGTGGCTAGCCTATACTTATAGTGGCCTTGGTCCTCTTCCCTCAAAACTTAGGCGGGAAGGGATCCCACAACGGCCAATTTGAAAGGGGACAAGAAGTACATCTAATCCTGGCGAAAGGTGGTCTTCACCTGCAAAGCTTCTGGTCGTGACACAACGGTGGGCTTGGCGATGACATCCGTCCTGCCGAGCTCGTGGCCTTGGTCTTGTTGCACCGAAATGGAAACCTTTGGGGGATTCCTTGGGAACCCGCGTCTGTCCTTGCTCCCTTAACACCGAAGGGGGAACTGTCTCCTCTGAGCCCGCTGGCGCCCGCCTGGCCTTGGTCGTCATGGCTCACGTCATCGCAGCCTTATGAGGCTGGGTACCTGCATAGAAATCTTCGCTCCTCTGGAGGCAGCCTGGGGAGGCCGCTCCTTTGGAGGTCTTGATGTTGTCCGCCTCGCGAGGCCGGGGGACCTCGCGAGGGTCTTGTCTTGGAGGCCTTGCTGCTGGGCCGTACCAGGCCATCGAGGGAGCCATGCCGTGGGCTGCAGGCAGGCAGCTCTGGGTACCCCCGATCCCCGAACACCGACAGTAGCCCTCGGGCCCAAGGCGCGCTCGGGCTGGCTTCGAGGCGAAGCCAAGGAGAAAGGGCAGAGCGCCGCAGGCCCTAATCGCCTGCGGGCCAGGCTTGCCGTGTGGCGCTCGATGGGACGCGGACGTCTCCACTCCCCCACATTGCCTCGGCAACTGCCCAGGCTGACAAAAGGCTGGCGCACGCCGCAGAGCCATCATTGTCCGAATGCAAAGGGACGCCGGTTGGCCTCCGATCACCTATAAGAGGGCGAGGGAGGCGAATCCCCCAGCCCATCTTCATCTTCTCGCTTCCCCGTTCCGCACCCTTGTAGCCTCATCCATGGCACCAGTAAGGAGGTTCTCTGCCGCCGAGAAGGGGAAGGCTCCACGGGAGGAACCGGAGCCGCTCCCGCCAAAAAGGGGGCGCGGTCGCCCTCGCAAGGTCTCCGCAATGCCCACGGCTGCCCTTCCTCGATGCGAGCGCGCCCCGCCAGGAGTCCTTGCGAGCTCAAGTGGTCACGCACAGGGTCCTTCTCACGGGGATGGCCGCGGAAACTGCGAAGGACGAGGCCGAGGAGGGAGGCAGGCGACGGCCGTCCGACCACCTTACCCACGGGCCCATGCTGATGGCACAGCCCGCAAGTTTGTGGTATGGGTGGGGATGCCACCGCGCACCTGGATCCGACTCCCACACGCCTTGGCGGAGGAGCTGCCAGTGCGGGGACCCATCGAGCTGTGGCTACAGCACGACGGCTGCTGCAACCAGTCCTCATAGGCGGAGGTTGAGACCACCTTCTCCGGTGATGTCTTTATGACCCGAGGATGGGGAACGATCGCCCGCGCCTGCGGTTCGGAGGGGAGGCACGCCCTCCATTTTAAGTACGACGGGGAGTCGATGATCTTCTTCAAGGTCTTCGAAGAAGACGACGAACGCCTGGGATGCTGCCCCAGGGGCGGCAACAGTGGCGGCGAAGCCCTCGGCGGTGAGCTTGCCCTTGGCCACGCTTGTGATGCCTCCAGCAGTGGCGACACCTCCTCCGGGACAAGCTCAAGCGACGACACCTACGACGAGCCGCCGTGCCGCCATTCCCGGGTCCAGGAGGGGGATGACACCGACTAGGCGCCATGATGCCAGAGCTGGCACCTCCTGAGCTGCGGCCCTCGGGAGGCCTTTTCTTTTGTTTTATTCCCAGCATCAAAATCATGAGGGGCCCCATGGGGGCGTGTAAGAACCATGGCGCTTGAGCCTTTATATTACTATTTCCAATTCATGCTCTTGGTTACGCTCGCGTTTCTCGCTTGGGCGTCGGTCCCCTTTTTGGTCTTGCGATAGCGTGTTGGTCTGCATCGACAGGACCCAATCCCCAGTTGAGCTTCAGTCGTCGCTGGTATGCCAGGTCGCGATGCCGTGTGCAAGGCCAGGTGGTGAGTGACCCGAGGTCCAGTAAGAGCTCCTGAGGCGCGATGCTTAGGAGGTCCCCTTTGGCGCGCAAGCGGCTACCGAAAGATTAAAGAGGGGGGTCCCTTGCCTGAGCGAGGTCGCGAAAGAATAAAACGTTAGCGGTGAGGCTCATGCTGGCGTATGTAGGATAACTTAGCTTGGCGAGGTTGCGGTCCGCGGTGGTTCTTTTGTCGCGAGGGCGAGCTTCTCTGGAGCTTTTGACCTTGTGCATGTTCCCTGTTCTGTAATGCATTAAGGTAAACCCCGTTAGAGTTGCGTGAGGAGACTGATGCCCATCATATTCCGAAAGAACGAACGCTGGTGTCGCCGGGCCACACCCCTCTCCCTGTGTTCCCCCGCAAAGCCGGCAACCCCCCTTCTTTGCCCATCATAATGCTCTACGTCCTCAGGTCCTGGCCCTAGAGTGGGACTCAGCCGCCGCTGGTATGCCAGGTCGTGATGCCGTGGTCAAGGCCAGGGGGTGAGGGTTCGAAAGCCAGTAGGAGCTCCTGAGGTGCGATGCTCAAGGGCCCCCTTTTAACGTGCGAGTGATTTGTGCAAAAGAGGAATGGCTCGCCTTGCGGAGGCACTTGGGAGAGGCCGTACCCAGCGGCACATGGCGTATGAAGCAATTTTATTTAGCCTTTGTGAGGTAGAGCGCCGCTTGATCACGAGGTCATGTCTCCTAAGGCTCCTGCGTATTAGTTAGTCATGAAATACAAGGGGCGATGCGCGCTTGCTGATCTGCTCGTGATCGTTCCGTGAGAAGACGAAGGCACTGAGGACCTGGTGAAGTGACGTGCACGGGGCCAGCCCGCGAGCCAGAGCTCGGTCTCTTAGATTTATCAGCGCTGCAGGGATGGACCCGAGCACAGGCGCTGAGCCGGTAGCCCCCTCTCGTGGGACGTTCAAGGGGAGAGCTGGCAACACGCGAAGCCCGTAAGGGTGGCTCCAGAGGCGATACATCATCAAGTGCAAGGTCAATAATAACAGTAGCTCATGAAAGCATAACTGATCCAGAGTACACGAATTGAAACGGTGTAGCTGCGGGGGCGGACCCTGATAGCTTGAGGATAATGCAGCCCGAGGGGCGCCCACAACTGAACAAACCAAAAAGTCACCTGGCACCAGTGTTGTAGAAGCGTCGGGGTAGCTGAAGACACGTGCCGTGGGGATTGCTCCTCACGAGCTGGGCGGATCCGGAGGCCTGGGAAGCTCACGAGGCCCGGGGCTCACGAGGATCCGGGACCTCCTGAGACATGACCGCCAAGCGCTAGCCTCGTGAGATGCCAAAGCACGCTGCGCGAGGTGCTGGTACAAGGCGCCCACATTCAGCAGGCCAAACGGCATGCGGACGTAGTTGCAGGGGTAGCCCCCACTCCGACCGACACAGGACGGCCGGAAGAGGTCTTGTGAAGCGGCCCTATTGAGGCCCAGGATGTTGACGCAGACGTGCAGCTCGTCGCCCGCATCAGGGGGTGCGGCTGCACCGGGTGGTGCGGGGCAACGCTCGCCACGCATGGCCCGCGCCTCCTGAAGCTCCTCAATCGCCTTGGTGATGAACTCCCTCGCTCCTGGCGCCTCGCTCCTTGCTCCTTTCTTGTGGGGGCGCGCGTCAAAGCACGCCTCCATGTGGTGCCCGAGCACCTCCCTCATCGCACTGGTTAGGTCAGAGGCTTGCCAGACAGAAGCTCCCAAGACTGTCCTGAGGGAGGCGCCGGGTGCGCCTTCCTATGCGGGAGGAAGAGGCGCCCCAGCAGCGGGCTCGGAGCCTGAGGCGCCGCCGGCGGGCGTCCCAGCCTCCTGACGACTCTTGGGGAGGAGCTGCTTCTTCTTCTTGGGGGTGGCCTCGGGAGGCAGGATGCCGCCCTTGTCGTCAGAGTTTTCAGCCGTCGCAGCCTGATAGGCACGCTCAAGGGAGCAGACTACATCCTTCTCATCGCAAGCGACCATGATGATGCCGCTGCAACCTGGCATCTTGAGGACATTGTAACCATGGTGGGTCGCCGCCATGAACTTGGCGAGGGCCGGATACCCGAGGATGGCGTTGTATGGGAGGCCGATGTGGGCGACGTCGAAGTTGATGAGCTCGGTGTGGTAGTTGTCGCGCTTGCCGAAAGTGACTGGGAGGCGTATCTGCCCCAGAGGGACGGTGGAGCCATCAGTCACTTCGGAGAATGGCTTGGTTGGCATGAGTTGATCATAAGGCACCTGAAGCGTCTCGAATGTCTCGACAGAAAGAACGTTGAGCCCAGTGCCACCATCGATGAGGGTCTTGGTGATGAGGACGTTGTTGATGGTGGGCGTGCAGAGCATGGGGAGCGCGCCAGTGGCGGCTGAGCACTTGAGGTGGTCCTTGGAGTCGAAGGTGATGGCGTATTGCGGCCACCTGAGGGGACGCGTGGCCTCAAGCTTCAGGAGGGCCGCGTTCACCTCACGAGAAAACTACTTGAAGATGCGATGTGAGGCAGGGGCCTGGGCACCACCCAGGATGCAGGCGATCGCACGAGGACCCTGGAAGCCCCCAGCCCCATCATCCTATCGGTTGTCATCATTTCTCCTTGGCGGCGGCGGCGGCGGAGGGAGGTCGGCATTGCCCTGAGGGCGGTCCTCACGGGACTGGTCTCGCCACGGACCGTCGTGAGGCTGATCCCGCCAGCGGTCCACATGAGGCTGGTCGCGCCAGTCCTGACGAGGGTCACGGTTGTCCCAGCGGCCTCCGCCACGGCCTCCTCCACGGCCGTAGCCACAGTCGCCGCGCTCGGAGCGGCGGCCAAGGCGCCCGTCACGGAGTGCCCTGAGCTCCTGGCAGTCGTTGGTGTTGTGGCTCTGTACGTTGTGGAAGATGCAGAATAGGTGGTTGCCCCTGGGAGGCTCATCGTGGTCACGGCCACGCTTCATCTCAGGCTCGGCCGTGAGCACGGCGGGGCCCATGCCCTTTGCTTCCTGAGCCTTGGCCTTCTTGTCTCCAGGATCGGCCTCCGGAAGTTCGAGGAGGGAGAGGCGGATTTCCTCGGCCCTAGCGCACTTCTTCACCAGGTTGAACATCTTCAGGGCCGAGAACAAATCCTCGTGGATGGCGAGCTCCTCTTTCATCTTGACGTCCTAGACGCCATCATTGAACGCCGAGGTGATGGCCTCGTCCAATGCCTTCATGATCTTGAGGCGAACATTCGTGAAGCACTGTATGTACTTGTGCAGGGTCTCGCCCGGCTGCTGCTTCACGCATCGCAGGTCGCCCACCGCAGGGGCGCGGTCACGGGTGCCCTGGAAGTTGGCGATGAAACGCTCGCGGAGCTCATCCCAGGAGGAGATCGATCCCTCCGGGAGGTGCAGGAGCCAGGAGCGCGCGCCGTCCTTGAGGCCCATGGGGAACCTATTCGCCATGACTTTTTCGTCACTGTTTGCCGCTTCGATGCTCAGGAGTAGAGCTGGAGGAACTCCGCAGGGTCAGGGGTGCCGTCGTAGCGTGGAGGCAGGTCTGGCTTGAACTTGCCGGGCCTGGCGACGCGGCGCAGCTCGAGGGTGAAGGCACGGCAGCCCGCTGCACTCACGGTCTTGATGCCCACGTGCCACAGCCTCCGGCAGCGCGTGGTCTTGATGCTGGCGCGGTGGCGTCGGGAGCGGACGTGCGTCACCTTGTGGCCGCTCCACCACCTGGCATCTTGCCTCATCTCGCGCCGGCGCCCCACGCGGCGGGTCGCACGGTTGTGCATCACGCCTGGGCTCGGGGTCGGCGCCGCGCAGAGGAGGAGGAGGAGGCGTGCCGTGGGCCACGTCACCCGCCTAGGATGGCGGGGGACGGAGCAAGCGGGACGGCGCACGAACCTCATCGGCGGCGTTGACGAGCTCGGCGATGCGGCCAAGCCAGTCATTGGCGGGGCGGTAACACAGCAGCTCGCGCGCCACGAGCAGCGCAGCCTGCGTGCTCACCGGCCCGCGGTGGACGTGGGAAGACGACGTCGTGGCAGGAATGGGCGACGGAGTGGCGGTGCGGCCATCGCGCCACATGGAGGGTGGAAGCGACGAATCCTACTGCTCGTGAGCAGCAGGGCCAGTGGCAGCGTTGGCCACGGGAGAGGCCAAACGGCGAGGGACACCGCGGCCCACGGGCGCCGTCTGGGCGACGTGAGCAGCCCGGCGCTCGGCGCGGGCTCGGCGTGCGTCGGCCATGGGAGTGACGAAGCGGAGACGAAGCGGAGACGGAACGGAAGGAGGATCTCGACACGCCCCTACCTGGCGCGCCAAATGTCGGATTCACGGCTCCGCAGACCCAAGAAGGTTCGAACTCTGGAGCGTGTGCGAAGATCTCAACCAACCGAAGTCTCAAGCTCGCCACCCTACAGCCTAGCCTCGTCGAGCTCATGCGAGCGGGGAAGAAGATGAACACGGCAGTTTACCCAGGTTCGGGCCACCTTGTGGTGTAAAACCCTACTCCTGCTTTGTGGTGGATTAGCCTCACGAGGAGGCTGAGGATGAACTAGTACAATGGATGAGCAGCCTTGCGAGGGCTCTGGTGGTGAGGGTGGAATGCATCTAATCCCGGTCCCCCTCTCTACGGTGGTGACTAGCCTATACTTATAGTGGCCTCGGTCCTCTTCCCTCAAAACTTAGGCGGGAAGGGATCCAACAACGGCCAATTTGAAAGGGGACAAGAAGTACATCTAATCCTAACGAAAGGTGGTCTTCGCCTGCAAAGCTTCTAGTCGTGATGCAGCGGTGGGCTCGGCGATGACATCCGTCCTACCGAGCTCATGGCCTTGATCTCGTTGCACTGAAATGGAAAACTTTGGGGGATTCCTTGGGAACACGTGTCTATCCTTGCTCCCTTAACACCGAAGGGGGAACTGTCTCCTCTGCGCCCGCTGGTGCCCACCTGGCCTTGGTCGTCATGGCTCACGTCATCGCAGCCTCGTGAGGTTGGGTACCTTCATAGAAATCTCCGCTCCTCTGGAGGCAGCCGGGGGAGGCCGCTCTTCTAGAGGTCTTGATGTTGTCTGCCTCGCGAGGCCAGGGGACCTCACGAGGGTCTTGTCATAGAGGCCTTGCCGCTGGGCCGTACTAGGCCATCGAGAGAGCCACGCCGTGGGCCGCAGACAGGCAGGTCTGGGTACCCCCGATCCTAGAACACCAACAGAGTCCAAACACAGCGAAATTTTTGGAGATTTTTTTCTGCCCAGAAGACAACTTGGGAGCCAAGGAAGTGCACGACGGAAGGCCCGTGGCTCCCACCACCCACCTGGGCGTGCTAGAGGCCCCTGGCATGCCCTGATGGGTGGTGGGGCCCACGGAGGTCCGTTCCACCGCCTCTCAGTTCTATAAATACCCAAATATTCCAGAAACCCTATGGGAGTCGACGAAACACAGTTCCAGCCGCCGCAAGTTCCAGAACCACGAGATCCAATCTAAAGCCCTATTCCGGCACCTTGCCGGAGGGGAACACGATCATGGAGGGGTTCACCATTCTCATTGGTGCTCCATCGATGATGCGTGAGTAGTTTACCATTGACCTACGGGTCCGTAGGCAGTAGCTAGATGGCTTCTTCTCTCTTTTTGATTCTCAATACAATGTTCTCCTCGATGTTCTTGGAGATCTATTTGATGTAATGACTTTTTGTGGTTTGTTCGTTGGGATCCGATGAATTGTGAGTTTATGATCAGATCTATCTACGAATATTATTTGAGTCTTCTTTGATCTCTTATATGCATGATTGTTATAGTCTCATATTTCTTTTCCAAAACTTTGGTTTGGTTTGGCCAACTAGATTGATTTTTCTTGCAATGGGAAGAGGTGCTTTATGATGGGTTCCATATCAAACCGAGTCCAAACGCAGCTCCAATTCATCAATGTAATGTAGGCACGTATTCCATATATAGTCATACATGCTTATAATAAGAACTTGCATGACACCTTTTGTCCTACCCTCCCATGGCAGCAGGGTCCATATGAAAACTAAGGGATATTAGGGCCTCCTTTTAATAGAGAACCAGAACAAAGCATTAACACATAGTTAATACATGAACTCCTCAAACTACGGTCATTACCGAAAAGAATCCCAACTACTGTCACTTTGGGATATGCAGATCATAACACGTAATAGGTGCATATAACTTGCAAGATAGGATCAAGAACTCAAATATATTCATAAAAATATAAAGGGTTCAGATCTGAAATCATGGCACTCGGGCCCTAGTGACAAGCATTAAGCATGGCATAGCAAGGTCATAGCAACATCTATCTCAGAACATAGTGGATACTAGGGATCAAGCCCTAATGAATTGACTCTATTACATGATAAATCTCATCCAACCCCATCACCGTCCAGCAAGCCTACCAAGAAATTACTCACTCCCGGTGGTAAGCATCATGAAATTGGTGATGAAGAAGGGTTGGTGATGATGATGGCGACAAATCCCTCTCTCCGGAGCCCCGAACGGACTTTAGATCTGGCCTCCCGATGAAGAACAGGAGGTGGCGGTGGCTCTGTATCATAAAACATGATGAAACTTCTTCTCTTATTTTTTTTCTCGGGGAAAAGGAATTTATAGGCTTGAGATTAGGGTCAGCAGAGTCCCATGGGCCCCACAAGGCAAACTGGCGCGCCTGGGGGTGGCCACGCCCTGTTGCCTTGTGGGTAGCAGGGGGGCCCCCTTTGGTGGGTCCTGGATCAAATATTTTTCATATATTCCATAAAAAAATCTCCAGAAAGTTTTGTCCAATTCCAAGAACTTTTATTTCTGCAAAAAAAACAACACCATGGTAGTTCTGCTGAAAACAACGTTAGTCCGGGTTAGTTTCATTCAAATCATTTAAATTAGAGTCCAAAACAAGAGCAAAAGTGTTTGGAAAAGTAGATACGATGGAGACGTATCACGCCGCAATTGTTAAAGACTGAAAATTCAGTAGGCAAGTTCATTAGGGTATTGTTAGAGTATAAAAGAATAGAACTTCAATGTAGTCAAGCATTGTTTTGTTGCAACTTGCAAGCATATCACATGAACAAAATGCTAAACTTTTTTCAAAAAATTCTTCACCTACACATTTTCTATAACACCAACTTCTCTTCTCTGATTATCATATCAAATGCCACACGCAACTAATTAAATAATTCATGAGATTCGAGACTAATATAAGGTCAGCTCCTAATTTTCATCCAGAGGGAGTAAAGGGCCAAGATTTTCTCACTCCTTTCCGCCCAATGTGCTTGGCCATCTGGCCGCTGGCGATGGCCCTGACCATGTCGTCGATGTTGGATAGCAAGCCAAACACCAAGAACTGCATCACACGCAGGCATGAAGTTACTCAACATTTTTTAGCCCAAGAAGAAGTCGAAACAAAGCAAGCATATAGGCTCCAGGCACAGCCGTGGGGAAGGACCAGGGAGATGGAGAGGTCACAGATCATGGCGTCCTGGGTGGGCAAGGAGAAGCCGCAGGTGAAGCCGAACTGGATCAGGCCAAGGTGATGATGAGGTTGCAGAGGAGCGTGAAGACGTGGGACTCGCGCAACATCGCCATGGAAGAGGCATCGGCCGACAGGTGCGATTGAGACCCAATGATACGTCTCCAATGTATCCATAATTTTTTATTGTTCCATGTTGTTATATTATCATTCTTGGATGTTTTATATTCATTTTATACCAACTTCATATTATTTTTTGGGACTAACCTATTGACATAGTGCCCAGTGCCAGTTGCTGTTTTTTGCTTTTTTTTTTACTTTGCAGAATATCCATATCAAACCGAGTCCAAATGCAGCGAAACTTTTTGGAGATTTTTTTTGCCCAGAAAACAACTTGGGAGCCAAGGAAGTGCACGAGGGGAGGCACGTGGGGCCCACAAGACACCAGGGCACGCCAGAGGCCCCTGGCGTGCCCAGGTGGGTATGGGGCCCACGGGAGTCCTTTCCACCGCCTCTCAGCTCTATAAATACCCAAATTTCCATAAACCCTAGGGGTGTCGATGAAACACAATTCCAGCCGCCGTAAGTTCCAGAGCCACGAGATCCAATCTAGAGCCCTATTCCGGCACCTTGCCAGAGGGGAACATGATCACGGAGGGGTTCATCATCCTCATTGGTGCTCCTCATATGATGCATGAGTAGTTTACCACAGCCCTATGGGTCCGCAGGCAGTAGCTAGATGGCTTCTTCTCTCTTTTTGATTCTCAATACAATGTTCTCCTCGATGTTCTTGGAGATCTATTTGATGTAATGACTTTTGCGGTGTGTTTGTTGGGATCCGATGAATTGCGAGTTTATGACCAGTTCTATCTATGAATATTATTTGAGTCTTCTTTGATCTCTTATATGCATGATTGTTATAGCCTTGTATCTCTTCTCCGAAACTTCGGTTTGGTTTGGCCAACTAGATTGATTTTTCTTGCAATGGGAAGAGGTGCTTTGTGATGGGTTCGATCTTGCGGTGCTCAATCTCAGTGATAGAAGGAGAAGTGACACGCATGTATCATTGCTATTAAGGATAAAAAGATGGGGTCTATTCCTGCATGAATAGATCTTGTCTACATCATGCCATCATTCTTATTGCATTACTCTGTTTCTCCATGAACTTAATACACTAGATGCATGCTGGATAGCGGTCGATGTGTGGAGTAATAGTAGTAGATGCAGGCAGGAGTCGGTCTACTAATCTTGGACATGATGCCTATATACATGATCATTGCCTTGGATATCGTCATAATTATTTGCTCTTCTATCAATTGCCCAACAGTAATTTGTTTACCCACCGTATGCTATTTTCTCGAGAGAAGCCACTAGTGAAATCTACGGCCCCCGGGTCTATTTTCTATCATATTGTTTTCAGATCTATTATTCTAAAAAACCAAAAATACCTTGTTGCACTTTTTCTTTATTTATTTTATTTTGTGTTTTCGCTAGATCTATTTATCCAATCTCATACAATTTAATCTATCTCAATACCGAGGAGGGATTGACAACCCCTCTTACGCGTTGGGTTGCAAGTATTTGTTATTTGTGTGCAGGTACCACTTACATAGTGTTGCTTGGTTCTCCTACTGGATTGATAACCTTGGTTTCATAACTGAGGGAAATACTTACCGTTGCTGTGCTGCATCATCCTCTCCTCTTCGGGGAAATACCAACGCAGATACAAGCAATCACCCAACCATCCTATATCAGCTCCCCGTGTTCTTCAACAACAGTGGCTTCCGTGTGTTGTTGCCCTCCTGGAAAATCTGGTAGGAGTAGAGAGAGAGCAGCGTCCCTGGAAAAAGCTCGAGTGCGGCACTGAAGTCAGAGCTCGATGGAGAAGAAGCACATGGATGAAGGAGCTCCTCTGCTACCGCTGCGTGGTTGAGGAGATGGAGGTCCATGGTGGCGTCCCACAGAGGAGGCCTCCCTCATTCCTCCATCCTTGGTGTGCGGTTGTGGAGATGGACCTCCGTCGTGGCCCAGCTCGATGACGGTGCCCGGATCCGGAGGCCTCGTTGAGGATCTAGTGCGGCTTGACCTTCCCGATCCTTGGGAAAGAAGGCGGAGGAGAAGACATGGAGGTGGCGGCGCGAGGGGAATAGGGAGGAAAGCGTCACCTGGGTTCTTTCCATCTCTACTTTTTTTACCAAGGGGGATGTTCTCTGCGGGCGACGATGGTGCAGTAAAAACTGCCAGGTGGACACACCTAGCGAGAGCTCTTCTCCTACAGCTTATTGTGTTTGATGTAGGTAAGGGAAGGGGACTATAGTACCATGCTTTCGTTGGCCAACCATGTGGTGCGGCGAGCATCTACAGTTAAATTAGACTGGACAAAGGGGGTGGCTAGATCTCAGTCAACTGAGACTTAACCAAGTCTTAGTGAAGTGACAGAACATATGAAAAGAAGAAAGAAAAAATAAAAGAAACTTTTGTACCAATATGCACGTATGATCTCAAGAATATAGCAATGATCGAGACTTGATTAAGTCTTAGTCGACTGAGATTTAGCAATCCCGTTGGACAAATATAAACCCATATATATATTCACGAATGCACATACATAGTCCGGACATTGCGTAGGGGAGTCCACACATTTTTCTTTCGATAAAGAGGGGGAGTTCACACATACCATGAGACTATTCAAATGATGACAACTCTACTAATTCTTCATACCATGAGACCGCCGAAGTAGCGGTCAAAGCTACAATAGGGGTCAATGTGGATCTACTTGGCGCTGGAGCTGGATGTGTCAAAAGTGGCACCGGACATCTCATTCTCTTTCACGGGAAGGTTACCGAGGGCATGAGCAGCCAGGGCTTGCCACTTTGCCAGGATCTGGGCATGGGTATCCTCCTCAACCTTACCTGCGGCACACTACAATTCCGTGGTGGGTCGTGCCTTCTCCTTGTCATGGCAGGCTTGACGGACAGGATGTTCCATTGTCGCCGGAACAACAGTCGCATCCGGCACACATGTGGCCTTGAGCATTGCTGCCATTGACCTCGATCTCCGAGGTTGGTGTCATGGTGACAAGGAACCTACTCTAAGGACCCACATTACCGCCAACACTAGGTAGTCGGAACCAACGACTCGTGACCCACTCATCTGGTTGCGGTGACAGAGTGGACACGCGTCTTATAACCCACAAGTATAGGGGATCGCAACAGTTTCGAGGGTGGAGTATTCAACCCAAATTTATTGATTCGACACAAGGGGAGCCAAAGAATATTCACAAGTATTAGCAGTTGAGTTGTCAATTCAACCACACCTGAAAGACTTAATATCTACAACAAAGTATTTAGTAGCAAAGTAGTATGATAGTAACGGTAACGATGGCAAAAGTAACAGTAGCAGTTTGTACTGATTGTAACAGCAGTAGCAACGAAAGTAACTTAGCGAAGATCAATATGTGAAAAGCTCATAGGCATTGGATCAGCGATGGATAATTGTGTTGGATAATATTCATCATGTAGCAGTCATAACCTAGGGTGACTGTAACATCCCAAATTTTTAATTTGGAATGTTATACATAGATCATTCACTGCATGTCATGTTTTATTGCATTTCGTTTTGCGATCCTCGAAAATTCTAAGCAACTCAAGGACCCACGGAGAGAGTTGGGGATTTCACCGTTTTCATATTTGAATTTTCTCAAATATTGAAACAGGGATCAATTTGGTTTAATTATTTTTCTCTCCGAAAATATTTCATATTAAAAATATATGAGAGGAGATAATATGACTTCTCCAAAATAAATGGAATATTGGAGGAAAAATATTAAAATCAAATAAATAATTTATTTGGATTTTTATTGCAATTTTATTTGAATTTAGAAAAAATATGCATTTTTCAAAATTGCATTAGAGTCCCAAATAAATGTTTACCTTGTCCGGGAGATTTTTAGAGGACGGGAAAAATTTATTTCGGGAATTTTGGAGTCCGTTTAGTATTTCTTTTATTTGTTTTTCTGCGCGGAATTATTTAAAAAAAAAAAAAACTCCGCCGGACCGAACTGGGCCGAAGCCCAGCCGGCCCGGCAACGCCGCCGCCTCCGCTCGCGCGCGCCTCGTGCCCGAGCCGGACTCCGCCGGAGTCCGGGACGCCGCCGCCTCGTCGCCCCCTCGCCCAAGCCGCCCCGGCCCCCCTTTAAATGCCGCCTGCCCCGCCGCCTCGACCCACCCCGCCGCCGCAGCCCACCGCCGCCGCCGCAGCAAGCAGCAGCAGCCGCCGCCGCGTCCGCCGCTCGCCGCCGCCGCTGCAGCGCCGCCGCCGCACTCCACCTCGCCGCTCGCCGCCGAGCCGCCGCACCCGACCGCCGCCCGCCGCTCCGCCACCCCGCAGCCTCGCCTCGCCGGAGCCGCCGCTCGCCGGATCCGACGCCCGGATTTTTTCCGGTTAACCGTTCGGTTTTTTTTGGTAAACCCTAGATCTAGATTCGGTTTTTTTAAATTCCGGTTTATTCTTTTTAGATCGGTTTTCCGTCGGTTTAGTTATTTAGCGGACGCCCGTCCGTACGTTCGTTTTAACGAATGGTTTTCACCGTTTAACCGCAGACAGCGAACGTTCGTTCGTTAGCCTGTTCGTTAGTTTTTCTTTTTCTCGGATTTTCCGCGATTATTTTCGATCGCGATTTCTGATCCGATTTTCGTTTTAGTATAACTTTTCGCTCGTTTGTCGGAATCAGGCGATTCAAGCGCCTAGATCTTCGTCTCAAAGCCCTCTTTCTGTTTAACCAACTTAAACAAGTTTTTGCTACTGTAAAATTTGACTTTAGTCCAGATTAGTAATCGAAGCTTGTTTCTTTCGCAGTTTGAGTTTCGTTGCTCCGTTTGATTTGATTCTTTTTGCAAACCAGAGTTCTTCAGTTGAACTTTCTGGTTAGGTCTTCTCATTTGGGTTTTATCCGTGCATCTTCGCTTGATTGCTTATGTATGCTATTGTTTGTTTGCGATAGAGTACCCGGAGTGCGAAGCGTGCTACTACGAGTCCCTAGGTTTTGCGGATCGTCAGCAAGGCAAGTAACACATTGATCATACTTCTTCGTTACCCAGTTTTTATGCATTAGTTTCGACCCTCAAATATTGCATGATTAGGATGTGATTAACTTGTGGGTACTGGGAAGTAGATGATGAGGTAGAACCTATTGCCCTTTTATTATAAAACCCTTGGGAGTTACTTCTACGCTATGCTTATGTTGCCATGCTATGCCCGTAGACGTGGATTGGGTTTTGAGTGTATCCATGACAGATGTGAGATTTTTAATTAATGGTTCAACTTAAGGTGGCAACTTTAATACACATCTGGGTGGATTGCTTGTTTGGGCACCTGGGGATATACCAGTGTTGTCCTAGGAGATCCCGGGGATATACCGTGTGATCCTCCTACGGTCCGCCACCCAGGCTCAAAGGGATCATAAGATTATTCATGCTAGAAACTTCCGTGTGCAGCCACAAGCTATTATGGGCTCTAGCATAGTTGAGTATGTTACATGACCTCTTTCAGTGGTAGGCTAGCAGATGTAGGGGAAAGTAGGTGTAACTGTCTACCCAGAGTAAAGAGTAAATGTTTCTGAAAGACTGTGTCTCGGTCATCCGTTTCTCAAACACCATGTAGTGCGAGAAATCCAACGGAGGAGATCGAGTCTTGTGGGGAAAAGTGCGCAAACCTCTACAGAGTGTAAAAACTAATCATGATTAGCCGTGTCCCCGGTTATGGACATCTTGAGTATCTGGTTCTTGGATCGTCATATTGAATCCCATCACTCTAAATTAATTTGTTGGGATTAATAATTACTTTTAATTGGGATTGAGAGGGGGATTTACCTTCTCAATGTTCAACAACCACCATGATAGTTAAATAAAATATATTCCTTTGTTGTAGGGAAAAATTTGCTTTTTCGCAAAACAGTATAACCCTAGAGCCTTTCCACCAGCCAAATATGCATGTAGTATTAGCATTTATTCTGTTCATTGCTCTACTGTGTTATATTGCCAGCATATTCCATGTGCTGACCCGTTTCGGGCTGCAACGTATCATGTTGCAGACTTTTCAGACGAAGAGTAAGGTGTGCTAGGTCGTTGTCGTGCACTCAGCTATGCCGTTGGAGTTGATGGACTCACTTTGTCTTCCAAGCCTTCCGCTGTTATCTTATTTAGATGGCCTTAAGCCATATTTATTGTAATCAGTTCTCTTTTGAGACATTCGATGTAATAAGTGTGTGATTGCTACTCTGTTATAAATCCCTCAAGTACTGTGTGTGTCAGCATTACCGATCCAGGGATGACACTTGAACACAGAGATTCGATCCATTCGGGTCGGGTCGCTACAGAGATGGTATCAGAGCACACGCTGACTGTAGGACACGACCACTAAGAAAAGCCATAGGTCACTCTTCTCTACTCATTTCTGACTTCTCTCCATCTTCTATTCTCTAGGATGGCGGACTCAAGGAACAAGTTTACACAACCGGATGAAGACACACCTTTTGGACGACACTTGAAGGAAGTCACTAGGTACCTGAACATTGGAATACCAAGCTTCACCGGGACCCACACCGCCACTGTACTAGAAGAGGAACTTAAGTCTACACGCGATGGATACGAGGAGGAAATCGCAATACTAGTGGAAAAGAATGACGACCTGACAAGGAAGCTAGGAGTATTCATGGGAGACCCCGTGCCCGGAGAAGAAGACGACGAACCTGAGGAAATTCGATCTGAAGACTACATCATCATCGACGACACCGACTCCGACCCCGACAGTAGTGATGATGATTATGAAGACGAAGCTGGAGCGGATATCATGGAGTCTTCCACCGATCAAAATTTCTAGATGACCACCATATTATCATTAGTATTTCTCCCCATGTAAATAGTAATAGTCCGAGCACTTTTGTAACGGTAGTTAGATCGATTGTATGCTCTTGCTTGAATTGAGTGGTGTGTAATGAATGTGTTTGTCTCATGTGCATATGGGTAGTGCCTTCTCACTAGACCTTACTCTATTCTAATCTCTTCCCTCTAAACCCATCAGATGCCTCCGAGACGCGACACCGGATTTGTTTTCCCACCGGAGCTCACTCAGTTGATTCAACAGCAGAATACCCTGATGCAGCTACTAGTTCAGAACCAAGGCAACAACAACAACAACAACCCACCGCCACCACCACCAGTTGACAACTTAGCCCGTTTTCTGAGGTTGCAGCCACCGGTGTTTTCCAGTAGCACCGAGCCAATAGTTGCGGATGACTGGCTACGCAGGATTGGAAGGGAGTTGACCACCGCAGGATGCACAGACGCTGAGAAGGTGCGTTTTGCCGCACATCAATTGGATGGACCCGCAGCCTCATGGTGGGAGAATTACACAGCCACATTCCCTATAGCCAATGTCACTTGGGATCAGTTTCAGCAAGCTTTCCGCACGGCACATGTCTCAGCAGGAGCTATGAGCATGAAGAAGCGTGAGTTTCGCAACTTACGCCAGGGAAACCGTACCGTGGGGCAGTACGTGGATGAGTTCAGTAAATTAGCTCGCTATGCCCCGGATGATGTGGCCACTGATGCCGCGAAGCAGGAGAAGTTTATGGAAGGGTTGAATGATGAGCTGAGTATGCAGTTGATGGTGGCAACATTCAACAACTACCAGGAGTTGGTAGACAAAGCTCTTATGATTGAAGGGAAGCAGCAGCAGATTGATAGCCGCAAGAGGAAGTATGGACAAGGGAAGTTCAACTCAGGAGCTCAGCAGAAGCCCCGGTTCACCCCGAACTCGGGAGGGCTTGTTCATAACCATGGAGGTCATAACCACAATGGAGGAAGTTCACACAACCATAATGGCCACAAGAATGGAAATGGACATGGAGCAGGCAGCAATCAGAACCGCTCTAACCCAGCCACACCCGCCAAGAAGGATCGAAGCCACATTACCTGTTTCAAGTGCGGGAAGACTGGACATTATGCCAACGAATGTCCAGAATTGAAGAACGGCAATGGTAATGGAAGCGCTGGGAAGAAGCCCAATCCATTCAACCGAGGACAAGTGAACCACGTGAACGTGGAGGAGGTTGAGGAGCAGCCTGATGCAGTTATCGGTAAGTTTTTGGTTAAGTCTTTTATTGCAATTGTTCTTTTCGATACTGGTGCATCGCATTCATACATATCAAGGGGATTCGTGGATAAGTATAAGTTGCCCACTAAGGTACTTAGGACACCCATGTTAGTAAGATCACCCGGTGCGGAGTATATGGCAAGACAAGGATGTTTTCAGATGCCATTGATCATTGGAAGTCATGTTTTCCCCTCAGACCTGATAGTTTTGAAGTCACAAGGATTGGATGTGATACTAGGCATGGATTGGCTATCGATGTATGGAGGAATCATCGATTGTGCGAGTAAGTCGATTTTGCTTACCACCCCGGAGGGAAAAAGGATCAAGTATGTATCTAGGCATGTGCCTAGAAGGAGCCAAGTAAATTCTCTCACGGGAGTTGTTCAGGAGGAGGTGCCTATTGTGAAGGATTACCCAGATGTATTTCCAGAGGAGTTACCAGGCATGCCGCCGGATCGAGACATTGAATTCTTGATAGAGTTGTTGCCAGGCACCGGACCAATATCAAAGAGACCATACCGGATGCCCGCAAATGATCTGGAGGAGATTAAGAAGCAGATCAAGGAATTATTGGAGAAAGGTTACATTCGACGAAGTTCATCACCGTGGGGAGCCCCAGTGCTCTTAGTTGAGAAGAAGGATGGATCCTTGAGAATGGTTGTTGATTATCGCACATTGAATGAAGTGACGATTAAGAACAAGTACCCACTGCCAATGATTAATGATTTGTTTGATCAGTTGCAAGGAGCTAAAGTGTTCTCCAAGATCGATCTGAGATCAGGGTATCACCAGCTGAAGATCCGAGAACAGGATATACCTAAGACAGCCTTCACCACCCGGTATGGGCTATATGAGTACACAGTTATGTCATTTGGATTGACTAATGCCCCTGCCTATTTCATGAGTATGATGAACAAGGTGTTCATGGAGTTCTTGGATAAGTTTGTCGTGGTGTTCATTGATGATATCTTGGTATACTCAAAGAATGAAGAGGAGCACAAGGAGCATCTGCGTTTAGTTCTCGAGAAGCTCAGGGAACATCAGTTGTATGCCAAGTTCAGCAAATGTGAGTTTTGGTTGAAGGAAGTTGGATTTCTTGGACATGTTATATCGGGCGAAGGTATAGTAGTAGACCCCACTAAGGTTCAGGCTGTCACTGAGTGGTTGGCACCCACCTCAGTGGGGGAGATCCGCAGTTTTCTTGGACTTGCAGGATATTATCGGAGATTTATCGAGAATTTTTCCAAGATTGCGAAGCCTATGACGGAGTTACTGAAGAAGGACACTAAGTTCAAATGGACAGATGAATGTGAGGCAAGTTTTCAGGAACTGAAGAAACGTTTGGTTACAGCCCCAGTTCTGATTCTGCCAGATATACGCAAGGATTTCCAAGTGTATTGCGACGCCTCTCGCTTAGGACTGGGAGGAGTACTTATGCAGGAAGGGAGAGTTGTTTCATATGCCTCACGTCAGCTTCGGCCGCATGAGTTGAATTATGCCACTCATGACTTGGAGTTAGCAGCTGTAGTTCAAGCACTTAAGACTTGGAGACATTTTCTTATTGGGAACCGTTGTGATGTGTACACGGATCACAAGAGCTTGAAGTATATTTTCACTCAGAAGGAGCTGAACCTCAGGCAGAGGAGATGGTTGGAACTTATAAAGGATTATGATATGAAGTTGCATTATCATCCAGGAAAGGCCAATGTTGTAGCAGACGCTTTGAGCCGGAAGAGTTATGTCAATACCCTCAAAAGTGGAGGTTTACCAAAGGGGTTATCCGAAGATCTCAGGGAGTTTCGTTTGGGGATAGTCCCTAGAGGTTTTGTCGCAGTTATGGAAGTTCAGTCAACATTATTGGAAAGGATTCGAGAAGCTCAGAAAGATGACAAAGAAATTGCCGAGATAAAGGATAGAATGCGCAAAGGAAAAGCCAAAGGTTTTCGTGAAGATGAGCACGACACCTTATGGTTTGAGGACCGTGTGTATGTACCCAATAATGCCGAGATCAGGAAGTTGATACTACAGGAGGCTCATGACTCGCCATACTCGATACACCCCGGAAACACCAAGATGTATTTGGATTTAAAAGAGCGTTTCTGGTGGACGGGTATGAAGAGGGATATTGCTGAGTATGTAGCCGTATGTGATGTATGTCAGAGAGTGAAGGCAGAGCATCAGAAGCCCGCAGGATTGCTACAACCTATGCCAATACCCGAATGGAAGTGGGATAAACTTGGCATGGATTTCATCACCGGATTACCCAGAACCCGATCAGGATATGATTCTATCTGGGTAGTAGTGGATCGTTTGACCAAAGTAGCTCACTTTATTCCAGTGAAAACCACATATACGAGTGCGAAGTTGGCCAAGATATATATGACCAGGATCGTATGTCTGCACGGAGTTCCGAGGACCATCATATCAGATAGAGGAACCCAGTTTACTTCAAAGTTTTGGCGCCAACTACACCAGACATTGGGAACCAGGCTAGAGTTTAGTACAGCTTTTCATCCGCAGACAGATGGACAGACCGAGAGAGTCAATCAGATTCTGGAGGACATGTTAAGAGCTTGTGCGCTAGATTATGGATCTAGTTGGGATGACAATTTGCCCTACGCGGAGTTCTCATACAACAACAGCTACCAAGCCAGTTCGAAGATGGCACCTTTCGAGGCTTTGTATGGAAGGAGGTGCAGAACACCGTTGATGTGGGATGAAGTTGGAGACCGTCAGTTGTTTGGACCGGATTTGATTAAGGAATCCGAAGAGAAGGTTAAGCTGATTCGAGATAGACTGAAAGTAGCCCAGTCCAGACAGAAGAGTTATGCCGATCCAAAACGCAAGGAGGTAACCTATGAAGTCGGAGACAGAGCATATCTACGAGTATCACCCTTACGAGGAGTGAAACGTTTTGGAGTTAAAGGAAAGTTAGCCCCGAGGTTTGTAGGACCATACCGAGTATTGGAACGTATGGGTGAAGTTGCCTACAAGTTGGAATTGCCCGAAGGACTGTCAGGAGTTCATGATGTGTTTCACGTTTCCCAGTTGAAGAAGTGCCATGCGGAGATGGCTGATATTTCTCTAAGAGATACAGTGCCCCTAGAAGCAATTCAATTGGATAGTGATCTAACCTACGAGGAGAAACCCGTCAAGATTCTCGAGTTTGCCAGCCGAGTTACACGCAACAAAGTTATCAAGTTTTGCAAAGTTCAGTGGAGTCATCATACCGAGGAGGAAGCTACCTGGGAGCGCGAAGAAGACCTCCGTAAGGACCACCCACACCTATTTTCTAGCCAACCCGAATCTCGAGGGCGAGATTCATCTTAAGGGGGGTAGGTTTGTAACATCCCAAATTTTTAATTTGGAATGTTATACATAGATCATTCACTGCATGTCATATTTTATTGCATTTCGTTTTGCGATCCTCGAAAATTCTAAGCAACTCAAGGACCCACGGAGAGAGTTGGGGATTTCACCGTTTTCATATTTGAATTTTCTCAAATATTGAAACAGGGATCAAATTGGTTTAATTATTTTTCTCTCCGAAAATATTTCATATTAAAAATATATGAGAGGAGATAATATGACTTCTCCAAAATAAATGGAATATTGGAGGAAAAATATTAAAATCAAATAAATATTTTATTTGGATTTTTATTGCAATTTTATTTGAATTTAGAAAAATATGCATTTTTCAAAATTGCATTAGAGTCCCAAATAAATGTTTACCTTGTCCGGGAGATTTTTAGAGGACGGGGAAAATTTATTTCGGAAGTTCAGTCAACATTATTGGAAAGGATTCGAGAAGCTCAGAAAGATGACAAAGAAATTGCCGAGATAAAGGATAGAATGCGCAAAGGAAAAGCCAAAGGTTTTCGTGAAGATGAGCGCGACACCTTATGGTTTGAGGACCGTGTGTATGTACCCAATAATGCCGAGATCAGGAAGTTGATACTACAGGAGGCTCATGACTCGCCATACTCGATACACCCCGGAAACACCAAGATGTATTTGGATTTAAAAGTGCGTTTCTGGTGGACGGGTATGAAGAGGGATATTGCTGAGTATGTAGCCGTATGTGATGTATGTCAGAGAGTGAAGGCAGAGCATCAGAAGCCCGCAGGATTGCTACAGCCTATGCCAATACCCGAATGGAAGTGGGATAAACTTGGCATGGATTTCATCACCGGATTACCCAGGACCCGATCAGGATATGATTCTATCTGGGTAGTAGTGGATCGTTTGACCAAAGTAGCTCACTTTATTCCAGTGAAAACCACATATACGAGTGCGAAGTTGGCCAAGATATATATGACCAGGATCGTATGTCTGCACGGAGTTCCGAGGACCATCATATCAGATAGAGGAACCCAGTTTACTTCAAAGTTTTGGCGCCAACTACACCAGACATTGGGAACCAGGCTAGAGTTTAGTACAGCTTTTCGTCCGCAGACAGATGGACAGACCGAGAGAGTCAATCAGATTCTGGAGGACATGTTAAGAGCTTGTGCGCTAGATTATGGATCTAGTTGGGATGACAATTTGCCCTACGCGGAGTTCTCATACAACAACAGCTACCAAGCCAGTTTGAAGATGGCACCTTTCGAGGCTTTGTATGGAAGGAGGTGCCGGACACCGTTGATGTGGGATGAAGTTGGAGACCGTCAGTTGTTTGGACCGGATTTGATTAAGGAATCCGAAGAGAAGGTTAAGCTGATTCGAGATAGACTGAAAATAGCCCAGTCCAGACAGAAGAGTTATGCCGATCCAAAACGCAAGGAGGTAACCTATGAAGTCGGAGACAGAGCATATCTACGAGTATCACCCTTACGAGGAGTGAAACGTTTTGGAGTTAAAGGAAAGTTAGCCCCGAGGTTTGTAGGACCATACCGAGTATTGGAACGTATGGGTGAAGTTGCCTACAAGTTGGAATTGCCCGAAGGACTGTCAGGAGTTCATGATGTGTTTCACGTTTCCCAGTTGAAGAAGTGCCATGCGGAGATGGCTGATATTTCTCTAAGAGATACAGTGCCCCTAGAAGCAATTCAATTGGATAGTGATCTAACCTACGAGGAGAAACCCGTCAAGATTCTCGAGTTTGCCAGCCGAGTTACACGTAACAAAGTTATCAAGTTTTGCAAAGTTCAGTGGAGTCACCATACCGAAGATGAAGCCACCTGGGAGCGCGAAGAAGACCTCCGGAAGGACCACCCGCACCTGTTTTCTAGCCAACCCGAATCTCGAGGGCGAGATTCATCTTAAGGGGGGTAGGTTTGTAACATCCCAAATTTTTAATTTGGAATGTTATACATAGATCATTCACTGCATGTCATGTTTTATTGCATTTCGTTTTGCGATCCTCGAAAATTCTAAGCAACTCAAGGACCCACGGAGAGAGTTGGGGATTTCACCGTTTTCATATTTGAATTTTCTCAAATATTGAAACAGGGATCAATTTGGTTTAATTATTTTTCTCTCCAAAAATATTTCATATTAAAAATATATGAGAGGAGATAATATGACTTCTCCAAAATAAATGGAATATTGGAGGAAAAATATTAAAATCAAATAAATAATTTATTTGGATTTTTATTGCAATTTTATTTGAATTTAGAAAAAATATGCATTTTTCAAAATTGCATTAGAGTCCCAAATAAATGTTTACCTTGTCCGGGAGATTTTTAGAGGACGGGAAAAATTTATTTCGGGAATTTTGGAGTCCGTTTAGTATTTCTTTTATTTGTTTTTCTGCGCGGAATTATTTTTAAAAAAAAAAAAACTCCGCCGGACCGAACTGGGCCGAAGCAACAGCGGAAAGGAAAAGAAGCCGACTGCTCACGCGCGCCCGTGCCCGAGCGGACTCCGCCGGAGTCCGGGACAGCCAGCCGCCTGTGCCCCCTCGCCCAAGCCGCCCCGGCCCCCCTTTAAATGCCGCCGCCCGCCGCCTCGACCCACCCCGCCGCCGCAGCCCACCGCCGCGGAGCAAGAGCAGAGCCGCGGCGTCCGCGCTCGCCGCGCCGCTGGAGCGCGGCCACTCACCTCGCGCTCGCCGCCGAGCCGCCGCACCCGCCGCCGCCCGCGCTCCGCCCCCGCAGCCTCGCCTCGCCGGAGCCGCCGCTCGCCGGATCCGACGCCCGGATTTTTTCCGGTTAACCGTTCGGTTTTTTGGTAAACCCTAGATCTAGATTCGGTTTTTTTAAATTCGGTTTATTCTTTTTAGATCGGTTTTCCGTCGGTTTAGTTATTTAGCGGACGCCCGTCCGTACGTTCGTTTTAACGAACGGTTTTCACCGTTTAACCGCAGACAGCGAACGTTCGTTCGTTAGCCTGTTCGTTAGTTTTTCTTTTTCTCGGATTTTCCGCGATTATTTTCGATCGCGATTTCTGATCCGATTTTCGTTTTAGTATAACTTTTCGCTCGTTTGTCGGAATCAGGCGATTCAAGCGCCTAGATCTTCGTCTCAAAGCCCTCTTTCTGTTTAACCAACTTAAACAAGTTTTTGCTACTGTAAAATTTGACTTTAGTCCAGATTAGTAATCGAAGCTTGTTTCTTTCGCAGTTTGAGTTTCGTTGCTCCGTTTGATTTGATTCTTTTTGCAAACCAGAGTTCTTCAGTTGAACTTTCTGGTTAGGTCTTCTCATTTGGGTTTTATCCGTGCATCTTCGCTTGATTGCTTATGTATGCTATTGTTTGTTTGTGATAGAGTACCCGGAGTGCGAAGCGTGCTACTACGAGTCCCTAGGTTTTGCGGATCGTCAGCAAGGCAAGTAACACATTGATCATACTTCTTCGTTACCCAGTTTTTATGCATTAGTTTCGACCCTCAAATATTGCATGATTAGGATGTGATTAACTTGTGGGTACTGGGAAGTAGATGATGAGGTAGAACCTATTGCCCTTTTATTATAAAACCCTTGGGAGTTACTTCTACGCTATGCTTATGTTGCCATGCTATGCCCGTAGACGTGGATTGGGTTTTGAGTGTATCCATGACAGATGTGAGATTTTTAATTAATGGTTCAACTTAAGGTGGCAACTTTAATACACATCTGGGTGGATTGCTTGTTTGGGCACCTGGGGATATACCAGTGTTGTCCTAGGAGATCCCGGGGATATACCGTGTGATCCTCCTACGGTCCGCCACCCAGGCTCAAAGGGATCATAAGATTATTCATGCTAGAAACTTCCGTGTGCAGCCACAAGCTATTATGGGCTCTAGCATAGTTGAGTATGTTACATGACCTCTTTCAGTGGTAGGCTAGCAGATGTAGGGGAAAGTAGGTGTAACTGTCTACCCAGAGTAAAGAGTAAATGTTTCTGAAAGACTGTGTCTCGGTCATCCGTTTCTCAAACACCATGTAGTGCGAGAAATCCAACGGAGGAGATCGAGTCTTGTGGGGAAAAGTGCGCAAACCTCTACAGAGTGTAAAAACTAATCATGATTAGCCGTGTCCCCGGTTATGGACATCTTGAGTATCTGGTTCTTGGATCGTCATATTGAATCCCATCACTCTAAATTAATTTGTTGGGATTAATAATTACTTTTAATTGGGATTGAGAGGGGGATTTACCTTCTCAATGTTCAACAACCACCATGATAGTTAAATAAAATATATTCCTTTGTTGTAGGGAAAAATTTGCTTTTTCGCAAAACAGTATAACCCTAGAGCTTTTCCACCAGCCAAATATGCATGTAGTATTAGCATTTATTCTGTTCATTGCTCTACTGTGTTATATTGCCAGCATATTCCATGTGCTGACCCGTTTCGGGCTGCAACGTATCATGTTGCAGACTTTTCAGACGAAGAGTAAGGTGTGCTAGGTCGTTGTCGTGCACTCAGCTATGCCGTTGGAGTTGATGGACTCACTTTGTCTTCCAAGCCTTCCGCTGTTATCTTATTTAGATGGCCTTAAGCCATATTTATTGTAATCAGTTCTCTTTTGAGACATTCGATGTAATAAGTGTGTGATTGCTACTCTGTTATAAATCCCTCAAGTACTGTGTGTGTCAGCATTACCGATCCAGGGATGACACTTGAACACAGAGATTCGATCCATTCGGGTCGGGTCGCTACAGTGACACAGAACTAGCTCCAATTCATCAATATAATGTAGGCATGTATTCCGTATATAGTCAAACGTGCTTATGAAAAAGAACTTGCATGACATCTTTTGTCCTACCCTCCCGTGGCAGCGGGGTCCAAAAGGATACTAAGGGATATAAGGCCTACTTTTAATAGAGAACTGGACCAAAGCATTAGCACTTAGTGAATACATGAACTCCTCAAACTACGGTAATCACCGGAAAGAATCCCAATTATTGTCACCTTGGGGTATGCGGATCATAACACGTAATAGGTGTCTACAACTTGCAAGATAGGATCAAGAACTCACATATATTCATGAAAACATAATAGGTTCAGATCTGAAATCATGGCACTCGGGCCCTAGTAACAAGCATTAAGCATAGCAAAGTCATAGCAACATCAATCTCAGACACATAATGGATACTAGGGATCAAACCCTAACAAAACTAACTCAATTACATGATAAATCTCATCCAATCCATCACCGTCCAGCAAGCCTACAAAGGAATTACTCACTCCTGGCGGTGAGCATCATGAAATTGGTGATGGAGGAAGGTTGATGATGATGATGGCGATGGATTCCCCTCTCCGGAGCCCCGAACAGACTCCAGATCAGCCCTCCCGACGAAGAACAGGAGGCGGCGGCTCCGTATCGTAAAACGTGATGAATCCTTCTCTCTGATTTTTCTCTCCGCGAATAGGTATATATAGCGTTGGAATTAGGGTCGGAGACGGTCCAGGGGGCCCACAAGCCGGGGAGGCGCGCCCTGGGGGGGTAGGCACACACCCAGGGCTTGTGGCCTCTGGGTGGCCCCCCTCTGGTATCTTTTTCCGCCAGTATTTTTTATATATTGCACAAAAAATCTCCGTAAGTTTCCAGGTCAATCCGATAACTTTGATTTGTGCACAAAAATAACACCATGACAATTCTGCTGAAAACAGTGTCAGTCCGGGTTAGTTCCATTCAAATCATGCAAATTAGAGTCCAAAACAAGGGCAAAAGAGTTTGGAAAAGTAGATACGATGGAGACGTGTCAACTCCCCCAAGCTTAACCCATTGCTTGTCCTCAAGCAATTCAGTTGACAAACTGAAAGTGACAAAGAAAAACTTTTACAAACTCTGTTTGATCTTGTTGTTGAAAATATGTCTAGCCAATATTCAGGTTTTCAGCAAAGATTATGAACTAACCATATTCACAATAACATTTAGGTCTCACATTTACTCATATCAATGGCATAATCAACTAGCAAGTAATAATAAGATATCTCAGATGACAACACTTTTTCAAAACAATCATGATATAATATGACAAAATGGTATCTCGCTAGCCCTTTCAAAGACCGCAAAACATAAATGCAGAGCACCCCTGAAGATCAAGGACTGACTGGACATTGTAATTCATGGCAAAAGAGATCCAGTCACAGTCATACTCTATACTGAATAAAATCAAAGCATATAAATGACAGTAGTGCTCTCCAGCTAGTGCTTTTATAAGAAGATGATGACTCAGCAATAAAAGTAAATAGATAGGCCCTTTGTAGAGCGAAGCAGGGATTTGCAGAGGTGCCAGAGCTCGAAGCTTTTAAAATAGAGATGAATATAATTTTGAGAGGTATGCTTTCATTGTCAACATAACAACCAAGAGATCTCACTATCTTCCATTCTAGACACATTATAGGCGGTTCCCAAACAGAATGGTAAAGTTTTTACTCCCCCTCCACCAACAAGCACACTCCACGGCTAGCCGAATCCACGGGTACCGTCCATACCAACAACAGTCCTGGGGGAGTTTTGTTTCATTCTTATATTTTGATTTGATTTTGATCATGGAACTGGGCATCCCAATTACCGGCCACTTTCTCGTGAATGACAAGTGAATAAACACTCATCGTGAGAATAACCCACCTATCATGGAAGATACTGATAGCCCCCAGTCGCTACATGAGCGATTCGGGCATACAAAACAGATTATTATTTGAAGGTTTAGAGTTTGGCACATGCAAATTTACTTGGAACGGCAGGTAAATACCGTATATAGGTAGGTATGGTGGACTCATATGGAACAACTTTGGGTTTAAGGAAGTGGATGCACAAGCAGTATTCCTGCTTAGTACAAGTGAAGGCTAGCAAAAAGATTGAGGAGTGACCAACTAGAGAGCGAGAACGGTCATAAATATGCATTGAGATTAATCAACATTGAATGCAATCATGAGTAGGATATAAATCACCATGAACATAAATATCGTGGAGGCTATGTTGATTCTGATTCAACTATATGTGTGAACATGTGCCAAGTCAAGCCACTTGAATCATTCAAAGGAGGATACCATCCTATCATACTAGATCATAACCATTTTAAAATGCATGTTGGCCACAAGACAAACCATTATCCACTCCTAGCTAATTAAACATGGCATGAGTAACTATAATCTCTAATTGTCATTACAAACATGTTTCATTCATAATGGGCTGAATCATGAATGATGAGCTAATCATATTTACAAAAAAATAGGTCGAGTTCATACCAGGTTTTCTTCATCTCAATCATTTCATCAAATAACGTCATTATTGCCTTTCACTTGCACGACCGAATGATGTGAATAATAACAAGAGTGCACGTGCATTGGACTAAGCTGGAATCTGCAATTATTTATTTAAAGGAGAATACAAGGTAGTATGGGCTCTTTGTTAGATCAACAATAATGCATATGAGAGCCACTCAACATTTGCATCGTGGTCTTCTCCTTACAACCCAAAGAAAAGAAAAGAACTTCAAAGAAACACACTGAAATATTTTGGGAGTTTTTTGTTTTTTGGAAGCAAGTAAAAACGAAAATGAGAAAAACTATTTACACGGGAAAGCTCCCAACAAGCAAAAGAAGAACGAGAAATCTTTTTGGGTTTTCTTTTAATACTACAACTAAATAAACTAGAAAGAAAAATGAAAAAGAAATGAGAAATATTTTTGGATTTTATCAAAGTTTTTCAAACACACAAGAAGAAAGCAAGAAAAATAAACTAACAAGGATTATACAATGAAAAAGGGTGAACACCGACAACTGGAATGAATGTGTGATGCATGAATGTAATGTCGGTGAGAGATACATACTCCCCCAAGCTTAGGCTTTGGGCCTACGTTGGTCTATGGCCACTGCTGGCCCGGATAATATCCAGTGTTGTAGGTAGGGTTGTACTCGATTGCAGCTGCCACCGCCTGGCGAGCGACCTCGTGGAGGCGAGCGGTCTCCCTCGCCCTCTCGTACTCGTTTGCCTCCTCTCTAAGTATGAAATATCTTTGTTTTACCTGAAAGTCAAAGAAGGTAGGAGTAGGAAGCGTAACATAGACCGTGCTGCCTGTCAAAGATTAGTCTGTACTGAAAAGGCAACTCGCTTCTCTGAAGAAACTGGTAACGTTCCATAGCATCATAATCAAGGAAAGCAGGCGACAACTGAATACCATTTTCCTTTATTGGAACTCCAAGATGATGAGCTAAACATATGGCATAAATTCCACCAAAGAAGTCCCCTGCTAAAGCATTATTATGTAACTGCCTTGCAATGATAGCCCCTAAGTTAAATTGTTTATTATCCATTACCGCGGTCTTGAGAACAATAAGATCGGATGCACAAACGTGGCTATGGTCATGTTTACCGTTAATGCATCTACCTATAAAGAGAGCAAAATAATGTAATGCAGGAAAGTGAATGCTCCCTACTAGTAGCTTGTGTTATGGCTCTGGTTTCACCTACAGTAATGCTAGCAAGGAACTCAGCGCAATCAGATTTACGAGGTTTAGTATATATGCCCCTTTGCGGAATTTTGCATGCATCATTAAATTCTTCAAGGTCCATGCTAAATGATTTATCATATAGGTCAAATAAAATAGAATGTGTATTGCGCTGGACCAAATACTTAAATCTCCGCACAAAGGAATCAGTGAGGTTGTAGTACTGTAAACACTTACCTGACATGAAGTCCGTCAGCTCGGCATTATGCATGTACATATCAAATTCTTCCTTGAAACCTGCGTGAGTCATGAAGTGATCCGATGGCCATTCACAAGGCCGCACTAGAGCTTCCCGTGATGGTTCAAGGTCCGGCTTACGTATCGCGAGCCTCGGGGCTTTCTTCTTCGAGGAACCACCTTGGAACATTTTCCTAAACATTTTTTCCCTCTGAAAAATTTCTGAAATTTTTAGTGACTCAAAATAAAAGTGAACCGAACTCAACAAAACTAATAGCAACTACTCCTACAAGTGTCTAGAGGCTATATCATGCAACAAAACTACTTTGGACCATATAAATTTGACATGCAAGCTCAAGAACATGGTCACCACAGCAGCAAAAATTTGCAATATATAAAGCACTATAGCAAAAACTAATTGGACCAATGGAGGAGTCACATACCGATGAACAATCCCCCAAAACAGTTTCGGAAACGGAGCTCCGAGCAAGGAGATTGAAAATGGCAGCAAGATGAGCAAGAACACGGGTTTGAGCGATGGAATTATTTTTTCTGGAGGAAGACGAAGTGAATGGGTGGCTGGAATAAGTGAGGGGACCCACGTGGGCCCCACAAGCCACCTAGGCGCGCCTACGGGGTGGGCGCGTCCTGTGGGCTTGTGGCTCACAGGTGCACCCCCTGGGGTGTGTTCAGTGCCCAAAATTCTTAAATATTGCATAAAAATCATACTAAATTTTTAGGGCATTTGGAGAACTTTTATTTTCTGGTCATTTTTTATTGCATGGATAATTCAAAAAATAGTAAAATAATAGCATTTCTACTTTATTAATTCTAAATAACAGAAAGTAAAAAGTGAGTACAGAAGGTTGTGTTTACTAAATTCATCCATCTCATGCCCGTCAAAAGGAATCCATTAATAAGGTTGATCAAGTCTTATTAACAAACTTCTTCCGAACGACATGAAACCGGAGAATCTTCGTATAGCACTAGGTTACGTCAACGGGGATATGCATGTCCCCAACAATAAGGATATCATATTTATTTTTGACAGTAGGAATAGGGAATTCAAAACCTACAATAGTAATTGTTGAATTTTTTCCAATAGAATTGATACTATTCACTTGCGGTTGTTTCTTCGGAAATGTACCGTATGCACATTACCATTAACATGAAAAGTGACATTGCCTTTATTGCAATCAATAACAGCACCTACAGTATTCAAAAAGGGTCTACCAAGGATGATCGACATACTGTCGTCCTCGGGTATATCAAGAATAACAAAGTCTGTTAAGATAGTAACATTTGCAACTACGACAGGCACATCCTCACAAATACCGATCGGTATAGCAGTTGATTTATTAGCCATTTGCAGAGAAATTTCAGTGGGTGTCAACTTATTCAAATCAAGTCTACGATATAAAGAGAAGGGCATAACACTAACACCGGCTCCTAAATCACATAAAGCAGTTTTAACATAGTTTCTTTTAATGGAGCATGGTATAGTTGGTATTCCTGGATCTCCTAGTTTCTTTGGTATTCCACCCTTAAATGTGTAATTACCAAGCATGGTGGAAATTTCAGCTTCCGGTATCTTTCTTTTATTAGTAACAATATCTTTCATATACTTAGCATAAGGAGACATTTTCAAAATATCAGTCAAATGCATGCGCAAAAAGACAGGTCTAAGCATTTTAACAAAGCGCTCAAATTCTTCATCATGTTTATTCTTTGAAGCTTTAGGAGGAAAGGGCATGGGTTTCTGAACCCATAGCTCTCTTTCTTTAACATGTTTCCTAGCAATGAAGTCTCTCTTATCATATCTTTTATTCTTAGGTTGTGGGTTATCAAGATCAACAGCAGGTTCTATCTCCACATCATTATAATTACTAGGTTGAGCATCAACATGAACATCATCATTATCATTATTACTAGGTTCATGTTCACCACCGGATTGTGTTTCAGCACCAGAAATAGAAATATCATTTGGATTCTCAGGTGTGTCTATAACAGGTTCACTAGAAGCATGCAAAGTCCTATCATCATTCTTTTTATTTCTAGATGGACTAGGTGCATCGTATTAATTCTCTGAGAATCTTGTTCAATTATCTTAGGATGGCCCTCAGGATACAAAGGTTCCTGAGTCATTTTACCACCTCTAGTCATAACTCTAACAGCATGATCATTGTTTTTATTATTCATCTCATTAAGCAAATCATTTTGTGCCTTGAGAACTTGTTCTACTTGGGTTTTTACCATGGAAGCATGTTTACTAACAACCTTGAGGTCATTAATAGTTCTAAACATATAATCACCCAAGCGTTCAATCATATAAGCATTTCTTTTCAATTGTCTACTAACATATGCATTTAAGTTTTCTTGTTTAAAAATAAAGTTATCAAATTCATCCAAGCATTGACTAGCAGATTTATTATAAGGAATATCACCTTCATCAAATCTATAGAGATAATTTACCTCTACTACCTGTGTCAGGGCATTAAGACCATGTATTTCTTCAATAGGTGGTAAATTCTTAACATCTTCAGCTTTAATACCTTTTTCTTTCATACATTTCTTTGCCTCTTGCATATCTTCAGGACTGAGAAATAGAATACCTCTCTTCTTTGGAGTTGGCTTAGGTGGTGGTTCGGGAAGAGTCCAATCATTATCACTACTCAATATATTGTTCAATAATACTTCGGCTTGTTCAATAGTTCGTTCCCTGAAAACACAACCAGCACAACTATCTAGGTGGTCCCTAGAAGCATCGGTTAGTCCATTATAAAAGATATCAAGTATTTCATTTTTTTAGAGGATGATCAGGCAAAGCATTAAGTAGTTGTAGAAGCCTCCCTCAAGCTTGTGGGAGACTCTCTTCTTCAATTTGCACAAAGTTAAATATTTCCTTTAAAGCAGCTTGTTTCTTATGAGCGGGAAAATATTTTTCAAAGAAGTAATATATCATATCTTGGGGACTACGCACACAACCAGGAGCAAGAGAATTAAACCATATCTTAGCATCACCATTTAATGAGAAAGGAAGCAGCTTAAGAATATAGTAATAGCGAATTTTTTCCTCATGAGCAAATAGGGTGACTATATCATTTAATTCAGTAAGATGTGCCACAACAGTTTCAGTTTCATAACCATGGAAAGTATCAGATTCAACCAAAGTAATTAACTCAGGATCGACACAGAATTCATCATCCTTATCAGTAACAAAGATAGGTGAAGTAGCCAACTTAGGATCAAATCGCATTCTAGCATTCAAAGATTTTTCTTTCAACTTGACTAGTAATTTCTTAAGATCCTCTCTATCCTTACAAGCAAGAAAGTCCCTAGCTACCTCTCCATCCATAACATAACCTTCAGGTATAACAGGCAATTCATATCTAGGAGTGCTAGGTCTAATGGGTGTTTCAAAGTGTTCAGTTTCAATAATTTCATTAGTTTCAGAAATATCATCAGTTTCAGCATTCTCAATATCTTTAGCCCTAGCAAGTTGTTCATCAAGAAATTCACCCAGTGGCACAGTTGTATCAAGCATAGTAGTAGTATCATCATAAGCATCATGCATAGCAGAAGTAGCATCATCAATTACTTGTGACATATCAGAATTAATAGCAGGTGTAGGTGTCGCAAGCTTACTCAAAACAGAAGGTGAATCAAGTGCAGAGCTAGATGGCAGTTCCTTACCTCCCCTCGTAGTCGAGGGAAAAATCTTGGTTCTGGTATCTTTTAGATTCCTCATAGTGATCAACAGACATAAATCCCAAGTGACTCAGCAAATATAGCTATGCTCCCCAACAACGGCACCAGAAAAAGGTCTTGATAACCCACAAGTATAGGGGATCGCAACAGTTTTTGAGGGTAGAGTATTCAACCCAAATTTATTGATTCGACACAAGGGGAGCCAAAGAATATTCATGAGTATTAGCAGTTGAGTTGTCAATTCAACCATACCTGAAAGACTTAATATCTGTAGCAAAGTATTTAGTAGCAAAGTAGTATGATAGTAACGGTAACGGTGGCAAAAGTAACAGTAGCAGTTTGTACTGATTGTAATAGCAGTAGCAACAAAAGTAACTTAGCGAAGATCAATATGTGAAAAGCTCATAGGCATTGGATCATCGATGGATAATTGTGTTGAATAATATCCATCATGTAGCAGTCATAACCTAGGGTGACACAGAACTAGCTCCAATTCATCAATATAATGTAGGCATGTATTTCGTATATAGCCATACGTGCTTATGGAAAAGAACTTGCATGACATATTTTGTCCTACCCTCCCGTGGCAGTGGGGTCCAAAAGGATACTAAGGGATATAAGGCCTACTTTTAATAGAGAACTGGACCAAAGCATTAGCACTTAGTGAATACATGAACTCCTCAAACTACGGTAATCACCGGAAAGAATCCCAATTATTGTCACCTTGGGGTATGCGGATCATAACACGTAATAGGTGTCTACAACTTGCAAGATAGGATCAAGAACTCACATATATTCATGAAAACATAATAGGTTCAGATATGAAATCATGGCACTCGGGCCCTAGTAACAAGCATTAAGCATAGCAAAGTCATAGCAACATCAATCTCAGACACATAATGGATACTAGGGATCAAACCCTAACAAAACTAACTCAATTACATGATAAATCTCATCCAATCCATCACCGTCCAGCAAGCCTACAAAGGAATTACTCACTCCTGGCGGTGAGCATCATGAAATTGGTGATGGAGGAAGGTTGATGATGATGATGGCGATGGATTCCCCTCTCCGGAGCCCCGAACAGACTCCAGATCAGCCCTCCCGACGAAGAACAGGAGGCGGCGGCGGCTCCGTATCGTAAAACGTGATGAATCCTTCTCTCTGATTTTTCTCTCCGCGAATAGGTATATATAGCGTTGGAATTAGGGTCGGAGACGGTCCAGGGGGCCCACAAGCCGGGGAGGCGCGCCCTGGGGGGGTAGGCACACACCCAGGGCTTGTGGCCTCTGGGTGGCCCCCCTCTGGTATCTTTTTCCGCCAGTATTTTTTATATATTGCACAAAAAATCTCCGTAAGTTTCCAGGTCAATCCGATAACTTTGATTTGTGCACAAAAATAACACCATGACAATTCTGCTGAAAATAGTGTCAGTCCGGGTTAGTTCCATTCAAATCATGCAAATTAGAGTCCAAAACAAGGGCAAAAGAGTTTGGAAAAGTAGATACGATGGAGACGTATCAGTGTCGTGAGCTATCGCTGGACTTGTCCCCACCGCTAGATACCAACTAGAGTGTTCGTGAAGGCATCGAGCTCGGGTATCCGCTAAGGAGCGGTAGACCACAACCAGGAGAGCTATCTCCTCGTCGTCCGAGTAGGCTACGAGGCCCCGATCAATGGATCCGGATCAGCTGGACTTGGCTTAGCTGCTAGCCATGCTGGAGATGATCAGAGATGACCGGAGAGGATGGGAAGGGGCAGAGCACAGTAGACTAGAATTGGAGTGGAGTGAGACAAATGGCTAGGGTTTGGTTTGGGTGAGAATAGGGACTGGATTTTGTGGGGCCAGGATCGGCCGATTCAACGTGGTGGATGTGTCTAGGAGGCCCCAAATCCGATCCACATGTGGGCTAGGTTTGAGGGGTACCGAATAGCCCAGATATATGGGCTGGTTTTCAGGGGCATGCTGGGTAGCGTTTTTCAGTCTAGGCGGTGTCTAGATGTAGGATCGAAAGTATGTCTAGAGGGGGGTGATTAGACTACTTGACCAAACAAAAATCTATCATTTTCCCAATTTTAGTTGTGGGCAAATTTTAGCAATTATGACAAGTCAAGCAATCAACCTACACATGCAATTCTAAGAGTATAGCAGCAGAAAGTAAAACATTGCATATGAAGGTAAAGGGAAGGGTTTGGAGAAGGCAAACGCAATGGAGACATGAAGATTTTTGGCGTGGTTCCGATAGGTGGTGCTATCGCACGTCCATGTTGATGGAGACTTCAACCCACAAAGGGTAATGGCTGCGCGAGTCCACGGAGGGCTCCACCCACGAAGGGTCCACGAAGAAGCAACCTTGTCTATCCCACCATGGCCATCGCCCACTAAGGACTTGCCTCACTTGGGTAGATCTTCACGAAGTAGGCGATCTCCTTGCCCTTACAAACTTCTTGGTTCAACTCCACGTCATGTCAGAGGCTCCCAAGCGACACCTAACCAATCTAGGAGACACCACTCTCCAAAAGGTAATAGACGGTGTGTTGATGATGAACTCCTTGCTCTTGTGCTTCAAATGATAGTCTCCCCAACACTCAACTCTCTCTCACAGATTTGGCTGTGGTGGAAGAAGGATTTGAGTGGAAAGCAACTTGGGGAAGGCTAGAAATCAAGGTTCAAATGGTTGGAATGGAATCTCTTGATCTCAACACATGAGTAGGTGGTTCTCTCTCAGAAAATGAATAGTGGAAGTGTAGGCATGTTCTAATGGCTCTCTCTATGGAGAAGAAGGGGTGGAGGGGTATATATAGCATCCACACAAAATCCAACCGTTACATAATTTTGACCCATCTCGGTGGCACTAATTAGTAAACACGGTGGCACCGATCTATTCAAAAATATGAACGTTAGGAATCTCGGTGGGACCGACTGGAACAACTCGGTGGGACCGATGTGCTAAGGCTTAGGGCATGCTTCATCTTAGGGGTACCGATTGCATCATCTCGGTGGGACCGAAGTGAATGCAATGAGCAACAGAGAATTAGTCAAGCCAACTCGGTGGGACCGATTGGATAAACCCGGTGGGACCGAAGTGAATGCAACAAGTCACAAAGCGCTGGCGAGACCATCTCGGTGGGACCGAGATCCGTATCAGTGTGACCAAACTTTTAGGGTTTCTGGCAGTGGCTATGTCAAGATGAACTCAGTGGCTCCGGATAGAAAGTATCGGTGGGGCCGAGTTGGAGTTTTGGGTTTTGACATATTTGGATAGAGAAAGTGTCTGAGGGTTTTGGAGTGATATCACTAAGCACTTTGAGCAAGTAGACAATTATGCAACACCTCATCCCCTTTTAATAGTATTGGCTTTCCTATGGACTCAACGTGATCTTGGATCACTAAAATAGAAATGAGGAGTCTTGAGCTTTTGCCAATCCTTGTCCTTAGTATTTTGAGGGGTCCACATCTCTATGTCATGCCATGCCAATCATTGAACATCCTGAAATATTTATCTTGAATGTAAATTAGTTCAATGAGATATATGTTGTTATGAATTACCAAAACCACCCAGGGATTAGTTGCACTTTGAATCTCCCCCTTTTTGGTAATTGATGAGAACATATAGATCAAAGCTTCGACAAATGATTAAATGAATGAAATACATCATCGCTTTGAGAAGTATGTGATAAGCAAGAGCTCCCCCTAAATTTGTGCATTATTATAAATTTGTGTTTGAATGCAAATGCACAATCGATTAGGATCATGGGTCACTCTTCCATGTCACATACATCTTGGTGGAGCGCACAAAATGATAAGAGTGAAATAACATGCACGCATCACCAAAGACATAAGTGAATGATTGTACACAAATGATTGTAGGGATAAGCATTAAGCATCTCATGAAGCAAAGTATAATCAATCACACAACCAAACATAGTATCTCACAAGCAAAACAAGCAAGTAGCATGAACCAAATGAACATAGTAGCAAAAATGCGATAAGAACCAAAGCGCAAAAGCGTGACACACTCTCTCTCTCTCTCTCTCTCTCTCTCTCTCTCTCTCTCAAAGCCTAATGATCTATACAATTTCTACCCCTTTGGCAACAAGTACCAAAAAGCTCGAAAAGGTATAGAGCTATGCGTCTCTCTAGGCACGATCCTCCAGAGCTCCTAAAGGGGTCTTCTGGCTGGTGGCTCATGTGTGTGTAGATGGCTTTGAGAGAACTGCGTCTGCAAATGCCTCTGAAGATGTCTGCTGGACAGGTGGGGTAGACACTTGAGGTGGCACTGGAGCTGTAGCAGCAGGTGCAGAGTGAGTGGTCCTTGTGTCTGCAACTAGCACGGCTGAAGATCTGGGTGCTCTGGGTACAGTCTCAAACCTCTGAGTGGTAGGTCTCTCATCTCCACTGTCCTCGGCAGCAATCCTGCTTGACTCAACATCTACCTACAACTTCTCCACAACTGTCTGAACCTCTGTGATCTTTACGTCAAGATCATTAATCTTTGTCTCGACAACCCGCTCTAGACTCTCCTGGTTCTTGGAGCTATTGGCCAGACTCCTCTCAATCCTCAGGGTGGCCTCTAGCAGATATGTCATCTAATCATTTTTTGACTTGAGGTTTGCAATGGGTGCATTGGGAGCTGAAGCTTCTTTGGCTGCTTTTGCTGTTGCTACTGCCTGGATCTTCTCTTGAGCCTCAACAGATATGGGGTGTGAGGAATCCATCACCACCACGTTATCGTCGAACTCTGGCTGAAGAGGAAGATACTTGCGATCAAGTAGGTATGTGCTCGTTCCAACTTTGGAGTTGATGCGGAGCTGAATATGTGGAGCATATCCACAAGATCTCTTCTGGTCAGCAGTTGTCCTCTTGACCGTATCAACAATCAAACTCATAACCTTGAACTTCTGGGGGTTGTAAAATAGATGAATGAAATTGATGGAGTGTCCACGTATCATCTTATCATCTCCGGACTTGGGCAAAAGAGTATGCCTCAAGATAGTGTTGGTTGTGGCCAACCCAGCTAGCAAATGCTTGACCGACCCAAGCTTGTGGCTCTCCATATCCTTGGGAGGGATTTCCTTGTACATGTTTTCCATTGTGTTGTGATCCATCCTGGGCTTCCCATATACATCAACATCATTTTCCTCTTCCTCAGGAGCACCAAGGAGTGTATCCCACTCAGAGATCGATGACTGCTACTTGTGTCCCTCAGTCATCCATGCAATCTTCCTATCTGGATAGAAGTGTACTATAGAGTAGAATTGCATGATCATCTCATGGTTACACTTGGTGAGCTTCTGCCCAACAAACATGTCAACACATGTAAGCCTAGAGATCTCATGAACGTGGGGGAAATAATCTTCATTGGCATCGATATATTTCCAGTCCACCCACTTCATGTCACTGACAATGGGCTTCTTGTCAAGCAAAATTGTCTAATAAAAGTCTTGTTGTTCTCTTGTATGAAAGCGGTAGTCATAGGCAGTCCTCCTCCTGACATAATAGGGATCCAATTTCCTCCACTCTATGTCCCTTATCCTTCCTGAGCATCATGTTTTCTGCAACAGGATGTGCATTGTCATGATCTGGGATCTTGGGCTTAAGCTTCCTGAGCACTAGTGGCTCATCATCCATGTCAACTTCAGGCACTCGGGCCTTGTTCTTCTTAGCAGCTGGAATGTTTCTTGTAGACCTCTTGGGTGCAGAAACCTTGGGCTTGGACTTGGGCTTGGAGGGAGCAACTGTCTTCATGGCATCAGACATGAGTTTCTGTGCCTTTGCTGGAGGTGCAGTAGGCTCTTCCTCCTCCTCATCATCATCATCTTCCCTCATGGAAGGCTTGACAATCACTGTGGCAGTAGTCTTTCTGGCCCTCTTCTTCTTCTTACCTACAGCTGCTTCTTCACCGCTTGACTCCTCAAGTGTGAATGTCATGGTTTCCTGTGGAGCTGAGGATTTGTGTGGCTTTGACATAGGCACTCTTCTTACAGCAGTCTTCTTCTTCTTCTTATTTGAGGTGCCCTCACTAGTAGCAAAGTCTTCATCCTCACTGTCTGAGGTTTTCTTCTTCCTTGTTCTGGTGGCAGCCTTTGGCAAATCTGGAGAACTCCTCTCTCCCTCATAGTAGCTCTCATTGGGACTAGAGCCCTCACTAAGTTCAACATTTTGCTCTGACTGCTTCTGACCATCACTGGCACTTGACATCTTGCAAAGCTAACCCTGTGAATAGACGGGTATGGGCAGAGTAGGTGAGTTATCACAAAAAGCAGATAGTTTTTCAAAAATTTGAGTTCAAACTTTAGTTCTAGGTTTTCACAGAATGCATTTCGAAGCTACCGAGTTGGTCATTTCGGTGACACAGAAGCACTCACGGAACCTAAACACACAATTTTGGTTGGACCGAGATGTGGTTCGGTGGCTCCGAGATGCTAGGGTTTCAGTGAAACTTTACTTTCGGTCTCACTGATTAGTACGTTTTGGTGGAACCAAGTTGTACTTGTGCAATGGCCAAGGCCAAATCGATGGGACCAAAAATTCCTATTCGGTCGGTCCGAGATGCGTTCGGCGGAAACCTAACCCTAAAATTTTGTAATGAATCAATCTAACGAACTAATCTGGTGGATAGAAGTATTGCAATTGTGGCAAGATACATGGCATTGTCCTTGTGCATTGAATCAGATAAAAGAGGCACGAGGAGATCGAATCTCACCCTAACTCGGTGGAGATCCTCTACGGCGGCAACGACGGAGCAGATTACCGTTGACGGCGGCGGATTCCTGCGGTGAAGGTGCATAGGAGACGACGGCGACGATCCAGAGACCAAGGCGCGGCAGTAACGGGGCGCGAGAACGAGACGTTTGAAGTAATTTTCATCCGTATGGCCGCTGGATATATACTTGTGTGTTGTCGGTGGCACCGAGATGTGCAACTGCGTGTAGTTACAGCAAATCGGTGTGACCAAGTTGGTCTAATCAGTAGCACCGAGATGAAAACCTAGATCAGTCTAATGCTTTCGGTGTGACTGAGATGAGTGTTTTGGTCTGGCTGAAATGCAATAGAAGATTTTGGAAGATAGCCCTTGTCGGATCGGTGGCTCCGAGTGCTCCTCACCTGGAGGGTCCGAAAAGAACTTGTTCAATTTTTGTGATATAGCATAATAGAATTTGAGACAAGAAGAGCATAGGTAGCTAGAGAAAGTTCTTAGGCGTTCTTGTACATCCATTTGGTCAACAAAAACCAAGACAATCAAAACAACAAATGGATGTCCTCAAATGGAGAAATTATGCAAACAAACATGCTCACACAATAAGATAGCAAATGAAATATGTGTCAAACATGCACAAACAATTCTAGCATCTATCAAGCAATTGGCGATGACTAGGTAATCTATATATGAGTATACTGACTTAGGAGTCAAATGAGAACATTTGATCATAGGTCGTACTCACCGTTTAAGCACAAGTGGGGTTACCACTTTTACATAAAGCATTAATGTGTTCACACCATTAGAGTTGCTTTAGCTCAATTTTTAGAGAAAAGCTCCCCCTAGATGTGATATCCCCCCAAAGCGGGATGAACTAACCTTGGGTTTTGTCGATGATGACTTCATGTAGATAGTGAAGATGTGGATGCTCAATGTTGATGTAGATCATTTGGAGCAATCCTTTGGAGTGTTGCACTTTCAATACCTACATGGGTTAGTCCCACAAGGAACATACAAGGATATCCATAGACATAGAGTGAATTACACATGTGATGATGTCCATGAAAGCATTAAGTTACCTTGTCCCTTGTCTTACCAACAAGAGTGTTTGTGACTCCATGAACTAGTGCATGATATGAAAGTTGATTGCATAAGTCCTTGCCAATATGAATGTGTGTGAAGTATGTTGGCGGAGTCATCCTCAAGAACACTCTAGTTCTTCTTCTTTGGGACCCACACCAACTTGATGGGAATCCTTGGAGTTGTAGTTGTACTTGATGAAGTAGATCTTGACGTAGTCTTGGGAACCCACTTGGCCATGGCCTTAGGAGCTTCTTCAAATGAGTCAATCTCTTCTTGAAGCTTGTCCTTGCTCTTTATCTTGTGGTCTTGTGGTGGAAGATCATCTTGAGCTTGTGTTCCCTCAAAAGAAGTGGGGTCATACTTCTCTTGTTGAGGAACAAACTTCGTCTTGGGGTACTGATCTTCTTCTCATTCAACTCCATTGGCATTGAACTTTCGTTCAAAACCAACACCTTGATTCTTCCGGTGCCTTCCTTGCTTGCGTACAATTTCCTTAAACTGCTTACTCCCAGCAAGGCACTTGTAAACACCTTTCTCTATAATTCCCTTCAATAAGATATTTTCTTGCTAAGTGTAACTTGGCTAAGAGAATCATTAGTGGAATCAAGAGAACTACTAGAAGCAACAACATTGGATTTAGCATGATTATTGTTACTAATAGAAGAAGAATCGTTCTTGCTCTTGTTGCTAGATTTTACTTGTGGCATATAAGTAGAAAAGAGGAGACTTTTGGCAATGTAAGAAGAACTCTTCTTTCAAAGATCATCATTGATAGCTTTTAGAAACCCATCCTCTTGCTCTAAATTTAGCTTCTGGAAGCGTAGCTTCTCATGAGTTCTTAGGAGCTCTCTATGATCCTCTAGAGTTGTTTCATGAGCTAACTTTAGAGTGCTTAGTTCTTTAGTTAGACGCTCAATCTCCTTCTTATCATTGTCATTCATTTCATCTTGATTAGCATGATTACTGGCAAGTTCATCATTGTTTTCACTAGTTTTGTCAACAAGTAAATCACCATCACCTAGCAAATCATCTTCATCACTATTGAAATCAAAATACTCGGGGTGTGATACCGCCTTTAGCCATGAAGCATCTTCCAATTCCTTCATTTGGTGAATCAAATATGTCGTGGGAGTTGGATGACACTACAGCAAGTCCGACAACACCTTCATCTTGAGTATATTTGGAGTCGGAGTGATAGCTTCTCTCGGAGTAGTTGTTGGAATCGGAACCGAAAACCCATTCACCAACATGAGCTTGATGTCTTCATCTTGTATAGCTCTTTGATGACTTGTCCTTTCTTTCTGAATCTTTGCTTCTTCGAGAGGGTCTTAGTTCATAATGATCATCTCTACTCTTTGTCTCTCTTGGAGGTGATTCATCTCTTCTACTTCTCCTTTTTGGTGAGTCTTCTCTTTTCTTGTAGGGAGCCGTACACTTATTGGAATAGTGTCCGGGTCTTCCACAATTGTAGCAATTACGATCACGACTAGAAGGTCTTTTTTCATTGTAGGACCTTGACTTGGAGCTTCTCTCTTTGCTTCTATTCTTGTAGAATTTGTTGAAGTTCTTCACCATTAAGCTCAATTCTTCATTGGATACTAGCTTGTCACTTGATGTTGTGGTAGCATCACTTGAAGCTTTGTATGCACCACTTGACTTGGTGTGGAGCTCTTCCTTATACTTGAGTGACATCTCATGAACGACAGTTCTACCAATGACTTCCGTGGGCTTGAGATCTTTGTAATTGGGCATCATTTGGATCAATGTGCACACGGTATCATATTGTCCATCCAAGGCTCTAAGGATCTTCTTGATGATGAATTTGTCGATCATCTTTTCACTTCCTAAGCCGGCAATCTCATTTGTGATGAGAGCAAGCCTAGAGTACATTTCGGCGACTCCTTCACCATCCTTCATCTTGAACTTGTAAATTTGACTTTGAAGCACATCCAACTTGGATTCCTTGACAGACTCGGTACCTTCGTGCATATCAACCAAAGTATCCCAAATTTTCTTTGCATTCTCAAGGCGGCTGATTTTGTTGAATTCTTTGGGGCACAATCCATTGAAGAGAATATCACAAGCTTGAGCATTGTATTGCAACATCTTCAATTCTTCCGCGATCGCTTCACGATCCAGTTCTCTACCATCTTCAAAGTATTCACCTTGCAAGACAATACGAACAATAGCCCAAACGGCAGGGTTATGACCAAGAATATGCATTTTCATCTTATGCTACCAACTAGCAAAGTTTGTACCATCAAAGTAAGGACCTCTACGGTGATAGTTTCCCTCGCTAGACGACATACTCTCCTAGGTTGTGAAACCAAGGCTATGATCACCAAAGCTATGGAAATCAAGGCTAATGGAGACCAAAGCTCTGATGCCACTTGTAGGATCGAAAGTATGTCTAGAGGGGGTAATTAGACTACTTGACCAAATAAAAATCTATCCTTTTCCCAATTTTAGTTGTGGGCAGATTTTAGCAATTATGACAAGTCAAGCAATCAACATACACATGCAATTCTAAGAGTATAGCAGCGGAAAGTAAAACATTGTATATGAAGGTAAAGGGAAGGGTTTGGAGAAGGCAAACGCAATGGAGACACGGAGATTTTTGGCATGGTTCCGATAGGTGGTGCTATCATACGTCCACGTTGATGGAGACTTCAACCCACGAAGGGTAACGGTTGCGCGAGTCCATGGAGGGCTCCACCCACGAAGGGTCCATGAAGAAGCTACCTTGTCTATCCCACCATGGCCATCTCCCACGAAGGGCTTGCCTCACTCGGGTAGATCTTCATGAAGTAGGCGATCGCCTTGCCCTTACAAACTTATTGGTTCAACTCCACATCATGTCGGAGGCTCCCAAGCGACACATAACCAATCTAGGAGACACCACTCTCCAGAAGGTAATAGACAGTGTGTTGATGATGAACTCCTTGCTCTTGTGCTTCAAATGATAGTCTCCCCAACACTCAACTCTCTCTCACAGATTTGGCTATGGTGGAAGAAGGATTTGAGTGGAAAGCAACTTGGGGAAGGCTAGAAATCAAGGTTCAAATGGTTGGAATGGAATCTCTTGATCTCAACACATGAGTAGGTGGTTCTCTCTAAGAAAATGAATGGTGGAAGTGTAGGTACATTCTGATGGCTCTCTCTATGGAGAAGAAGGGGGTGGAGGGGTATATATAGCCTCCACAAAAATCCAACCGTTACACACTTTTGACCCATCTCGGTGGCACCGATTAGTAAACTCGGTGGCATTGATCTGTTCAAAAATATGAACGTTAGGAATCTCGGTGGGACCGACTGGAACAACTTGGTGGACCGATGTGCTAGGGCTTAGGGCAAACTTCATCTTAGGGGTACCGATTGCATCATCTCGGTGGGACCGAAGTGAATGCAATGAGCAACATAGAATCAGTCAAGCCAACTCGGTGGGACCGATTGCATAAACCCGGTGGGACCAAAGTGAATGCAACAAGCCATAGAGCGCTGGCAAGGCCATCTCGGTGGGACCGAGATCCGTATCGGTGTGACCGAACTGTTAGGGTTTCCCGCAGTGGCTATGTCAAGATGAACTCGGTGGCTCCGGATAGAAAGTATCGGTGTGGCCGAGTTGGAGTTTAGGGTTTTGACATATTTGGATAGAGAAAGTGGCTGAGGGTTTTGGAGTGATATCACTAAGCACTTTGAGCAAGTAGACCATTATGCAACACCTCATCCCCTTTTAATAGTATTGGCTTTCCTATGGACTCAACATGATCTTGGATCACTAAAATAGAAATGAGGAGTCTTGAGCTTTTGCCAATCCTTGTCCTTAGCATTTTGAGGGGTCCACATCTCTATGTCATGCCATGCCAATTATTGAACATCCTGAAATATTTATCTTGAATGAACATTAGTTCAATGAGATATATTGATGCTTTTGGCAAAAAAGAAAAACTCTAAAAGCGTCGCCATTTAACTCTAAAAGGGGCCCCACCAGTGAGCCACAAGCTCTTGGGCGCGCCATGTGAGCTTGTGGGCCCACCAGCAGGCCTCCATGGCCCTTCTTCTCCTATATGAAGCCATTTGCCCTGGAAAAACAAGAAGAATACTTTTGAGACAAAGCGTCGCCGTCTCGAGGTGGAACCAAGGCAGTAGCACTTTTGCTCTCGCGCGGAGCGATTCTGCCGGGGATACTTCCCTCCGGGAGGGGAAATCGAAGCCATCGTCATCACCAACGATCTTCTCATTATGGGAGGACTCATCTCCATCAACATATTCGCCAACAGCATCTCTTCTCAAACCCTAGTTCATCTCTTGTATTCAATCTTTGTCTCCAAACCTCAGATTGGTACCTGTGGTTTGCTAGTAGTGTTGATTACATCTTGCAGTTCATGCTAGTTGGTTTATTTGGTCAAAGATTATTTGTTCAGATCCTTAATCATATATTATACTCCTCTTGAACATGAACATGATTTGTGAGTAGTTCCTTTAGTTCTTGAGGACATGGAAGAAGTCTTGTTATAAGTAATCATGTGAAGTGGTATTCGTTCAATACTTTGATGATATGTATGTTGTTCTTCCTCTAGTGGTGTCGTGTGAATGTCGACTACATGACACTTCACCATGTTTGGGCCTAGTGGAAGGCATTGGGGACTAGCAAGTAGATGATGGGTCGTGAGAGTGACAAAAGCTTAAACCCTAGTTTATGCACTATTCTGTAAGGAATTGATTTGGATCCATATGTTTCATGTTATGGTTAGATTTATCTTAATTCTTCTTTCATAGTTGCGGATGCTTGCGAGAGGGGTTAATCATAAGTGTGTTTCTTGTTCAAGTAAGAACAACACCCTAGCACCGGTCCATTCACATATCAAATTATCAAAGTAGTGAACGTGAATCAACTAAATATGATGAACGTGACTAGATGAATATTCCCATGTGTCCTCGAGAACGCTTTGCTCACTATAAGAAGTACTTTCGGCTTGTCCTTTGCAATAAAAAGGATTGGGCCAGCTTGTTGCACCTTTGTTACTGTTGTTACTTCCTACTTGTTACGAATTACCTTGCTATCAAGTTATTTGTTACTACTATTTACAGCACTTGCAGAGAATACCTTGCTGAAAACCCCTTGTCAATTCCTTCTGCTCCTTGTTGGGTTCGACACTCTTACTTATCGAAAGGACTATAATTGATCCCCTATACTTGTGGGTCATCACACATGTATCCAACACTGTGAATACTTGAGAGAGGGATGCTTCGTTCCATCCATTACCGTCATCGTTTAGGAGGTCTGCAACTCTTGTAGCTTGTGGATGATACATAGCTCCCAATGGAGCTAAACATTCGGACCTCGGGATCCAGTTATCATGCAGAATATTTACCTTCACTATGTTTCCAATTCCCCGTAGGCCCATGTTGTAGCAAGTCACGGCCATGCATGATACTCCTCCATGTGGACGGACACCCCTGTGGGCATGTCGCTGACATAGTATCTAAGTCCTTTAAATATCTCGCTTTTGGGACTCATGCATATAAGGAGTTTGGGACCATAATAATCCTCCAGACTTGCTCAGCTAGGAGCGCTTGGTTGAACACCTCGAAATCTCTGAACCCTGTGCTCCCATCTCGCTTTCACGTGCTCATTTTATCCCAAGCTACCTAGTGGAACTTTCGTTCAACATTAGCCGCTCCCCACCATACTTTTGAATAGATGGATTTCATGTTCCTGCACGTTTTCTTAGAGAGTTGGAATCATCTCATTGTATAGGTTTGTGTTGCTAGCAACAACGACTTAACAAGGACTTCCCTGGAAGGTTTTGATAAACCTCGGTCCTTCCAACCTGAGACTTTAGCTCTGAAGCTTTCTCACACATCCTTAAAATTTCCTTCTTTTGAATTACCCACCACCGTTGGTTGGCCTAGATACTATTCCGACAGTGCCAATCAATACCTATCACCTATTTTAATTCTTCCTACTTGACATCTCTTACCAAAGAATATGGATGATTTTTTTAAGGTTTACTTTCTGACCTGATGCCACTTCATACACATGCAAAATATCCCGTAGCTTGGTCAAGTTATCCACGGATGCCTTCATAAAGACAATGATGTCGTCCGCAAAAAGAAGGTGTGTGACATTGGGGCCAGTGCACCCAAAAGACACCCCTAATATCTCTCTATCACGTTGAGCCTGCTTTAGAAATGCAAAGAAGCCCTCAACACGGGAGAGAAATAGGTAGGGGGAAAGGGGTCCCCTTGCCGCAAACCCCTTGAAGGAACAAAGCCATCCGATACATCACCATTCAGCTTGAGCACAAACCGGGCAGAGGTAACATATCTCATAATCATGGTTGTCCATGCTTCAGAAAACCCAAATTAATGCAACTTGTGTCCCAAGAAAATCCCCTCGACCTGGTCATACAACTTCATCATGTCCAACTTCACCGCGCACAAAGTTTTTTTCCCTCTTCCTTGTCCTGATGGTGTGAACACACTCATACGCGACCAATACAATATCCGTGGTCAACCTTTCCAGTACGAACGCGCTCTGTTCTTCAGAAATAAGAACAGGCAACACCACTTTTAATCGATTGTCAAGGACCTTCGCTGCGATTTAATATAAGACATTGCACAAACTTATAGGTCTAAATTGTGATAGATCAACCGGTGCCTTGCTTTTTGGAATCGGCACCAAAATGGTGTTACTGAAACCTTCTAGAATCACCTTCCCTTCGAAAAACTCCTTCACGGCTGCACATACTTCACGCTTAATCAACATCCAGTGACGTTGATAAAACAGAGCCGGTAGCCCGTCCAGTCTTGGTGCTTTAGTTGGTCTCATCTGAAAAAGCGCCTTCTCGATTTTTTCATCCGTCACATGTAGAAATTGTAGGATGGCTAATGTTTTTGTTATTGTATTGTTGTATTGATCTGACCCTTATATGGGGTATATATAGAATACATTAGGGGTAGAGGCTTGGAGTACAAGACAATTCATAGATGGTTTAAACCTATTCAATCTCTACTCCTTATCTCTATCTTTAAACCCATATCATATTCTAACATTCCCCCTTAGTCGTAGCGGGAGTGAAGCGGACGATTGCGACTGAATTTGAAATCCTGTGCTTCTGTCGTCTTCTCTACTGCGCCATCATCAACTGCATCTCTGATGGGTCAGCACCTAGGGCGGTGACTGCGTCCCCTTCTGGTGCCTCCCTTGTCTCTCCTCTATTCCCTCCCACAGTCACAGCGGGAGTGGTGTGGACCCTAGTGACGATGCGGACGCTGTTGACTGGAGTTGTTGCCGATATGTTGTTGTAGAGGTAGCCCTGTATTTCAATGTTGATGTAGCCGATTATGATGTAGCCGTGGTCGAGGTAGTCGTGGTCAATGATGTAGTCGTCGTGGATGATGAAGCCGCACAATGCCGAAGGCGCAAAAAAATGCGCTATGTTGTAGATGACGGAGCTCCAGCCGTGGATGATGCACCTTACGGATGTCAGAGGGTGCTGTCAGCGATGAGTCCACCAGTTTTACCAGGACAAGAGGAAACCCATTGAGCACACATCGGTTTTGCCAGAACTGTGTAGTCGTGTAGGGGTAGTCACTAGAGTGACATCGTGTCGATGCAGTCGTATCGTCGTGGATGACGCGGTCGATGTCGTCGTCGTGACGCGGTCATTGCCGTCATCGAGGTCGCGTCTTGCAGAAGAATCTGTCAGAGGACGCTAGATGTCCATCTTGTGGACAAGGCAGCGGCGGTGTGTTGACGAAGGTGTTGGTGAAGACCACCTTGGTGCAGACCTTGGCGATGAAGTGTCGGCGTTGGCATTGCAGCGGCATGTCAACGATGATGGAGTTATAGCAAAAAAAACTACCACATTACGGGCTATGGCTACAAAAAACTACCACTTTTCTTAATTTTTCAAAAAACTACCACAAAATTGGTTGGCTGTTCCAAAAAACCCAAATGACCATGTGATTTAAAATTGATCCGGTTTATGACAGGTCGGGCCCACTCCTAAATAAACCATCTGTTGACTGTTTGTTTGACCGTTAAACGACTGTTTGTTTGACTATTAAATGACGTGCACTGCCGCCTGCCTGCTCAGCCCGCGCCATGGGGAGTCTCACACGAGCAGCACCATGGGAGCACCGGTGACCAGCAGCTCGGGCGGGTGAGCGGCACCAGGGAGTGGCTCCGGTGGCCAGCAGCCCGGGCTGTGCCAGATGCGCCCGTGAGCAGCAGCCTAGGCGGCGGCAGATGCGAGCAGCTGCTGCTTGCTGCCGGCCATGGCCGCCGCAGCCACGACCAAGCAACGTCGGCAGACCAGCACATCGGCTCCGGCGACGAGCTCGCCGGCGAGGACCCGATTGCTTTTTGTATTTTTTTACAGGGTCCCAATTGCTTTTTAAAAAATATAACAGGACCTGATTGTTTCTTTAAAAATATTTGTGCCCCACCTATCATAACCTGTCAACGGTCAATCTAACGTTTAAACCTAACGGTCAACCTACGAATGGGCCCGAGCTGTCATAATCTAGCATAAAACTTAACTGCTCAACCATTAGTGTTTTTTGGAACAGCCAACCAATTTTGTGATAGTTTTTTGAAAAATTAAAAAAAGTGGTAGTTTTTTGTAGCCATAGCCCGTAATGTGGTAGTTTTTCGCTACATACTCACGATGATGCGTCGCTCAAAGGCGTCCCTCCGCGCCGATGAAGTGTCGATGTCGTGTCGTGCCGAAGAAGTATGTTGGCTCGTAGCCTGGCGTAGTCGTATAGCTCGGTGCAGTGATTCCGCTCGACGAAGAATATTTGGTGCAGATTGGTGGCTTGATGCAGGTTCGCTGCGTTGGCTCGGTGTAGACGTGCGTCGCGTGTGTGGTGCGGAACTCAGTGCAGGTTGCCGGCTCGGTGCAGATCGTTGGTTCGCTTGATGGAGGCCTCGTGTTAGAGTTGTGTCGAATATTATTGTACAAGATAGGTTACAGTTGGACTTGGTTTTGGGCTGTGAGTAGACAGGGTAGGAGTTGTGTCCTAATAAGACACTTGTATCCTAGGACTCTCATATATATCGGGGGTAGACACACGATGTAACCTATGCCAACATAATAGCACAGGCACGCGAGGGAGCCGGCGGCATGTGCCAGCGCCCGGGCGGCCGGGGTGCGGTATTGTAGCGGTGTCATGGGAAGGAGCGCCCATAGTCAGGCCCCGTGGATGTAGCCATATCGGTGAATCTCGTTAACAAATCTCGATGTTGTGCCTCGCGTGATTGCTTGATCCTCGGTAGATCGACGATGCGTCTCGAATTTATTCCAACAAGTGATATCAGAGCAAGGTTCGATTTGACGCCATGGTGTTGATTTAGAGGATGGATTGTCGTCAAGTTCGTGGCAAAAGATGATGCGCGGAAGTGTCTGTTTCGCGGAGGTCATCGGGTGCGCTGTCAACGAGATCCGGACAAGCAGTCGGGAAGGGCGACGGCAGCAGGGTCACGCAAGGTGGCGGCGATCTAGATCGAGTCGGTCTCGTCAGGAGGCGTGGTGATCGAGGGAACGCAGATGGCCACGGCGGTTCATACGCGGAATCGAGGGCCCGCGCGCGGCTCGTGGCGCAGCTAGCGGCCTGTGCCAAATAGGCGAACCGGTTCGGAGGCCGCAATTGTGCGGGCGTGCAGCGACGGTGCAGGCATCGAGTGCCAGGAACGCGTGCAGCACAGGCATGGGCGTGGCCGGTTGGGTTACGTAGCAGGCTACGATGTGCACTTGCGCGTGGGGTGTTGTTCGAGCCAAGGTCGTGCAGGGCTGTGCTGAGCCGAAGAGACGTAGGACACACACGAGATTTGTTGTGAAAAAAAGAGGCTACGCAAAAGACTGGTGCTATCCATCGGAGGAAAAGATAGGAAAAGCTAATTGAACTACAGCCTACAGGAGCACGTGGTGAAGTTCTGGAGTTTTCCATTGATCTTCATGGTGAAGTGCACACGGCAAGACTTATGTAGTGGAGTTTGGCTTTATCTCTTTGTACATGGTAGTGTACGAGGATGGTAGCGTGAGAGTCTGTGGAGTGCGTGGCGAGGATAGCGACATGCGTGTAAGGTTCGGAGGAGTCTAGGGTATGCCGGCAGGGATTGTGCATACACAGGGCGTCAAGCAATGCACCAAGGTGTGCGGGGCGGACACGACGCAGGGTGGAGCATGATTGCAGTCGGATAATTTTGGCTGGGTCGGACTGGATTGTCTGATGGACTGACATGGATGTTGGTCAAAGCAGAAGACGGCGGTGATTTCAGCGACGATGACATAGGTGCGTGATGCTGATGGTGACCGACTTCTGGGGCGTGGAAACACGTGGTGCAGGCCTGAGGGCTTGTGCGGCTTCGACAAGACTATGGCACAGGGTTGATTCAAGGCAGTGTACACATGAGAGCTTGAAGTCAACAAGGCGTGGGGTAGCATGGCGCAGCTACATGAAGTCATGTTGAAGGTGGAGCTGGAGTCTGATGGATGACTTCACTCGATGCTGATGGAGGGGCTACGGTGTAAGATATCGGAGAATCGAAGCCTATTTCAGCGGGATAGCGAGAGACACGTGGATCGGACAGGGTACCAGTGGTCTGATGAAGACGTGATACTCGGCATCGGTCGGTGATGATCGGTGGTTCTCTGCAGTGGGGGTTGAGTGGTGTGGGTTCGCGACCCTGTAGACTCGACCAGGACAGCCGAGGCTCGACGCGGTGATAGCGGCGAGGCGTGCGGTAAGCACGGGACACAGCGACACGCCAAGGCACTGGTGGTCAGACAAATTGTGCAGGGGGTGCTGAAGCAGTGTTGACGAGTACCGGATTCAAGTTGATGACTGGGTCTATCGGTGCCGGAAGATGAGCAGGAGTTGACCATTGAGAATCTGAGAAAGTGGCGGAAAGTCTGAAATTGTCAAAACAGAGAGAGTATATGGCCGTATATTATGTGGTGCTCGGTGCACATGGCAGTGAACGGATTCTTTGAAAGTTGGGAGCACAAAGTAGAGTATTGAGGAATTTAATCTTGCTCGAGTGTTGACTGTGAAGAAGACGGGAAGGGACTAAAGTTGCAGGTGGAGTCACATGAAGTCTGGGAGTAGCAGCGGTGCTCATGGCGTATCTCAAGTCCAATGTACATGGAGGTTTGATGCATGGATGAATCCAAGGTGATGGAGAATATTCGTCAAGGTGGAGTTTGTTAGAGTTATGTCGAATATTATTGTACAAGGTAGGTTACAGTTGGACTTGGTTTTGGGCTGTGTGTAGACAGGGTAGGAGTTGTGTCCTAATAGGACACTTGTATCATAGGCCTCTCATATATATCGGGAGTAGACACACGATGTAACCTATGCCAACATAATAGCACAAGCACGCGGGGGAGCCGGCGGCGTGTGCCGGCGTCCGGGCGGCCGGGGTGCGGTATTGTAGTGGTGTCATGGGGAGGAGCGCCCGTAGCCAGGCCTCAGGGATGTAGCCATATCGATGAACCTCGTTAACAAATCTCGATGTTGTGCCTCGCGTGATTACTTGATCCTCGGTAGATCGACGGTGCGTGTCGGATTTATTCTAACACCTCGGATGCTCGATGGAGCTTGCTCGGACAGCTTGGTTTGGAGTATCGATCTTGGTGCCGGCCGCATGTATGAAGCTGTCAAAACAAGTTCGTGAGTGCATTAGCACGCACAAGGACATGCATTACCACGTGGATATATGATGCTTCCTTGAAGAAGCGGCTTGCGCATGGACGCCTTGAATCGGTGCAGCGGCGAGGCGTATGGCGCGGCTACAGCCGTACGCGTGCATGCGTTCGCCTGAAGAAGCTGCCGGTTCGAGGCGTTGATGTGTGTAGCTTGGCGTCGAGGCCGTGGCGCTTGGGGGGCACGTAGAGCTCTGCTGCTGTCGATGTCCGTGGCACCGGGGGGCAGGTCGACGCTGGTGTCGTGTTGCCCGTGAAGTTGATGATGTGAACTCGGCGATGTGTCATCCGTCGAGGTCGGACGCGGTGGAGATCCTCGAAGCGCTGCTGGCTCCGGCGGCGAGCATCTCCGGCGAGATCTACATGCGCGGGCGTTGATCCCGGCTAGCGTCTCTGGCGCGTCGTGTAAAGATTGATGCCGCACGTAGCCGCCAAAGAGTCGATGGAGTGCTCTATGCCCCTGCTGCAATTTCTACACTGATTTCACCGGATTTTGAGCACCGTGGAATTTATTTGTGGCTAAAGGAAAATCAATCTATTTGAATTTCGAAATTTGGAATTGATCTAATCTAAGGAATCGATCTAGTGATGATGAACTCAAAAATTGGATCTAAAACTACGAGACCGATCAAATCTTTGACTCATCGGGTGCCGCGCCCCCGAGCAGAGAAGATTAATCTCCCCGCGGGCGGCGCGCTGTGGAAGTGGTAGAGAAACCTAGGATCGGTGTCGTGAGACTAACCGCTCTAATACCATGTAAAAATTGTAGGATGGCTAATGTTTCTGTCATTGTATTGTTGTATTGATCTGACCCTTGTACGAGGTATATATAAAATACATAAGGGGTAGAGGCTTGGAGTATAAGACAAGTCATAGATGGTTTAAACCTATTCAATCTCTACTCCTTATCTCTATCTTTAAACCCATATCACATTCTAACATCACCAGCTCAATGAGATACATTCATGTATGGGTTTACGTTCGGACTACATTCAACGTTCGGCCTTGAGCTTGTGCAGTTGGGCCTGTGGCTGTAAGTTTCGTTCATTCTTTTGTGGCATTCAAAACACTGTTTTGCAAACTTTCTTTTTCAATGGACTAAAAAATATGAAGAAAACACCTAGTTTTTGTTTTCCTGCAGTCTTCAAGCGACATCTCTAATTACAAAGAAGCGCAACTGTTGCTGAACTCTTAACCATGGTACAGAGAAGATTTTGACCGGGCTCACAGGTGCACACTGCAGTGCTAGTAGTTCCAGAGTGGGGAGCTATAGATATAGGCCCTGTTTGTTTGGGCTTTTGCTTTTGCTTTTGCTTTTGCAACCTTTTCACTTTACCCAAAAAGCCATAGAAGCTCATAAATAGGTGCTTTTGGAGCTTTTATGGCTTTTGGACTAGAAGCTCATAAATAGGTGCTTTTGGAGCTTTTATGGCTTTTGGAGTCCAAAAGCCATAAAAGCTCCAAAAGCACCTATTTATGAGCTTCTATGGCTTTTAGGCCAAAGTGAAAAAGCTGCAAAAGCAGAAGCAAAAGCCCAAACAAACAGGGCCATAGTTAGCCGTGGCGTTGGTGTCACATTCAGACAGATTGGTGCCCACTGACATTGTTTTCATTTTTCATTTTTGAACACTGGTTACTATTACCTCCATCCTAAGTTACCTGTCTTTTTTTTTTGAACTTTCCCAAGTTACTTGTCTTAGATACATTTTCGATACATCAGTTGTGGACAAATCTAAGACAAGTAATTTGGGATGGGAGTATAATTGATAGATGCTGCGTTGGGCGCTAGAGCAATGATCTCTGGCCTCGTGCCTCTCTTATTTTTTTTTTAAAAACCCCATATATTAATTAATTAAAAAGGTTATTACAATTGTTCATAACAAAATTCGCCACGCAGGGCGGAACACTATTAAGAAGAATCCCATCAGATCTACTAATAAAGCTAAACTTCGCAATTTCGTGAGCCACATTGGCTACCCGATTGATTTTCGCAATTTTAAAATTCTTGATCATCCTGGATATACTTAAGGCTTCTCTCTTCAGATCAACGAGAGGAGACCTGTCAAGCTTCTCATTTGCAAGGAAAGAACAAAAAAAGCACAATCAGTCTCCAAAATAATGGACTGGTGGAGAGTAATACAAATATAAAGGCCTGCCAGGCATGCACGCAGTTCAGCTTCATTCACGCTGGAACACTGACCCAGAAAGTCCCATGAAGAAATAATAACTTCACCAGATGAGTTTCTCGCAACCACCCCCACACTGGCGGCATTAATACTTTTCACATAACTGGCGTCGACATTGATCTTGATATAATCATCTGGGGGAGGTTTCCACAACACATGACCTTGTATTGGTGCGGAAACTGAAATCGCACCTCCCAATATTCCTTTACCTTTGTTACTGGGAACAACCTCAATAGGGTCGTGACTTGACGTAAAAGAAGACTAATAATTGTCCACAAAAATTGCAGAAGCAGCAATGGATTCCTTCCCCTTTCCAAAAATTAAATCATTTCTCAGGTGCCAAGCTTGCCAGAAAAGAAACAAAATTTGTTCTCGCTGTTGCAAGCTCAAATGATCCAACAAAATCAAAAGCCAATCTGGTCCCGAGAATTTGAACAATTCTTCATCAGGAATATTCCAGGACTCTCTCAGAGCCAATCGTAGAGCACGAGCCTTTGAACAAGTAACGAGAGCATGAAAAGAGCTTTCATCTTCTACTCCACAAATAAAGCACATACCCAAAGTAATCTGGTTGTGTTTAACTCTATTAGTCTGGACCGCCAAGCTATCGGATGCAGCATGCCATGCAAAGATCCTAATTTTCTGAGGACTGTTAGCTTTCCAAATTAGATTCCAAAGCCTTCTTTCTCCGTTTGGTTCGCCACTAGATTGACCCACTTTATCATGACTATCCTTCAACTTAAGCGCTAAATTGTACACACTTTTAACAGAAAATATACCGTTCTTCTCATAGTGCCACGCAATAAAATCCTAGTCCCCAAAGGCGTGAATACGAATCTTAAGAATCTGCTCTGCATCATGAGGATAGAAAAGATACTTAATCAAATTTTCATCCCAAATTTTTCTCCCGCTCAAGAACAAATCAGAGACCCACTTCAATCTAGTATTATGCCTTTTAGCTAAAATTTTAAGACCAGAGCTCCTGGGTAACCAATTATCCCTCCAAATATTAATGCTAGATCCATCATCCACCCGCCAAATGACTCCCTTCTTAAGCAGTTCCAGACCATGTATCATACCTTGCCAAGTCACTGATGCAGACTGCGGAAACACCATATCAAGAATATGTCCCTGAAGATAATAATCAGCTTAGCACACAATGAGTCTGGATAAATCAATAACCGCCACGCTTGTTTAGCTAAGAGGGCTTGGTTAAATGATCTGAGATCCCGAAATCCCATACCCCCCTTACCTTTAGACCTTGTTAATTTGTCCCATGCTAGCCAATAAGTTTTCCTTCTGTCTTCCTCATCTCCCCACCAAAAATTCCTGATAATTTGGGATAACTCCTCACAAAGGGAAGCCGGAAACTTAAAGATACCCGTTGCATACACAGGTAGAGCCTGAATAACTGACTCTATTAAGTCTTCCTTCACCCCAGAAGAAGCGTATTTGTCGGAATCGGGGCTCCGTGGACCCAAACAAGGTTCGAACTCTAGGGCGTGCATGAAGGATTCTGCCTAGCTATGACTTGCTGCCCACCGCCTCATGGCTTGGCTCCGGCGTGCTTGACGAGAGGAAGGAAGAAATGGACACGGTGATTTACCCAGGTTCGGGCCACCTTGCGGTGTAAGACCCTACTCCTGCTTTGTGGTGGATTGCCTCGCGAGGAGGATAAGTATGAACTCGTACAAGGGTGAGCTGCCTCGAGACAGCTCAAGGATCGATCCCTCTCTATGGTGGAGGCTAGTCTATATTTATACTGGCCCGGTCCTCTTCCCCCAAGGCTCTAGGCAGGAAGGAATACCACAACGGCCAGGTTTGAAGGGGGACAGGAGTACACCCTATCCTGACTAAAGGTGGTCTTCACCTACAAAGATTCGAGTCGTGATGCGTTGGTGGGCTCGGTGATGACCTCCGTCCTGCCGAGCATGTGGTCTTGGTCTTGTTGCACCGAAGAGGTAAGCTTTGGGGATTCCTTGGGAACCCGTGTGCTGGCTTTGTCCCTCTAGCACCAAAAAGGAAACGGTCCTGGACTGCGCCCGCTAGCGCCCGCTTGGCTCCGGTCGTCATGGCTCACGTCACCACGCGCCTCGTGAGGCAGGGTGCGAGCCTAGAGATATCCGCTCCTCGGGAGACCGCTCCTCGGGAGGCCTTGAAGAAGCTCGCCTCGCGAGGGTCTTGTTCGTGAAGTCTTGGAGTTGGGTCGCGCCGGGCCACTGCTGAAGCCGCGCGCTGGGCCATAGGCAGACGGGTCTGGGTACCCCCGGTCCCAGAACCCTGACAGTAGCCCCCGAGCCCACGGCACGCTCGGCCTTGTTCGGAGGCGGAGACGCAGGGGAGAGGCAAAGCGACGTGGACCTTGACCGCCTGCGGGCCAGGATCGACGTGTGGCGCACAACGGGGCACAGACACCCCCACTTTCCCACGTCGCCTCGGCAACTGCCCAGGCTGACAAAAATCCTGGCGCGCGCCACGGGGCCATCATTGCTCTCCCATCTCGCGTATTCCTCATCCTGTTGCGATTCCCTTTCTCTCGCGTGAGGTTCCTCCAGATCCAGACAGAGCGCCGCATTTCCTTCTTTCCCGCCGGCGCTAGTGATTTCACGAACGGCGCCCGCCGGGAAAGCGAAGTCCGCAGCCCCGATCGCGAGCTCCTCCTCCCTCGCGCCGACGCTCTTAGCCTCCTCCATCGCTGAGGAGGACCTCAATCCGGTGCTCCCGCTAACGGCCGGCGACATGAACGAGTGGGGCGAGACCCAGATCTAGCCCAGCTCCGTGGCGCGGAGCAGCCTGGCGGAGTTCGTCTACCCCTTCTTCCTCCACAGCATCTTCACTGGGCTGGTCCTGCCCTTCTCCGAGTTCTTCTACGCCATCCTCGAGCACTACCAAATCCATGCCCTTCACCTCCAGCCCAACTCCATTCTGCTCTTGTCCATCTTCGCCTTCTACTGCGAGGCTTTCATGGGCGTGAAGCCCTCGGTGGTGCTCTTCCGCCACTTCTTCAGCCTGTGGTTCACCGCCCGGGCTCAGCGATCCGCGTGCGTCTCCTTTGTCGACGTGCTCAGCAGAAACACGCTCCTCAAAGCCTGGAAGAAGGTGGAAGGCTTCCATCATCGCTGGGTCTTGCTGGACGCCCGTGACACCGACCCGCTCCTGGTGCCTCTGACGGTGCCGCCCGAGCAGTCTGCAGAGTGGGGCTCCGCGAAGCTCACCAATCCCCGAGCAAAACCCATCCTGAAGAAAATAGCCTCGCATATGAAGGTGAAGCTACTGACGGGGGCGATGATCGTGAAGGAGTTCCTGGCACAGCGCATCGCGCCGCTCCAATCCCATACAAAGCCCTTGTGGGAGTACGTAGGCGTGGGGGACACGATGAGGCTGCATGCCCCCGGCCTGACAGGCGCGTAGCTGGACGTGGCCTTGTTCACCCTGCTCGGCTGCATTCCAGGGGACATCCCAGAGGCCGTCGCCCCGCTGTACAGCCGCGACGACAAGGAGGAGCTCGTTGCGGCCATGCCTACCTTCAAAAAGTGGGGGCTTGAGCCGAGTGACCACCCTGATTCGCTCGTGGTGCTGTCCTCCTGCGACGGTGACGGCGACGGCGACGAGGGCTCAGAGGAAACGGAGGAGGACGACCTCGGGGGACGTCCCCGCCGTCACAGTGCCAGATCCTCCTCTGCCTCGAGGACGACGATAATGCCGACGAGCTCCCGGCCACGGATTCCCCAAGCTCCGTCAGGGCATCCAGGAGATCGGAGTCCGCTCCCTCGACGGCGCGGGCGTCTGGCCGGGCATCCCCAGGCGAGGGGGCGGCAGTACCCCATCCTGAAGGCTCTCCACGCCCCACCGGGGCGGCCAAGAAGGCGGTCCCTTCCCCGCAGGTCGTGCGGCCGGCAACTGCGACGGCCCCCGCCGAGGCGGCTGCGGTTTCACCAGCCAAGGCTCCTCAGGGGGACCCCCCCTCGCCCCTGCAGACAACGGTGTCATGACGGGGCCTGCAGGGGATCACCCCGGCAGCCCCCGGGGTGAAGCCAGGGCCACGCCGAAGAAGGATGGAGGTGCATCGGCCTCCGAGGAGGAGAAGAAGAGGAAGTGGACCGCGCCAGATGAGTAAGTATCCTTGTATTACCTTTAAACTGCGCGCTCGTAGTCCATATGTTCATATGGCCCTCTATTGTGCCGAGCAGAGGTGATGGCGCGGAGAAGAAGAAGAAGAAGAAGAAGACCGCCATTGTGAAGGTGCCCATCGTCCTGAAGGCGGCCTTGACGCTCGGCCGCAGCCTCGGCGGGCGCTGGGGCGCGCAATGCCGATCTGGCACGACTCTCGGGCGCACGGGCACCACCGCACCAGGGCATGCGTGCGCGCCATCTCCTCCTGGTGCTTCACCGACGCCGCCTGGAGGGCCGGCCAACAAGGACGCTGAGGCTCATCGAGCGACGCTCCCTGTTTCGGTCGCGGCAGCTCCGGTCATGGGCGAGGGGGTGACACCCCACCCTCCGCTTGCCGAATCCGACACATGGCGTGTAGCGGCGTAGCCTCAAGCGGTGCCGACCCCCATGACTTAGCAGGCCGAGGCGGCAGTCGCCCTTGCCGTGCTGCGGAAGTCAGGCGCGGGGAAGGACCCAGAGCCCCTGGTGCCCCGAGCAGATCGTACCGAGGCCTCATCGACCACGGTCCCACTTAGCACGCCGGCGCTGCTCCCTCGTCAGGTCCTCGCGCTTGCGAACTGCGGCGCCCTGATCAGGCACGGGGCTCTAGTCGAAGCTTATGCCGCGCTCGACCGGTTCAAGGCGGACCTCCAAGATGCCGACAGATGCCTCGCCAGGGAGCGTCTGGGGCTCGCCTCAGCGTGGCTCCAAGTTGAGGCGGCAACCAAGGAGGCCTTGAGCCAGGCCGAGGCCGCCGTTGCAGAGAGCAAGGAAGAAGCCTCCTGTGCAAGAGTGGCTCGTGACGAGGCGCTGGCTGAGGAAGCAGCGGCCACCAAGCGCTGCGGCGAGGCGGAGGCTAGCCTGAAGATGCTCCAGGAGGAACAGGCCGCGCGCACGCAGCAGCTCCAGCGGCTGGAAGATGACCTCAAGGCTCGCGAGGCGAAGCTCGCGGATCGTGAATCCGCGCTGACGAAGGTGGGCGTCGAGCAAGCCGAGGAGCGCGAGCGCCTAGGCAAGCTGCAGGAGGAGGTGACTGAAGTCCAATCGGCCCATGCCAAGCATGTCTCCGAGGCGAATGCTTGGCTGGACGCGAGGGAGAAGATCTTGGCCGATGCCGACGCCAAAGCAGCAGTGGATCCCGCTGCTTTCTCTTCGCTCGAGCTCAGGGCCCGCCAAGCACTGACGCCCATCTGCCAGGAGAAGTTCGAGGCTGTGCTCACCACCCCTGACGCTGGCTACGCCGAGCTTTCCTCCAAGCTCACCGAGGAGCTCGAGGGCGCTGTCCAAAAGGTGGACGCCGTCCTGGAGGAGGAGTGCCGCGGCCTTTTCTCTGTGGCGGCAACCCGCGTCTTCAGCCATCTTCTCCTCCGCGACCCTAACTTCGACTTCAGCGCAGTAATAGGACCAGTCGCCGAAGAACCCCGCAGCGCCACGGCGGAGGCCATGAAGGATCATGTGGCCACGCTGCTCGGGAAGTTTCGCCTGCAACAGTGATGAGGCGCCTGACGGCGGCAATGGCGGCGACAGCCCTTCCTTCTGAACTTTCTTTATCATCCTGCAACAGACTAATCATGCCTCGCAGAGGCGTAAGACTTTGTTTAAATTTGAGATGAACTTGATGCTTGTAATGACTGTTTGAACTCCGTAGTTTTCTTCCCGCGCTTAATTTCGTTTCTGCTTGCTTTTGCGCTCTGCATTGGCAGGGCCCAGCCCCGCGCATACCTCGGTCGCCGTTGGAATGTCAGGTCACGATGCCTGGACAAAGCCAAGGGGCGAGGGGCTACGGGACTAGTGAGGCTCCTGAGTCGCGATGCTCATGGGTCCTGCTTGACGCGCAAGCGGCCCGCATGAAAGAAATGTGAGCGACGACGAGGTTAACTCGGGGCCGTTCCTACCTTTCTCTCGTCAACCTGCACTTGGGGGTTATGTGAGGAGACCAGACACCATGGACCTTGGTGGGGTGACGTGCGCTGGAGCAGGCCCGCGAGCCAAAGCTTGGTTCCTTGGGTTTTTCGGCGCTGCTGGGACTGGCCCGAGCACAGGCACCGTGTCCAGGCCCCGCTCGTGTGAGGCCCAGGGGAAGGGTACGAGCAGCATTGATGAAGAGCTGAGAAGCCATCCTGAGGTTGATGCAACCCACTGGGCGCCCTGAGTTGTTTATCCACCAACGCAGAGCATGGGGCATCCACTGGGCGTGGGAATGGTCGCATTGCGATCCTATCCGCCAGCGCTGAGCATGGGGCTTGCACTGGGTGTGGGCATGGTCGTATTGCGACCGTATCCGCCAGCGATGAGCATGGGGCTTCCACTGGGCGTGAGCATGGTCGTATTGCGATCGTATCCGCCAACGCTGAGCATGGGGCTTTCACTGGGCGTGGATAGGGAGCCCTGTGCTAGAGTCTTTGGACGTGTACAGCCCTGTTCGTTCGTACGCGTGGCTAGCATGGTAGAACTTTGAGGAGGTGTATTTGGACGCTCGTGAGCCAGCGCGGGGCTCAGGAGGTCCTACCTTAAGGCGGGTTGCGCCTAGCTTTTCGGCGTGGAGCGCGCTTGTGAAAACTGAGTTAGGAGGGCGACCTACGCCGAACGGGCGTCCAGAGGCCATTGCATGAGAAGGCCAGACACCAAGGACCCATAGGAGGTGACGTGTACGGGGCCGACCAGCCAGACAGAGCTCGGTCGCTTGGGTTTATCAACGCTGCAGGGACGGACCCGAGCACAGACGCCATGCCAAGTCTTCTCATGCCACAATCTAAGGAAGAACACTCAGCGCGCGGCTCCCGCGATGGCGAGGCACCAACATTGCGGTTGTATGAACCGAACCGTGCGCCCTCACTCACCTACCCTCGATGAGCTCATGCGAGACAAGGCACCAAGGACCCCAGGAGGTGACGTGCACGGGAGCTGGCCCGCAAGACATAGCTCGGTCGCTTGGATTTGACAACGCTGCAGGGACGGACCCGAGCACAGACGCCGTGCCAGCCATTAATCATGAGGCAGTCGAGAGCGGGTTCACGAGGGCGCGGCGAAATTCATGGTGACGAAGCACCGGACACGCAGGTTAAAACATCAAGGAAATTTTATCGAGGCATGGCAAGTTCTGATACATGAGCAAAACGATGCAGCTGCAAGGGCGGACCCTAATCAGCCTGAGGATAATGCAGCCCGGGGGGGCGCCTTCAATTGAACAAACCAAAAGGTCACCTGGCAATGCTGCTGCAGAAGCGTCGAGGAAGCCGATGAAGCGTGCCGCGGAGATTCGCTCTTCACGAGTCGGGTGGCTCCTGAGGCTCGGGTGGCGCACGAAGAGTCGGGGCCTCACGAGGCGCCAGCGCTAAGCGCCTAGCCTCGTGAGACGCCAACGCGAGCTGCGCTAGCCGCTGGTTCGTGGCACCCGCGTTCACCAGGCCGAAGGGCATGCAGATGTAGTTGTAGGGGAAGCCCCCGCTCCGTCCGACACGCGACGGCCAGAAGAGGTCTTGAGAAGCGGCCCTATTGAGGCCCGGGATGTTGACGCAGACGCGTAGCTCGCCATCCGTGTCAGGGGCGGCAGCTGCACTGGCGGGACACGCGGGGCGGCGCTCGCCACGCATGGCTTGCGCTTCCTGAAGTTCCTCGATCGCCTTGGTGATGAACTCTCGTGCTCCTGGCGCCTCACGCAGTGTCCCTTTCTCGCGGGAGCGCGCGTCAAAGCACGCCTCCAAGTGGTGCCCGAGCACCTCCCTCGTCACACTGGCCAGGTCGGACGCTTTCCAGATGGAAGCCCCCGAGCCCGTCCTGAGGGAGGCGCCGGGCGCGCCTTCCTATGCGGGAGGGAGAGGCGCCCCGGCGATGGGCGCAGAGCCTGAGGCATTGTGGACGGGTTTCTTTGCTCCGGACGGCTCTTGGGGAGGAGCTGCTTCTTCTTCGCGGGGGCAGCATCAGGAGGCGCGACTTCACCTTCGCCATCCGAGTTCTCAGCCGCCGCAGCCCGATAGGCATGCTCGAGGGAGCAGACCGCATCCTTCTCGTCACAGGCGACAATGATGACGCCGCTGCACCCTGGCATCTTGAGGACGTTGTAGCCATGGTGGGTAGCTGCCATGAACTTGGCAAGTGCAGGGTAACCCAGGATGGCATTGTACGGGAGGCCGATGTGGGCCACGTCGAAGTCGATGAGCTCAGTGTGGTAGTTGTCGCGCTGCCCCAAGGGAGTGGTGGAGCCGTCGGTCACTCCAGAGAATGGCTTGGTGGGCATGAGCTGGTCATAAGGCACTTGAAGCGTCTCGAAGGTCTCCACAGAGAGGACGTTGAGGCCGGCGCCGCCATCGATGAGGGTCTTGGTGACTGAAACGTTGATGATGGTGGGCGTGCACAGCATGGGGAGCACGCCAGCAGTAGCTGAACACCTGAGGTGGTCCTTGGAGTCGAAAGTGATGGCGTACTGCGACCACTTGAGGGGACGCATAGCTTCAAGCCTTGGGAGGGCTGCATTCACCTCGCGGGAGAACCGCTTGAAGATGCGGTTCGAGGCGGGTGCCTGAGCACCGCCAAGGATGCAGGCAATCGCGCAAGGCTCCTGGTAGCCCCCAGCCCCTTCGTCTTGCTGGTTGTTGTTGTTTCTCCTGGGCGGCGGTGGCAGCGGCGGAAGGCCAGCGTTGCCCTGAGGATGAGCCTCGCGAGGCTGGTCGCGCCAGGCGCCGTCACGAGGCTGGTCACGCCAGCCCTGTTGGGGGTTACGGTTGTCCCAACGGCGTCCGTCGCGGCCTCCTCCACGGCCGAAGCCACAGTCGCTGCGCTCGGGGCGGCGGCCCAGGCGCTCGTCCCAGAGCGCCCTGAGCTCCTGACAGTCATCGGTGTTGTGGGTGTGCATGTTGTGGAAACGCAGAACGGGCGAGCATCCTTGGGGTTTTCGTCACGGTCACGGTCGCGCTTCAGCTCAGGCTCTGCTACCAGCACGCTGGGGCCCTTGCGCTTCGCTTCCCTGGCCTTGGCCTTCTTGTCGTCGGGATAGACGTTTGGGTGCTTGAGGAGGGAGAGGCGACCTTCTTCGGCCTTGGAGCACTTGCTGGCCATATTGAATAGCTCCAACGCCGAGCATAGGTCATCGTTGATGGTGAGCTCCTCGCTCATCGTGACGTCCGTGACGCCCTCGGTGAACACGGAGATGATGGCTTCGTCCGAGGCCTTCAGGATCTGAAGGTGAAGCGTTGAATGTACTTGCGGAGGGTCTCGCCCGGATGCTGCTTCACGCGTCGCAGGTCGTTGACGGTGAGGGCGCGGTCATGGGTTCCTTGGAAGTTGGCGATGAACCGCTCACGGAGCTCATCCCACAAGGAGATCGACCCCCTCTGGGAGGTGCATGAGCGAGGATTGCGCGCCGTACTTGAGGGCCATGGGGAACCAGTTCGCCATGACCTTGTCGTCGCCGTTCGTCGCCTCGATGCTCAGCGCGTAGAGCTGGAGGAACTCCGTAGGGTCGGGGATGCCGTCGTAGTGCGGGGGTAGATCCGGCTTGAACTTGACCGGCCAGACAACACGGCGCAGCTCGCGAGTGAAGGCGCGGCAGCCCGCCGTGCTCACGGGCGTGGCCCGCGCGAGAGGGGCACGGCCCTGGTGCCCACGGGCCGCAGCCTCCAGAGCGGCCCGATCTTGGTGCTGGCGCGGCGGTGCTGGCAGCGCGCACGTTGTACCACGGCTGCTGCACAACCTAGCAGCTGACCTCGTCCCGGGCCGGCGCCGGCGCTCCACGCGGCGGGTCGCGCGGACGCGTGTCGTGCCTTGGCTCGACGTCGTCACTACGCAGGGGAGGCGGCGGAGGCGCGCCGTGGGCCACATCGCCCGCACGAGACGGCGGGGGACGAAGCGAGTGGGAGGGCGCCAGGGCCTCGCCAGCGGCGTTGGCGAGCTCGGTGATGCGGCCCAGCCAGGCGTCGTAGCCTTCGTTGGCGGGGCGGTAGCGCAGCAGCTCACGCGCCATGAGCAGCGCATGCTGCGCGTTCGCCGGCCCGCAGCGAGCGTGAAGCCGTGGCCGGAGTGAGGGAAGGCGTGGCGGTGCGGCCATCACGCTGCACAGAGGGTGGCAGCGAAGAGTCCTGCTGCTCATGGGCGGCAGGGTCGTTGGCGGCGTTGGCTACGGGAGAAGCGGAGCGGCGAGGGGCGCCGCGGCCCACCGGTGCCGTCTGGGCGACACGGGCGGCCCGGCGCTCGGCGCGAACACAACGAGTGTCGGCCATGGGGGTGGCGAAGCAAAGATGGACCGAGGCAGAAGAGGAAGAATTTCGGCACTCCCCTACCTGGCGCGCCAAATGTCGGAATCGAGGCTCCGCGGACCCAAACAAGGTTCGAACTCTCGGGCGTGCGCGAAGGATTCTGCCTAGCTATGACTTGCTGCCCACCGCCTCATGGCTTGGCTCCGGCGTGCTCGAGCGAGAGGAAAGAAGAGATGGACAAGGTGATTTACCCAGGTTCGGGCCACCTTGCGGTGTAAGACCCTACTCCTGCTTTGTGGTGGATTGCCTCGCGAGGAGGATGAGTATGAACTCGTACAAGGGTGAGCTGACTCGGGAGAGCTCAACGATCGATCCCTCTCTACGGTGGAGGCTAGTCTATATTTATACTGGCCTGGTCCTCTTTCCCAAGGCTCTAGGCGGGAAGGGATACCACAACGGTCAGATTTGAAGGGGGGCATGAGTACACCCTATCCTGACTAAAGGTGGTCTTCGACTGCAAAGCTTCTGGTCGTGACGCGCTAGTGGGCTCGATGATGACCTCCGTCCTGCCGAGCCTGTGGTCTTGGTCTTGTTGCACCGAAGAGGTAAGCTTTCGGGATTCCTTGGCAACCCACATGCTGGTTTTGTCCCTCTAGCATAAAAAAGGAAACTGTCCTGGACTGCGCCCGCTGGCGCCCTCCTGGCTCCGATCGTCATGGCTCACGTTACCACGCGTCTCGTGAGGCAAGGTGCGAGCCTAGAGATATCCGCTCCTCGGGAGGCAGCCTCGGGAGACCGCTCCTCGAGAGGCCTTGAAGCAGCTCGCCTCGCGAGGCGGGGGCCCTCGAGTCTTGTTCGCAAAGTCTTGGAGTTGGGCCGCGCCCGGTCACTGCTAAAGCCGCGCGCTGGGCCGTAGACAGACGGGTCTGGGTACCCCCGATCCCAGAACCCCGACAGTATTTTTCAGTCCAATCAAAGAGCCTTTTCAAAATCTTTTATTGAGACTTACCAGCCTTCATTCTTCCCTCTGGAACAGGTAGTCCAAGATATTTGTTTTCGAACCCATCGACCGTAATTTTTAAGATTACCATTATAGCCACTTGATTCTCCAAACTGCACTTTTTCCCAAACATCATGGAACATTTATCAGGACTTAAAAGTTGCCTAGTCCCCTTCTCGTACCCTATCAGAATATTTTTACCCAAATGATAACGCCCATACGTGTGTCATGTTTACACTTCGCCCACACGCGTTGATACACGTTGATTCTGTTTTGCACGAATCTTAAAGGAATCTGTTAGATTTTCAGTGCCACGTAGGCATCATCGTGTGTGTGAGCGTTGGAGAGTTCGCCCACATGACCCGCAACACGCGGTTGCCAGCTGCACCATGTGGGCGAACCAATTTCTGCCCACACAGTCACCACCTAGTCCACGCGTGTGTGGGCGAACTCCTCTTCGCCCACACGATGCTCGTACGTTGTTAAATGGCAACTGCAGTTGCGCGTACGTGGCAACTAGGTAAACACACATGGCAACTATGATTTGTTGGCAGATGGCAACTGCAGTTCACGTACGTGGCAACCAGGTAAACACACATGGCAACTATGATTAACCATACATTGCAACTATGGTTGGACCACACGTGACAACTAGGTAAACACACATGGCAACTATTGTTTGACCATATGTGGTAAGTAATTAATCACACACGGCAATTATGGTTTGATTACACGCGGTAACTATCATAAATTAGACATGACAACTATAGTTAACCAAAATAGAGAAAGTTGCCATGTTTTTACAACTACATTTGCTATCCTGGATAACTGAAGTTGCCATCCCCCTGGGTAACTAAAGCGTCATCCCGCGGGTAACTAACATAGTTGCGCCAGGACGTGTGGGCATATTTGCTTCGTGCCACACACGCGGGGTGAGGATGAGTAGTATTTGTTGGGCGTGTGGCACGAAGTAGGTGCGCCCACACATGTGGACAGTTTTAATGCTCGCCCACACATGGTCCGTGTGGGCTGCCTCCTGCTTACATCATACACGGTGTGTGGGTGGGTGTTGCTCCCAGCACACATTTGTGCGTTATCAGCGTCCTATTTTTAATAGCTACTGCTTGACCAATGGAGCCTTTAAAAAATAACATACTGTCATCTGCGAACAACAAGTGCGATATACTTGGAGCTTGTCTATTCAAACGAAACTCCTGAAGAGCTCCCCTCGCAGAAGCATCATTAAGCAGTAAAGAAAGTGCCTCTCTTATTAGTAGTACTAGCTTTTACATGTCGTGAAGATTAGCTCAAAAGATAGGTAAATTATTTTCAATTTTTTCAGTTCTTCACTAACCTTTGATTTTTGTGATAACCTTTGATTTTTGTGTTACGTCTCGTCGGATTAATCCTTCGAAGCTAGTCGATCTCGTAGTACAGCTGTACTACGCGTGAACTTGATGATCGGTCGTGAGTTCAAATCATGAAAAAACAAAACGTTGTAGGCCATTGGTAGAGTTCATCAAGAACGCGGTAGGCACACTGGCAGAGACATCGCATGCAACGCCGGGCCGGCTGGCCGTGGCCGGGACTGAACCCACGCGGGCCGAGCATGCATGCACGACGTGGTCCGGCGAGACGTGGTGTCGCGAAGGAAACACGCAGAAAAAGCTGCGGGCGATTTGTCGTCGCCCAGGATCTCGCGTCACATGCATGGCCGGTCTGATTTTGTCGTCCGTCCGATTGTGCTACAGCTAGGAGCAGCCACAGGCCCACGCTCGAGTTGGCGCCGTCACGTCGCGTGGTCATCTTCTTTCTGGCACGAGATCGATCCCTCGTTTTACACCATCATGCAGCCTGCGGCCTAATCGAATTGTGCACAACAGAAACTGAAGCAACTTCATGCATGTGTGTCGCGTTCATGGACCATGGCATGACAGATAACGTTGCACCGCCGTCAGGCTTCGACTACTAAGCATCTCGATTGACAACCCGCAAATTTTCTCCTGCATCTGTCCGCGGACAGGGGGACCAGTCCACAGACACGGATACGGGAGAACGACATCTAATCCTAACCGCATACATCCAGCCAACAATTCGAACCAACCTCATGAAATTCGGTCAAAGCGGACGGATTTCATTCACGTTCGGATATAATTTACATAAAAAGATCGATATTTCGACCGTTTAACTAAAAAACTAGAAAAAAAATCTAAACCCTATACCGGACGACCACCTCGTACGCGTGGCCGCTCTGCCCTGCCGCACCGCCGTCTCCGTCGGTGCCATCGTCATCATCGCCGTGGTCCCTCCAGTGGCGGAACGACGCGGAGGGCCGTGACAGCCTCGTCCGGCAGCTGCCTACTGCTCACGGAGGAGCCGCTCCACCTCCTGTTGTGCCGTGCGGAGTGCCGGCGCGGCCAATGCCGATGTGGCCTTCGGAGCCCTGGCGGCGGCCTTGCCGCGACCAGCGTTAGCGAAGCAGTCACTAAGCGACCACACCTCGTCGTCAAGGTGGCGGCGATGCCTGGCCCGTCTCCGCGGTGGTCACGGAGCGGTCGAGCGCCCAGGCGGCAGCAAGGTCTTGGTCATTGTGGACCCAGTCCGGTGCCACGTCGCTCTTGGCGAACGCGAAGCGGGGACTGGCATTGCGCCGGTCGTACCGCTCCTGCTGTCGAGCCGTGCGCTCCACCTCACACACGACAGCCCTCGAGCCCAAGGGACCGCCGAGGTAGTGGAGGAGGCGGCCCCGCGCCTTCTTGATCGCGGGCGGTAGCTACTCCTTGACAGCGAGGCGGTGGCGGCGCGGCGCCGAGAACGGCGCGTCGATGCGGCCGTACCGGCCGCGTGGCGGGGACGCAGGCTCCTCCTTGACCCGGCATCCGATCTGGACGCCGCGGTGGTGCGGGGGCGAGGCCTGCTCCTCCTTCACGCGGCGTCCGATCTGGACGCCGCGGTTGTGCCGGGGCGAGGCCGGCTCCTCCTTCATCGGCAGGAGCGTGGACGCTGGCTCGGTGTCGGCGTACGACACCAATGGGATCACGTGGATCCCTTTACGGTTCGACAGGGAGAGAGGTATGCACAAAGAGCAGATCCAACGATCAACGCAAGGAGATTTTTACCCAGGTTCGGGCCGCTGAGAAGCGTAATACCCTACTCCTGCTTTAGTTTATTATGGATGTTTAAGCCCAAGCTTCAGAAGCGCTTGTGATGAACAGTACGTTCAAGCAGCAGCTACGCATGCAGAATGGGTCAGAGGGTCCTCTCCCTGTAGCTACGCCGTGGGCCTCCTTTTATACATCCAAGGGGGTCACCAACAGTGGCGTTCAGTACATACATGAGGTGTAAAGTAGCTACAGTGTTTACATACTTATCACAAACGATTTAGGACAAACGCATTTAATGCTCCGTTTAGGTGTCCTTACTTTCTTGGGGACGGAAAAAGGGGTCGTCCCATCAGCACCGTTTAAGCCCGTTCACCACTAGAACCATGCCACGCATCCAGGAGGACAAAACCCAAATGACAGGCTGGTCACTACGCTGGAATGGTGGCAGGGTGGCGGAACCTTGCCGGGTGCGGATCTTGCCGGGTCTTCGCGGGCCATCCTGGCAAGGATCTTGCCGGAAGCCAAGCCTTCGGTCTTCTGATCACTGGCCTGAATGCTTCCTTGATGATCTTGCATTTGCTTCCAGCTGTCCTCCGGCAGACCTCGCCGCTGGTATGGCTACAACTGTCCGTGCACAAGTATGGGGTACTAAAGGACACAAGCTTTAGTACACCGACAGGAGCCCCGGGCCTAGACCATACACGGATGCGAGGCGCGTGGCAGGAGTTAGCTGTTATTATCTTGTTTACCGCGCTTCCCCACGGCGCGTGATAAACGCGCGACGTGGGAACGTGTGGAACGACCGCGGTAACAGTGCGCTCGCGAAAGCGCATTTACATTGATTAGAAAGGAGGCAGCCCCGCGCCTTCCCCATAAAAAGGAATCCGCAGAGGCGCCGCTCATTTACCTCCCATTCTTTTCAATCTGGAAACCGCCGTCTGCTCCTTCCTCAAACTCAAAGCAGAACCTCTCTCATCCATCCGCCACCTCCACACCCTCATCGTCCTCGGTCTCTGCTTCCACAGCCGCCATGCCACCCAAAGCGAGCAAGGGTAAAGAGGTGAAAGCCGTCGAGGAGAGCGAGCTGGTGAAGATGCGGAAGGAACACATCGTCTTCGCCCCGACGCTCAATGCGAGCGCTCTAAAGGACCGGTACCTGTGCATGTGGGGGAGGGAGACGAAAGCTCACCCCGCCACTCGCGTGAACCCTGCTTCCTCCAAGAGCGGCCCAGATAAATTTCCTTTTTTTGTCGCATACTTCTATTGCGGGCTTTGCCCCCCATTTTCTGATTTCTTCAACGACATCATGTACACATACGACTTCCGTCTCTTGGATTTCACGCCGAATGTCGTGACATGTATGTCAGTCTTTGCCCATCTCTGTGAAAATTTTGCCGGAATAATCCCCAGCACAGCCCTCTTTCGCCACTATTTCATTCCCCGGATCGAGAAAGGAGAGGCCCTTTCCGGTTCTATCAGCTGGATTCCAAGGGCCTGGAATAAGGAGATATACCCAGATGGGCTCTACCGTAGCAAGTGGGAAGAATGGCGGGGCGAATGGTGCTGGATCAAGGAGGAGGATTTCCAGCCTTTCTGTCTGCCCCGACAAACGAAAGTGGTCCACGGCAATAACTGGAGTTCCCTCGATCCTCAAGATGAGAAGCTCACAATTTCAATTACCAGAATCCACCGTCTCAAGGCTGCCGGGCTGACAATAGAAATGGTTGGCGCTGATTTCCTTCGCCGCCGCATCGCCCCTCCGCATAACAAAGGGAGACCTGCCTGGGAGTTTCGGAATGCGGCAGATATCATGAGGCTGCGTCCAGGTTTGAACAACAACTTGACGGTTATGCAGCACACAGCTCTCTGCCACAAACTGTTTAGGCCCGACGGGAAATATAAGTTGCCGGCGAGCATAATTCCTCTATGCAACAACTCCGCTCTGACCTCAATCATCTCCATGATGCCGGCGTGCAATGCCCAAGGCCCTGACGGAACTTGGGTCGAGCCATCTGCAGAGCGCGCACAGGAGTTTTTCGATAATCTGTCGGAGAGAGCCATCCGGGAAGAAACAAACCTTATCCGCCCCACCACTGATGAAGAAGTGGCGTACATCGCCAGCAGGGCGGAGGAGGTGAATCTTGCCGCGGAGGCCGGCAGCATTGGCTTCATGGAAGAGGAAGGCAGTGAAGCAGAAGTGATGTCTGAAGAAGACCTTGCCGGGCAGGATGAGACTGCCGGGGAACAGAGCGACACGGCTGCCGGGGGCCCTTCCGTTGAGGACGCAGCTGAGGAATAGCTGCATGAGGAGCCCCCAGCTCCAGAGAAGAAGAAACGCGTTCTTCGGAAAGCTGCCTCTGGCGTCCCAGCAAATCAACCCTCCTCGAGCGGTGAGGTTCCCGGCAAGAAGGCGGCCGGCAAGGCTGCGCAGCGGCAAGAAACTCAACAGCAGCCCACGCGATGTACGAGACGCACGGCCGCGGCAACAACTGGAGCGGCGGGGCCGTCTCATACGACAGCGCCAACAGCCGGAGCAACAGGGTCACATCGACCCGTTGCCTCTGGCACAGCCAAGCGACCCAGGACCCCTTCTCCACCTCCTCGCATGGACACTGTAGAGGAGGTCGACTTCGACCTTTCCGCTTTTAGCCCGGAGAGAGAAGTGTAAGGGTCCCGTCGTATCTCTTAATTTCTGAGTTTCTGATTTTGCTTAACTCATCTATCTTGCTTCAACCTATCTCCGCAGCGATACGGAAACTTTGGCACAAAGGGTGGCGAAGAGGGCAAAGACTTCAACGGGTGACGAGCCCCCGGCAAGCATCGTGAATGTGCCAGAGCTCATCGTCGTCAGCCCGGAGCTCAGTCCTCCTCGCAGCCCCCAACCCAGCCCCCAGCGTGAGTTCACTACTCATTTTTTTGCTGGCGGGCGTGGAGATGTTTATCTTTGCTACTGACATCACCGGGCTTGCAGGAGAAGAACGTCAATAGGAAGAGCCATTGGAGGCCGTCCCTGACATGCCGCCTCCGTCAACCACGTCACCCAGAAATGAATCTCCGGCAAGGGCTTCCACCGGCGAGCCCATTCGCGTCGAAGAGGAGCTGGCAAGCATGGGTACTGGCAGTCCTACATCGGCAACCAATGTTGCCGGGAAAGGAGAGCCCACGTCTCAACAGCTCAACACAGGTAAACCACTTGCCTCTGAGTACTTGTTATTCTTTCTTTATTTTTGTCTTCTTTAACTTCAACTTTGGTCTCATCTTATTTCTTTCCCTGGTCTTCAGATCTTCCCTCGATGGAACAAATGGATGTTGACATCGTCATCGAGGAGACCGCCAAGGATGCTGCTGCCGAGGCCGACAAGATCGCTGCTGACGAAGCCGCCAAGGACGCACAGGAAGAAGCCGCCAAAAGGTCTGCTGAGAGGACCGGCAAGGAGACCAGTGACCATACTGATGGTATTCCTGCCACAGGAGCGCCTGGCGCTACACCGGTCACGGAGTCCCCACTTGCCGGTGAGACGGTTGTCGAGGATCAACCGTCAACATCCGAGGCCCCCCCGTCAAGCAGATACCTTAAGGTTGGCGACAACCTGTTCGTCAGCATACCAGGGACGGCAAGCACTGGGGTGCCAACTGAAGGGGATTTTTTTATGAAGATGTCATCACCGCTGCCGGGCTCAAAATTGTTGACGAGCCACGCGCCAGCAGCAGCGGGTCTGAGGAAGAACAACTCCTCCAAGCCATGAGCAACAACTTTCAGAAGCTCCAGGCCCTTCACCGCGCCCGAAAAGAGAATCTGGACTCCAGGGCAGCAGTTGTTGAAGCAGCAGAGGCAGATTTCCAGAAGCGCGTCGAGCAAACGCAAGTCTGGTACACCGAGGCCTTCCAGGAGCTGATGACTGGCCGGGAACAACTGAGCCAGAGTTGGAACGAGTTCCTCTTGAAGCAGTCTGACGCTGAGAAGGCACAGGAAGAGGCCACGCAGCGGGCCGCTGCAGAGGAAGCTCGCTTAACACAACTCCGTGTCGGGCTTGACGCTCAGGAAGAAGACCTTGCTGCTCGCGAGGAGGCACTTGCCGCCAAGCTCCGTCGCAAGGACGAGGAGATCGAAAAACTTGTAGCGCAGCGAACCCAGGAGCTGGAGCAGAAACATAAAGAAACGCTCGAAGCTCTGGCCATAGATCATGCCGGCAAGTTAAAGGAGGCCATCGATGCCGCCGAAGCTACAGAGGCCGCCAAGAACGAGCTGGGCGATAAGGTAAAGAGGCTGGAGACGGATCTCGAGGACCATGGTAAGGAGCTCTCGACGCTCAAAGTCGACAGGGAGAAGACTCTCTATAGCTTGGCGGAGATGTAAACCTCCATGTCTGACAAGATCAAAAAGCTCACCGCAGCCAATGAATCCATCGCTGATCTGAAATTGAAGCTGACCACGCTGGAGAAGTCTCTGGAGGATGGCAAGGCTCGAGAGAAGGCTTTGATCAAGGACGTACAGAACGAGAGGGACCTGCTCAATAGCGCTGCCGCCTCTTATAATGACTTTGAGAAAGGCGTGAAGATCTGGACCGAGCGCCTGGTTGACGTCGCGGAAAGGATTGCAGCAGAGCTGTCCACCATAGGCCTGCAGAACTTCAACTATTCTTCTGACGACAGGGTGTCCTCGAGCGCCAAGCTGACCATGTTCTTCGAGGGTGTCGTCGATGCCTTGAAGCTGCTCCATTCTGAGCGAGCAACCCATCTGGCCAACGAATCCCGCAAACTCTGCTGGGCCGTCCTCCTCAAGGTGCTCGTCAAGGTGGTGCACAGGAACCCCGGCATCAACCTTACCAACGTCCTTGATCGCCTGCCGAAGAACGTCGACCTCAAGGCACTCGAAGAACTTGTCGCGCCCATCGTCGACACGGTGGACCAAGTCAAGAGGGTCGAGGGCCAGCGTAGGGACTAGCCGCTTCGCTTCTCCTTATCGCCACCATTCCATCTAAAAGACGATTTCATCTTAAGTTAGGATCACGGCAACTATTAATGTAATATAATCTGTCGTGTTTGGATGAATGCACGCTATTTTCCTTTTCTGATTTCTTTCTGTATGGTGCGTGCCCTACGCTCATTGGAAAAACTTGCCGGCGCGCGCACCCTTGCCGCGAGCGCTTTGAGGAACGGATCCTTAGCAGCCTGATGGAGGTGTCGCTACCGGCAAGATATCTTGACGTTTTCAGTGCAACCACCTAAACTGTTGAGCAGACTTGAAACAGATAAGGGCGCAACTGATCACGACAAGGTTCCTTCGCGTGCAGGTTTTCCATACAAAAGCCGAAATCGTTCAAGGAAAATGGCCTTTAAGTAAAAAGAAATTCACTTAAAGTTCTGCAACTTAGCTTTTTGTTGCTGTGCTCCTTTCTACAAGATGTCAACTTTGAACGTCGCCTGTCGGTGTCCATACCATCATTCCCCCCCGGCAAACTTGCACGCGAGGGAACCTTCCATCTTTTGAGAAAAAGAAAGAAGAGAAAACAAAGATATGGAACCTTGGCGGTTCATTAACGCTTACCGGAAGCAAGTGTAATACAATATCTCAGACAAGCATGCATATAGATTAACATGAAAATCGACAGGAATTGTAAAACACTTAAGTTTATTCAACTATGCACAGGGCCTGAGCCTGGCTTTGTACAAAGGATCACATGCCTCGCCGGCAAGACTTGTACAAAAGGTGGTTGCCGGGAGACCCGGCAACCGCGCCTTATGGATAGAACTTACGAAGATGTTCGATATTCCAGGAATTGCTTACTGGAATGCCATCCTCGGTCTCCAGGCGGACAACGCCAGGCCTGGTGACTCGTACTATCTGATAAGGGCCTTCCCACTTCGGCGTCAACTTGTTGGAATTCTTGGCCGACTAAACGCGCCGAAGAACAAGGTCGCCTTCCTCAAGACTTCGGGCGTGAACCTTGCGGCTATGGTAGCGGCACAAGGCTTGCTGGTAGCGTGCAGCTCGCACAACAGCCTGAAGACGACCTTCCTCAAGCAGCGTAGCGTCATCTTGTCGCAACTACTCTTGCTCAAGCTCATCATAAGCGAGCACTCAAGGTGACACGTATATGAGTTCCGTGGGGAGAACTGCTTCTGCCCCGTACACTAGGGAGAAGGGTGTCTGGCCAGTGGCTCGATTTGGTGTCGTTCTGATTAACCAAAGAACCGCCGGCAACTCATCAATCCAGCATCTTCCGCACTTTTTCAGCTTGTCGAAAGTCCTTGTCTTGAGCCCTCGCAACACTTCAGCATTTGCCCTTTCCGCTTGGCCGTTGCTTCCCGGATGAGCAATAGAAGCAAAACAGATTTTGCTGCCAAGGTCTTGGACGTATTGCATGAAGGTGTGGCTCGTGAACTGTGTGCCGTTGTCGGTGATGATCCTGTTTGGCACACCAAAACGGCAAACTAGTCCTTTGAAGAACTTGATGGCTGATTGTGCTGTCACCTTTCTCACTGCTTCCACTTTCGGTCACTTTGTGAACTTGTCGATTGCGATGTACAAGTACTCAAAGCCCCCGGTAGCACGGGGAAAAGGGCCCAATATGTCGAGCCCCCAGACCGAAAATGGCCAGGAAAGAGGGATTGTCTGAAGAGCCTGAGCTGGCTGATGCAATTTCTTCAAATGAAACTGGCATGCTTCACACTTGGTTACTAGTGCAGCTGCATCCTGGAGGGCAGTGGGCCAAAAGAAACCTTGCCGGAATGCCTTACCGACAAGAGCCCTTGAACCTATGTGGGAGCCACATATGCCTCCATGTATCTATGCCAACAGCTCTAGTCCATCTTCCCGAGAAATGCAATTCAATTTCACACTGTTCGGTCTCTTTCTGTATAGGACATTGTCCACCAATTGGTACATACTAGAATGACAGGCTACTTTCTCCGCTTCTTCCTGTTCTTCGGGGAGTTCCCCTGTTTGGAGGAACTGGACGATGGGCTGTGCCCATGCTGGAGCTTGAGGCTCGACAGCAAGGACTAAAGGCATGTCCTCTGTCACGGGAGCGTTTGTCTCTATGGCAAGGGCTTGAAGCCTTGCCGGAGCCTGTTGCTCCCCGACAGGCTTGGCGGAGTTCCCGGCAACTTCCTTGCCGGCGGCTCCTGCGAGCTTTGCAGGAAAGTACTGGCCGGAACTCAACTTCCTTCGCTTATGCTGCCCTGCTGATGGTGTTACTGATGGCTGAGTCAATCGGAGCACAAAAGTACCTGGTTCCACAGGTAACTTAAGGGCAGCACGCTTTGACAGGTAGTCAGTAATGTCGATCTCCGCTCGAGGAACATGCTCTATCTGCAGACCGTCAAAGCGCTCCTCCAATTTCCTCATTTCATCTACATACGCTTCCATCAACGGGCTCTGATAATCTTTATTCACCTGCTTGACGACAAGCTGTGAATCACCTCTGATGATGAGCTTCTTAATTCCAAGATCCGCAGCGATCCTAAGACCGGCAAGCAGCCCTTCGTATTCTACAGTGTTGTTTGTTGATCTCTCCCGGGGAAAGTGCATCTGAATTACATATTTGAGGTGCTCTCCGGTGGGTGCGACAAGCAGCACGCCAGCACTGGCGCCTTGCAGCGAGAAAGCCCCGTCAAAATACATAATCCATTCTCGATCTGTTTCCTTGCCGGGAAGAGTTGTCTCTTGACTTTCTTCGCCTGGCGTTGGGGTCCATTCTGCAATGAATTCCACCAAGGCTCTGCTCTGAATTGTTGAAGTGCTTTCAAACTTGAGATCAAAGCTTGCCAATTCCAACGCCCACTCCACAATCCTGCCGGTTGCATCTGGATTTCGTAAAATCCGCTGCAACGGGAAGCGAGTGACGACGATAATCTCATGCGCTTGGAAGTAATGGCGCAGTTTCCTCGAGGCCATAAGGAGGCCGAAGAGCAATTTCTGCACACCAGAATATCTTAACCTAGCCCCCTGCAAAAGGGAGCTGACAAAATAAATTGGGCACTGCACCATCTTCTTCCTCTGCGCTGCTTCATTCAACTTTGCAAATCCTGCCTTGTCGGCACCAGACCTTGCCGGAGAAGACCCCTGCTCATCGCTTGTCGGGCTTGCCGTTGCCGCTGCTTCTTCATTAGCTTCTCTCTGCGCTACCAACGCAGCACTAACCACTTGATTTGTTGCCGCTAGGTATAGTAGCAATGCCTCTCGTGGTTTAGGTGCGACTAGTATCGGCGGAGAGGAGAGGTACTTCTTCAAATCCTGCAGCGCTGCCTCCGCTTCCGGAGTCCATTTCATTGGACCTGCCTTCTTCAAGATCTTGAAAAAGGGAAGGGCGCACTCAGCAGATTTGGAGATGAACCTGCTCAGAGCAGCAATGCAGCCGGCAAGTCGACGCACATCTTTGACGGGGTTTGCTTTTATCCCACGCTGAGATACAAAGAACCCGAGAAGCTTGCCGGATGGAACGCCAAACACACACTTCTCGGGATTGAGCTTCAGATTGATCTTGCGCAGATTTGCAAATGTCTCTTTTAAATCTTGTATGAGCGTTGCTTTGTCCTTGGTTTTAACCACTATATCATCCATATAGGCTTCCATATTTCTTTGTAGCTGAGGCTCAAAACCGATCTGGACCGCTCTTGCAATGTCGAACCAGCACTTTTCAACCCGAAAGGCATACGTAAGAAACAATACGCACCACATGGGGTGATAAATGCGGTTTTCTCTTCATCTTCCTTTGCCATGAAAATCTGATGGTACCCTGAAGAGGCGTCGAGAAACGACAACAAATCGCAACCGGCAGTGGAGTCCACAATCTGGTCGATGCGCGGCAAGGGGAAAGGATCTTTTGGACAGGCTTTATTGATATCTGTATAGTCAATACACAGTCTCCATTTTCCATTCGCCTTGCGCACTACAACTGGATTGGCTAACCACGTCGGATGGAGCACTCCTCTGACCAAACCTGCCACTTCCAACTTCCTGATTTCTTCGGCAATAAATTCTTGCCATTCCAAAGATTGCTTCCTAACCTTTTGCTTGACGGGCCGTGCATGAGGACAGACAACAAGATGATGCTTAATTACTTCCTTGGGAACACCGGGGATATCAGATGGTTGCCATGCAAACACATCGATATTCGCCCGCAGGAAAGCAACGAGCGCGCTTTCCTATTTGTCATCGAGGGTGGAACTTATGGTGAAAGTTCCTCCCGTACCATCCTCCTTGACGGGCACCTTCTTGGTTTCTGGTGGAGCTGCCTTGGATTTCTTGCTTTTATCGGTGGAGCTCTCTGGCACATCCTCGACGGAAGCGCAGCACTCCGAGGAGGTGCGCTTGCCGGAGTGTGTGCTAGAGGTCTTGCCGTTCTTCTTCTCCCCCCCAGGAGCTTCAGCGGCAGGAGCAAGTGCCTTGGCGGCAGATGCTGCAACTGCCTCCTGGTAGAGTTGGTCGGCGCAGATAAGTGCATCCCTCTTGTCGGAGTTGACAGTGATGACGCTCATCGGCCCGGGCATCTTCAATACATTGTAGGCGTAATGCGAGGCCGCCATGAACTTGGCCAGTGCTGGGCGGCCGAGAATCCCGTTATATGGCAACGGAATCTTGGCGATGTCGAAAACAATCTTTTCTGTTCTATAGTTCAGCTCACTGCCAAATGTCACCGGCAATGTGATCTTGCCCTTTGGTTGGCTCCTTCCTGGGTTGATCCCTTGAAACGTGCCCGTTTCCTTGAGATCTTCGTCAGGAATTTGCAACCTCTTGATCACGCTAGGCGAGATCAGATTCAAACCGGCCCCACCGTTAACTAGCATTTTTGTCACCTTGAGGTTGCGAATCATTGGTGAAACCAACAATGGCAAACACCCGACCGCGGTTGTGCGATCAGGGTGATCCTCAATGTCAAAAATGATAGGCGTGTTGGACCATTTCAGAGGCTTCCGAGCATCGACCGACGGCTCCGCCGCATTAATCTCTCGCACCCACTGTTTAAGTTGGCGGTGAGAAGAATGCAGCGAGGCGCCTCCATCAAGGCACATAGCTTCTGTAGCCTTTTGAAACTCATGCTCGCTGGAGTCGTCATCTTCTTCGTTGTCATCGTCACCCCCCTCTTCTTTGTCGCGGCCTTGAGCGGGCCTCTCCTTCTGTTGCTTAGCCTTGCCGCGGCGACCTCCTCGGCCACCGCGTTTCTTGCCAGACCCCTCAGCACCATCTTGGGCTCTCTCCTTATCTCGCCTTTCATACTCAGCTTTCTGCCTTTCAACAAGCCGTTCAACTTGCCGGCAGTTCTGGAGATCATGGCCCTTGGTGTGATGGATCTTGCAATATTGCTTGTCGGAGCCCTCCAGCTTGTCGGCAGCCGCCAAGGCCTGACAGGAGGGACACCCGGCAACATCCTTGCCGGGGCCATCAACCTTGACCTTCTTGGCGGCACCGGGGTTGCCGGATTCCTCGACAACAAGCACAACCTTGCCCTTACACTTCCTGTTACGCCGTCGACCTTTCCTTGTCGGGGCGGCGACGTCTTCTCCTTTAGAGTCGATCCCTGTGCTGGCATCCTTGCCGGGGAGCCTCCTTCCCTCTTCAGCCCGAGCACATTTATCGGCCAGAGCATAGAGCTCGGCAACATCCCTGACTTTGGTCATCGCTAGCTCCTCTCGCATCTTGCGGTTGTGCACGTTCTGATGAAACGCGCTAATAACAGCGGCGGGATGAACGTCTGGGATATTGTACTGTACGCGGCTGAACCTCTGTATGTACTTGCGCAAGGGCTCGCCCTCCTTCTGGGGGATGAGATGTAAATTACTTGCCTGGCCAGGAGCTTGGTGGCCTCCGACAAAGGCGCCAACAAACTGATGACACAGGTCTGACCAGGAAGAAATGGAATTCTCTGGCAGATGCATCAACCACGACCTGACGTTGGGCTTAAGCACCAACGGGAAGTAGTTGGCAAGTATCTTGTCGTCTCGAGCTCCGGCAGCCTGCACCGCGATGGTGTATATGCTCAGGAACTCCGACGGGTGAGTCTTGCCGTCATATTTCTCCGGGACCTCCGGCTTAAATGTTCGGGAATTGGGCCACTGGACTCGCCGCAGCTCACGGGTAAACGCTGGACACCCCACCTCATAAGGCAGGTCACCAGGATTCCCTGGCGCAGGCTTGTCGACAGTAGGCCCTGCGCGCCTATCAGATTGATGGCGCGCTTCCTGTCGCCGCGCGATGGTAGTTCGAGCGTCTTCTTTGCTTCGCTCCCGAAGAACTTGACGTTGATCGCGGCGCATTCGGGATCGGACGACGCCGTGGAATCGTCATCACAACCATCGATCCGCCGAGCTAGCGACCGCTGTTGTCGTCGTGGAGGAGAGTGCATCGTAGTCGTCCCACCTCCAGTCTTTTCGCCATCGGCATGCGTCGGCTCGACGGACCGCCGCCGCGAAGGCTCCGCCCGCTGCGGTCCATCTCCGTTGGCGAATCCGATGAGGCTCTGAATAGCAGCTCTCCATTCTTTGAGTTTCTCTGGAGTGGGAGGGAAATCCAGAAGCAGCTGCGCTCGCGCCAATGCTTCTGCTGGTGTAGGCGGCGGCGAGATGTGCGAGGTACGTGAGGTGCTCTGACTCCTAACCGTGTTAGAAGGAGCTCCATCACGATCCCGCGACCGCACCGCGCTTCCACCAGCATCTTGGCGTGCATGTTGGTCCCGCGCATCTCGGGAATGATGCGCAGGGGTCTTTCCTTGGGAACGCCTAGAACCACCGACGTCACGACGCTGCTCATCGCGCACGGCCTGAGAAGGCCGCCATGCATGCGCCGTCGTGGGTGTCTTGGAAGGCGACGTCCTGTCCTTGGAGTTCGCTGCACCACCCATAGGCGGCACGGCTCCGTCCTTAGATCTAGCGGCGTGCGGGTTGTTATCACCGCTGCGCACAACACCGCTCGCCTGGCTTTGGTCGCCAGAACATCGTGGAAGCTCAAGACATCCACCTCCTCCACTTGCGTGCATGCCGTCGCCCGTCCGTGAAGGCACGGGCAGACCAGACGCAGACGGACAAACCGCCGCCAAACCCTTCTTCTTGGGGGGCATGGCGACGAAAACGATCAAGAGACTGACGCACTGATCACTAGATCAGGTTCGCGCAACCTCTTCCCCCTACCTGGCGCGCCAAAGATGTCAGCGTACGACACCTATGGGATCGCGTGGATCCCTTTACGGTTCGGCAGGGAGAGAGATATGCACAAAGAGCAGATCCAACGATCAACGCAAGGAGATTTTTACCCAGGTTCGGGCCGCTGAGAAGCGTAATACTCTACTCCTGCTTTAGTTTATTGTGGATGTTTAAGCCCAAGCTTCAGGAGCGCTTGCGATGAACAGTACGTTCAAGCAGCAGCTACGCATGCAGAATGGGCCAGAGGGTCCTCTCTCTGTAGCTACGCCTTGGGCCTCCTTTTATACGTCCAAAGGGGACGCCAACAGTGGCGTTCAGTACATACATGAGGTGTAAAGTAGTTACAGTGTTTACATACTTATCACAAACGATTTAGGACAAACGCATTTGATGCTCTGTTTAGGTGTCCTTACTTTCTTTCAAAGATGTCGGCATACAACACCTATGGGATCGCGTGGATCCCTTTACGGTTCGGCAGGGAGAGAGGTATGCACAAAGAGCAGATCCAACGATCAACGCAAGGAGATTTTTACCCAGGTTTGGGCCGCTGAGAAGCGTAATACCCTACTCCTGCTTTAGTTTATTGTGGATGTTTAAGCCCAAGCTTCAGGAGCGCTTGCGATGAACAGTATGTTCAAGCAGCAGCTACGCATGCAGAATGGGCCAGAGGGCCCTCTCCCTGTAGCTACGCCTTGGGCCTCCTTTTATACGTCCAAAGGGGTCACCAACAGTGGCGTTCAATACATACATGAGGTGTAAAGTAGCTACAATGTTTACATACTTATCACAAACGATTTAGGACAAACGCATTTAATGCTCCGTTTAGGTGTCCTTACTTTCTTGGGGACGGAAAAAGGGGCCGTCCCATCAGTACCGCTTAAGCCCGTTCACCACTAGAACCATGCCACGCATCCAGGAGGACAAAACCCGAATGACAGGCTGGTCACTGCGCTAGAATGGTGGCAGGGTGGCGGAACCTTGCCGGGTGCGGATCTTGCCGGGTCTTCGCGGGCCATCCCGGCAAGGATCTTGCCGGAAGCCAAGCCTTCGGTCTTCTGCCTTCTGATCACTGGCCTGAATGCTTCCTTGATGATCTTGCATTTGCTTCCAGCTGTCCTCCGGTAGACCTCGCCGCTGGTATGGCTACAACTGTCCGTGCACAAGTATGGGGTACTAAAGGACCCAAGCTTTAGTACACCGACACTCGGGCTTCACACGGTGGTGCGGCAGGGACGACGGCTCCTCCTTCACGCGCGCCGGCGATGGCCCGATGTAACGGAGCGTCTGCTCCGTCATTATCTCGATCTGATGGACGAAATCTTCGTCCGTTAGAGCGGCCTCCTCGGGGCGGCTGCTGTGGTGGCTTCTACTGCCGCTGTGGCGACACCTGGTCCTTCTCGTCACCGGAGGAGATGAAGATCTCCTCCTTGGCGGAGGAGCCAGCTGCCGTGGGCACTGACGAGCCCGGAGAGCGTCTGCGGCGGCGCCAAGAACCGCCAGAGGAGGAGCTTCCGCCTACTCCGCCTGCCGGCGCGGAGCACCACGACTTCGGCATCGCCTGAGCTTGGGCCAAAGAGGAGGAGGGAGGGGCTCGGGCACGGAGACGGGGGAGCGGAGGGGGTCGGTGCTCGGAGAGGGAGGGTGCGGCTCTGTGCATCGCTGACGCACAGTTTAAATAGCCGGGACGAGACCCAGGCGAAGGGTGGTCCGCTTCAATGCAGCGCAGCGGCCGGAGTTGGTTCCTCATAACCTGCGTCCGCATTGTAGCGTCTTGAAGATGCCCTAATGATGCAATGCAATTGTAAAACAAAACAACCGTGGTGGTGATGGTAATGTGTGTGTGCCAAATTGCTTCACAGATGACACGGTCTGCATGGTCTGGAAACGATATACTATGCACGCATCAGAGTATCTACAGCCACAAATAGGGCCCCTCAATTGCCAGCGGATACCGGGCACGTCTCAAATTTCATTTTTTGCATCCGGACATTTCATATTAGATTTTTATATTCATACAAAGACATGTAAAAGAAGTAGAATATATGTACTACGTCGATCCGTGTACGCACGCTGTTGGCGTTGGCACATGGGATCGTGTATAGCATCGCTCGTGTCTGTCGGGCTTGTGCATTGTAAATTTTGATCGACAGACAGTGCCTACCAAATGAAAAAAGTCCGAAATAAACCTTAAATTTTTGGACGAAAGCTAAATCAAAACCTTAAATTTATAGACAAAAGCTAAATCAAATCCTGAATTTACAATCCCTGAAACCAGCACATCAAATTTTTAATCTCGGTCTATTTTAAACCTTGAGAGTTTTTAGCTGGTGTTCACTGATGTGGCAAGTCAAATCGGGCCGGCCCATTAGCGCAGTCGCTCGCGCTCGCACTGCTCTGCTTTTTCTTTGTTTGTTTTTTCATTTTTGTTTTCTTTTTTTCTTTGGTTTTTCTTTCTTTTTTCATTGGTTTTGTTTCGCTTTTCTTCTTCTTTGTAATAGTTTTTCATTGTTTTTTCTGTTTTTTCTTTTGTTTTGCTTTACTTTTTTGTTTCTATGCCGGTTTTAACCGGCTTTCTTTACTACACATGTCTAATTTTTCTTAGTACACAATGTACATTTTGACGCACACATGAAATACTTTCGGATACACTTTTGACATTTTTCAAATACATTCTGTGCATTTTCTTAAATTACCTATTTTCAACACTTTTCTGAATACACGATAACATTTTGCCAAATACACAATTTACATTTTTTAAATGACCATAAATTTTTTATAAAAATAAATGAACATTTTTTGCATTGCTTAAATATTTTTAAAATTGCATACAGTTTTTCAAATAAATGTCACGTATATCCCTTTAATGGTATGACACATCTTTTTTAATTATGCAAACATTGTTTTAACATTGTATACCTTTTTTTTAATGTCACAAACACATTTTTTGAAACTCATGAACATTTTTGAAATGTTATATTTTTTAATCACACGAATATGTTTTGACATTGTATCAATATTTTATTAAGTGTCACGTACATTTTTTTGAACTCGTGACATTTTTAGATGCCAGAAACATTTTTCTTACACATTTTTTCAGTTTCCAAAATTAGTGCCCGTTTTTTTTTAATGCAAAAGGTGTTCGCACTTTAATATTTTGTTCAGATTTCAGAATGTGTTCCCATTTAAAAAATATATATTATGTTCACTTTTTCAAATGTGTTTTCAAAAAATTGTTCATGTTTTCTGAAAAGTATTCAGAATTTTCGAAAACTGTTCATACTTTAATTTTTTTCCCTAGATTTCAAATATTGTTTACGTTTTCAATATTTGTTTGCCCTTAAATAAATGTTTCAGATCTCCACACTGCTTAATGAGGTTAACTTGATCGGGCCTCTCATTGCAGCACTAACACCCATTAGATCTAGTGGCTAGCTCGAGTAGGTCAGCATGGCCAAGTTCGAAGTTTGATTCATCCAGAGATATGTTTTTGGGTATATTTTTACATCGCATGTTAGGAAAAAAAGAAAGAAAAAAACTCACTTCGTGTCTGGTGGGCCGACCTAGTTGCGTGCGCAGTCAACAATCCCAGGATTTTACGTCCCACATCGATAATCCCTGTTTGGGAACGTCTCAAGGTTCAAAATAGAACGAAATCAGAGAGTTTGGTATGCTGATTCGAGGGATTGGAAGTTCAGGGCTTGATTTAGTTTTCGTCTACGAGTTCGTGGTTTATTTTGGACTTTTTCCCCTGCGAAATTATACCCAATCACTTTGGCGTAATGTGGTTACTAGACGACCAAATCCGCACAGACAGAAGCGAAGTTTTACGGGAGTACCAATGGAGGAAAGAGATCGATGAAACCCTTGTCCGTACACCGTCATGGTTTTACGGAGATTGGCATGCAAGGCTCAAGCTTATATGCACAATAAAAATCCTGTGACATTGATCCTAACACATGCTTCCCACGGTCGTGCTTCCAAAAAGTAAAAAAGCACAACTGTGCTTTTTTCAGAATGTGAAAGCACATGTGTGCTTCCCAGAAAGTGAAAAAGTACGGCGTGCTTCCCAAAAAAGTGGAAAACACAAATGTGCTTTCGGTTTCTATTTTTTGGGCTTTGTTTTTCCTTTTTATCGATTTCTGTTTTTTTCTGGTTTTCATTTTTTATTTTCATTGTATCCTCTTTTTTTATTTTTCTGTCCAAACCTGTTAACATGTGATATAGTTTCAAAGATCCCGACGAAAGAAACACGATGGAGAAAACGATTTATGATTTGGACGCACGGTTCAAAAGGTAAAACATTTTAAAAAACAAATGAATGAAAAAACACAAAACTCCCATATCGCGACAAGTGTCACGCATGCAGTGCGTTACTTATCATCACCAAATGAGAGTGATCTTTGCAAAGGGTACCCTTAACTAGTTTTTTGTTTTGTTTTGAGAATGGTACACTTAACTAGTGATTTCGATGAAAAAGAGAAGCGACAACATTGCCGGCAGGCTCGACCTAGCCGTTAAGAAGGAAAGAAAATGGGCTTACTGGGCAGACCCATGTGGGATCGCATAGGCGACGCGAACGCTATATGCTGCTGAAAGCGGTATATGCATTTGCGCATGCTATACATGTGCACACAGCATGTCACAATTTTGTTTTAGAATCATCAGTCATCGTCCTAGCCAGCGGCCCACCGAAGACCCCGGACGCAACCCACCAAAACTAGGGCTTTGCACAGGGTTTGGCGGCGATCTCTCCCCCTCTTCCTCTCGTCGACGCGCATCCATGGCGGCCGCCACCTCCTCCTCCCTCCTCGGCCGCCGCTTCCTCCTCCTCTCCCGCCGCTTCGTCTCTTCTCCTCTCCGCCCCTTATCAACCACCGCGCCCCCGTCCTCACACTCGGCCGCGGGATCCGATGTCGAGCCCGACCCTGAGCCACCCGCCGATCAGGGTAATCAGTACCGGAGCCAGCCGAGGCCTCCCAACACCACCCGTCCCCTCGAGAATGGCCTCGACCACGGCATCTACAAGGTTTTATGGAATCCTTGGTTCTCTTCTCCGTTTGGGCTTGTTTGGTGAGAGCCGAAATGTGATGTGCGCTTTTTGTTTTGGTGGATTCGCGAAGGCTATAATGGTGGGAAAGGTGGGTCAAGAGCCTGTGCAGAAGCGGCTGCGGAGTGGGAAGACCGTCGTGCTGTTCTCGCTAGGCACCGGCGGCATACGGAACAACCGCCGCCCGTTGGACAACGAGGAGCCGCACCAGTACGCGGAACGCAGCTCCGTGCAGTGGCACCGCGTATGCATCTACCCGGACAGGCTGGGTAGCCTCGCGCTGAAGCATGTCAAGACCGGGTCAGCGCCTTTGCCTTGCCCCGAGCTTGCGTTGTTTAGATTTTCCTTTTGTTGGATGCAATTTTGACTTGCGTCAGTTTAGAGGTAGCGAGATGTTTGAGCGCGTCAGTTTAGAGGTAGCGAGATGTTTGAGCGCGTCAGTCTCAGCTTTGCTAACTCGGATCATGCCACCCAAACTGCTTGCTAATTCAGCTTTGTGAAATACTCGCTCCATTCATAAATATAGGACCTTTTAACTTTTTTGTGAATCGGATGTATATAGACACATTTTAGTGTGTTTGTTCACTCATTTCAGTCTGTATGTAGTCCATAGTGAAACATAAAAAACATCTTATATTTGTGAACGGAGGAGTATTATGTAAACAGGCATCCTTAAGTCCTCTAATGTCGTTTTCAAGCCTATTCATTTGTTCATCCTTCCAGCCACTCATTCACCTAGATTGCGAAATCTGAGTACTTGATTCTCTTGGTGAATAATTGAGTATCGACCATTTACCTTTTACTAGGTTCCAGTGAGTGGAAGTTAGAGAACACTGTTATTCAGTTCCGGTGGATTGGTCATCTTAGTTGTAGTTGGAAACTGAATATGAGTCCTGTTGGTTGTAGATTTGAATTTGCATATTGGTCAAGTGGCAACATGGTCAGTGTAGTTTGAGCTTTATGCTGCCCCCTTTGTGTTTCTTCTTCCTTCTATTGATTTACTTCAATTATACCTCTAAATGTTGAACAGTTGCAACATTTCAGATCTGTTCTCTATTTGGAAGGAAATATTGAGACAAAGGTGTTCTCCGATCCTATAACTGGGCTCGTTAGACGCATAAGAGAAATAGCTGTTCGAGGAAATGGTATGTTTCTTTATTAGATATCACATAATCAGCTTCTTTTTTGTTCATACCTCCGTTATTTGTTTTCAGCCTTGTCTTAGAACCTTAAGTTTTTATGTTACAGGAAAAATCTTCAGTTTTAAATTTTACTGGGGGAAACTTGTTAAATATTATAGGCTAAATGCCACCATTAGTAATTTTGTTATTTTTTCTAAATGTTTCTTGTTACAAACTTTGCTTTAAGGGTAGCATATTGAATAATCATTGTTCAGTTATTCAGGATAACAGCTAGCTGCCGACTTCCATTTCCTTCCCCCACTTTTGTTCTGAACAAAAAGATTTGCCATCTCATCCTATGTTAATGTAACCACATACAGTGCTGTAGTGAAGAAAAAACATACCAAAGACATTTTTGGAGCCCCATGAATGAAATCACTTGTAATCAAAATGTTTTCTGCATTCCCACTATCTAGGTTTGGTATCATCTTCAGGCTGATTCAGAACTGCACAAGCAGAGTACTACTGGCTGCTCTGCCACAAACCTATATAACAGCTATCATCAGTTCATGGGGCATCTCCTCCTTGACCCATACTACCCAATGTTTCAAACGGACTTATGAGGCTGTTGCGAACTGTGCTCTACATGTAAGCGTTGTTGTCTGAACACTTAATGCGTTCAGGAGTCTAGATTGTACACTGAAATACCAACTGCATAAGCACTTGCATATTGTGTAGGAGTTTGAATCTTCATCTTCTACATTTTCACTTTAGATCACATTTTCTTCTGCATTTTAACATAAAAAAGTAGCTGATTGTAATTTGTTTTCTGTCAATCAAAACATCAAATCATTGCTAAATAGAGCTGTATTGGTTTCGTCTCTTGAACTACTAATTGTAGCATGATAAAACTCTGTTGTTTGTGATTTTCCACGCCAAAGCTTACTCCGCTTGTGTTTTTTCCATACATTATTGGGTTAGGCTCTAACCTACTCCCTCCGTCCCGAATTACTTGTCGCGGTCAGGACGGAGGGAGTATGTTACTACTGCAGGGTTCTAACTATTTACCCATGTGACAGCACAATTATTTTATTCAGAACAACTCTTGATCTAGTCCACTCTAAAATCATGAAAACACCATTTAATACTTTCAGATAAAGAACAACTAACCATATAAATGTTCCATAGCCGGCTTCAGCGTTGTCCCTTAATTTACTCATTTTGGTTCGTGACAAAGTTTATGTAGTATACCGATTGTCTCATTAATAATGTCCTCATGTCCCTTGTAGTCACATTGATAAGCTGATTTTCTGTGCTGGTTTTTTTTATTCTCAGTTTCAACATATGAATTAAAAGTTGCATGGCATTTGGAATTATGTTCAGCATTGCGATTTATGCTCAGTTTCAACATAGGAATTAAAGTTACAGGGCATTTGGAATTATGTTCAGCTTTGCGACCGTGTTTAGGTTTTGGTAGAATATGATATAAAGTTGTTTCTTACGAACAGGTCGGTTTCTGTTTCTTGGTAACGATGGCAATGGCCCCAAGATAGGTGAAGTGAAGGGCGTTGGGTACTTCTGAAAGTGAGGTCCAACAAAATCCATTTGAGAACCGAGACTGAGGTACTGCACGTGTGCTACACTTTGGAGTATTGTCAACATCTTAGCATTGGACAAATAATGGTATGTTGTTGCCGCAGTTTGTTAGTTTCCCCTTGCCTAGGCACATTCCTGTCTTCATTAAGCTTTCGACGCCATTGTAGATACCATGTAATTGACAAGTGTCTGACTTGTACGGTTTAACTCTGGTTGGAGTACAATGCATGCTCTTATGGAGAGAATTTAATCTCTCACTATGTACTTTTTACAGTTTTTCTCGCTGTGTTTCTCCCTTTTTTGGCCACAGATGTTGCTGGGTACTTCAGGATTAAGATAGTGCGATAGCAATAAGATTGAAAATATACATTAGGACGAATAATTCACGCTGCTAATCCCTCCATCCATAAATATACTCCATCGGTCCTCAAATAAGTATAGAAATTTTAAGATGAATTATGGAATGGAGGAGAAAATGCATTGGGAATGTGCAAGCTACTATCTCTCTCCTCTTCAATTTTCCCCACCTTCAATGAGCTAAGCGCATGTAGAAAATGTGATCATGTGTTATTGGGTTTGATTCCTATGTGATGAGAGAGAATTATTTTTTTATATTTTAAAATGCATTGAGAAGATAGAAGCACTCTTTTATGGACAAATTTCAAATGCTAAATGTTCACTTATTTGAGGACGAAGGAGTACATTAGCACCAATAATTACATTTATATACCCTTAATTTTAAGGGTTTTTTTATGATAGTGCCCGTGGTTCCTTAGTTGTTCTCAGTTGTCCCCACGCTCTAAATTTTTGCTCACTTTTCCCCATCGTTTTGTCTGAAACTCTCACAAATGGTCAAATTAGACGTTTGCCGTCGCCCGTCGGGTCAATGGCTTGATCCGTTAACTGCTGACGAGTGGGGCCGCTTAGGGCTGGGTCCTCCTTTGATCGTTACATGCTGACGAGTGGGGTCGCAAGGAGACACGTCGGAGCAGCTTGTCTGAAACAGATCGAGCCACTCCAGCACCGCCCCACCCTGTCGCCGCCATCGTGCCCTCCACCCTCTAACCCTATTCCGTTCGTCGGCGACGCCGTGCCTTCGCCACGTAACCTACCCCTCCCTCAATCTGGGTTTAAGAAGCGATGTTAGGGGAGGACGCCCTTTGGCCCATCGACCGTGGAGATGACTGGGTCGAATCGGAGGCGGATAATTCATGGATTCCATCTGGGTAAGCGTCGTTTCCCCTCAAATTGATGAGCAAACTCGTAAATTAGGCAGTATTTGACCACTGGTCGCTTGAATAGTACCAATTTGGGTTGATGAATTTTTCCGGCCTAACTGCACCCTTTTATTTCAATTGAATAGGATTGATCCTGCGCTTGCTTTTCCATTGTCGATTAGAATAGAAACTAGCGTTCTGCGTGGTACTAAACCGCATATGATCTCTGGATTTTTCTATCCAAAGGTGGTAGAAACCAGCATTCCGTTCAAAGATTTGCGTGGTCTCCGTTCTGTGTATCACTGGAGCTCTGCTGATGCTGTTGAACTGAAATATTTCAACAGTAGCGAGCAAAGGTTTCTCCCACTAACTTGCGACGGGCATCTGGAATTGCTATTTAGTTTGAATGCTGATAGATTTTTCGGTAAAATCCGTATCGATGTGCTTCAGCTACACAAAGAACGGGGCAAGGGGAAGAGTGTTCATAAATCATCTGTCTCTGATAATAGCGAGCGCCCCGGCACTCCTTGTAGGTCGAGACCAAGTAAACCTAGTGGTTCTGAAAGCCACAACATGTCTACTGCCGCCAGTGCTGCCAGTTCTCCTGTCCCTTCTGCAGCCGCTGTAGAAGTAGATGTAGAGCCTGACGAGGAAGTGCCTCGACTTGATGATGAGGATGAGATGATGTACCCCGAACTGGTAGATACAGTCAGTCAACAGGCAATGGAAGATGAATATCCGGAGGAGCCCATAAGTCGTGCTAGATTTGATGACACTGATGATGAAAAGAGGGATGAGAATATTCACAGCTTAGTTTTAGATAAATACGATGGTGACGACTTGCCAACAATTGAGTGGATTAGGGAAGATCATCAGCTTACTTCAGGCACCATATTCGTATCGATGGTGGACTATTGTAATGCAGTGACTACATATTGCATTCTCACTGAAAATAATTATGTGATTGATAGGAGTGAGCCAACAAGGTTCACTGTTCATTGCCCATATGATAGGTGTAGGTGGAGGTTGCATGCATCCCGTATGCTAAAGAGCAAATTGATTCAAGTATTACACCTCATTGTGGATTTCAGTTTATTGATTCATTCTATTTCAGACCATTGTGTAATATTTCTTATTTGTATTTTATTTTGTTTCAGATAAAACAAAACCCACACGAGCACACTTTTCCACCTGGAGGGGGAGGGGGAAGACCAAAACAAAGCTAGCAAAGACTAGGTAGATGGCAGATGCAATCTTGGATTGGCTGAGAGAAACACCAACACTTGATCCAACAACACTCCATGGGAAGCTTTTTAAGAAGTACAAAATTGATATACCTTACATGAGGAATTTTTTATGGTAGGGACATGGCTCTTGACAGGATAATGGTCCATGGAATGAGAGTTTTCGGTTGCTTTATACTTACAAAGCTGAAGTGAAGATGGCTAGTCCAGGGAGTGTTGTAGAGATTGACAAGCATACAGTTTCATACAAAATAAGAGGAAAATCATTTGAGAAGGAGTGCTTTTATTTGTTTTAAGGCTTGCTGGCAGGGGATTCTGGATGGTTGTAGGCCCTATTTGGTTGTTGATGCAACTGCTTTGAATGGAAGATGGAGAGGACAGCTAGTAGTAGCTTCTGCAGTTGATGGACACAACTGGCTATTCCCAGTTGCATTTGGTGTGTTGGAGGTAGAGTCCGGGGAAAGTTGGGTCTGGTTTCTGCAGCAGTTGCGCAATAGTATAGGTACACCCCCAGGTTTAGCTATACACTCAGATGCTTGCATGGGTTTAGAGACTGCAATAGGAATTGTATTCCCTGGAGCGGAGCATAGGGAATGTATGCGACACCTAGCGCAGAATTTTAAAAAGAGATTCAGAGGTAAAGTTTATGATGAGAACCTATGGCCAGCATCATACACATGCAGCTTAAGGAAGCATGAGCACCATTTGAGAGTGTTGTATGCTCATAGTCCTGAGGTGAAGGAGTACTAGGATGCACATTATGGATTGGTGTGGTCAAGAAGCAAATTCAATGAAATCTGCAAATAGACTATATGACCAGTAACCTCGCAGAGTGCTTCAATGCAAAGACCAAGTCAGTGAAAGGGCTTTTGTTGTGGCAAGTATTTGATAAGATAAGGCAGATGATCATGATAAAGATGTCTCTTCGTAAAAGAATTGCAGAAACACAATATGTGGGCCATGTTATGCTCCCATCTCTGATTAAGGCATTGCATGCCAAGGCAAGAGGACTGAAGATGAAATGCATTCGACCGTCGACATACGAGGCTGAGGTAACATATACTGACAGTAAAAATAGGGAATGAAGGTATCCAGTGAACCTAGCAACCAGGGAATGCAGTTGTAGGCAATGGCAGATCCGTGGGAAGCCATGCATACATGCCCTACATCTCATGACTGTTATTGGGGTTGCAAATGGTGAAGTTGATCAGTATTGCTCTGAATATTTCTCTGTTGCCAAATTTAGGGCTGCTTATGCTGACAATGTACCTGCACTCTTGGGAAAAGACCAGCGGAACAGAGTAGATCCAGGGTTCAAACTCACTTCTCCTGCACTTACTAGACCACTAGGAAGACCAAGAAAGAATATGATAAGAGCAGGTGAAAAGGGTCGTGTAAAAGACAACATAAGTGCAAAAAATGTGGAACCCTAGGGCACATTGCTAGGCTTTGTACCAATCCAGTGGATGCATCATTTGGAGAAGAGGGACAATGGGCAGCAACAAATGCAGAGGAGAATGCACCAAATGCGGTAGAAGCACCGGCATCTTGGTATGTGTGCAACCTTCCATTTTTTGTATGCATTTGTTCTCTTTTTTATCGATGGCTTATCCCTAATCTTATTTCTGTTTGACCCAACTCTAGGATAGGTAGAGACAAAGGAAAGAAAAGGCCTAGAGAGGAAGAAACTTCCGTTGAACCATCATCTGATGCAGAATTTGAAGCCATGGCTTATGATGGTTTTGAAGCTATAAGAGAGGAGGAAGACATGGTTCCTGTCGTTCCTTTAAGGATTATCGAACCCACAGATGACCGTCAACTGGTCATCAAGTTCTCGGTCAGTGGAAGTACTTCGTCAGCACCTCCACCGCCACAACCCCAATTGAAGCTCAAAAGAAACAAGACAAAGTCATAGAATATCCAAGCTAGGGAAACCAGGGGCAAGATAGTTAAGCCACCTGCAAACACAAGGAGCAAGTCAAATATTTGAATTTAAACTTTGAATGCAAGTTGTAAACGTTGAACTTTAAGGAATTTTTACTAAGGTTTCTGTTGTCAATTTGAACTACTGTGAAAACTTGTAAGGTGTAATAGCGTTAAATGCTATTTGCACTTTGATGTCAAATTTGTGGTAGAATTTAAATTTGAGGCAAAATTTGAATCTAAGGCAAATTTTGAATTTGAACCAACATTTGAAGTCCATTGCTCTGTGTGATATGTTGCAATGTTTTCTGAACTATTATACATTTGCTCCAAAATGAGATCCGAAGCTCCAAATGAGCTCCAAATGCTCCAAATGAGCTCTGAAACTAGGGTAAACATCCCCATTTGTAATCAAGTTTTTTTGACCTTCTCTAAATGAGCCAAATACTTTTTATTAACACCTATTCAATCAATATAATGTCCATTTGAAATCTCACTATTTATTGAATTAATGTCCATTTTTTTCTGAATTAGTTATGCTTTAATAGAAAACCATTACAAAACATGTTTAAAATATGAAAAATGAAAAAAAATATGAAAAATGAAAAAAAATAAGTTCAGATCCTTCTTAGTCACTCCATAATGAAGCATTTGTGATTTTATTAATTTTTTTGAATTCAAAATCCTAAACCGCTCTCACTTGCGCCTTGAACTCTCTGCAACATCGTTCGAGGTAGCTCAGTTTTGTGAAGGTTTTTTCATAAAACTAACCATAGACCAAGTTTATATTTTTTTCATCGAAAGTATATCACTTAAAACGACTATGTGCGCCGGTTTTGTATTTTTTGATTTTTTTTAATTAGTTATGCTCATTTGAATGTTGGTCAAACCCTACAAAACCTCGTTGACCACCTCCAAACCCCTCCAAACCCTAGCACCGAACTGCAGCTGTTCAATCATACCCTAGCGCCGAACTAGAGCCGTCAGATATGGTTTCTAGAAGGACTGGTGAGGCGAGCCGTGAGAGGTTGGTCTCTGGGACGTGATTGGCCGCATATGACTAGACAATCTGCGAGAGGCTGAAGAGTGGGCCATGTGTGGGGCCGTCGATCACAATGACATGTGGGTCACTGATTGCTCATGATTACCCGCTGACGAGTGGGTCGTTAGGTCTGCATCTCAAGGGCACGTTTCAGACAGTGTCCTCCCCCTCCTCTGCTCCCGCTCCTGTCCCCATCCTCTCTCCTGCCATTTTCTCGTCGTCTCCCGTCGCCGCAGCATCGTAGATCTCCCGTAGTCGCTCAAGGACAACATGGTTTCGTGGGGCGACGACGAGGAATCTTCCACCGACCTGAACTCCCCTGGCACCGATGTAAGTGTCGTATTCCCGTCAATCTAGGGTTAGGGTTCATATCAATTTGGGGATTTTGGATTTCATCACTGATTTCCGTTTATTTACTATGGATATTTGTATTGTTAGGGTCCAAATACAATGTACGACTCTGATTATAGCGGATTACCCGATGATGGAGATAAGCCTATCCGTTGTAAATGCAATTTCGTGCCCTCCAAATTTGTTGCTTTTGAAGGATGTTGGATTGGCAGGAGGTTCTTGGCCTGTTCTGGGGAGGTCTGTGAAAAATATGAACTTATTTAAAGTCATCCAAATGAGGTTTTTGTTGTGTGTTTTCCTAATAGATTCTGCTCTATCATATATATTGTAGTTCGGAGACAAATGTGACTTTGTGCAATGGGTTGATCCTGTGTGGCCGAGTCCACTGGTTAAATCCCTGTCGAAGCTATGGGAAATGTACACTGAAGTCGGAGATGATAGAGTTCGTGATGCCTTAAACAATGTTGAAACAAGGTTTAAGTTCACATATGAGATTGAGAAGCTTCACCGTGACCTGAGGAATGCCCAAGATGAGCTTAAGCAAATGGTTGAGGAAAAGCAGGTGACACTAGCCCTCAAGGCCAAAGCCGAAGAAGCTCTGGCTGTTGCAAGAGCTGAATTGGAGGAGAAGAAGAAGCTTGATGCATCAACTATCACCATGCACAAGTTTTTGTTGGTGAAGGCGGAGAAGGAAAGGGATCAGTTCAAGGAAGATAAGAAGAGGCTGGAGCACATGATTGAAGATCTGCTGAAACAGAAAGAAGGGTTCATGACAAAGATCAAGAAGATAAAATATACTTGTGATGAGTAGAATCTTTGTATTATTTGCTTCATCTTATTAGGCAAAGATCATTTATGTGTTGAACTATTAGTGTTTCTTCATTTATCAAACGTAATGGATTATTTATGATTGTGTTTTCATCATTATGTGTTGAATTATGAGCTGCTTTCATATTCGAGAACCCTTGATATTTGTGTTGAATTATCAACATATAGGGTTCCCATCAAATTAATTTGTGATTTGGCATGCATGAACCCCTAGCTAGTTTGGCTAGCTCATGAGTACACTATTGAATTGAGTCATCTTCATGTAAAAATATGAAGATTAATTCAATAAATAGTGAGACTTCAAATGGACACACACTATATTCAATTCAATGATTTTTAAATATATTTGGCCCAATGTTGACTTTCCATATATTAATATTTGGCTCAATCTAGTGGATTGAGGTAACAACATGCATATGCAACCCTACTTTTTGGGGTATGATGCACAAATAAAACATTTGCGAGCGGCTCTTCTTTTCTAGCTTTTTTATGCAATAATATGATCGAAATTAATTCCAAACTTTGTTCCACCATCTCATATTATTTTTTACAGATTAGCCGACCCAGGAGGAGGCACGCGGCTGTGGGCTCTCGTGGCTGGCACACCCAATATATATATAGCCGGTCTATTCTGCTAATATTAGCAGAATATATATTCTGCTAACACTTCTGAACTGCACACTCAACGAAAGTGCACGTCATTGTTGAAGCAAGAGCACTACAGTACTGATGCGAGTGCACTTTCCATCGCAAAAAACTGCACGCAGTTTTTTCGGTATTTTTTTGCTCTAGTTTTTAAACCGTTTGTCGGAACAAGGCGTGTAATACACCGTTGCAAAGCTATGGATTAGGCGCAACTTCGCCATGTAAATTTTTTTTAGATTCCTTACGATTTAAGAGCAGTTTTGAAAACGGTGTGGCACCCTACTAGTGGCAGTGAACGTATTTTCGCGTTTTTTTCTAAACCGCTCGTCGGAATGAAGCGAATGATACGCCGTTGGAAAGATATCGTCGAGGCGGAACTTTTTCTTATATATATCATTCTCTAATTCGTTACGGTTTAAGAGAAGTTTCAAATTTACTAAATCGCGGAATTTTGTTTTTCGATTTTTTGCAAATTTTTGGTACAGTTTTCGCTCCAGTCTTTTAACCGTTTGTCGAAACGAGGCGTGTGATACGCTGTTCGAAAGCTATGGACGAGGCGCAACTTTCATATGTAGCAATCTTTTTTAGATTCTTTACGGTTTTGAATTAATTTTGAAAATGGTGCGCCGGACGACGAGTGGCACCGGCTGTTTTTTCATGAATTTTTACAAACTGCTTGTCGGATTGATTCAAATGATATGCCATTGGAAAGATATCGACGAGACACAACTTTTTCATGTAGAACTCTCTCTCTAATTCCTTACGGTTTAAAAGAAGATTTGAAATTACCGAAATGCGGACACTCTGTTTTTTGGCGACACCAAAATCAACGCGTGAACCGCATCAGACAGAAGAAAGCACTGCCTCAGAATGAAAACCGCACTGCATTAGACGGGAAAGCGAACCGCATGATTTCTTTTATTCAGACATAAATTTTCCCAGTCGAGGAAGTGAAGTGCGCTTCACATCAGGCATAAATGAATAGCAAACACCATCGAGAAGTGAACCACATTACTTTTTTGTCATTTACCGTAACATTTTTCTGCACATACGAGATGAACATCATCAGACGGTCGACCGCACTGCTTCAGATGGAAAAACCGCACTGCATCAAACATGCAAGTGAACCGCACTACTTTTCATTTCCCAAACACTTTTTTTGCACTTCACATTGAGTGTGAGTGAACCGCAGCACTATCAAAAGTGAACTGTAACACTCCCGAAAGTGAACCACATTGTTTTTTGCTAATGAACTTTGAAACCTTTTCTTTCAGTTGTCCGACAAACTAAACAAAGTGCATTACAAAAAGTAGAGAACCTCTCGTGGGAATTTTTTTCTCTTGTCCTTGACAAAGTGAATCACCAACCATGACAAAATGAATCACATCATATTTTTTCTTGAAATACATACCATGAAAAATAAACCACAAACTGCTAGTTGTTTGTCTGTTCTCTTCTTTTACATCAAATAAAACAGGACAAGCCGCCGTGCACAAATAAATGGACCGCTGCACAATGTACAAGAGAGCCACCCGCTTGTACAAGTGAACCAAGTATTACAGAGAAGGATGCGCACTAGAAGAAAGGGGGTTGTGGGCTGTCGAACAGCGGGGATGCACCGCGAGATGTTTTTGGATTGCACGTCCGGCCACGTGCACTACAACAGGGAACAATCCTGATCAGCCCGGCGAACTACATGACAAGGTACACCTAACATAACCAAATGCATAAGTGAACCGCGTGTGATGAGGCTTTTTCCCAAAACACAAGCGAAACACACCACCGACACATACGAACTGAACTGCACTCAAATTAAAAAGTGCACAATACTCAACATTGGGCAAACTAAACTGCACTCAAATTAAAAAGCACACCGTACTCAAATTCAAAACTGAACTGAACTAAACCGCACAAAATAATTTTTTGGGAGAAGGCGGCAGCACAATCTGCAAACGGGTGGCAGCCAAACTGCATTAGGAGGAGGAGGGGAGGCAGGAGCTCTCAGCTGCCGGCGACGCCGAACGGGAAGTGGATGCTCGCCGGCACCACTTAATTCTTTTTTCCTGCAAAAATAAGCAAATGAACCAAAGAGCAAACCGTAGTGGACTGCATTTACAATTTGATTTTTCTTCACAAAAAACACCAAATAGTGAACTGCAGGAGAGGACACAGTGAACCCCGGATTTTTTCTCTTCCTCGCGCGTGCTTGCAGGAGGTCGTCAGGGCGCGAGGTTGAACAGCCAGCGGCCGTCAGAGTTTGTTGGATCGGCGGCTGCAACCCGGCTGAGCTGCATCGCTGATTGAGGTGAACTGAGGCATAACACCCATGATTTTCAAACAGGGAATTCCACCTGCGAGCACAAACTTTTAGTAGTACAGAGACACAGCCATCCAAACTGAAGAAAAAAGACAGAAATGAACTGTAGCCGGAGGGAGACCTGCAAACTGATCCAGCCAAACTGGCCAGCTGGAGGAGATAAGGGGTCTGTGAGTGGACCTCCATGGGTGAACTGCAAGTACGTCGCCGCCAGACTGCAACCGCACTACCGATCTACACGTCGAAGCAGCTCCCAACGATGAAGGGCCCCGGCCCGATGCCCCCATTTTTCTCGCCGCTGTGGCGCTCCATCTCTGCTGGAGATGCATGGGGACGGCCACCGATGGCACCGCAAGAACCACGGCAGCACGTGCGTGGTTGCCGGGGGCAGATCCCGAACTGCCTCACCAGGATCCTGCGCGCGCGTCACGGTGAGTAGGGGTGGGCGATGGAGCTCGTGGGCGTTGGGGGGGAACAATGCCCGCACCTCGCGAATGAGTGGATCGGCCAGGGGGAGGGGAGGTCCGTCACGGTGAGCCGGATCCACGGTTGTCACGGCTTGGCGGTGAAGGAGAAAGGCAGGGCAGGGGGAGGGAGACTGATACGTAAATTTGCAAACTCTTTTGCCCTTGTTTTGGACTCTAATTTGCATGATTTGAATGGAACTAACCCGGAGTGACGCTGTTTTCAGCAGAATTGCCATGGTGTTATTTTTGTGCAGAAATAAAAGTTTTTGGATTGACCTGAAAATTTACGGATAATATTTTTGGAATACATAAAAAATCCTGGCGCAAGAATTATGCAGAGGGGGTCCACCTAGAGGCCACAAGCCTGGGGGCGTGCCCCCCCCGGGGCGCGCCTAGAGGGCTTGTGGGGCCCCTAGACCTCCTCCGACCTCAACTCCAACTCTATATAACCCTATTCGGGGAGAAAAAAATCAGAGAGAAGGATTCATCACGTTTTACGATACGGAGCCGCCACCACCTCCTGTTCTTCATCGGTAGGGCAGATCTGGAGTCTGTTCGGGGCTCAGGAGAAGGGGATTCGTCGCCATTGTAGGACCGAATGCCAGGAGTCAGAAGGGGGGGGGGTGAATGACGACCCCGGAAAATTTAAGCTCTTTAAATATTCTGCACCATATTTATGGAAAAACTAAGATGCTCGGAAAGCGGAATACGCAGCGGAAACAAAATCTGCCTGTCAAAACAGACTGAAGCTAGTCCAACAAATTCTCTAGGCTTGGCTTGAGATCCCATAGAATAAGAAACACTGGAAAAGTGTACTGGAAACAAATACTAGTGCTTGACTAGACAAGGAGATTACACAGCAAGCTTAGGGTAATTAAATGGGACATTCTACTTAACCCAAACTCGTAACACGTACTGGCAAAAAACACTAGTACTTAACTTGCACGTACTAGCAGAATATTGTTTCAATGGAGAAGAACTACACTGCCTAGAGCTGATTTTACTTGTTAGAAACTCTAGTCACCTATAGCACATACAGCAACAAGACTAGCAACAAACTGAAATCCACGATTTTAGTTCTACCGATTTGGGCTGACTCTGCTATCCTGAAGACGAATGACGGATAGCTGAAGATGAACTGAAACCCGAGACAATTACACCAAGCAGAAATATAAAAGGGAGCGAGCCAGTAGCATCAGCGGATGCTCTTTCGTTCGACAGAGAACGCCAAGAAATTTGCTAGAAATACAGCGACCCCAAATCGAAACCAGAACAGAGGAATAACTCAGTATGAACTCACACAAAATAAATCACCAAAGATAAAATCTTGCGCCATCCTCAGGAACCCATGAATAAATTGAACAACAACCGGATTTAAGTCTAGGGATGGATGCATATGAAATTAGACATGATTTTCCATCACGGAAACCCCATTATAGCCAAGGAATCACAGTGACAAAATTAGTACAGCAGAGAAACGAGATTTGCAAGGACAAACAGCAGACCTCAACAAAAGCAAGGTTGGGAATAATTTGAGGTTTTATTTCTCAGATTCCTGGAGTTACAAGCCTCTCTCACACAGGCCAAATCCCATACGGGAAGCTCTCTGTCAAATGTGCGGCGGCTGCTCTGTATCTCTGCTCGTCGGCGGCCGCGCAAGGGAAAACCTAGCAGCTCACATATATGCTTGGAGCTGCCTTCCACCGCCATTGAATGGGCCATGGTTCCCACTGAATGGGCCAAGCCCAAAACTCTAAACAAACAGCCATTTTTACTTAGCCACTTGTAAATAACATTTTCCACTCTTAAGCAACACCATAATCACTCTCTTGGTTTGCTTCTTAGTGGATTTTGGTATGCATACCAAAATAACCTTCACTTGACTTGGTCTTCTCGTTTGCCTCCATATAGTCCTTGTCCAAACTTGTGCGTTGCTTTGAGCCACACGATCCCACGCAACGTCCATGGTCACATCTTAGCTCTTCAAGCCTTATGCCAACCATCCTCATTGTCGACTACTGCCACACTCACTAGAACCTGCACACAATGGAAACAAGCAACTATTGCGAGCACAAACTTCCTGAGCTTGACCCAAGTCAATCCAGATTAACAGTTTATACTATCAACACCTTCCAAATAAGTCACATAAAATAGATCACGTCCTTGATCCGACAAACTGGGATTTGCAACCCCACTAAAATAACTCTCGATGCGAGTAAAAGCATTGGCAATATAATCATCACAAAATTAAGGGTATCACCACATGGACTCACAATATCCCCCTTGATGTTTATATTGCCAACCCAACTCTCAGCAAGAAAATATAGAGTTTTAGTTTTAACAGAGAGAAGGAAAGTTGCAAAATCACACTTGGTCCCAAGAAAAAAATTGATGACATGACCAAGTGGACAAGGTGGAGAGTGAAGCTAACACCCGGATCCAAAGCTTCATTTCCAACAAAAACTCAAAAAAAAAAATGAATGGCTCCCCCTGACTCCCCCTCAACTTGTGTACATTCTGAAACTCATACAGTGCTCAATTTGCAACATATGCACTGTTCTATTTCTCCCCCTTTGGCACTATAAGCATCAAGGTCGAGCATGTATGCATGAAGTGGAATTTATGCAATTGTACGAGCATTGAAGATTATTTAGTTCAAGCACATGAGATAGAAATGCTACTAGGCCATGATAAGTAAGAGCTCATCTAGTCATACTAAGACATATAGAGAAAATCCTTGAGCTAGATGCAGCAAGACATTCAAGTTCTTAGTAACTTCAGTTTTCACACATGATGAGTTCTTATGTAGGCAAACACATGGAAAAGAGACTGAACATTGCAAGGCATTGCAACCTAGTGATAAGCAATGACTAGGAGGCACACCCGATCGAAAATGGAACCTTCTTGCTGTGCTAACCATCTCACAAGCAAAGTGCCACCTCCTGCATGAGCAGGCACCTTGAGTGATTAAGTCAACACAAAATGATGCACTTGGAAATTTTATCAAAAGGCACAAGCAAAGTACCACCTCCTGCACGAGCAGGTACCTTGAGTGATTTTATTTTGATTTTATGAAAAGGCACAAGCAAAGTACCACCTCCTGCATGAGCAGGTACCTTGAGTGATTTGATTTTGATTTTATGTTAAGTCACAAGCAAAGTACCACCTCCGGCACTAGCAGGTACCTTGAGTGGTTTGATTAAGAAATTATGGAATAGGCACAAGCAAAATACCACCTCCTGCACGAGCAGGTATCTTGAGTGATTCTTCACAAAAAAATGCAGATAAAAAGTAATTCATGAAAGCAAGACTAGAGACTTGACAAGACAATAGATCATATCCAACCTGAGCCACATAGGTCTAAGCAAAACAAGTCTCTAGTGGTTCCAGGTGTGATATCAAATGGAGTCCAAACTAGCTAGCCACAACATAGATCAGAGTTGCAATACAAAGCATAAGTAGATTCTCAAGTCAAGGTGATCAACTAGCATAGAACTCATCATATGGTCAACATGTTTATTTAGTTCAACTTCATTTGCAATTAAAACTAGCATGCAAAGGCTTATCCATATATGGCAAACCATGATAGGATGATCTAGACAATAAGCATAACATGGCCAAGAGCAACTTCATTATGAGCATTTCTTCAACAAAAAGAATCATCAAAGCTCAGAGGTATCTTACATATTGCAAGGTGCAAAATGATACATATGAACAAAGAAAAACACGAACTCCCCCTTCACAAGATCCCATAGGGGCCGACGACCCCCAAATCTCCCCGCACAGAAGCAAAACGACTAACATCCAAAGGTTTGGTAAAAATATCGGCAAGCTGATGCTCAGTATCAACATACATGAGCTCTATATCACCTTTCTCCACATGGTCTCTTATGAAGTGGTAGCGCAGCTCAATGTGTTTAGTTCTAGAGTGTTGGACTGGATTCTTAGCAATACTTATCGCACTAGTGTTATCGCAGAAAAGTGGAATAGAAGAAATGAAAATCCCAAAGTCCTGTAAAGTAGAAGAGGCCCAAAGAATCTGACTACAACTACTCGCAGTTGCTACATACTCTGCCTCAGCTGTGCTTTGTGCTACACTAGATTGCTTCCTAGAAGAACAAGAAATAAGGGAAGTGCCCAGAAAGAGACAAGTGCCAGAAGTGCTCTTGCAGTCTATCCTACACCCACCAAAGTCTGAATCTGTGAACCCCCTAACTCTCAAACCAGAAGAACTAGAAAACCATAGGCCAAAATCAGGTGTTCCTTGGAGGTACCTTAAAATGCGTTTGACGGCTTGCTTGTGGGAGTCTCTTGGGGAAGCCTGAAAATGAGCACACAGGCACACTGCAAATTGTATGTCTGGCCTCGTTGCAGTCAAGTACAATAGTGAGCCAATCATGCTTCTATATTCTCGCTGGTCCACCACCTCACCATTTTCATCTACATCAAGTATTGTGGCAGTGGACATTGGGGTATGGAGTGGCTTGGAATCACTCATCCCAAACTTCTTTAACATGTCCTTCGTGTACTTGCCTTGATATACAAAGGTGCCCTGCTTTGTTTGCTTGACTTGCAGTCCAAGGAAGAAGGACAGCTAACCCATCATGGACATCTCAAATTCATCACTCATGTCTTTGGAAAACTTAGCACAAAGAGCATTAGACGAGCCACCAAAGATGATATCATCTACGTAAATTTGCACTAAGAGTAGTTCATTAAAGAGCTTCACCCATTTTAAAACCTTTCTTGATTAAAAACCCTTTGAGTCTATCATACCAAGCTCTAGGGTCTTGCTTAAGACCATAAAGAGCTTTCTACAATTTATAGACATGGTTAGGGAGCTTGTCATTTTCAAAACCAGGGGGCTGTTTTACATAAACTTCTTCATCTATGAAACCATCTCGAAATGCACTTTTGACATCCATTTGAAATAACTTAAAACCCTTGGAAGCAGAGTAAGCAAGTAAAATACGTATCGCCTCCAACCGTGCAACAGGTGCAAAGGTCTCGTCAAAATCAAAACCATGAATTTGAGAATAACCTTGAGAAACTAGGTGAGCCTTGTTGCGAACAACTTGGCCGTCCTCTCCCTGTTTATTTTTGAAAACCCACTTGGTTCCAATGACATTTATACTCTGGTCAAACGGGGGTTTTACAAGTTGCCAGACCTTGTTCCTCTCAAAGTTTTCTAACTCCTCATGCATTGCCCTAATCCAGTTTTCATCTTCCAACGCATGACTAACATCTCGGGGCTCAAAGATGCAACAAATGCAGTATGTGCAAAGTCTGAGAAATGAGTGGACCTGGAGCGCAAAGTACGCTCAGAGATGTTGCCGATGATCAGATCTGGTGGGTGAGCATGATGAAGACGTAGAGATCCCTGAAGGACGTCAGAAGCAGGTGAGGAAGTAGTCGTGGTAGCCTCTGCCTCAGCTGAAGTGGAGGTAGGATCAGGAGCCATCGATGTCGAGGGTACGGATGTTGTAGATGAAGTACTAGGTATAGGACCATCTCCCACTGGAATAGAAGTGGCAGCAGGTTCTGCGGCTGGTGCAAGAGATACGGGGACTTGTCCCACACCATCCTCATTATCTTCTTCCACGAATAAGGTTTCTGAAACTGGTGGTGTACCTGAAAACACAGGTCTAGCTGGGCTAGCCTCATCAAAAGTTACATTGCAAGTCTCTACCACAAGGTTAGATTCTAAATTTAAAACACGATAGCCCTTCATGTGAGCAGGGTAACCAAGAAAGTTACCATCAGAAGTGCGTGACTCAAACTTGTCAAGAAGGCCCTTCTTTAGGATAAAACACTTGCAACCAAACACCCTTAAATGAGAAATATTAGGCTTTCTACCAAATCTCAACTCATAAGAGGTCACTTTCAAAGAACTCCGAAGAAAAACATGATTTGACACATAGCAAGTTGTACTAATGGCTTCAGCCCAATAACGTCGCGGTGTGCCAAATTCATCGAGCATGGTCCTAGCCATCTCCACAAGAGTTCTATTTTTCCTTTCCACAACACCATTTTGTTGAGGCGTGCGAGGAGACGAAAATTGGTGCTCAATTCCTCTCTCGGCAAGGAAATCAGCAAAGGAAGAATTTTTGAACTCCAAACCATTATCACTACGAACAATTTTCATCTCACTAGGAAATACATTGAATAGCCTTAAAGCCAAATCATGGAAATGATTGAATGCTTTAGATTTATGCTCCATAAAGAAAACCCAAGAGTATCAAGAAAAATCATCTACGATGACAAGCACGTACCACTTCCCACCAGCTAACCGGACCCGAGCTGGACCAACGGTGTCCATATGTAACAATTGAGCGGGTCTGGTTGTGTTCACCAGATTGATTGGAGGGTGAGAAGCAGAGACTTGCTTTCCATGCTGGCATGGGGCACACACAATGTCCTTTGTGGCTTTGAGCTTAGGCAAACCTCGCAAAAGATCAAGACCGCCAATTCGAATCAGGTGGTCAAAACCAACATGCCCCAAACGACGATGCCACAACTGAAACTCACTCATCTTAGAAGAGGCAACAAAACACATGGACCAGAGGACAAAAGCACTCCAAAATTAGCACCAAAGATTTACCAACACGAGAAATACCAAAAACAAGATCACCAGTAGAGTCAAGAACACGAGAAGCAGATTTCTTGAAACGAACCTCAAAACCCTCATCAAGAAGCTGTGAAACTGAAATCAAATTATAACTTAACTTACTTACAAGGGCTACATCCTTCAGAAGACAGTTCTCGTTGACTCTCACTGTTCCTTTGGCCACAATGCAACCCTGTGCATCATTCCCAAAAGTGATCTTCTCATCACCAGAGGCTTTACAGAGGGAGGCGAACCATTTGGTATCACCGGTCATGTGACGTGAACACCCAGAGTCAATAAGCCACTTGTTCGCCAAACCCTCACAACCAACCTACACAAAAGAGCGACAACGAAGTGACTCAGTACTGGGATTAGTAAGTAAACATTTTTAAATCCAGTACTGGGTCACTCCCTTTGCAGGAGCAAAAACACATGTGTTATTAGCATGCAATGCAAGGCCATCTTGATCCCTACAATTTTGTTGACCTCTACCTCTAGAGAATCGAGCTCTAGAAGTGGTCTCGTTGGATTTAAAACTGCCTCTCCTACCCAAGCCATGCAAGTACTCACTCTGACCATGTGCTGCACGAGCCTGTCGTTGCATGCCCCTAAGAGCACGAACACAAGATCTACGTTCATCTCTAAATATTATTGTGAATATGGTTAGTCCATAATCTTTGCTGAAACTCTGAATGCTGGCTATACATATTTGCAACAACAAGATCAAACAGAGTTTGTAAAAGTTTTTCTTTGTCACTGTCAGTTTGTCAACTGAATTGCTTGAGGACAAGCAATGGGTTAAGCTTGGGGAAGTTGATATGTCTCCATCGTATCTACTTTTCCAAACTCTTTTGCCCTTGTTTTGGACTCTAATTTGCATGATTTGAATGGAACTAACCCGGACTGACGTTGTTTTCAGCAGAAATGCCATGGCGTTATTTTTGTGCAGAAATAAAAGTTCTCGGATTGACCTGAAAATTTACGGAGAATATTTTTGGAATATATAAAAAATACTGGCTCAAGAATTATCCAGAGGGGGTCCACCCAGAGGCCACAAGCCTGGGGGCGCCTAGAGGGCTTGTGGGCCCCCTGGACCTCCTCCGACCTCAACTCCAACTCTATATAACCCTATTCGGGGAGAAAAAAATCAGAGAGAAGGATTCATCGCGTTTTACGATACGGAGCCGCTGGCACCTCCCGTTCTTCATCGAGAAGGCAGATCTGGAGTCCGTTCAGGGCTCCGGAGAGGGGGTTTCGTCGCCATCATCATCACCAACCTTCCTCCATCACCAATTTCATGATGCTCATCGCCGGGAGTGAGTAATTCCATCGTAGGCTTGCTGGACGGTGATGGGTTGGATGAGATTTATCATGTAATCGAGTTAGTTTTGTTAGGGTTTGATCCCTAGTATCCACTATGTTCTGAGATTGATGTTGCTATGACTTTGCTATGCTTAATGCTTGTCACTAGGGCCCGAGTGCCATGATTTCAGATCTGAACCTATTATGTTTTCATGAATATATTTGTGTTCTTGATCCTATCTTGCAAGTTGTAGACACCTATTATGTGTTATGATCCGCATACCCCAAGGTGACAATAATTGGGATTCTTTCCGGTGATTACCGTAGTTTGAGGAGTTCATGTATTCACTAAGTGCTAATGCTTTGTTCCAGTTCTCTATTTAAATTAGGCCTTAATATCCCTTAGTTTCCATTAGGACCCCGCTGCCACGACAGGGTAGGACAAAAGATGTCATGCAAGTTTTTTTCCATAAGCACGTATGACTATATACGGAATACATGCCTACATTATATTGATGAATTGGAGCTAGTTCTGTGTCACCCTAGGTTATAACTGTTGCATCATCAATGTCATCCGACATAATTATCCATCACTGATCCGATGCCTACGAGCTTTTCACACATTGATCTTTGCTAAGTTACTTTGCCGTTGCTACTGTTACAATCACTACGAAATTGCTACTGTTACTTTTGTCACCGTTACCGTTACTTCCATACTACTTTGCTACTAAAAACTTTGCTGCAGATATTAAGTCTTTCAGGTGTGGTTGAATTGACAACTCAGCTGCTAATACTCGTGAATATTATTTGGCTCCCCTTGTGTTGAATCAATAAATTTGGATTGAATACTCTACCCTCGAAAACTGTTGCGATCCCCTATACTTGTGGGTTATCAAGACCTTTTTCTGGCGCTGTTGCCGGGGAGCATAGCTCTATTCTCTGAGTCACTTGGGATTTATATCTGTTGATCACTATGAGGAATCTGAAAGATAACAAAACCAAGATTTTTCCCTCTACTACGAGGGGAGGTAAGGAACTGCCATCTAGCTCTGCACTTGATTCACCTTCTGTTTTGAGTAAGCTTGTGACACCACCACCTGCTATTAATTCTGATATGTCGCAAGTAATTGATGATGCTACTTCTGCTATGCATGATGCTTATGATGATACTACTGCTTTGCTTGATAATACTGTGCCACTGGGTAAATTTCTTGAGGAACAAGTTGCTAGAGCTAAAGATATTGAGAATGCTGAAACTGATGATATTTCTGAAACTGATGAAATTATTGAAACTGAACACTTTGAAACACCTGCTAGACCTAGCTCTCCTAGATATGAATTGCCTGTTATACCTGAGGGTTATGTTATGGATGGAGAGGTAGCTAGGGACTTTCTTGCTTGTAAGGATAGAGATGATCTTAAGAAATTACTATGCAAGTGGAAAGAAAAATCTTTGAACGCTAGAATGCAATATGATCCTAAGTTTGCTACTTCACCTATCTTTGTTACTGATAAGGATTATGAATTCTCTGTCGATCCTGAGTTAATTACTTTGGTTGAATCTGATCCTTTCCATGGTTATGAATCTGAAACTGTTGTGGCACACCTTACCAAATTAAATGATATAGCCACCCTATTTGCTCATGAGGAAAAAAAATTCATTACTACTATATTCTTAAGTTGTTTCCTTTCTCGTTAAAGGGTGATGCTAAGTTATGGTTTAATTCTCTTGCTCCTGGTTGTGTGCGTAGTCCCCAGGATATGATATATTACTTCTCTGAAAAATATTTTTCTGCTCATAAGAAACAAGCTGCTTTACAGGAAATATTTAACTTTGTGCAAATTGAAGAAGAGAGTCTCCCACAAGCTTGGGGGAGGCTTCTCCAATTACTTAATGCTTTGCCTGATCATCCTCTCAAGAAAAATGAAATACTTGATATCTTTTATAATGGACTAACCAATGCTTCTAGGGACCACCTAGATAGTTGTGCTGGTTGTGTTTTCAGGGGAACGAACTGTTGAGCAAGCTGAAGTATTATTGAATAACATATTGAGTAATGATAATGATTGGACACTTCCCGAACCACCTCCTAAGCCAACTCCGAAGGAAAGAGGTATTCTATTTCTCAGTCCTGAAGATATGCAAGAGGCAAAGAAATCTATGAAAGAAAAAGGTATTAAAGCTGAAGATGTTAAGAATTTACCACCTATTGAAGAAATACATGGTCTTAATACTCTGACACAGGTAGTAGAGGTAAATTCTCTCTATAGATTTGATGAAGGTGATATTCCTTATAATAAGTCTGCTAGTCAATGCTTGGATGAATTTGTTAAGTTTATTGTTAAACAAGAAAACTTCAATGCATATGTTAGTAGACAATTGAAACGTAATGCTTATATGCTTGACTGCTTGGGTGACTACATGTGTAGAACAATTAATGATCTCAAAATTATTAGTAAACATGCTTCCATTGTAAAAACTCAAGTAGAACAAGTTCTCAAGGCACAAAATGATTTGCTTAATGAGATGAATAATAAGGTGAATGATAATGCTGTTAGAGTTATGACTAGAGGTGGTAAAATGACTCAGGAACCTTTGTATCCTGAGGGCCATCCTAAGAGAATTGAACAAGATTCTCAGAGAATTAATACTGATGCACCTAGTCCTTCAAAGATGAAAAAGAAAACTGATAGGACTTTGCATGCTTCTAATGAATCTGTTGTAGACACACCTGAGAATCTAAATGATATTTCTATTTCTGATGCTGAGACACAATCTGGTGATGAACATGAACCTAGTGATAATGTTAATGATGATGTTCATGTTGATGCTCAACCTAGCAATGATAATGATGTGGAGATAGAACCTGCTGTTGATCTTGATAACCCACAACCTAAGAATAAAAGATATGATAAGAGTGACTTTGTTGCTAGGAAACATGGTAAAGAAAGAGAACCATGAGTTCAGAAACCCATGCACTATCCTCCCAAACCATCCAAGAAAAAGGATGATGAGGATTTTGAGCGCTTTGTTGAAATGCTTAGGCCTGTCTTTTTGCGTATGCGTTTGACTGATATTCTGAAAATGTCTCCCTATGCTAAGTATATGAAAGATATTGTTACAAATAAAGGAAAGATGCCGGAAGCTGAAATTTCCACCATGCTTGCTAATTACACATTTAAAGGTTGGATACCAAAGAAACTAGGAGATCTAGGAATACCAACTATACCATGCTACATTAAAAGAAATTATGTTAAAACTGCTTTATGTGATCTTGGAGCCGGTGTTAGTGTTATGCCTTTCTCTTTGTATCGTAGACTTGATTTGAATAAGTTGACACCAACTGAAATCTCTTTGCAAATGGCTGATAAATCAACTGCTATACCCATCGGTATTTGTGAGGATGTGCCTGTTGTAGTTGCAAATGTTACTATTTAACGGACTTTGTTATTCTTGATATACCCGAGGACGACAGTATGTCGATCATCCTTGGTAGACCCTTCTTGAATACTATAGGGGCTGTCATTGATTGCAACAAGGGCAATGTCACTTTTCATGTTAATGGTAATGAGCATACGGTGCACTTTCCGAAGAAACAACCTCAAGTTAATAGTATCAATTCTATTGGCAAAATTTCAACAATTACTATTGGAGGTTTTGAGTTTCCTCTACCTACTGTCAAAAAGAAATATGATATTCTTATTGTTGGGGACATGCATATCCCCGTTGAGGTAACCTAGTGTTATACGAATATTCTCCGGTTTCATGTCATTCGGAAGAAGTTTGTTAACGAGACTTGATCAACCTTGTTAATGGATTCCTTTTGATGGGCATGAGGAGGATGAATTTAGTAAACACAACTCGCTGTACCCTCTTTTTACTTTCTGTTATTTAGAATAAATAAAGCAAAAACACTGTTATTTCTCTGTTTTCTGAATTTTCCGTGAAATAAAAAATGACCAGAAAATAAAAGTTCTCCAAATGCCCTGAAATTTTAGTATGATTTTTTCCACAATATTTAAGAATTTTTGGCACTGAAAACACATCAGGGGGGGGGGGGTGCACCAGTGGGCCACAAGCCCACAGGGCGCGCCCACCCCCTGGGCGCGTCTACAGGGCTTGTGGGTCCCACGTGGGTCCCCCTTACTTATGCCAGCACCCATCCACTTCGTCTTCCTCCATAAAAAATCCCACCATTGCTCAAACCCGTGTTCTAGCTCATCATCCTGCCATTTTCGATCTCCTTGCTCGAAGCTCCATTTGCAAAACTGTTTTGGGGGATTGTTCTTCGGTATGTGACCCCTCCAATGGTCCAATTAGTTTTTGTTCTAGTGCTTTATATATTGCAAATTTTTGTTGCTGTGGTGACCTTGTTCTTGAGCTTGCATGTCAAATTTATATGGTCCAAAGTAGTTTTGTTGCATGATATAGCGTCTAGACACTTGTGGAAGCAGTTGCTATCAATCTTGTTGAGTTTTGTTCACTTTTATTTTGAGTCACTAAAAATTTCAGAAATTTTCAGAGAAAAGAAAAGAAATGATGAAGAGATGGTTAAGGGGTTCTTCAAGCCGGAATTCAAATGAAAATGAAAATGAGGAGAAGAAGAAGCCCAAGTACAACCTTCCACGTGCGACGGAGGTTCGGCCATGTGAATGGCCAAGCGATGCATTCCTGAGGGCAGCGTTAGTGAACCATGTCCTAGAGACATGGAGGAATTTATTGCTAAAACTACTGTGGGGGAAGAGAGAGGAGTGTCAGAGGCGAGAGTGGCTAGTTTACATTTTCCTGTTTTGCGCTATTATTCACTATTTGCTAGGAGATGTTTGATTGGTCGTGGGGAGAGTGGAGGCCTCAGTGCCCCTGACCTTGCCATTTTGCGCCATGCTTTATTTGTTGATAGAACATTTGGTTTGGGTGCTATTATTGCTCGACGGTTGAACACGAACCATTCGATGGGGGCTATCTTTGGAGGCATCTATGCCTCCCGCCTTGCTAAACATTTTGAGATACCCATTAGGCATGATGATGAGGAGGAGATGCTGCTACCCACTAAATATTTAAACTATAAGAGTATGGTAGCACACGATTTTATTAAGAAGGACGACGACAAATGACTCCTCTACAACTTAGTATTTAGTCAGGGTACTTGTGAGACTATTGCTCTGCCTGCTTATTCTTTGTTCGATATTCATTCAGGCAGGTACACTATTATGCCCGAGGACATCTACAGATTTTGGGGTCTTTCACAACCCTTAACACCTGAGCCCGCACCAGTTCCTGATCCATATCAGGAGCCTGTTTTTTAGTGGGAGCCGCAGGAGCTCGCCAACCAGTGGAACCCTCAGGACCCTCCAGAGTATAGAGGAGAGGGTTATTTCGAGCCGTGGCCCTAGACCAACTTAGGCCAAAAGCCTAAGCTTGGGGGAGTACGTATCTCTCACTGACATTACATTCATGTTCACACACTCATTTCAGTTGTCGGTGTTCATACTTTTTCACTGTATTATCCATGTTAGTTTATTTTTCTTGCTTTCTTCTTATGTGTTTGAAAAACTTTGAGAAAATCCAAAAAAATTAGTTCTCGCTTCTTTTTAGTTTTTCTTTCTAGTTTAATTTAGTTGTAGTATTAAAAGAAAACCCAAAAAGATTTATCGTTCTTCTTTTGCTTGTTGGGAGTTTTCCCGTGTAAATAGTTTTTCTCATTTTCCTTTTTACTTTCTTCAGAAAAACAAAAACTCCAAAAATATTTCAGTGTGTTTCTTTGAAATTCTTTTCCTTTTCTTTGGGTCGTAAGGAGAAGACCACGATGAAAATGTTGAGTGGCTCTCATATGCATTATTGTTGATCTAACAAAGAGCCCATATTACCTTGTCTTCTCCTTTGAATAAATGTTTGCAGATTTCGGCTTAGTCCAATGCATGTGCACTCTTATTATTATTCACACCGTTCGGTCGTGCAAGTGAAAGGCAATAATGGCGATATATGATGAAATGATTGAGATGGAGAAAAGCTGGTACAAACTCGACCTATTTTGTTTTTGTAAATATGATTAGCTCATCGTTCTTGATTCAGCCCATTATGAATGAAACATGTTTGCAATGACAATTAGAGATTATAGTTACACATGCCATGCTTAATTAGCTAGGAGTGGATAATGGTTTGTCTTGTGTGCCAACATGCAATTTAAAATGGTTATGATGTAGTATGATAGGATGGTATCCTCCTTTGAATGATTCAAGTGGCTTGACTTGGCACATGTTCACGCATGTAGTTGAATCAAAATCAACATAGCCTCCACGATATTTATGTTCATGGTGATATTTATCCTACTCATGCTTTCATTCAATGTTGATTAATCTCAATGGATGTTTATGACCGTTGTCGCTCTCTAGTTGGTCACTCCTCAATCTTTTGCTAGCCTTCACTTGTACTAAGCGGGATTACTGCTTGTGCATCCACTTCCTTAAACCCAAAGTTGTTCCACATGAGTCCACCATACCTACCTATATGCGGTATTTACCTGCCGTTCCAAGTAAATTTGCATGTGCCAAACTCTAAACCTTCAAATAATAATCTGTTTTGTATGCCCGAATCGCTTATGTAGTGACTGGGGGCTGTCAGTATCTTCCATGCTAGGTGGGTTATTCTCACGATGACTGTTTATTCACTTGTCGTTCACGAGAAAGTGGCTGGTAATCAGGATACCCAGTTCCATGCTCGAAATCAAATCAAAATATAATCATAAAACAAAACTCCCCCAGGACTGTTGTTGGTATGGACGGTACCCGTGGATTCGGCTAGCCGTGGAGTGTGATTGTTGGTGGAGGGGGAGTAAAAACTTTACATTCTGTTTGGGAACCGTCTATAATGTATCTAGCATGGAAGATAGCGAGATCTCTTGGTTGTTATGTTGTTAATGAAAGCATACCGCTCAAAATTATATTCATCTCTGTTTTAAAAGCTCCGAGCTCTGGCACCTCTACAAATCCCTGCCTCCCTCTGCGAAGGGCCTATCTATTTAATTTTATTGTTGAGTCATGATCCTCTTATAAAAAGCACCAACTAGAGAGCACCACTGTCATTTGTATGCTTTGTTATTAATTGATATTGAGTATGAGTGTGACTGGATCTCTTTTGCCATGAATTACAATGTCTAGTCAGTCCTTAATCTTCAGGGGTGCTCTGCATTTATGTTTTGCGGTCTCAAGAAGGGCTAGCGAGATACCATTTTGCCATATTATATCATGATTGTTTGGAAAAAAGTGTTGTCATCCGAGATTTATTATTATTGCTCGCTAGTTCATTATGCTATTGATATGAGTAAATGTGAGACCTAAATATTTTTGTGAATATGGTTAGTCCATAATCTTTGCTGAAACCCTGAATGCTGGCTATACATATTTGCAGCAACAAGATCAAACAGAGTTTGTAAAAGTTTTTCTTTGTCACTTTTAGTTTGTCAACTGAATTGCTTGAGGACAAGCAATGGGTTAAGCTTGGGGGAGTTGATATGTCTCCATCGTATCTACTTTTCCAAACTCTTTTGCCCTTGTTTTGGACTCTAATTTGCATGATTTGAATGGAACTAACCCGGACTGACGCTGTTTTCAGCAGAATTACCATGGTGTTACTTTTGTGCAGAAATAAAAGTTCTCGGATTGACCTGAAAATTTACGGAGAATATTTTTGGAATATATAAAAAATACTAGCGCAAGAATTATCCAAAGGGGGTCCACCCAGAGGCCACAAGCCTGGGGGCGCCCCTCCTGGGGTGCGCATAGAGGGCTTGTGGGCCCCCTGGACCTCCTCCGACCTCAACTCCAACTCTATATAACCCTATTCGGGGAGAAAAAAAATCAGAGAGAAGGATTCATCACGTTTTACGATACAGAGCCGCCGCCATCTCCTGTTCTTCATCGGGAGGGCAAATCTGGAGTCCGTTCGGGGCTCCGGAGAGGAGGATTTGTCGCCATCATCATCACCAACCTTCCTCCACCAATTTCATGATGCTCACCGCCGGGAGTGAGTAATTCCATCGTAGGCTTGCTGGACGGTGATGGGTTGGATGAGATTTATCATGTAATCGAGTTAGTTTTGTTAGGGTTTGATCCCTAGTATCCACTATGTTCTGAGATTGATGTTGCTATGACTTTGCTATGCTTAATGCTTGTCACTAGGGCCCGAGTGCCATGATTTCAGATCTGAACCTATTAAATTTTCATGAATATATTTGTGTTCTTGATCCTATCTTGCAAGTTGTAGACACCTATTACGTGTTATGATCCGCATACCCCAAGGTGACAATAATTGGGATTCTTTCTGGTGATTACCGTAGTTTGAGGAGTTCATGTATTCACTAAGTGCTAATGATTTGTTCCGGTTCTCTATTTAAATTAGGCCTTAATATCCCTTAGTTTCCATTAGGACCCCGCTACCACAGGAGGGTAGGACAAAAGATGGCATGCAAGTTCTTTTCCATAAGCACGTATGACTATATACGGAATACATGCCTACATTATATTGATGAATTGGAGCTAGTTTTGTGTCACCCTAGGTTATAACTGTTGCATGATGAATGCCATCCGACATAATTATCCATCACTGATCTGATGCCTACGAGCTTTTCACACATTGATCTTTGCTAAGTTACTTTGTCGTTGCTACTGTTACAATCACTACGAAATTGCTACTGTTACTTTTGTCACCATTACCGTTACTTCCATACTACTTTGCTACTAAAAACTTTGCTGCAGATATTAAGTCTTTCAGGTGTGGTTGAATTGACAACTCAGCTGCTAATACTTGTGAATATTCTTTGGCTCCCCTTGTGTCGAATCAATAAATTTTGGTTGAATACTCTACCCTCGAAAACTGTTGCGATCCCCTATACTTGTGGGTTATCAGAGACCCACGACCATCGCGGTCAGCCGGATCTGACGCGAGGGAGGTCACTGGCCGGATCCGTCGGTGGCGCTTCACGCTGGATCTGTGAGGCCACGGGGTGCCGGCGCTAGGTGGTGGCCGAGGTGGGCGGCGGGGGCGGGGGCCGGGGGCTGGCGGCGCTCGGTGTTGGCCAGGGCGGGCGGCGTGGGGGAGGGAGGGAGGTGGTGGTGCGGTGCGGTGGAGGCAGGTGGGCGGCGATGCAGGGGAGGGAGGTGGTGCGGCGGCGCGGTGGATGGAGGTGGTGGTGCGGCACAATGGAGGGAGGTGGGGCGGGGTGGGGTGGGCGCGGCCCCGACTGAAGGGAGGAGGTGGAGGGAGTGGGGGGAGGGGAGAGTTCGTGGGTGGAGGGGAGAGGTCGTGGGTGGAGGCAGTTTTCTCGGGTTGCTATACGGTCCGGGGAAGGGGGATCTAGTAGTACAGAAGTGTTAGCAGAATAAGCGTAGTGTTAGCAGAATAAGACTCTTAAGGGGTGTTAGCAGAATAGACCCACCCTATATATATATATATATGAAAATTGTTGCGTACTGATAACCCACAAGTATAGGGGATCGCAACAATTTTCGAGGGTAGAGTATTCAACCCAAATTTATAGATGCGACACAAGGGGAGCCAAAGAATACTTATAAGTATTAGCAGTTGACTTGTCAATTCAACCACACCTGGAGATTAAATATCTGCAGCAAAGTGATTAGTAGCACAGTAGTATGATAGTTTGATAGCAGTTGTAATGGTAACAGTAGTAACAGTAATGGTAGCAACAGTAATTTTGTAGTAGTTGTAACAGTAGCAGCAACAATAGTAACTTACCAAGAACAATATGTGAAAAACTCATAGGCATTGGATCGATGATTTCGTTGGATAATATTCATCATATAACAATCATAACCTAGGGCGACACAGAACTAGCTCTAGTTCATAAATATAATGTAGGCATGTATTCCGTAAATAGTCATACATGCTTATGGAAAAGAACTTGCATGGCATCTTTTGTCGTACCCTCCCGTGGTAGCGGGGTTCATAAGGAAACTAAGGGATATTAAGGTCTCCTTTTAATAGAGATCCGGAGCAAAGCATTAACACATAGTGAATACATGAACTCCTCAAACTACGGTAATCATCGGAAAGAATCCCAATTATTGTCACCTTGGGGTATGCGGATCATAACACGTAGCAGGTGCCTATAACTTGCAAGATCGGATCACAAACATAGATATAATGGTGAAAACACAAACAGTTCAGATCTGAAATCATGGCACTCGGGCCCTAGTGATAAGCATTAAGCATAGCAAAGTCATAGCAACATCAATCTCAGAACATAGTGGATACTAGGGATCAAGCCCTAACAAAACTAACTCGATTACATGATGAATCTCATCCAACTCCTCACGGACCAGCAATCCTATGAAGGAATTACTCACTCCCGGCGGTGAGCATCATGGAATTGGTGATGGAGGATGGTTGATGATGACGAAGACCGAAGATCCCCCTCTCCAGAGCCCTGAACGGGCTCCAGATCTGGCCTCCCGATGAAGAACAGGAGGTGGCGGTGGCTCCATATCGTAAAACGCGATGAATCTTCCTCTCTATTTTTTATGGAAAAATAGGATTTTATAGCGTCGTAGTTAGGGTCAGCGGAGCCCCATGGGCCCTACTAGCCACCAGGGCGCGCCAGAGGGGGGTGGCGCGCCTTGGTGCCTAGTGGGGAGCTGGGCCCCCCTCCAGTGGGTCTTGGTTCCAGTATTTTTTATTTATTCCAAAATAATTCTCCAAAAAGTTTCGTCTGATTCTGAGAACTTTTATTTCTGCACAAAAACAACACCATGGTAGTTCTGCTGAAAATAGCGTCAGTCCGGGTTAGTTTCATTCAAATCATGCAAACTAGAGTCCAAAACAAGAGCAAAAGCGTTAGAAAAAATAGATACGATGGGGACATATCATGTACTCCAGGGAGTATGTACTCCCGCTCCTCATATACCACATAGATGAATATTTTATACCTCCTAGGAGTATATATATAATCGTGAAAACAAAATTAGCAGTGCCAAAACTTGGGAGAAAAAAAATACAAATATAAATATAACACAACATTAATATAAGCCCTTAATATAACACGTGACATATATAGATTAAAGTTCACGCGGTACACACACGATCAAACACGTACGACACAATATATAGATAAGGGGATAATAAAAGCCCTAGCTAGCTAACACTATATAGCTAGGGCAACAGAACTTGAACTCCGCGTCTTCACCAGCTTCACCATCTTCACCATCGTCTTCACCTGGGCCTTCACCGCCGGCATTTTCATTCCGCGTGCTCCTCATCGCCTATATAATAGGGGAGACTGTGCATGCGGTCTTCGGGGGGGGATGCTCTCGACGTCGGTGAAGATGTTGTAGGTCGTGAATGTGATGAACTCGCAGCCACACCAAAACAACTTGCCGAGTAGGTAGTAGGCATCGAAGTGATTGCTGAAGCGGGCGAGGAGCGCAGTTGGCGGCAAGCTGGCGTTGGGACACATCTCCTCGAGGCGGAACATGGTCGGCGAGCCAGCTGGGAGGTGGGCAAAGCCAGCACGGAGGAATCGCTCGGCCAACTCCCTAGCACCCCTCCACGTCGAGATCGCCCACACCAGAAGTGTGGTCTCCACCACGACGCCGGCGGGGTAACGCCACACCGGCACGGTGGGTGGCATGTGGAAAGTGGGCCCGTAGTACTGCATCTTTGGTAGGATCTTGCTCTGGCTAATTTGGTGAAGAAGAGAAGAGGGGCGGCACAGATGGAAGAGTGTGTTAGAAGAGGTACACGGGGAGGGGGTTTAATAGCCGTGTTGCTACACTAAAATGAGGCACGCTGATCTGTATGCATGCATGCCCTTGGCTTTGACCGGTATGCGCGTGCATGGGGGCGCATTGTCAATATGCCCTTGCTTTAGGGGTTCACACTAAAAAAGAGACAACGCATCGAAACGAGGCACTTTGACCGGTATGCGCGGGCGTGGCCAGCCAGCTGCTCCCTTGAGTTAATGCGATGTAGCTGAATCGAGCGACCAACAGTTGTGTCCGGCAGCGACGTGGCAGCAGGTGTCCGCGGCGACATAGTGGCCAAGAGTTCTCTGCGGCGGTGACGTGGCCAGCGGCTGTCTTCGGCGGCGCAGTGGCCAGCAGTTCTCTGCGGCGGCGCGTGGCCAGCAGTTGTCTGCGGCAGCACCGTGGGCCGTGGCCAGCAACACTGAATCATGGCAGCGTGCATGCATGCATGTCAAGGTCAAAGATGTGCGCATGCATAGCAGACTGAATCACGCCGCGCATGCATAGCAGGCTGAATCACGTCGTGCAAGCAGAGTAGGATGACCAGACTGAATCATCGAACCATGGCCCAACGGACAGAGCACAGAACCACGGCCCATCTGTCCTACGCGGCCCGACTTCAACAATGAGCGACACAGTCCGACGTGGTCCCACTTGTCAGCAGTTAATGATCAAACCATTGACCCGACGCCAACATCCAATTTGAGCATTTGTGAGGGTTTCAGACAAGAGAGTGGAGAAAGTGAGCAATAGTTTAAAGCGTGGGCAAAACTGAGCACAACTAAGGAACCAGGGGCACAAAAATAAAGAACCCTAATTTTAAGTACTCCCCCTATCCATAAATAGTACTTATGGTATATTTTGAGATTTATGTTGACCATTGATAAAATCAATAATACGTGAGATGTTTGCTAGAAAAATCATACTATTGGAAACTACTTTCGAATATGAATTCGATGGCCAGTAGGGCATTTCAGAGACTGAGATTCATGGAGGCCTTTTTTTGAAAAAATCAAAATGAAACTTTTAGTTTACAAAAATTCTGAAAACAAATACACATGTATACAAGGATGTAGTTTGTCTGTGTAAAATTTGAGGATGAAATACCTTCAATTACGAGTTGCATGAAAAAACCAAAATCATAGACTTTAAGGATGACCAATATATATGCTAGAAAGCCACAAATTTGGCTTTTTTGTATAGCCCTAATTTTAACGCATTTCGACCCAAAATTTTACACACGTGTACACCATATCTCTAGGTATATGTGTACTATTTTAGAAGTTTTTGAAACTGAAAAGGTTGAATTTTAAAGTTTTCAAGTTCGGCCTCCATGGAGCTGGCCTCTATTTGACATTTTCCTTCGATGGCACTCTTTAGTACCTCCTCTGTTTCTTTTTAGTTTGCATATAAAATTTCACTGACTTTATAGGAGAAAATATCAATATTCACAATGTGAAATCAATATTATTAGATGCATCACGAAATTAACTTTCATACCATATAACCTTAGTATTGTAGATGTTGATATTTTTTTATATAAATTTGGTCGAACTTTGTTTAGTTTGACTTTGATGAAATTTTGTATGCAAAGCAAAAAAGAAACGGAGGGAGTACAACGCATGCTATATATAATTGGTCTAAATGATGGTCCAGATAAATCTTGAAATGTGCGTTAGGACATATATTTATTTGTAGGACATATCTACAGTACCCAATGAACGATGCAGGACAGTGCGCATGGAATGCTACAGTATGGACGTGTTTGGTAGATTGAAGCTTTTCATGTTTATCGGGAGCCTACCAAGTAGAGCTGTTTGAGGGTACGCGGGCTTGAAAGCACAAGTGCTCCCTGGGTGATTTTGGTAATTAATGTCAACATATCTCTTGTTGGACTAATAGTTTCGTCTAGTATATTTCAGATAAGTTCAACAATGGCGTGGCAAGGCCAAGAGGATGTGGAACCCCCTCAAAATGATAAGGACAAGGATTGGCAAAAGCTCAAGACTCTACATTTTTGTTTAAGTGATCCAAGATCACATTGAGTCCATAGGAAAGCCAATACTATTAAAAGGGGATGAGGTGTTGCATAATGATCTTGTTGCTCAAGTGCTTAGTGATATTGCTCCAAAACCATCAGCTACTTTCTCTATCCAAATATGTCCAAAACCTAAACTCCAACTCGGCCCCCACCGATATTCCCATCCGGAGCCATCGAGTTCATCTTGACATAGCCACTGCCAAAACCCTAACAGTTCGGTCACACCGATACAGATCTCGGTCCCACCGAGATGGCCTTGCCAGCGCTCTGTGACTTGCTGCATTCACTTCGGTCCCACCGAGATGTTGCAATCGGTCCCACCGAGTTGGCTTGACTGATTCTCTGTTGCTCATTGCATTCGCTTTGCTCCCACCGAGATGATGCAATTGGTGCCACCGAGATGAAGTTTTCCCTACGCCCTAGAACATCGGTCCCACCGAGTTGTTCCAGTCGGTCCCACCGAGATTCCTAACGTTCATATTTTTGTACAGATTGGTGCCACCAAGTTTACTAATCGGTGCCACCGAGATGTGTCAAAAGTGTGTAACGGTAGGATTTTGTGTGGAGGCTATATGTACCCCTCCACCCTCCTCTTACCAAGAAAGAGAGCCATCAGAACGTGCCTACACTTCAACCATTCATTTTCCGAGAGAGAGCCACCTACTCATGTGTTGAGATCAAGAGATTCCATTCCTACCATTTGAACCTTGATTTCTAGCCTTCCCCAAGTTGCTTTCCACTCAAATCCTTCTTCCACCATAGCCAAATCTGTGAGAGAGAGTTGATTCTTGGGGAGATTATCATTTGAAGCATAAGAGCAAGGAGTTCATCATCAACACACTGTCTATTACCTTTTGGAGAGTGGTGTCTCCTAGATTGGTTAGGTGTCGCTTGGGAGCCTCCGACATGATGTGGAGTTGAACCAAGAAGTTTGTAAGGGCAAGGAGATCGCCTACTTCGTGTAGATCTACCCGAGTGAGGCAAGTCCTTCGTGGGCGATGGCCATGGTGGGATAGACAAGGTTGCTTCTTCATGGACCCTTCGTGGGTGGAGCCCTCCGTGGACTCGCGCAACCGTTACCCTTCGTGGGTTGAAGTCTCCATCAACGTGGACGTACGATAGCACCACCTATCGGAACCATGCCAAAAATACTCCGCGTCTCCATTGCGTTTGCACACTCAAATCCCATCCCTTTATTTTCTTGCAAATTGCATGCTTTACCCTTTCCAATGCCTATACTCTTGTCATGCTTGCTTGAGATGTAATGGGTGCCCTTTAATATGTGCTAAACTCCAGCTTAACTTGAAGAAAATAAAAACTACCACTTTTACTTGTTAAGGGTCTAATCACCCCCTCTAGACCCCTCTTCTCGATCCTTTCAATTGGTATCAGAGCATTGGTCTCCATTGCTTTGGTTTAATCACCATTGGAGGAAGATGGCCGAGTCTACATTCGGGAGTATTAGACGTAGAGTGCCTATTCTTGATGGGGAGTTTTATGGTTCATGGAAAAATGAGATGCTTGAGATTTTCAATGAATATAATTTGAATAAGTATATTCTTAGCCCTTATGTGCCTCCCATTGATCCTTTGCATCATACCCCTGATGAGTATCTTGACATGGTTCGCAATCTTAGGACTATCGATCTTATCATTAGAGGATTTCCTAGAAATGTGCTTGTTTGCTTGCCAACCTTTGAATGCACATGTACTATATGGAATTATCTCGAGGAACGCTTTCCAAATTAGTCTTTGAAAAATCCGAATGAAATTCTTCAAAAATCCATTGCTTTTCATAAGATGAAGCCTAGTGATCCCAAGTTTGATGAATCTCTATTTGAGCTCCGTGATCTTATGCGTGCAAAGTGTGATGTTGTAATCATTAGTAGCATCATCTCGGAGACAATTAGAATTCATAAACTTGAACATTGACATGGTCATAAATCTAGCGAATCACTTGAACTAGGTGATGACTACACGCATGACAATGATGATGATATTGAGCATGGCTATTATGATGAAGACGAAGAAAGTGATATTGACTATGAGGAATCTTAGTCTCATGGCGAATCTTAGAAATTACATATCCGGAAGAAAAGAGTGGATTCTTGATAGTGGATGTACCGATCACATGACCGGAGATAAAGACATATTCCGTGAGCTTGCCAAAAATGATGGTCCACGCAAGTATGTGACTTTTGGAGACAACTCCAAGGGTAAGGTACTTGGCCTTGGTAAGGTGGCCATATCCGATGATAGCTCTATTCAAAATGTTATGCTCGTTGAATCTCTTGCTTACAATCTTCTTTCCGTATCTAGACTAGCGGACTTTGGTTCCAATTGCTAAATCTTCTAAAGGATGGTTATGGCATAGAAGGTTAGGTCATGTTGGCATGAGAAATCTTGATAACTTATTAAAGGTGATCATATCCTTGGTGTTAAAGATGTTATATTTGACAAGGATAGACTTTGTAGTGCTTGTCAAGTAGGAAAGCAAGTTGGAGGAAGTCATCCCGTGAAGAGCGTCATGACCACGAGAAGACCACTTGAGCTACTTCACATGGATCTCTTCGGTCCCAATGCTTATAAAATCCTTGGTGCTAACTCTTTCGGTTCAGTCATTGTTGATGATTTTTCCAGGCTTATGTGGGTGTTCTTTCTTGATGACAAATCGCATGTCCAAAAGATCTTCAAGAACTTCGCTAAGAATGCTCAAAATCAATTTGAAGTAAATATCAAGAAAGTTCGGAGTGATAACGGAACGGAGTTCAAGAACGCCAATGTGGATACCTTTCTTGACGAAGAAGAGATTTCACATGAGTTCTCAGCTACGTACACACCTCAACAAACTGCAGTTGTTGAGAGGAAGAACCGGACACTTATTGAGATGGCGAGAATGATGCTTGATTAATACAAGATGCCAAGACACTTTTGGGCGGAAGCGATTGAGATAGCTTGTCATGCTACAAATCGACTATATCTTCACAAGCTTCTTGGTAAAAAGGCATACGAGCTACTCATCGTAACAAATCCTAAGTTGGATATTTTTGAGTATTTGGCTCAAAGTGCTACATTCTTGATAAGCATCGTCGTTCGAAATTTTCTCCTAAATCTCATGAACGTTTTCCATTCGGTTACGGCTCAAACTCTCACGCTTACCGTGTCTACAACAATTTCACCCAAAAGGTTGAAGAGACGGTAGATGTGAAGTTTGATGAATCTAACGGCTCGCAAGTAGAGCAATTGCCAATTGATGTAGGAGACAAAGATCCCTCGGAAGCAATTCAAGATTTCTCTATTGGAAAAATTCGCCCAACGGAGGTGAAGGAGAGCACTTCATCCATTCAAGTGGAAGCCTCAACTTCACATCAAGGTGAACCACAAGTTGATATGGAGGCATCCACAAGTGGAACACGTTAAAACAAAGGAAATGAGGAAGTACAACAAGATGACCCACCTCGACCTCCTTCTCCACCTCCACAAGCGAACGACAACTCCAACAACAATGAAGAAGAATATGATGATGAGGATGTTCCACCACAACCCAAGCAAAAGCTCTCATGAGTTAGAGCAAGAGTCTCAAAGGATCATCCCGTTGAACAAATCTTTGATGACATCAACACCGGGAGATTCACTCGCTCTAAAACTCGTTTGGCTAAGTTTTGTGAACATTACTCATTCATTTCTTGTATTGAACCTATGAAGGTAGAAGAAGCCCTTGAGGTTCCGTATTGGATAAATGCTACGCACGAAGAGCTACACAGTGGAACCAAGTATGGACATTGGTTGAAAAGCCCAACGACGATCAAAATGTCATTGGAACCAAGTGGGTGTTTCAAAATAAGCAAGATGAAGATGGAAAAGTTGTACGCAACAAGGCCCGTCTTGTTGCTCAAGGCTACACTCAAGTCGAAGGTATGGACTATGGTGAGACATATGCCCCCGTTGCTAGACTTGAGTCCATTCGCATTTTACTTGCTTATGCCAATCACCATGATATCACCTTATACCAAATGGACATTAAAAGTGCTTTTCTAAATGGTGAAATTGAGGAGGAAGTTTATGTTAAACAACCTTTGGGCTTTGTTAATCCCAAGAAACCTAATCATGTTTACAAACTTCACAAAGCTCTTTATGGTCTTAAACAAGCTCCTAGAGCTTGGTATAAATGCTTGACTAAGTTTCTTATTGAAAAAGGCTTTGAAATTGGGAAAATTGATTCTACTATTTTTACTAAAAGGGTTAATGGAGAATTATTTGTGTGCCAAATTTATGTGGATGATATCATATTTGGTTCTACTAACCCTCATTTTTGTGAAAAGTTTGGAAGGTTAATGTCGGAGAAGTTTGAGATGTCTATGATGAGTGAACTCAAATTTTTCCTTGGTTTGCAAACTAAGGAAGGTACCTTTGTCTCACAAACAAAGTATACCAAGGATCTTCTCAAGAAGTCCAACATGCAAGAAAGCAAAGGTATGAAAACACCCATGCCTACTAGTGGACATCTTGACTTGACAAAGGATGGCAACCCGGTTGACCAAAAGGTTTACCGATCTATGATTGGTTCATTATTATATCTTTGTGCCTCCCGTCCTGATATTATGCTGAGTGTGTGCATGTGTGCACGATATCAAGCTACTCCTAAAGAATGTCATCTTAAGGCCATGAAAAGGATAGTGAGATATTTGATTCATACACCAAACTTTGGCATTTGGTACCCTAAGAGGTCGTCTTTTGATCTTGTTGGCTATTCCGACTTGGACTATGCCGGTGACAAGGTTGATAGAAAGTCCACTTCGGGTACATGTCAATTTATTGGTAGATCCCTATCTCTTGGTCCTCCAAGAAACAATACTCGGTATCCTTATCCACCACCGAAGCGGTATACATTGCCGCAGGATCATGTTGTGCTCAATTACTTTGGATGACCCAAACTCTCAAAGATTATGGGAGACATGTGACACATGTTCCATTGCTATGCGACAATGAGAGTGCTATTAAGGTTGCACACAATCCCATGCAACATTCTCAAACTAAGCATATTGAAGTTCGTCATCATTTCATTCATGATCATGTTGCTAAAGGAGATATCAATCTTAAGCATGTTCGTACCGACAAGCAATTAGCGGATATCTTCACTAAACTGCTTGATGAAAAGATATTTTGTAGATTGAGCGGTGAATTGAACATCATTGATGCCTCAAATTTGGAATAGAGATTCCATTTTAATACATGCAAGGCATGAGCCTATATGACTAATCCTTGATATTTCTATTATGACGATGATCATTTATCTTGGATACATTTGCACCCTTGCATGTTATCTAACCCTTGTAGGTACTTCGATAAGCATAAATCCATGAGATTGCAAATCACTCACATCTTGAGAAATTTCTATATCACCAAGTATCTATGCTTTGGTTGTTGAAATCAAGGAAGCATGAACTCATTCAACATATCCTTTGACAATATCTATATGATGAATTTCAATCTTGTCAATTGGACACACAAGTGCTATTCCTTGCAAAACTAACCCATGTAGGAAGATGAGCTTACCCCATATTGCATCCTCCTCCATAGTGCAAATTGCACCAGCCTGAGCCTGCATCTAAAAAACTGCCGAACTGAGCTTTCCTGTCGGGTCTGGCTGAGGGGTGATTTATGTTTCGTGTGAGCCTGTTTTTTCGTGCAAGCCAGGCAGCCAAACAACTTAGACTTATCCCACCAGAGTTGTTGGGCTTGATACAGCCTACCAAACACGCCCTATGTAACCTTTTTTGACACAGTACAGACGCAAGCGCTCATATATACGCGCATACACTCACCCCTATGAACGCACACACGCACATCCTACCCCTATGAGCACCTCCGAGAGACTGAGCCGACATATCATCTTGATATTTTACGAAGTCACTGCAGGTGCCTCGTAGTCGACGGGAACGTATCCTCCCATTGAACCCGCATCGCCATAAATCCTGAAATAAATCCAGGATAATTGCGAGCACAAGGACTTGAACCCTGGTGGGCTGGAGATACCACTGTCCATCTAACCATCCAACCACAGATTGGTTCGCTACGCCCTATCTAACCTGGATCTCGGTTCCATACTATGTCATATAACACTGTAGCATTTGATGTTCATTGTCATGTACTACCTCTGTCCCATAATATAACAGGGTTTTGACACTACACTAGTGTCAAAAAAACTCTTACATTATGGGATGGAGGGAGTAGCATCGCACTGTAGATATGTCATGTATCACGAGTATTGTTCGAGTTGATTCTTAATCGAATAGATGAAAGAGATGGTATGTTACATTATTGTTCATCGGTGACATGCTGATGTCACTTGAACTACGTCGGTATTTTCCCAAAGAGGAAGGGATGATGCAGTACAGCTACGATAGGTATTTCCCTCGGTTATGAAACAAAGGTATCAATCCAGTAGGAGAACCAAGCAACACTATGTAAACGGTACCTGCACACAAAGAACAAATACTTGCAACCCGACGCTTATGAGGGGTTGTCAATCCCTCTTCGGGTAACGGCGCCAGAAATTGTCAAGTTGACGGGATAAAATTTGTGTAGATTGGATAAATAGATCTCGATAAAACGCGAAATAAAATAAGTAATAAAAAGTGCAGCAAGGTATTTTTGGGTTTTTGGAATAATATATCTGGAAATAAAAGCGAATAAAAACAGATCTCAAAGCAAATATGATAAAGAATAGACCCGGGGGCCATAGATTTCACTAGTGGCTTCTCTCAAGAAAATAGCACACGGTGGGTAAACAAATTACTGTTGGGCAATTGATAGAAGACCGAATAATTATGACAATATCCAAGGCAATGATCGATATATAGGCATCACGTCCAAGATTAGTAGACCGACTCCTACCTGCATCTACTACTATTACTCCACACATCGACCGCTATCCAGCATGCATCTAGTGTATTAAGTTAATGGAGAAACGGAGTGATGCAATAAGAATGATGACATGATGTAGATGAGATCTATTCATGTAGGAATAGCCCCCATCTTGTTATCCTTAATAGCAATGATACATGCGTGTCTTGCTGCCCCTTCTGTCACTGGGAAAGAACACCGCAAGATCGAACCCATCACAAAGCACCTCTTCCCATGGAAAGAAAAATCGATCTAGTTGGCCTAACTAAACCAAAGATTCGAAGAAGAAATACGAGGCTATAAATAATCATGCATATAAGAGATCAAAATAAGACTCAAATAATATTCATGGATATAGGTCTGATCATAAACTCAAAGTTCATCGGATCCCAACAAACACACCGCAAAAAAGAGTTACATTAAATAGATCTCCAAGAGACCATTGTATTGAGAATCAAAAAGAGAGAAGAAGCCATCTAGCTACTGCCTATGGACCCGTAGGTCTATGGTGAACTACTCACGCATTATCGGAGAGGCACCAATGAAGATGATGAACCCCTCCGTGATGGTGTCTAGATAGGATCTCGTGGTTCTGGAACTTGCGGCGGCTGGAATTGTGTTTTGTCGACTCCCCTAGGGTTTCTGGAATATTTGGAGATTTATAGGGTGAAGAGGCGGTGCGGGAGGTCACTGAGGGGGGCACAACCCCCCTGGGCGTGCCTGGGCCTCCTGGCGCGCCCTGGTAGGTTGTGCCCACCTCGGGCCTCCCCTCTGGTATTTCTTTGGCCCATGTGGTGTCTTCTGGTCCAAAAAAATATCCAAAAAGTTTTGTTGCGTTTGGACTCCGTTTGGTACTGATATTCTGCGAAGTAAAAAACAAGCAAAAAACAGCAACTGGCACTGGTCACTATGTCAATAGGTTAGTCCCAAAAAATGATATAAAGTTGCTATAAAATGATTGTAAAACATCCAAGAATGATAATATAACAACATGGGAGAAGCAAAAATTATAGATACGTTGGAGATGTATCAGCATCCCCAAGCTTAATTCCTACTCGTCCTCGAGTAGGTAAATGATAAAAACAGAATTTTTGATGTGGAATGCTTCCTAACATGTTCATCACATATTCTTTTCTTTTGTAGCATGGACATTTGGACTTTTATATGGTTCAAAGCAATAGTCTAGTTTTAACATGAAGATTTCAATCCTCAAGCCTATCAACAAGCAACCATGTCTTTCAAAATATCAACACTAAAGAAAACTATCCCTAGCCCGTCATGCTCAATCATTGATCCATTCATGAAACACACTCGCATATTAGCTACATCCAATGCTCAAGTACGATCATAGTGCCCCTTAGTTGGTGCTTTATAAGAGAAGATGGAGACTCAAATAAAAATAAAAACTGCATAAAGTAAATAGATAGGCCCTTCGCAGAGGGAAGTAGGAATTTGTAGAGGTGACATAGCTCAAAGCTTAAATTGAGAGATAAAATTTTTGAGAGGCATACTTTTTCCGTCAACGAAATCGACCGAGTAATTCCTAACACTTTCCATGGAATTTATTATTAGACAACATAGAGTAAATTTCTTTTTCATTTCAGGACTGGGCATCCCTATTACCGCCGTACTCTCATGCAATGACAAGTGAATAAACACTCATGTTGAGAATAACACATCTAGCATGGAAAATATTGGCCACCCCCTGCCGCTTCACGAATGGTACGGGCACACAAAAAGGAAATTTATTTTGAAAATTAGAGATGGCACATACAAATTTGCTTAGAACGGCACGGAAATACCGCATATAGGTAGGTATGGTGGAGTCATATAGCAAAACTGGGTTTAAAGATATTGGATGCACAAGTAGTATTTCTACTTAGTACAAGTGGAGGCTAGCAAAAAGATTGAGAAGCAACCAACCAAGAAACGAAAAATCTCATAAGCAAGCATTAAGCATAACTAACACCGAATAATGCACCACAAGTAGGATGTAATTTCATTGCATAACTATTGACTTTCGTGCTTGCATAGGGAATGACAAACCTTAACACCAAAATTCTTACTAAAGTATAATTACTCACCAACATGACTCACATATCATTATCATCATATCTCAAAACTATTACAAAGAATCAAGTTTATTTTGTCCAATGATCTTCATGAAAGTTTTTATTATATCCCTCTTGAATATCTATCACTTTGGGACTAGTTTCATATAGTGCAATTGCTTTTGACAAGCTCAAATAAATCTAAGTGAAGAACATGAGCATAAATTTTTTCATCTCTCAAAATAATATAAGTGAAGCATGAGAGAATTTCTTCAAAAATTTACTAACTCTCAAATTAATCTAAGTGAAGCATGAGGGCATTTCTTCAAAAATATTAAAGCACACCGTGCTCAAAAAGATATAAGTGAAGCACTAGAGCAATTCCATAGCTCAAAAAAATTAAGTGAAGCATAAAGAGCAATTCTAACAAATCATAGCATAATTTTGGCTCTCTCAAAAAGGTGTGTCCAGCAAGGATACTTGTGACAAACTAAAAAGGAAAACAAGCAAAGACTCATATAATACAAGACGCTCCAAGCAAAACTCATGATATGTGACGAATAAAAATATAGCTCCAGGTAAAATACCGATGGTCGTTAGAAGAAAGAGGGGATGCTTGGTTCTCCTTGAATATTAACTTGGGGTGTCGTTGGGCATCCCCAAGCTTAGTCTCTTTTCACTCTTTATTCCTTCATCCATCCTGATCTCACCCAAAACTTGAAAACTTCAATCACACAAAACTTAACAAAACCTTCGTGGGATCCGTTAGTATAAGAAAACCAATCTTTACTTTAACTACTGTAGCAAACCCATTCAAATTTTGTTATTACATTATATCTATTGTATTCTAACTTTACCATGGCTTATACCCCCCGATACAATCCATAGATTCATCAAAATATGCACACAATGCAAATAAAACAGAATCTGTCAAAAACAGAACAGTCTATAAAGATGAGAATTGTTCAAGTACTTATTTAACACCAAAAAATCTTAAAAATTAGGAAAACCGAGGAAATTTGTATATAAACATTGTGTAAAAAATTCAGAATTTTTAGTCGCTTCTGTGAATTTTAAAAATTATTTTACTGGACGAAAAAGTTTCTGTTTTTCAGCAGGATCAAATCAACTATCACCAAAGCTATCCCAAAGGCTTTACTTGGCACAAACACTAATTAAAAGATAAAAAACACAATCATAATAGAGTAATAATTATGCAAACACTCAAGAACAGAAAGAAAAAGGCAAAAATAAATTTTATTCATTGGGTTGCCTCCCAACAAGCGCTATCGTTTTACGCCCCTAGCTAGGCATAATGCATAGATTCAAGTATTGTCATCTTAATTCTTATTTTCCATAGACGTGTTCTTATCAGGAGGTTTTGCAAAAATAACTTGAAACACATTATCCAAAGAAAATTTAACATTATCAAGTTGCCCATCTACGTATCCCATTTGATTAACATCATTGAAGACTTGTTGGATTATATCTAAAATGGAGATTTCTTTTTTAAGGTTCTCATCAAAAATTTGATTATTTCCAAGCAAATGTCTCAACATATAATCACTATTATAAAGGATCTCATTTATCACCAGTTTTTCGTGGTTCATACCATAAAAATCAAAAATTTCCCTAGCTTCCCGTACTATGTAGTCAAATTTATTCATAAGAATAAGGGTAGCTAACTTTTTAGCTTTAGGATCCTTTATAACGGGAAGCTCATAAAAGAATCTTTGCAAGGTAGGATAGGTACGGATAAATCTATTTTCAAGTTTCAGAACTAGTGCTGAAATAGCCTCCGCATAGGATTTAGTTCTTTTAAGTATAGGAGTATCATTAAGAGTCAAATTTCCAACACAATTGAAAAATTCTTGGATATGTTCTTTTCCCATAACATTCCCTTGCCCCCAAACAAAAGTTTTAGCATCTAGATTGCCAGATCATCCAATTTTAGGAGTTAGGCCATCATCTGTTTCTGACATACCAAACTCACTCATGATGACAAGTTCAAGCAAATAAAAGATCTGACGAGAAAACGGCGAACGAAAAAGAGGGCGAATAAAACGGCAAATTTTTGTGAAGTGGGGGAGATGAAAATGAGAGGCAAATGGCAAATAATGTAAATTGCAAGGAGATGAGATTTGTGATTAGGAACCTGATAGATGTTGATGATGTCTCCCCGGCAACGGCGCCAGAAATTCCTTTTGATGTCGCTTGAACTACGTCGGTATTTCCCCAAAGAGGAAGGGATGATGCAGTATAACTACGGTAGGTATTTCCCTCAGTTATGAAACCAAGGTATTAATCCAGTAGGAGAACCAAGCAACACTATATAAACGGTACCTGCACACAAAGAACAAATACTTGCAACCCAACGCTTATGAGGGGTTGTCAATCCCTCTTCGGGTAACGGCGCCAGAAATTGTCAAGTTGACGGGATAAAATTTGTGCAGATTGGATAAATAGATCTTGATAAAACGCAAATTAAAATATGTAATAAAAAAGTGCAGCAAGGTATTTTTGGGTTTTTGGAATAATAGGTCTGAAAATAAAAGCGAATAAAAACAGATCTCAAAGCAAATATGATAAAGAATAGACCTGGGGGCCGTAGATTTCACTAGTGGCTTCTCTCAAGAAAATAGCACACGGTGGGTAAACAAATTACTGTTGGGCAATTGATAGAAGATCGAATAATTATGACGATATCCAAGGCAATGATCAATATATAGGCATCACGTCCAAGATTAGTAGACCGACTCCTGCCTGCATCTACTACTATTACTCCACACAACGACCGCTATCCAGCATGCATCTAGTGTATTAAGTTCATGGAGAAATGGAGTAATGCAATAAGAACGATGACATGATGTAGACGAGATCTATTCATGTAGGAATAACCCCCATCTTGTTATCCTTCAGGGCCGGCCCTATGGGGGGTGCAGGGGGGCGGCCGTCCCGGGCCCCCAATATCCAGGCCCCCCCCCCCCCGAGGTATGTACGTAGCCTAGCCTATGGCCCATACAGGCAGGCACATGCCAGGGAGCAGCAGGCCAGCAGTCCCGATCTCCCGATCCCAGCGATCGAGTGTTTTGAGCGATCAGCGGTATTTCCTTTCACGTAAGAAAAAAGCGATCAATCAGCGGCCTGGACGATTCCCTTCCTGTACTGTTCGACTCTTCCATCACGCAGAGTCACGCAACGCCCAGGTCCCAGCCGTAGCTGCTGTCCGCCGACGCTGCCGTACACGTACGCTGCACGCACGCACTCCTGGCTCGCCGCCGCTTGGTAATTTCCTTCGTAATCTGTATATGTTCGCTGCTGATTTCAATTCCGGGGCCCCCTTTGGCATTTGATCAATTGTTCTCTTGTCAATCCTTTGCAGACTCTAGGCGCTGTGCAATCCCCTGTGTATTGTATTGTATACGCACACGCACTGAAGTTTGACCATCACTCCATCATGTATTGAGGTATATTCATATAATACTGATACAAGAAAATTCCTTTGATGCATAGCCGGCAATGTTCAATAATTTATAGAACAATTTTTTTATTTTCAGCATTGTGTGTGTGTTATTATGAAGTCCTCCAGTAAGAGGAATTATCCATCTGGTAGCAGCAAAAGGAAAAATAAGAAGGAAGTGGAGAAATTGACAGACACACACACACAACACGAGGGTATTCACAAATTTCTCAAGCCGACTAATATTGGTCCTTCCACTACTTCGACAAACACAGATGATGCGTTGGCGATGGTTGCCATAGTGGAAGAGCAACAGACTAATGAAAATTTGGACTCTGACCAGCAAGAAGAAAATATGAACACTAACACCGGCAAAAACAATGTAAGTGGCTCTAAGAATGTAGGTAATTCATCGGATGCACATGCCCAGTCTGCTAGTGTTGATGAACAACCAGTTTATACTGCTGATATTTATGATCCAAGAAATTGGGATAATCTTGATAATAAAGCAAGAGATGTCTTAGTTGAGAAAGGGCCTGTGAGAGAGGAAAAAAGGAAAAAAATGGAATACAAGGTAGATGATGCAGGAAGACATTTTTCGTATGCTCATTATCATAGAAAATTAAGCAATGGAGAGGAACATGATAGAAAATGGCTAGTTATTCAAAAGATGTCAATAAAGTCTTTTGCTTCTGTTGTAAGATCTTCAAGTCTAGCACCAATAGGAGTCAGAGTTCCTTAGCACATGATGGATTAGGACATTGGAGGCATATTAGCAAGAAGCTTAAAGAACATGAAAATAGCATCAAGCATATTAATAACATGAACAAGTGGAATGAACTGAGGGTTAGACTGCGGAAAGAGGAAACTATTGGCAAGGAATTGCAACATCAAATAACAAAGGAGAAAGAACGTGTGAGGCAAGTTCTGTTAAGAATAATAGTCGTTGTGAAATATCTTGGTAAACGCAACTTGGCTTTTCGTGGAAATAGTGAGCAGCTTTACAAGGATGATAATGGTAATTTCTTAGCTTGCATTGAGATGATTGCAGAATTTGACATGGTAATGCAAGATCACCTTATACGTATTGAGAACAAAGAAATCCATTATCATTATCTCAGTCATAAAATACAGAATGACTTGATATCTCTTTTGGCTTCTGACATCACATGTTCTATCATAAAGGTTGTTAAAGAGGCCAAGTATTTTTCTGTTATACTAGATTGTACCCCTGATGTTAGTCATCAAGAACAAATGACTTTTTTAGTTCGATGTGTTAATTTGTCTGATGGCAAAATAAAGATTGAGGAGTACTTTCTGGGGTTCTTGAAAGTGGATGACACTTCTGGCTTAGGGATTTTTAAAGTACTACTTGAATCTATTGAGTCTTTTGGCCTAAATATTAAAGATATAAGGGGTCAAGGATATGACAATGGTTCTAATATGAAAGGAAAATACCGAGGGGTACAATCTAGGTTACTTGATATGAATCCAAGAGCATTATATATGCCATGTGCTTGTCATAGTCTCAACCTCACTCTTTGTGATATGGCAAAATCATGTGAGAAAGTTGTTTCATTTTTTGGAATTGTTCAACGCATATATGTATTATTTGCTGGCTCTACAAAAAGGTGGAATGTTTTACTGAAACATGTTCCTAGTTTGACCGTTAAATCATTGTCCAATACTCGTTGGGAGAGTAGAATCAAAAGTGTTACAACAATAAGATATCAAACCACTGAATTAAGGTCAGCTTTGTCTGAGTTACGTCATGCTTCTGACACTGATCCTAAAGATAAAAGTGATGCAAAAAATTTATTTGATGCACTTGGTCGCTTTGAGTTTCTAGTTGGTACGATTATCTGGCATGATATTCTATTTGCTGTAAATAAATTAGCAAGATGTTCCAATCGTCAACCATGTGCATTGACTCTGCTTTGAAGCAAATAAAAGGCATAACACAATATTTTGAGAAGTACAGAGATGAGGGGTTTTCTTCAAGTTTGAGCATCGCTAAAGGTATTGCAACTGAAATGGGAATAGAGCCACTGTTTCCAGTGAAACGTCGTGCTACGAGGAAGAAACAGTATGATGAAAGTAATTGTCAAGAAGAAATTCTAGAAGCTCAGAAGGCTTTCCGAGTTAAATATTTTAATGTTTTGGTTGATATGGCGACCACTTCTTTGAATGATAGATTTAAAGAACTCATGGTGTTTAAAGATATATTCAGATTTTTATTGAGCTCAGGCACCCTGAAGTCATTAAGTGACAATGAACTTGAAGAATGTTGCACAAAATTTGCAGAAACTTTCTCTCTTAATGGTTCATCTGATGTTGAGGTATACGATCTTATTTCTGAATTGAAGATTATGAGATTCACTTTGCCAGATGGTGTAATGTCTGCTATGGAGATTTTTGGGCATGTGAGAGAAGTTGACTGCTATCCGAATATCTCCATTGCCTATCGCATCTTATTTACTGTGCCTGTGACGGTCGCTTCGGCGAAAAGAAGCTTTTCGAAGTTGAAATTGTTGAAGAATTATTTGAGGTCAACAATGACTCAAGAGAGGTTAAATGGTCAGGCTACATTATGCATCGAGAAGAAATTATTGGATGAGATTGACATCGACCCCATCATAAGTGATTTTGCATCGAGGAATGTTAGAAAAAAAATTAAGGTAATATGTATAAATTATTTAATACACATACTGATTTTAGATGCATTGAAGTGTTACTGATAGTAATTTATATATACACTATTTTTTAGATAAATTTATATATACTTATATTATAATGACTTGTATATTAAGGGCCCCCAATTTTTAATTCGCCCCGGGCCCCCAAAATCTCAGGACCGGCCCTGTTATCCTTAATAGCAACGATACATGCGTGTCTTGCTGCCCCTTCTGTCACTGGGAAAGAACACCGCAAGATCGAACCCATCACAAAGCACCTCTTCCCATGAAAAGAAAAATTGATCTAGTTGGCCTAACTAAACCAAAGATTCGAAGAAGAAATATGAGGCTATAAATAATCATGCATATAAGAGATCAAAAGAAGACTCAAATAATATTCATGGATATAGATCTGATCATAAACTCAAAGTTCATCAGATCCCAAAAACACACCGCAAAAAAAGGGTTACATCAAATAGATCTCCAAGAGACCATTGTATTGAGAATCAAAAAGAGAGAAGAAGACATCTAGCTACTGCCTACGGACCCGAAGGTCTATGGTGAACTACTCAAGCATCATCGGAGAGGCACCAATGAAGATGATGAACCCCTCGGTGATGGTGTCTAGATTGGATCTCGTGGTTCTGGAACTTGCGGCGGCTAGAATTGTGTTTCGTCGACTCCCCTAGGGTTTCTAGAATATTTGGGGATTTATAGGGCGAAGAGGCGGTGCGGGAGGTCACCGAGGGGGGTACAACCCCCCTGGGCACGCCTGGGCCTCCTGGCGCGACCTGGTGGATTGTGCCCACCTCGGGCCTCCCCTCTGGTACTTCTTTGGCCCATGTGGTGTCTTCTGGTCCAAAAAAATCTCCAAAAAAGTTTGGCTGCGTTTGGACTCCGTTTGGTACTGATATTCTGTGAAGTAAAAAAAAAGCAAAAAACAGAAACTGGCACTGGGCACTATGTCAATAGGTTAGTCCCAAAAAATGATATAAAGTTGCTATAAAATGATTGTAATACATCCAAGAATGATAATATAGTAGCATCGAACAAGCAAAAATTATAGATACATTGGAGACGCATCACATGCCCATGGCAAGTCAGTCTAGATCTCAAGCAGATAAGCAATTCTTCTCGCAACTCCGAGGACAAACGAGCACTCATGCTACATTGTTGATCGCCCTGGTAAAAATAAAGCCCAACAACTGGTTTGGGTTCACCTGATATTGATGAAACACTAATGCTGAGTAATACACTTGCACAAGCAACTGCTATTTTCATTGCAACAAAGGAGACTATTTTGACATTCATCTGCCATATCTGATAATTGAAATATGCAACAATTGCTAAAATAATCCGTATTGACTTGAGCTTCGCTACAGCGAGACAATCTCGTTGCAGTCAATTCTTTGAACTTGTCGAAAACACTTTGCAACAAGTCAAACTTTATGGATATAAACATTTTTAGTTGTGTTGGTTTATAGATCCATTTACATTCCTTGGGATTTACTCTTTTTGGTGGGTCTACCAGTTCCAGACTCATGGATACTATCTCAAATTTCTTTGCATTTAGTCGAATCCTAAAATCAAGGTCCTTCATTACGCCTTTGTATGCCACAGGTTTATCATTGTCTAACAACAATATCTCGTCTACATAGCATAATGGTTTGCACGAATTTTTGCCTAACATGTATCGTTCAGTTGCTAGTTCGACCGAAGTCTATACATCACATGTAGGGGATTCCATATCAATCGTAGTGATGAAACTTTGGAACTGTTTTTAGCGTTTCCTTACTTTGACCTCATCATGAAGATTTTTTAATCTCATTGAGCTTCACTGTCCTCTCACTCACCTTTTGCAAGAAACTCTTCTTCAAAGCACACTGTTCTTAACAACAACCATTTTGCCTTCGGTGCAGTGATAGAAGAAATATCCAACATTTTGGATAACCAATGAAGTAGCACTTATCTGATTTGTGATTTTTGCTTATGCGATTGTAAACACTTTACATATGCATCTCATTGCCAAGTTTTAAGGAAGGAAATATTGGTGCAACGTCCCATACCATATCTCATATGGTGTCATTTCAAAACATTCGATGCCACTCTTTTCAGTGAAAAAGCCGTGGTCTCTAAAGCATAACTCGAATATATAATGGAAAATTAGTTAATGACATCTTTGATCTTACCATGGCATACATGGTTCAATTACTTCTCTTGGACACCCCTTTCCTCTGTGGCATTCTAGAGGCGTAAATTATGAAACTATTTCGTGACTCGTCACATTCGCTAAACTTGTGACTCAAATATTCCTTTCTGCAATGCTATCGTAGAAACTTAATTTTCTTGTTACAAGAACTTTCTACTTCATTCTGAATTTCCTTTAAACTTTCAAAGCTTCCAAACTTGCCTCTCATTAAGTAAATATACTTTTGTCCACGTAAACCATCGATGAAAGTAATAAAGTAGAGGAATCCACTATGCGCAACTACACTCATTGGACCACACACATCTATAGGTATGAGTACCAATAAGCTAGTTGCACGTTCCTTATGGCATGTGAACAAAATTTTAGTCATTCTTCCATTAGACAAACTTTGCAAGCGTCAAATGATTCATAATCAAATGACTCCAAACCCATCACCGCGGAGTTTCTTCATGTGGTTTTTTCCAATGTGACCTAAATGGTAGTGCCACAAACATGTTGTATCGACGTTTACCGTCAGTGTTATGGACGTTTATATGACCATCAAGATTCATAACATACATCTCATTCATAATGGAAGTATTTCCCTTATTTATTCATAAATTGAAAAACTATTGCTCTCTAACTTCATTGAACAACCTTCTTGCAGCAAACATGACTCGGAAATAATGTTGTCGCACAAGGTAGAGTGCAGTAACACTTACTAAATTCTAATATGAATTACGAAGATATATGCAGAGGTAATACTATTGAGCAACATAGTAGAAAACAAAAAAAAACATGCTTACGAATAAAACCGTCGACCAACTATGAAGATGCAGGATTGGATCATTGACCTTTACTAGCAATGCATCGGAGATAAGAGGTTGGTGAACATGTTATAAATTCCCGAACCCAGAGAGAGGGGGGAATGCCTCCTCTATATATAGGCGCAGAGGGGGGGCCTTGGCTTGGAGGATGGGCTCCCTCCCTCAGGTCCGACCACACCATGGAGGGGTGCGCCCCAAACCCTGGCTACCGCGCCCTTTGCCTTGGCTCTTAAGGCATCTCGGGTGTGCCCCACTATTGCCCCCTAGGCCCATGTGTTTCCCCCACTTGCCTAGCCAAGGGAGCAGCCCTATAGCGCCTTTCAAAATTTTCCAGAAGGTTCCGTAACCTTCCCGGACCTTTTGGTGCCTTCTAGGGTACTCCGGGACTTTCCGGAATTTGCTGGAATGCTTCATGTTTCCTCTGGAACCTCTCTGAAACATTTTTTCTATTTTCGAAACTTTTCCAGTGCATTTCTCTCACGCTTCTAATACCTCATAGTACTCAACAATTTGATAATCAACAAGTGTGTGACCCACAGGTTAGTAATACGTAGACATGTCCTAGAACACCTTCCAATCAATAATCAGTTACCGGATCTGGACACCCATATTGATTCCTACATATACATGAATATATTTATCGAGTGAAACTTTCGTTTTCGTACACAATTCCCTACGCTTCATGATACATAACAAACTCGAGGAGAGGCTTTTTTGAGCGAACTTTTCATTTGCTAACCACCAAGGAGCCACACCATTGACAGCCCCTATCCATCCAGCACCCAACATTAGGGTAGTTGTTCATGGCAAGGTGAGAATGACAGAGGGGAAGACACTGGCTCAACGGGCATGCACAGAGAGAATGTCAATTCACCACTTGAAGGGTTAGTTAGTTAGTGGGAAGTGACGGAGGAGTGACAGGCTCACAGAGAGGCCTCAGAAGAAAAATCTCAACCAAGGCCGGTCATAGACCATGACAAAAGTGTAAATGGAGGACACACACAGCTACAAGTTAGCGAGAACAAAGGATCGCAGCAGAGGTCGGACAGAGTGTTGTCAAAGGCTCACATGGCGAGAATAGGAGATTACCGTGTTGCCGAGAAAGAACATCAACACGATGGGTAGCAGGAGGCACAACGATGGGAGGAGATGAAGACAATGCCACCAACATGAGAAACAACGTGAATGCACCGCTACTGTCGTCGGGCAAGCCATCACACGATTTCCCCCATCACCATACCAATCGACGAGGAGGAGATGCAACACACCACCAAAGTGGGATGCGACGCCCGTGAGATTCGTTGTGTCAATCGACGGCCATCGATGAAGATTTTTCTGGTCTTCTTGCACCCTCCAAGCGCCTCCACCCCCAATTTTGGACACCCTCGTGGCTGTGCATGCGAGATCTAGTGAAAGCAAGGTTCTATTCTGGAGCAGCAGATGATGAAGAAAAGCCAATGTGGCGCAGGTTGGCCTCATAGCAGTCACACAGGTACTCCGGTGTGTCACAAACGTTGATGCAGATGGATGTTGCTTGCTAGATGGGCACATGGGTTGAACCAACGTCGTGAATGAGCTAGAGAGCCCATCCCAAGCTGACGTCATGCAGACGCAACCGTCAGAAGCTAGCACCTCGCGAGGGATTTGAGGGAGGGGAGAGCGCGGATGCGGGATCAGGCGGCCACCTCATGAGGACCTGACGAGCCAGTGAGGAAGCAGGCGAGCAGGGGCGCCACAGCTGGGCAGGAGGAGGCCAAGAAGCATGCTGGATGACGCGAGGTGCGCGCGCGTGCATTGAGGAGCAGGGCGAGCAGCAATCAGAGGTGAAGGAGCATATCACAGGCCCTTTGGAGGCCGCGCACACAACTGAAGAGGATAGGAGTAGGGTCATCGAACGCGGGTGTTGGTCGAGCAGAGGATGTGAAGGAGCAGACGCACGCGTGGATGGCGGAGCATGGCCAGTGGCCAGTAGAGGTGAAGGATGGAGTACATGCCTATGGGAGACCGTGCATGCAGCGGGGAAGGAGAGCAGCAGAGGCCGTCGAGCGTAGGTGTCGGCGGAGCAGAGGAAAACGGTAAGCAACAACTGCCATTCCCATTGGATCTGAGGGGGAAGGAGATTCCCGTCGCTCACCATCAGTCGAGGCCAGCCGAAGGGAGTTGCCGCACACACTGTAGAGGATGCCAGGTGTAGGAGGCCGCCACGGCATGGCGCTGCGCTGGCCAAGACGCCAACGCGTCAGACCACATGGCCACTCTCCGCCGTGCCTGAGAGTCACCTTGCGCCGTCGCCAGGTCCCCGCCGCCGCCGTCAGTCGTGCAACTTCACGGTGCGGTGTCATATGGTGGAGGCGGAGTAGGGGTAGGCAGGAATTTTGGTGGCGCCGACTAGGGATGGTGTTCCGCCCGAGTCGCCCGAACTGGAGTGACGCGGGGGCTCTCACTGCAAAAATGCAAGTGCCTCCTTGTGTACCTCCAAATGCAAATCCTAATTGTTAGGCATATTTTTCATTCGAGATTTTGATCCCACTCCAACATCATACCTTCCTGTGAGTTTAACTCTTAACATTCGGGTCACATCCACTTCAATACAACCCTTACTCTTTCAACATCATACCTTCCCCTTTTCTGATTGTTGTCAATAATGTCGGCATTGTTATTGAAAATGCCGCCTTGTCCAAATAATGAACATTAACAAGTCTCGTTATCTAAAAATAATGACACACAACTTAATGCATCAATGACAAGTCTAATTTATTATATGCATCATGACATTATTAATGCATTATATCCAAAGCACATCACAAGTAATGTCAGTAACCCATATACCTTAACGCCCCTAAACTTTTGAACAAGGGTCAAATCATGCTAATCTTTTGTCAGAGGGTCAAATATGGTGATTTTGGGCCAACTGGGCGAGACGGTGGACATGGTTTTGGCCTTTCGTGCTATTGTACTCTCTTCTACTAGTATGTGCTTGCTAAAGTGCGGCATTGCAAAGACCGAGCTCCATGAAACTTGTTTAAAAAAATCAAAATATATTTAAAAGTTTGAAAAAAATATCATTTTTTCCTACAAATACATATGCATGTTCTTCAAATATGTTTAAAATTTTATCAACTAATTTGATTATTTGCATGCTACACAAAAAAGACAAATATCTAGCCCAAATACAAAAAAGAAAAAGCCAATTTTAATGCCTGCATTTGTCTTTTTTGTGTACATCCCATACGAATATATGTTTATGAAATTTTATACATGTATACTACAAATATATGTCAACATTACTTTTTTCAGAATTTTTTAAGGTGTGGAAAAAGTTTTTTTCTGAAAAAAAAGAGATTTCTATGGAACTCGGCCTCTACTTGCACTTTTTCGGTGCTTGCTACGTCTTCCGTGACTATCCTTGAAAAAAAAGTTTGCTGTTTGTTTAAAGTGTTGCTCTGTCCTATCGACCGCACCGATCACAAGGGGTGGAAAAAACAGCCGCCTTTGTTGTCTCCTTTTCCTGGTTTCATTCGCACAAGTTCAAGCTCTAGTCCTTTACAATGTGTGCAGCGACTAACAGTACCTGGATGTGTTTCCATTTCACTTCAAGCAATCCACATCCACATCTGAGCCGCCGTCGTCGAGAACTTCTCAGAGCATGGTTAATAGTTTAGCCAACTGTTGGCTATAAAAAAGTACCATATCATCTATAGTTAATCTTATAGCTAACATATATAACAATTAGCTATAAGTATATGCTATTTTATTAATACATTTTTTCGAAAAGGGGCGCTTTATTACTTAAAAGATTTAAGCATTACACCCGGCCTCTGCATAACTAAGATGCACATAGCCAAATAAAGTCCTCTTACACAAACCAAAAATAAAAAAAGTTGAAATACAAAAAGATCCGTATAACGCCTAAAGCGGAGGGGGACCAATCCTAAGATCATGCTGCCACCCATGTTGGGTAAAAGTATCACTCGCCGTAGCCGCCAATCGTGTACACACCTCCGTAAATAGATCTCGATTCTCCACGCGTTGTAGAGAGGAATATAAACGAAGAGTCCCGGTACATCTGTAGATAACCTGCAACAGAGAAGTACTTTTACCATTAAAAACCTTATCATTTCTACATAGACAAAGCGACCAAATATTGGCAAGCGGTCCCATCCTGAGAAGAGTTCTAGACATGTGATCTATCCCATGTAACCAGTTGCCGAATACATTAGCAACACTACAAGGAGGATACAAGCCAGAATCTATTTGGATGACTGACCATATAAAACGAGCCAATTTGCATTGGAAGAATAAATGTTTTATTGTCTCATCATGGTGACAAAAAACACATTGCGGACTTCCATGCCAATTCCTCTTAATAAGGTTATTTTTAGTAAGAATGACTCCGCGACGAAGATACCATGCAAAGATTTTATTCTTAAGAGGTATCTTCATCTTCCAGATCTTCTTATTATTATCAACTGGCACATCAGATTGGAGCAAAGCTCTGTACATAGACTCTACTGAGAATTGACCATTCCCATGTAGGTTCCAACGAAATACATCAGATCCATGTGACAATTGCACCGTGGACAACTACTGGAGCAGGATGTTCCACGATTGGAGTCTGGGTCCAATTAAATCTCTTCTGAACACCACATTCGGTGGAAATGATTTCATTACCGTGGCGATAGTATCACCCTTGTGACGCACAATATTGTACAGAGCTGAATATTGTTCCCGGAGTGTGGCATTTCCTAGCCACTTGTCCTCCCAGAATCTAATTTCCGAACCGTCCTTGATTGAGAAGGATCCATAGCAGAAGAAATATTTCTTCGTAGCCATTAGACCCGCCCAAAAGTGGAAATCCTCAGCCTTCCAGTATACTTGGGATACTGCCTTGGAACCCACATATTTCCTCCTTAGGAGGGTTTGCCATACACCATCTTCCGTCAGTAATTTAAACAACCATTTCCCGAGTAGGGCCCTATGCTTAACCTCAAGGTCATGAATGCCCAACCCGCCTTGGTCTTTGCGACGGCAAACCACACTCCATTTAGCTAGTTGATATTTCTTTCTCTCGTTATCTCCTTGCCAAAAGAATCTTGATCAGAAATAATCCAATCTATGTAAAACTCCTTTCGGCAACTGAAAGAAGGAAATCATATATAGTACCATATTACTTAGTACTGAATTTATGAGGACCAATCTTCCACCCAGAGACAACAGTTTACCTTTCCAACTGCTAAGTCTTTTTTGTAGTCTCTCCTCGACGTGTTTCCATTCAGCATTTGTGAGTCTCCGATAATGTATCGGTATCCCCAAATATGTGATCGAAAACTGGCCCAACCCGCATCCGAACAGTTCAGCATACATGTGGGCCTCGTCTTGAGCGTCGCCAAAGCAAAACAATTCACTTTTATGAAAATTGATCTTAAGACCTAAGAGTTGCTCGAATGCTGATAAAATCAGTTTTATATTTCTCGCTTTCTCGAGGTCATGATCCATGAACAGAATCGTATCGCCGGCATATTAAAGTATAGAGAGACCACCATCAACTAGATGATTTACTACCCCATCAATTTAGCCATCAACCTTGGCGCGCTCAATCATGATCGCTAGCATATCTGCCACTATATTGAATAGCATGGGCGATATTGAGTCACCTTGTCGCAATCCCTTTTTCGTTTGGAAATAGTGTCCAATGTCATCATTGACCTTAATGGCAACACTACCTCCAGCAACGAAGCTATGGATCATAGCGCGCCACTCTGCAGAAAATCCTTTCATTCTGAGAGTGTTGAAGAAAGTGCCACTTGACTTTTTCATAAGCCTTTTCAAAGTCAATTTTGAGTACCACCCCATTCAACTTTTTTCGGTGTAATTCATGGACTGTTTCATGAAGGATAACAACTCCATCTAGGATGTGTCTGCCTTGCATAAAAACTGTCTGTGAAGGACGAACCACATGTTCAGCAACCGAATTTAGCCTAATAGTCGCAACCTTCGTGAATATTTTAAAACTAACATTAAGGAGGCAAATAGGTATATATTGTTGTATCCTTTCAGCCTCATTAACCTTAGGTAATAAAATAATCTCACCAAAGTTTGAGCGAAACAATTCTAGTTGGCCAGCATGAAGGTCGCTAAACAAAAGTAGGAGATCCGGTTTGATAACTTCCCAGAAGTTCTGATAGAACTCTGCGGGAAAACCATCCGGACCTGGGGCTTTGTTATGCTCCATTAGGAAAACCGCCTTTCTAACTTCCTCCTCGGAGTATGGGGCTGTTAGAAGGTTATTTTCCTCATTAGAGACCTGGGGGATGTCATCTGTTCGGGATTCATCCATCGAGAAGCTTCCTTCCTCTAGTGCTCCGAACAGATTTTTGTAATAATTAGTAATATAAGATTTAAGTTGCTCATGCCCCTCAATCGTGCCCTCATCCTGTTGTAGTGAATGAATAATTTTCTTCCGGTGTCTGCCATTGGCGACTCCATGAAAATATCTAGTATTATAATCACCTTTCAGGATAAACTGAGAGTTGGAATATTGGTACCATTTGAGTTCCTCTTCACGCAGCATGTTAGCTATCTGTGCATTCGAATGATTCTTGATCTCGATTTCATACTCAGATAGAGGTCTAACCTCTGCCAAAGCTTCTAATTCATCAATGATAGATGAAAGACGAAGCTTCTCTTTTTTGAGGATACCCACCGTATGCCTAGCCCAACCACCAAGGAATTTACGTAATGCACGTATTTTGTTATTTCATCTATGTACTGGGGTAGACCCGGGCACCGGTTTCTCCCACACCTCCTTGACTATGTCATGTAAGCCATCCCGAAGCAACCACCCAAGTTCAAACTTGAACTTGCGTCTATGTTGTGGTCGTGGCAAACCAGTAGTTAGGGGAATGGGTGCGTGGTCTGATATAGCCTCGATACGAGGTAGAGCACGAACAAACACCATAGGAAATTTTGATTCCCAGTCGGTATCCATTAAAACGCGATCTAATTTCTCATATGTCGGTTTCGGAAGACTGTTTGTCCAAGTGAATTATCTTCCAATCATGGAAACCTCTCGCAGATCTAGACTGTCGATGACAGCATTGAAAAGGAAAGGCCAATGATTATCAAACCTACCGCGGCTTTTCTCATTTGGAAATCGAAGCAAATTGAAATCCCCACCTATAAGAATGGGATAGGGATTATCTTTCGCCAGGTTAACCAATTCACGGAGAAAATCGGCCTTGAAATCATCCTGGGCTGCCCCATACACGGCGACGAGGGTCCATGTGAAGTTGTCAACCTTGTTGCGAATATGGAGTTTAACGTGAAACTCACCATCCAAACTAGCCAAAACATTAATAGTCCCTCTATTTACGCCAAGTAAAATGCCCCCAGAACGACCTCTAGGCGGTCGTGAAACCCAAGTAAAGTCTATCCCACCTGAAAGACGGTTAAGTAGACTCACTGAGAAATCACGTCTCCCCGTTTCAGAGATAGCCAAAAAATCTAAATTGTATTCCCTATTACATTCTGCAATGAATAAATGTTTAGCCAAGTCACGAAGACCTCTGCTATTAAAAAACATACCATTCATGAGGAAACAATAGGAGATTTAGAACACTTCGCCCTCTTATGAGACTTACTAACTTTTTTCGAACGTGCGGTCTTTGATTTACGTCCGGATGCTGTAAGCTCAATCAATGAACTAAGTCCGGGTTCATCTAGACCCATGTCCGAAATTTGTCCAACTAAATGAGAGAGTGCTGCAGCTGGCTCTTACATGAGAGCCCGCTTACATTCTCTCTTATATCCTCTTTCCTCCAACTAAGCATAGAAATATTATTTTACTCCTTACAGCCTGCTGACTGTACCTTATTATACTTGCTCTCAGTCGCTACTGTGCTTTTCTACATTTCCCTTTTTCTCGGGAGGCAGCTTGGAGGCATTTGGGCCTTGAGACGGGCGGGCGAAATTCAACGTGCTAAACTGCGTATGTCTCTGAACCAATTCTCAGCTCACACTTGTATTTTTTAGTGCACCTGAATAGGCATCGAGTTAACTTCGCTCTCAGTCACGCCCACGCAAGACACCTGGCACAAGTTTCTCAAGTGTATCCCGGTGTAAAGCAGGTTACAGCGGGGTGCAAGCAATGTGAGAGAAATAGTCAGCACCGTGCCACCTACTAATGCAAAACATTGTCGCCCAAATCTCCATGCTCAACTGGAATTCACCTACATTGTTGGCCGGTTCATTATCTGGTTGCCATGTTTCGCGTATGGTGTCCAGAGATTTAGTTACCGGTCAAACTAGTGACACCATTTGCACACAGTTGACATGGGGCACGGACCAGCTTACAGCTGGGCACAGTTGTCAACTCTGAGAGTGAAGGGGCACAGCGCAATGCAGGCAAACCAACCTACTCGGTCGCACCACATCTCTGTAATCTACTCCACGTAGTACTGATGTACGATTAGTTGGAGAAATCTTTACTTGTATCCCCGCACTCGGCAGTTCTGGCTGCCTGTGTTTTTACTTCAGACCAGAGATGCAGTACAACCTCTGGAGGTGAGTTGGCCGCCATTTTTACCGGAGCCGGCCTGCATCCTCTGAGTTGTAGGAAACATCTTACCAGCATGTTATTAACAGAGTAAAAATGGTAAATAAACCTGTGTTTAATAAGCCAGCCGGTTCGGATTTTTTTTCTTCGATAAAGGGTGTCTGGAGATGAGTATATGAATTTTCATTTATCAAATGCTACAGTGCTCGTTTCTCTTGCTTGCCTGCCTGCAGAGGCACAGACCCACAGCAGCATTTCCTCCTCGACCTCGAGACACAACAAAACAGAACAGAGCCAAGCCAGAAACAAGACAGAGCTCACACACACGCTTCTCTTCTCTTCTCTTCTCTCCTGTCTGCTCAGTTTGGTGGGTTCTGCTCACCAAGTTTCCCCTCACAGTACAAAACCCCATTCCTTCCATCCATCATCCTCCATACATAGGCACACACAGCCGGCGCACAATAGACAGCAGCTTCTGCAAGAAACCATACCATGAGAAACATCATGGAGAGAAGCCCCCACGAGTCCTCCTTCTCCTTCTCTCGGAGGCACTTCAAGTGGCCGGTTCTCGGCAAGAGCAGCAGCCATGGCGCCACTAGCACCGCCGTCGCCGAGGAAGGTTTCGTCAAGATCAGCTCGGGTAAGCATGCCGAGGACGACGAGGAGGCGTCCTTGGCTTTCTCCTCCGCCTGCCGGTCCTTCCACTCGGAGGACTTCGTGTCTCCCCCGCCCAAGCCGCTCAAGCAGCACCGCAAGAATACTAGGCCGGGCCGCACGGCCGTGTCGCGCCTGCGCACGGCGCTGGCAGCGGCAATCTCCGGCCGGCACCGGCAGGTCGGCCTCGGCTCGCGGCTCACCGGTACCCTGTACGGACACCGTCGCGGCCACGTCCACCTCGCGTTCCAGGTCGACCCGCGCGCGTGCCCGGCGCTGCTGCTGGAGCTGACCGCGCCCACGGCGTCGCTAGTTCGCGAGATGGCCTCGGGCCTCGTGCGCATCGCACTCGAGTGCGAGCGCTCCAAGGGCGCCTCCGCATTCCCCGGCACCACTGCTGGCGCGGGCGCCGGTGCGGGCAGGAAGCTGCTGGAGGAGACGGTGTGGCGCGCCTACTGCAACGGCAAGGGATGCGGGTACGCGGTGCGGCGCGAGTGCGGGGCCGCAGACTGGCGGGTGCTGCGCGCGCTGGAGCCCGTGTCCATGGGGGCCGGGGTCATACCGGCGTCCTGCGGTGGCGGCGAGGGCGACGTGATGTACATGCGCGCGCGGTTCGAGCGCGTGCTGGGCTCGCGCGACTCGGAGGCATTCTACATGATCAACCCGGACAGCAGCAGCAATGCCAACAGCGTCGGCCCCGAGCTCAGCGTCTACCTTCTTAGAGTTTGATCCCGCGTTTGCAGTTTGCTGGGAGTGTCGTGAGTGGTTTGAGCTGTTTTTCTTTTTTCCTTCCGTTTATGTAGCCCTTTTTATGGCAGCCTTCCTGTGGAATAATGCGTGTGGTGTTTATTAGAGCTACTACTAGTATACTCCCTCCATCCCATAATATAAGGCATCCATAATATAAGACGTATCAATTTTCGTGCAAATCAAAATTGTGTATATTTGATCAGGATTATACTATAAAATATCGACATTTACAGTACAAAATAAATAAAATATGATAATACTTTTCGTGATGAATTTAATGATACGAAAATTTACTGTAGGTATTGAACTTTTTTCTATAAAAACTTGATCAAAATTGCATGTGTTTGACTTTTAAAAAGCTAATACACTTTATATTGGGGAAAAACAGAATCTGTCTAAAACAGAACAGTCTTTAATGATCAGAACTAATACCGTACTTCTCTAACTCCAAAAATTATGAAAAATTAGGACAACATAGACAATTTGTATCTTAATACTGTGTAAAACTTTCAAACCAAGATCATGTTCCAGTAAAAAAAATATAAATTCAAATACTGAGCGCAAAGTTTTTATTTTTGCACAGAATCAATTCAACCATCATACAAATCATTACAAAAACTTTACTTGGCACAAGCACTAATTAAAAGATAAAAAATCATTATAGTAGCAATAATCATGTCATCACACCAAAACAGAAAATAAAAGCAAAAATAAAGATAAGTATTGGGTTACCTTCCAACAAACGCTATTGTTTTATGCCCCTAGCTAGACATAATGCATAGTTTCAAGTGTTGTAATCCTTCGTATCCAATTCTTCAATTATACATCCAGACTTTATAGGAGACTTAGCAAGCATATTTTTAATAATAACACTCCTAGGAACAAAATTAAGGAATTAGTTTTCAGTAATCGGTTCCTTCATAATTTCAATGAAGTTGGGGTGCAAGCTAATCATTTATAGATCTTCTCTCTTTACTAGATGAAGCAACCTTATTGTTAGGAACGTACATAATCTTAGATTTTTTTTTGTAGGAGTCTTTTCAATAGTTTTAACGGAAGAAAAAGCTGAACCCAAGTTATTAATAATCTTTTCCAGTTTATCAATTCTAGCAGGACTTTATTCCATTCTCTCGGTGATTGATTCTTTACTCTTTAGTAATTTTAATGTGGTTCCCACCGAAGAGCCAAATTTAGTAACATGGTTATGCACCTTTTAATCTAGATTTTCAATGTGTTCAATAGTCAGCATTTTGTTCTCAATAATATCTAACATTCGCATAACATGTTCCAAAGTCAATGTCGTTTCATTAATAGTGATAGGTGGTGATCCCACTAAATTTTCCATAGCATTGAAAGCATCCATAGGGTGACTACTTAGAAAATTTCCTTCGGTAATAGTATCAAGCACGAATCTATACCAAGTAGTAACACCCACGTAAAAGTTGTGAAGTAGAATAGTAGTGGATTGCTTACGAGTAGATCTATTTTGAGCATCGCAAATCCTATACCAAGCATCTTTTAAACTTTCTCATCCCCTTTGTTTAAAATTAAGCACTTCGTTTTCAGGGATGCAAGCAACAAGCGAACGACTAGCCATAGCAATGAGCAAATAAAGCACACAAGATATTTTTTTGGTATTTTTTTTAAGGATACTAATAAAGGCAAAATAAAAGCAAGTAAAAAGTAGAACAAATAATTGATAATGTGTATGAAGGGACCTTGAGTTGTTTGAGAAATGTCCCCGACAACAGCGCCAGAAATTCTTCTTGCTACCTGTGGAATGCGTTGCGATTTCCTCGAAGAGGAAGGGTGAAGTAATATAGTAGCATAAAGTATTTCCCTCAGTAAAGAATCAAGGTTTATCAAACCAATAGTAGATTGATAACGCACAAGTATAGGGGATCACGACAGTCTTCGAGGGTAATATTTCACCCAATTTATTAATTCGACACAAGGGGAGCCAAAGAGTATTTGTAAGCCTTAGCAGTTGAGTTGTTAATTCAACCACAGCTGGAAAGTTGTTTCTCTGCAGCAAAGTGTTTAGTAGCACAATAGTTTGATAGTTTTCATAGTAGCGGTAACAGTAGCAGTAATAGCAGTAACAGTAAAAGTAACAATTTTGTAGTGATTGCAATGGCAGCAGCAACAGTAGTAACTTCGTGAAGACAATATGAGCAAAGCATAGGCATTGTATCAGCGATGGCCATATTTGTGTGGATGACATTCATCATGTAACAGTCACAACTTAGATCGATATACAATGGCTCCAATTCATCAATTCAATATAGGCATGTATTATGTATATACTCATGCGTGCTTATAATAAGAACTTGCATGACATCTTTTGTCCTACCCTCCCATGGCAGCGGGGTCCATAAGGAAATATAAGGGATATTAATGCCTCCATTTAATAGAGAATCGGAACAAAGCATTAACACATGGTAAATACATAAACTCCTCGAATTACAGTCATCCCCGGAGAGTATCCCAATTATTGTCATCTTGGGGTCTACGGTTCAGAGCAATAACAAATTCATATAACTAGTAGATAGGATCAAGAACTCAAATATGTTCATGGAAACATAAAGGGTTCAGATCTGAAATCATGGCACTCGGGCCCTAGTGACAAGCATTTGGCATAGTAAAGTCATAGCAACATCAATCTCAGAACATAGTGGATACTAGGGATCAAGCCCTAACAAATTGACTCGATTACATGACAAATCTCATCCAACTCCATCACCGTCCAGCAAGCCTACAAAAGAATTACTCACTCCTGGTGGTGAGCATCATGAAATTGTTGATGAAAAAGGGTTGATGATGATAACGACGACGAATCCCCCTCTCCGGAGCCCTGAACGTACTCCAGATCAGCCCTCCCGATGAAGAACAGGAGGTGACGGCGGCTTCGTATCGTAAAATGTGATGAAACTTTCTCTCTGATTTTTTCTTTGCGAGACGGAACTTATAGGACCAGAGGTAGGGCAAACGGAGGCTCGTGGTGCCCACAAGCTCAGATGGCGTGCCCTAGGGGGGGCGCCACCTAGCTTGTGGCTTTGTGGTGGCCCCCCTCTAGTAGATCTCTTTGCCAATATTTGTTATTTATTCCAAAAAAATCTTCGCAAATTTTCAGCCAATTTCGAGAACTTTTATTCCTGCACAAAAATAACACCAAGATAGTTCTACTGAAAACAACGTCAGCCCGAGTTAGTTCCATTCAAATCATGCAAATTAGAGTCTAAAACAAGAGAAAACGTGTTTGAAAAAGTAGATACATTTGAGACGTATCACAGATTTATCCAAACCGCCTTTAGCAGTACCTACACACACAAGAGCAAATAGTTGCACCCAACGCAGGCAAGAGGGTTGTCAATCCCCTTGTACTCGTTAATTGCAAGGATTAAATCTGATAGTAAGAGATATATAAATTGCAAAGTAAAATAATAGTAAAAAAATTGCAGCAAGGTATTTAGGGTTTTAGAAATTTGATTTAAATGGACCCGGGGCCATAGCTTTCACTAGAGGCATCTCTCTCAAGAACATAGTGATACGGTGCGTGAACAAATTACTGTTGGGCAATTGATAGAATAGCGCATAGTTGTGAAGTTATTCATGACATCATCAGTACATAGGCATTACATCCGTGACAAGGAGACCGAAACGATTCTGCATCTACTACTATTACTCCACTTCAAGAGCGCTTCTATGCTTGCCTCTCTAGGTATTAAGTTCATGACAAATAGAGTAATGCATTAAGTATGGTGGCATAATGCAGAAAAAATAAGATCAACTAATATGATCGAACCCTATCGTTTTATCCTTGGTAGCAACAACACAAATATGTGCCTCACTACTCCTCATATCACAGTGTGAGGACACCGCAAATTGAACCTACTACTATGCACCACTTCCACTGAAGATCTATCATCAACTTGGCCAAAGATAACTCATAGACCATAAAGCATTACATAGCTATAAAAATCACACATGATAAAGTTTAGAATACATCTCAATTACTTTCAATAAATAATCTGATCATAAACCCACAATTCATCACATCCCAACAAACACACCGCATAAAAGGATTACATCGTATCGATATCCAAAGAGAACATTGTATTGAAGATCAAAGAGAGAGAGAGAGAGAGAGAGAGCCATCTAGCTACTGCTATGGACCCATAGGTTCGGTGAAGAACTACTCACACATCATCGGAGGTGTAGCAAGGTTGATGTAGAGGCCCTCTGTGATAGATTCGCCCTCGGGCAGAGTACCGGTGGAGGCCTCCAGATGGGATCGCGGAAGAGCAGAGGCTTGCGGTGGCGGAATAATTGTTTCCGGTCTCGCTCTGATGTCTTCTGGATTTTAGGGAATTTATAGGCCTGGAATTAGGTCAAACGGAGTTGGCGGGGGGGGGGGGGGCACAAGCTCAGACGACGCCACCCTAGGGGCGCGCCGTGTGAGCTTGTGCCTCTCTCGTGCGGCATCTGTTCTCCTCTAAAGCTTCTAGGGTCCCTTCTGGTCCAGAAAAAATCACCGTAAAGTTTCATCGTGTTTGGACTTCGTTTGGTACTGTTTTTCTGCGAAACAATAAAATAGGCAAAAACAGGAACTGACACTGAGCACTAGTGAAAGGACATGCGGTGCCCCCATGTGTGGTTTTGGTAATTGATGACATTCTCTATGGACTAATGGTTGCATTGAGTTATATTTGAAGTATTTGTCCATAGGCTTTTCTTGAAGTCCATGTGTTGGTTTCAAGGAGTTTACGAGTTGACCAAGGTGCTATTAAGGAATTATTCAAAGATTGGTCATGTGAGTGTTGAGCTTATTTCTAGCATGTCTTGAAGAAGAAGATTGTGTGATCATTCATGTTTACATTCAAGACATCATCCAAATGAAGAGAGTTGGAAAGATTCAAGGTTGATCAAGTCTAAGTCAAGAGTGAACCAAGTTGATCAACTCACAAAGCGTAGAAGATGTACCGAGAGGGATCAAGTGATCCCATGGTATGATAAGCATTGTCCATTACGCTTTGTGTACTAACCCATGGTCTATGTGAGAGTTCTATGTGGGGTTAGATACGTGTCCATGGGTTTGCATCAAGAGGAAGATCTCATACAACCCATGGAGGATGACATCAAGTGGTGATCGCCATCAAGATTGCGGTGTGCAAGTTCAAGTGGAGCATCACGAAGAGATCATCCTTGAAGCTTTCCGTCCATTGTGGTGTCAATGGACTTGTGAAGATGTGCCGAAGAGTGGCTCACCCATAGTGGAGTATGGGGGAGCAATCAACTAGTCTTCATCGAGCCAACGCAATCAAGATAGATGGTCCATCTTGAGGAGGACAAGATCGTCATCATCTAGTTCAAGTGGACTATGTGCAAGGCAAATGTTTGCCCTTGATAGGTTTTCTATTTTACCGGTCTCATGGTGGTAGTTGGGAGACCGGGTTATAGAATCGATTGCCGTACTATCAAGGGGGGCTCTCGATGAGTAGCTTGATCGTATCGTTCATAGAGAGCTCAAATCATTGCATTCTTGCATCATCTTTCTTGGTTCTTGTTTGGTTCTCTTTGTGAGTCTTAGAGCTTATGGTCATCTTGATGACAAGCTCGAGTTCATCGAAAACGGAGTTCACATGCTTCTTCTATTGCGTTTTCGGTGTTGAAGGTTTTACCGGTCCTATTCGAGGAAGGGTTCTCACCATTTTCTTATGGGCCTTTTCTATTTTACTTCTTATTGTTATTTCTATCAAGATTTTGTTAGCCCTTGTCGCTAGCTTTCCAACAAACTTGGTTTCGTTGAATTCGGAGTCCGTTTGCAGAAGTTGTGTCTGTTTTGGTGTCCTTAAAAAGGCTGCAGCGGTACTACCGCTCATGGGAGCGGTACTACCGCTTGGAGGGGATGTAATTTTTTACTACCGCTCTTGGGAGCGGTACTACCACTTGGAGCGGTACTACCGCGGCTACTTCTGTGGCTACTTCCGCTCCGGACCAAAAACTCGTCTTAAGTCCAGCGGTGGTAGGCACGGGTGTATTTTTTTAGTATCGCTCGCAAGCAATAGTACCGCTACCCCTAGCGGTAGTACTGCTACTCCTAGCGGTAGTACCGCTCGGTGCGGGCTGTGAGGATAACGGTTGGATTTCTCCCCTCCTATAAAAGGGGGTCTTCTTCCCCAATGAACCTAATCCTTTGAGGTCGTATTCTTCCCCCATTGTTGACCTTCTTCGAGCTTGCTATCTCTCAATCCCTCCATGGATTCTTGCTAGTTTTTGGGGGAAAAGAGAGAGGAGATCTAGATCCACATTTCCACCAATCACTTTCTCCTCTATGTGAGAGGAACCCTTTGGATCTAGATCTTGGAGTTCTTCGTGTTCTCTTCTTCGTTCTTCCTCTCATTTTCCTCCCTAGCATTAGTTGCTTTGGTGGGATTTGAGAGAGAAGGACTTGGGCACTCCGTGTGCCCTTGCCATTGCATTTGGTGCATCGGTTTGAGTTTTCCACGGTGATACGTGGAAGTGAAGTTGAGTAGCTTATTACTCTTGGGTGCTTGGTACCCTTGAGCTTGTTCCTCTTGGGTGCTTGGGCGCCCTGGACGGTTGGTGGTGTTCGGAGCTCAATCATTGTGGTGTAAAGCTCCGGGCAAGCGTCGGGGTCTCCAATTAGGTTGTGGAGATCGCCCCGAGCAATTTGACGGGTTTCGATGACCGCCCCCAAGGGTTGCCAAAGTGTACGGGTTCGGTGACCGCCCCCAAGGGTTGCCATTTGTACGGGTTCGGTGACCGCCCTCAAGGGTCCCTTAGTGGAATCACGGCATCTTGCATTGTGCGAGGGCGTGAGGAGATTATGGTGGCCCTAGTGGCTTCTTGGGGAGCATTGTGCCTCCACACCGCTCCAAACGGAGATTAGCATCCGCAAGGGTGTGAACTTCGGGATACATCGTCATCTCCGCGTGCCTCGGTTATCTCTTACCCGAGCCTTTTACTTATGCACTTTACTTTGTGATAGCCATATTGTTTCTTGTCATATATCTTGCTATCACTTAGTTGTTTATCTTGCTTAGCATAAGTTGTTGGTGCACATAGGTGAGCCTAGTTGTTGTAGGTTTTTGTGCTTGACAAATTAACCGCTAGGTTTATTCCGCATTTGTTCAAGCCTAAACCGTAATTATTTTAAAGCGCCTATTCCCCCCCCCTCTAGGCGACATCCTCGATCTTTCAACTAGGTTAATACTTTAGTTCCCAAAAATGCATATAAAGCGTACAAGATTGACATTATAATAGAATGAAACAATAAAAAATTATAGATACATTGGTTTCGTATCAACGCTTTGTTCAAATTTTAGGAGAATAAGCATTCACGTTTGTAGTACGAACTAAATTTGAATCAATTTTGTATTCGAATATGAATCTACATTCAAAAGCACACACTAGTATATTGTAACACCCCTGTGTAACTATCACTGTGATCAACTGCTAATAATGTCAAGTCATATCATTTGCAGTGCTCAATCATAGTGATTAACCAAAACAATTCAAACTCCATTCTGAAAATCAACTCAAATTCAAAAGTGCAAAATAAATTTGCTCAAACACTTTTGGAAAAATGTTCACTATATAGCAAATATTCCAGAAGCAACCATAAAATTATAACCAATGAAACTTGGATCAGTTAAATGACTCCAACAATATGAAACAGCACTAAAATAGAATTATTTAATCTAATTAAATTCATTTCAAATTCAAATGAAATTCAAATTCACCTAAAGCAGTTTTTGGTGACAAGGAATATTGCATTGTAATATTTGGGCCTAGTCTCATATTTTACAAAAGTGCAAAAGTGTCCTAACTAATACAAAACAGAAAAGAATAAAAGCAAAATGTAAACAGAAACAGAAAAAGGAAACGAGGCACTGTGCACTGGGCCTAAGTGCACAGTGCCCCGATCCAGCCCACCAGGCCGCGCCACTCTCTCTCTCCCTCGCGCTGTCACCTTCTCCCTGGCCGCGCCGGCGCGCGCCGATGAGCGACCGACACCGCGACGCCCCACCGACGGGCGAGGGGATAAGGATGAGCCCAATCCATTCCCCCTGGTCTCCTCGTCCACTCCGCCTCTCTCTCCCTCGCTAGCCTCACTCGCCTCCTTCTCAGATCCACTGCCCGAGCGATCTCGCCGCCGCCCGCCGTCGAAGCCGTGGCCACAGAGCCTCCCTCGCCGTCTCTCTGTGTCCACTGGCTTCGCCTCGCTCGGCTACTTCGACTACCGCCCGCCATTTGGCTCGGGGAGGACCACACGAACGGGATCGAGCGCGGCATCGAGCTCTCTGCCGCCGGTGAACCCTGACGGCTCCGGCATTCCCCTGCGCTCCCGATCACTCGCGGGCCTTCTTGTGCCGCACGGTGAGCTCCTCTGTCTCCTATTCCCCTCCGCTAGCTTCTTCCTGCAACGTAGGTAGCTGCCGCCGCGCCCGAGCTCTGTCCGTCGCCGATGAGCTCGTGGCCGTGGCCATGGCCCCTGTCACGTTCGCCTGAGCCCACCATTGTGTTCCTGGTGCTCCCAGGAGTCCAACGAGCTCGAGCACGAGCTTTCCCGTGATCCCTAGCGCTAGATCCCCAACTCCCGAACTCCGGCGACCGCCCCGTCGCTCGCCGCCATCGTTTTAGGTCGTCTCCGGCCATGTTTTTGGCATATATGAACGCGTGACGCAACGGCCGATCGAACGGTACCGTCGGCGCTCGATTTGGTGCCCCGCAGGTGATTTCCGAGCTCCTCCGGCGAGTTCGCCACCGCGGGAGGCTCGCCGGAGCTCTCTCCGGCACCACTCCGACGTGGCAAGTGGTGGGGCCCGCCCAGAGACACTGACCGGTGGGCCCCGCGACGCGTTTGACTAGGTTGACTGCGGTCAACGCAATTACTGTTCATCCCCTCTCTCTGACGTGTGGGCCCCTCTACGCTAATTAATGTTAATTAACCTTTAAAATTAATCTGTTAACTAATAAGACACTGACAACTGGGGCCCACACCCCCTAATTAGCTCTGTTAGTTTAATTAATCCACAGTTAGCCCAACAGAGACTGACATGTGGGTCCCACTGGACCCACATGTCAGGTTTGACTGGTCAGCCGACCTGTTGACCCGATGATGTCAGCATGGCATCATGCTGATGTCATAAATCATTTCTGTTAATAAAATTAATTCCAGAAAATCATTTAAACTTTGAAAATTAATAACTTTTAAACCGTAGCTCAGATCGAAAAACTTAAAACATGAAAGTTGCTCAGAACGACGAGACGAATCTGATCGTGTCGTCTGTTTCCATGTCGGAACCTCCTACATAGGAGAACTCGTAACTCCGAGCCCGATTCCGGTAGATGAATAGTGCACACACACCGGGTAATAAATTCCGTGATAAACCTAAAATAACTAAAATGACTTAGATGCATATTTAGGCAACCCTGCACTGCATCATAGCATAGCACGCACTGTGTTGCATCTGTTTGCATTATGTTTACCTGTTTCTTCCCCCTCTTCTCTTTCGGTAGACCCCGACGTTGCCGTAGCTCCTGAGGCAGACGCCGCTCCGGAGTACGACTACGTCCCCGACGATCAGACCCTTGTCGTCGAGCAGACAGGCAAGCACCCCCTTTTTTAGCATTCCGATAACGCCCATTCTCTTCTCTCTTATGCTTGCATTAGAAGTTACTGCTGCTACCATATCCTATATCTGCTGCATAGCCTGTTTACTTGTAACCTACTGTTGATACTTACCTGTTATCCTAAACTGTTTAGAATAGGTTGGGTAGAGACCGACAGAGACCCCACTTAACCCGACTGCCCCGCTGGATGATCAGAAGACCCGTGTAATGGGATTGAAGACCAGGCCCCGACACCGCACGTCACATCCCCCTTAGTTGCCGACACTGCTGGGTTACTATCGAGTGCCGAGGGTGATACCTCGTCAGCACTTCTGATGATATCCTAGTAGGTTAGTTATTCGGTCATGGTAAGCGAGGGTGATTCCTCCTACACCACCCCGATAACGACGTTGTCGCGCAACCCCTCAAGTGTGGACCTCGAGGGTGATTCCTCCTCCGTTCACCTTGACGGTAACATCAGAGGGAATTCCATCGAGGGTGATTCCTCAGGGTCCCATTGGTGTCAGACACACTGATACTTTGGTTACTATGACTGTACACTGTAACATGATACTAAAGATGGGTCGGCCCTGAGGGGTACCTGCGCGAGCTTATTAGCGAGTGATGTGGAATCGGGTGGACCTGGATGGTGCCCGAGGGTTGAACACGAGGCATGGTCGGGCATTCCTCGCCCTTGCCGCAAGTCCTCGAGACAGGGCGAGGGGGTCACATCTTTCGTGAGTCTCTGCTTGTTTCCGCACTATCAACACACTAACGATTTGGATATTTGATCCGAGGGGCCTCTGGCCTGATAGCACTAACCATCACGTGGGCATAGTATGGGCATTCTGCGTCGTATACTTCAGCCGAAGCTTAATGGACGTCAGCGACTGAGCGGCGCGCGCCGAGTTGGACTGGTTACGCAACTGCGCTTGTATTTAGGGGTTGCTAGGTCTGCTCTCGGCCGTCCTCGCAACGTGCAGGAGTTCCCGGGGCGATGGCCCAAGACCCCTAGGGGCATAGGTTTAGTCCGGCGTGCTGACCTCTCTGTTAAGTATTTGGTCGGGTTGCGGCGTACCATTTGGCCTAGGCCGGGCATGACCCAAAAAAGTGTGTCCGGCCGGAGTTAATCGAGCGTGGTGGGTAACTTGGTGCACCCCTGCAGGGAAGAACTAATCTATCGATAGCCTGTCCTATGGTAACGGACACTCGGAGTTGTATCCCGATCGGTACAACTAGAACTTGAGATGAAATGGATAGTATGGCTCTGGGATTGCTTTCTCGCAGGGAGCCGAGGAAGAATCTCTGGCCGAGGTTGATGATACTACTACTACTACTTTACATTATGTATTCTGTCCTCTTCTAATGCTGAAAGACCGATGAAGATGATGGAAGATGCTAGTCTTCGATAGGACTAGGCTTTCCCCCCTCTACTCTGGCATTTCTGCAACCCAGTCCGCATATACAGCCCCCTTTGAAAATGTTGCATATGTAGTGTAGATCCTTGCTTGCTGAGTACTTCGGATGAGTACTCACGTTTGTTTTATTTTCTTTTTCTCCCCCATATCCGTTTGACGCCACCAGATGACGGAGCCCCTGAGTTAGCAGCCCCCGTCGACGACTACGGCTACTACTACTACCCTCCCGGCGAGTACTACTACGAGGAGCCGACAGACGACCAGGAGTAGGATTCGGAGGGTCCTAGGCAGGAGGCCTACGCCTTTCGATCATAAAGTTTTATTTTGCCCCACCTTCTAAAGGCTTATCTTCATTCTGTAATATATCTGTACCTAGATATCTGATGCTTCCGCTGACACTTGTATGCCATCGAGCTATGTATTCGAGCCCTCGAGGCCCTGGCTTGTAATATTAAGCTTGTATGACTTTATTTATGTTTTAGAGTTGTGTTGTGATATCTTGAAGTGAGTCCTTAGGCTTGAACATGTGCATTTGCGTGTATGATTAGTGCACGATTAAGCCGGGGTCGTCACATATATATCCGAACAACACTGCCCAGCCAATTGTTATCATGGCAAACGATTTTTCGGCCCGACGGTGCCGCGGGGTCTATGATGACTGCTCTATCACAGATGAGCCAGTTAACTGGTCAGTGATGACGAACAACAGTGATCGGCCAAATGGTCAGTGTTCACTTCATCAAGGTGTCTTATCAACAATACATCACTAACTGTCCATCCGGTAGAGACCAATTATTGATGTTTTACCGAGGTTGACATAATATTGTGTTGCACTTCTACAAGCCCACTTGCTTCACTGCACCATACATTGGCATACATACATATATTTGTATATCATATATGAAACATATATGACTTTCATAGCTAAACAGATTGCATATATATAATCAACATACATGCATATATATGGTATAGATTAACATTGCACACACATCAATCTCTACATGAACGATATAGGCAAAAGTATACTTTTGTACCTTTATTAGTCTTGAGGAACAACTTTCCCAAGATTCGAATAAGACCCTGCAAATTTCATTAAAGCAAATAAAATGCATTATTAAGTGACAATATAAGACATGAACACAATCTAAGCATGCTAGAAAGTATGCTTATGAGTTTTCCCACTACACTATCTTCGAGCTTAGAAGAAGATTATTGCTAATTCGCCATGGGATCAGGGTTTTGACTAGATGGCTCCTTCATGGAAGAAGATGGCTTATTGCCAGGAGTTGGCTCTATGGTCAAAGAAGATGGCTTCTTGGAAGAAGATGGCTCTTTGGCCGAAGAACATGGCTTCTTAGCAGAAGCTGGCTCTTTGGCCGAAGAATATGGCTTCTTCACAGCAGCTGGCTCTTTGGATGAAGAAGATGGCTTATTCACAGCAGCTAGCTCTTTGGCTGAAGAATATGGCTTCTTTGCAGCAGCTGGCTCTTTGGCTGAAGAAGATGGCTTATTCACAGTAGCTGGCTCTTTGGCTGAAGATGGTCCCTTTGGCAGCTCAGATATAGCTGGTGTGTTTAACAGTTGAATAGGGCCACCATAATATGTACCAGCTGGGCGCATAACTTCATCGTTAATGAAATGATCCATCAACTCTCTAATGTGAGCATGGTTTTTGTGTGTGTCATATTTGTGTTGCATCAAGTCCATGTTGGTTTTGAAATCACTATCACTCTTCATTCGATTTTACTCACGGACTAACTCCTCCATACCGGCAAACACATAATAACCTGACATGGCGCTTCCCGGTGGTTGTTGGAAAATGGGGAAGTGGTGGTGGATGAGCTTGTAGCAACCTTTATAGGGATAGTCTGCTCCACCGGTGTGTGTGAACAACTAGAATGCATAGTCCATTGTGTCCTTCATATCTTTGAGGTCTCGTTTGTTCTGGCCATTACCATCTTTGATCCTCATGGTATTATCATAGAACACTTTGTTGCAGGAGGTGATGATAATTAACCACAAGGATCCAATGGTTGATTCGGCATCCGTGGAACAAAAGGGCTTTACAATACATGCACGCATGTACATAAAAAATAAAATTTTGACTATGTTGAAAGACTTACGTGAGTTTTTAGGTCATGATGATGTATTATTTATCTTTCTGAGCTACCATGCCCACAAATGTACTCGAAGACACACTTTAGGTTTCTCTTGAGCTGGTGCGAGGTGCAAAGGCAAGGATAGATGAAACCAACTTCCGTTGTAATGCGCTCAACATCTTTGGATAGGAAAAGAGTCCATAGTCTGATCATGGACATATCTAGTTTTCCTAGGTTAAACAAATGCCACTAGTCCGAGTGCTCAACGTTGAATTTATCTTCTCCATAATCATGATAGAAGTGAAGGTATGACCGCCGGTACCTGGTATGACCGATGATAGAAGTGAAGGTACGACCGCCGACACCTGGTATGACCATAAGTCCGAGTTCCTAGTTTGCACCTGGTATGTGATACGCCTCCAACATATCTATAATTTTTTATTGTTCCATGCTATTATAGTATCAATCTTGGATGTTTATCATGCAATTGTATACAATTATATATCATTTTTTGGGACTAACCTATTAACCTAGTGCCTAGTGCCAGTTGCTGGTTTTTGCTTGTTTTGACTTTTCAGAAAACCAGTACCAAACGGAGTCCAAACTCTACGAATTTTTTTGATGATTTTTTCTAAACCAGAAGGGATCCTAGAAGCTTCAGGAGAATACGTGAAGAGTCACGAGAGAGCGACAAGCCTGCCAGAACGCCCCCAAGCTTGTGGGCCCCTCGTGGCACCACTTGACCTAATTCCACTTCTATAAATTCTCATATATTCCCAATACATCACAGAGCCACTCAAAATACTTTTTCCGCCGCCGCAAGCCTCTGTTCCGTCATCCCATCTGGAGGCCTTCTCCGGTACTCTGCCGGAGGGGGAATCGATCACGGAGGGCTTCTACATCAACCTTACTGACCTTCCGATGATGCGTGAGTAGTTTACCACAGACCTACGGTTCCATAGCTAGTAGCTAGATGGCTTATTCTCTCTTTGATCTTCAATACAATGTTCTCCCCGATATTCTAGGAGATCTATTCGATGTAATCCTTTTTTGCGGTGTGTTTGTTGGGATCCGATGAATTATGGGTTTATGATCAGATTATTCATGAATATTATTTGTATTATTGCCATTAAGGATAAAAAGATGGGGTTTATTCATATTGATTGGGTTTACTTTGTCTACATCATGTCATCTTGCTTAAGGCGTTACTCCGCTCTTTATGAACTTAATACTCTAGATGCATGCTGGGTAGCGGTCGATGGGTGGAGTAATAGTAGTAGATGCATGCAGGAGTCGGTCTACTTGTCTCGTACGTGATGCCTATATACATGATCATTGCCTTGAATATTGTCATAACTATGCGCTTTTCTATTAATTGCCCAACAGTAATTCGTTTACTCATCGTATGTTACGTTTAAGAGAGAAGCCTCTAGTGAAAACTACGGCCCCGAGTTTATCTTTTATCATATAAAAAATTCAAAAATACCTTACTGTAATTTATTTACCGTTATTTTATTTTGTGTTTTAATCTATCTATTTATCTATCACTATGAGATTTGATCCTTGCAATTAACCGCCAAGGGATTCACAACCCCTTGTTTGCGTTGGGTGCAAGTATTTGCTTTTGTATGTGTAGGTGCTGCTAACGAGGTTCTGTGTGGTTCTCCTACTCGATTTATAACCTTGGTTCTTAACTGAGTGAAATACTTATCTTTACTGTGCTGCTTCATCCTCTCCTCTTCGAGGAAATCCCAACGTAGCTCACAAGTAGTAGTATGACTGCTGGGACGACCGTGCGTGGTCGTATCAGAGGCCGTCTTGCCCTTTGGAGGTCCTCGGTATTTTTGTCGTCATTTCTTCGTACGGACTCCGATTTTGAAGTTCTCGGGCTCGTTGGATTTGTGAGAGCGATGCCGACACACCGGCGATATTAGATCTTCATTCGAGAACTTTGGAAAAAGTCACTTTCCCACTCTCCGAAACGCAAGTCTAGTACTAGAGGTCCTCTGTAGTGAACGCACCTTGGTCTTTTCATCATGCTTGATCGTAGGTTGCTCCAAAACACATGTAGACACAATAAAACAAAGAAAACTATTAATAAATAAAACCATAAATGTGTAATGGTCACAATGAAAAGTGCAACAGCCAGTAGTCATGCATAACAGACACATATTTGGTTCAGTGGGACATGACATATTCTGAGAACATGCAACAAATGAGCTCTAAAAATGAGTAAAATATAGTTCCATCATACATCCTATGTAGACAAATCTAAGACAACTAATCTGGGACGAAGGTAATATTATGCAATAACAGTTACGTTTAAGCTCACGCTTATTTTCACGGTTGCAAAATGAAGAAAGGCACGCCAAACGATGTGACCCAGCCGTGTGTATTGACTCATTTGGGCGTGCTCGTTCGCCTTCTTTGAAGACCAGACAAGGCAGTTACCGTTTCTACATACATCGACCCGTACACGCCGTGCGGCTCTTATTGTTGTGCGATTATGGGTTCGGAGCACTTGTGGTGGACAGGTTGGTTGTCGGTTTCCTTGGGTCGAAGCCCTATTGCCTGCTTCATCCGGTTAGGTGTTACCCTCATCGGCGTGTGGTTATGTGACGCTCCTTAACAAACTACCGTAACAAAGGATGGCTTTTCGAGATGGATTTTAACGAACATTATCAACAAGGTATTTGGATGGACGAAATCACTCTTCTGACCTTAACAGTAATCTTCGTCACAAAATGAACTCGATTTGAAAGTATTTCACGATCTGACCCTTTTAGAAACGCCAGATCCCGTGGCGTTGTTGTTACACATAGAAACACCGAGGTATGCCGCATTTCTGCTCCACATAGAAATGCCGAGGTAGCTCGTGTTGGTACTCCAAATAGAAACGCCAAGGTCGTTGGCGTTTCTTCCCTATACGGAAACGCCATTGATTTTGGCGTTTCATACGTGGTGAAACACGCCGCGCTCGAAGGGAAGCACGCCGCATGCAGTGCACGCATGCACTCGAACGGATTGTATGAAACGCCAAAATCAATGGCGTTTCCGTATAGGGAAGAAACGCCAACGACCTTGGCGTTTCTATGTGGAGTACCAACGCGAGCTACCTCGGCGTTTCTATGTGGAGCAGAAGCGCGGCATACCTCGGCGTTTTTATGTGTAGCAGCAACGTCGCGGGATCTGGCGTTTCTAAAAGGGTCAAATCGTGAAATACTTTCAAATCGAGTTCATTTTGTGACGAAGATTACTGTTAAGGTCAGAAGAGTGATTTTGGCCTATTTGGATCATGTGGTTTTCCCGGATGGTCTTGGGCCGCGTCAGTTGTTCGGAGTAGAGATCCCGGGTTCCGATGGTGAGGTCGTGTACCTTGTTGTGTGGTCGGCCTTTCTATCGACCCGACTGTTGGTTGCCATGGCCGGTCTGTCATTGGTAAATATGTAGGGTAGATACAAATGCAATACAAACGTAATCACTTGCAGGACATTCGCGAGAAACATTCTTAAAAAAGTTCATCTAAATTTTTGGTTATATTAGTTGCTTCGCTTCTTGGTTGCAGTCGGTGTTTCCGTCGATGGGTGAAGTTGGTATCTTCAAATAGTACACTTAACTTTCATTTTATGTTTCAAATAGTACACTTAACTTCTGGGCTGCGGTTAGTCTCTGCACCAATGGCGCAACGATTCCTTCAAGTTGTTCACCTAAATTTTCGATTCTATTAGTTGCTTCTCTTCTTGCATGTAGTTAGTCTCTTTGAATAGTTCACCAAACTTTCATTTTATGTTTCAAATAGTTCAGTTAAATCCGGGATTAAGTTGGTCTCTGCGCGATGCATAGGAGGAGAGTTAGACACATGCAAACGATACACGAAACGACAATCTTACGGAGCGGCTAGCCGTCTATCCGGGCAAGAGCTAAGGAGGAAGGAAGCAAACCAAAAGTAGAGAAACGATCGTCCAACCACGCCACCAGCCGCTAACGTGACCCATGAACGACATGGCAACCTTATACCAAACGACCAAGGAAGTACGGAAGGACCGCAAACTAAGGTGACCATACCAACCGACCAGGCCTAACGACATCAAAAACCAGAGTCAATCCGGGTGGATGGCTCCGGACTGACCGAGAAGCCCCATGTCATGACTTCTTGATGCTTCTTCCCATTGACCGGAAGGCATGTTTTGGGACCTGGGTGTGGTTTTTGAGCGCTGCCCAAGTCTTGAGACCCTTGCGGCTGGACGGATCACGTGTTCTGTTGCACGACACTAGACCGTTATGGCTTGTCGGATGGCATGTTATGCCATCTGTCCCAGCCTTTTACCAATGCTTCCTGGCCGACTGTCATGTATGCTCGCTAGTCGCACTTTTTTCAGGACCATCGATCGTCTAGTCAGTTCGCCTTGTTTCCTTATACTCATGTGATCATGGGTGGGGTTCTTAGTTCAAATGCCTCAGGTCATTTGCCGTGGGATATGCGTTTGAGTTATTTTAACCCTACTGGAGCATTAAAAACGAAAATGTATAGTCAATTCACCTTCTCGATCACCCTTTCGGGATGATTTATTGAAGGAACGTCTGCTATACGTGTCGCCGCCCATAGCTTGCTTAACTTCTGGGTGTAGTTGGTCGTTGCGTGTTGTGAAAAAATCCATCACGAATAGAGCCCCATGTCATCAAAACTAAATTGCAAAAAAAGCTATGGGCAATGATCGTTGTCAAGGAAAATAGAAATGTAGTATGAGCATAATCATTTGCACACAACCAAGGAAAAAATTCTTGAAATAGTTCGCTTAACTTTTGGGTTGCAGTTGACCTTTCCGCCAATGGCACAATGGGTCATCTAGTTTCTTAATAACCGAGGTAACCCCGCGAGATGGATTAGAGCCAAGCTTGAACAACTCAATCCATGTTTCGGTGGCAGTCAGTCGTGGTGTCTCAAGGAAGCATCGCCCACATATCTTGTTAAAAAGAAATTACTATTATTTTTGCATCATACTAATGTTTATTGTCAATTATAATGACCCGAAGCATGTGTACGGAACCTTTGATTTGTATTTTTTTTTACATATCTGCTCTGTATTAACAAGAGTTGCAACCTTTTTTTGTGTTTATGTAGTACTAGCTAATAGTGCAGGGTCCGGGGAACAAAGACGTTACGTCATAACAAGTATAATAAAGACCTGATTGAACTCGCCTCTACATGCACCATAACTTCATGGTTCCATAAACCAATGTCTCTAAGGTTTTGTTCGATTACACCTCCTTCCAAGGGGATTGGAGGGGATTTTGACTTGTAGGGGATTTAATCCCCCTCAATCCCGGCCAGTCCCATTCAAATCCATGTCAACCGAATAGGGCCTAAAGAAGAAGACCCTCTACCACAATCAAAACAGGATCAAGGTAATCAATTGCCTCGAGGGCAAGCCGGTCATCGCTGCAGACCTAGCACCCGTCTTGACCGCATCCATAGGTGGTGGCCTTCAAGCATCACCTTCATGAGCGCCGCCCAGTCCCCCTAGCTCCTACGAGTCAATATCGGTCACAGCGTGCCTCCGTTGCCTTCATGCACCACTTGCGGCTGTATGATCCACTTACATCGATGTCGTCGCCATTGGTGATATGAGAGCATGGTGTCGCTGAGAGTGAGTTCTTGTTGTCGGTGCCTTTCCCGGCCATCTTCGGGTTCACTCTGACACCAATTGTTGGTCAAGACTCTCTGCCGGCCATGATTATTTCAACACAATACAAGCAGTGTCCTTGACCTATTGTGTGCAAAAATAGAAACAGCTGAAATATGTTTGCGTCCAAATATGCTTATGGCATCTCCAACGCTGACCCACAAAACAGCCACCGCATCCGTACGCCGACCGGGGAGGACCAGTCCGTGGACATGGATGTGGGAGCCAATCATCCAAAGCTAACCACATACATCCGGTCCCAATTTATTTTAAAGTCCGCACGCTGAAATAGCCACATATATAGTCTAGAATAGTTCAAATGTTCAAATGCAACCGTAATTCTAATTTGGAAAAGTTCAAATATTACACTCCAACATTGTTGTCCCCTTTAACCGCCCATAAATGCTTAATTAGATCTTCCTGCAGTTGCTCGATGCTGAATTTGTTGATGCATTTGAACAAACTCTTCAAATGTGGTCGGATTCTGATTTGGAAGTTTGATAGGATCACCCATGTTCTCAAATTCAATAGTTGCGGCAGCATCCTCATCCGCATCTTCCACGATCATGTTGCGCATGATCACACAATAGGCCATTGCCTCTCACAAGGTCTCCAGATCTCATTGTTTAGCAGGTCCACGAACAATTGCAAAACGTGCATGCAAAACTCCAAATGACCTCTGAACATCCTTTCTAGCTGCTTCTTGTTTTCGGGTAAAGTGAGACTTTTTCTGGTCAACTGGGTTAGAGATGGTGTTGACAAAGGTAGCTCATGAAGGATAGATACGGTCAACTAGATAGTAGCCTATGTTGTACTCATGCACATTGACAGTATAGTGGAAAGGAGGAGCTTTTCCTTCAGTCAACCTAGCAAACAACCTGCAACACATTGATGTCATTGTGAGACCCAGGCATGCCAAAGAAAGGGTGCCAAATCCGAAGATCATGTGATGCAACTACTTTAAGAATGATGGTGGATTTCTTAACATGGCCCTGATATTGCCCTTGAAAAGCTTTTGGGCAGTTCTTTCATTTTTAATGCATACAGTCATGAGATCCAAGCAAACTTGGCCACCCTCTTACTTCCGAGATCACCAAGTTCCTCTCGGTGTGTGTTGGAGTTGGTTTTATCAGGTACTGAGGTCCAAACACCTCAACCACGGCCGTTGCAAACCTGACCATGGCATCTTCGCATGTGCTCCCAGACATTCATAGGTACTCGTCCCACGAATCAGCGGTCATGCCATATGAAAGCATGCGTAGTGCGGTCGTGTACTTCTGGTAACCAGAGAACCCAATCGTTCTCATGGAGTCCTTCTTCAAGACGAAGTAATCATCAAAGGACCGGACACCATAGTGCAGACAATCGAAGACATTTTTGCGCATCCGAAAGCTCCGACGAAAATTGTCAGCGAAGATGGCATCAGGGGTAAAGTAGTCGTCCATCAGCGTCAAATGGCCGCTCGCCCTATTGCGGTTGAGAACACGATGACCCTTGATCGATCCCTTGAAATTGAGAACATGCTCCTCCGCATGCTCCGCGTCTGCAAGGACCGCCTGCATCATCCTTGTCCCATCCGTATAGTCCTTCTCATCGAAGGACTCAACATAGTGCTTGTATATGCACTCCATATCCGAATCATTGCTTCAAAGAAGAAGGGATAGAAAAAGCACGGGCATTTCACCAAATAGTTGCCGGACATGGTGAGTATCGTAGGAGTGGATGGTACTTACACGGTGGTCAGAGGACTGGTGTGGAACGACGGCGGAGGAGAAGCAGCATGGACCCTGGGGACGCGTTTGGTTACCTGTGTTGTTTTTGGGCACTTTGCATACTTGTCCCAACTGGGCTTGGCTGAGCATATGCAGGCAGAAGACCAACATCTGCATGTTGATTGGTTGCCTGCATTGCATCAAGGCCCAGATGGCTGCAACTTGTTTGGTTGCCTGTGTTTATGCTTTAGGTGTGAGCAGATGCAAAGCACAGCTGTTTGGTTGTGTGCAAGTACTTGATCTGCTCACCCCTTTCAAATGTGGTGGACTTACCACCCATTTGACAGCATACAACACACTATGATCAACAGCAGCACAAAAACAGCAAGAACAAGCAAAGAACAGGCAGATCATAAGCTACTAGGCATAAGTTTAAAACAGCAGGGCATCCCATGCCCCTGCTGGACCCCAGGGTGCTGCTCCCTGGGCAAAATATGGACATGTTGACAGCAAAAGAGACGATCGGGCTTCAGTTCAAACCTACACTACTTCAGTTCAGAGTACTATGCATGGTTCAGAGTTTCAAACTAGACAGACGAACTAGAGGGTCTGAGTGATGTCGCCGACGCAGCTGTGCGTCGTGCACCGGACGGTGTAGATGTTGGAGCTGTTCGCGTTGTAGATCTGCACCTTGAGCCCTAGGCCGGAGAGCTTGAAGACTACAAGGTCGCCAGGGACGATCTTGTGCCGGCCGTAGAAGTACTCCCAGCCACGCCCCAGCACCATGTGCCCCTTGAACATCTACACCTGGACCCAAAATTCGCACCACTTGTTCGCGGAGAGGCTGACGACGCGAGGAGGGCCGCTGACCAGCAATTGCTTCATCACCGGCATGAATTTACGCGGGATGATGAGCATGGCGACGTCCTCCTGGTCAGCAATCTGCACGTAGAACCTGATAGGTTCCCGTGCACCCTCTTTGTGCCCGGTCCTCGGCCTCCTGCCAGCGCCCAGCGGCATCCTCATGAACTCCACCCTGCCAGGGAGCACCACCCTCTTCAGCCACCAGTTGGTGGGGATGAGATCCTCCGCCCCCTCTGCGCCAGCGACGACCTGCGCACCACCGTCGGCTGTGTCCCACTCCGTCTTCATTATCTTATCAGCAAGATGGACATCAGTTAGAAACACATATGACACATGATCAAAGCTAACAAGTAGGACATCATGTACGCTCACTGAACACAGCTTACAATGATCACTACTAAGTACTAACACATGATCAGTGCTACTCTGATCAGTGGTTACAATTATCAATGCTAACACTGATCAGATGAATCCACCGCTCATATGTCCTACTTGCACCTACTATTTTTGGCATTCAGGTATGTCCTACTTGCATGCCACATGCACCCACGTACCCTAGCAACAAGAGCAACATAACAACAACAACAAGAAGAGTAGCATCAACAACAGCAGCACCTCAGCCTGCGCCGTCTCGAAGATGACGCCGGCGTCCTGGAGCTCCCCTCCCCTTGCACCGGACGCACAGGAGAAAACCCTCTTATGGGGGTAAAAATACCCCCATAAGAGGGGCCTGCAAAGGACGGCGCCGGCGGGTATTGGATCCCGTGATGTTCGAGCCGATGGAGAGGACCGCCGGCTCCGGTGGCGGAGGCGGAGCGACCGGCGCCAGCGCTGCATTGGCCCGGGGCGGCGGCATGGTGCAGAAAGGGAAGGGAGCTCGCAGTGTTGCCATCAGATCTACTTCGGCTGTGGATAGGCTGGCAACCCACCTCTCTTGGATGGGATTGTTGCCGACGATGACCGGAGTGGGTGGGGCGTGGCGAGACGGCGGCGTGGCCATCGGAGAAACCGAACGCGCGATGAGGTGAGAGAGAGGGAGTGGGTGTGAACTGGCGAGGGAGGTGCCGGAGGGGGCGTGGGGAGTTATGAGCAGTCGTGTCGTCTCCCGTGCGTTCCCAGGCGTGCAAACGCTCGCCACGCGTGGCTCAAGCGAGCCTGGCTCGCAAAAAACGGCCGATTCGGCCGTTCCTCTAGAGCCAGGCCCAGGCCTGCTTTGAGATTTGTGCGGGCCAGAAATTAGATGCGACCCAAGCAACCAAACGGGCCAGATTTTTCCCGCGCGCGACTGGTCCGACCTAATGTGATCAACCAAACGCGTCCTGGGTGTACCGCGAGGCGAGGGACTCGTCGAATTCAGGGCGATGGAGCGGCGGCGAAGGCGACAACAGAAAAACATCTAGTAATACTACTATTTCTACTACGAAGTCAATGCATCGACAGATGCAACTGTTGTTGCCGCGCCCTTCTCCCTCACTCACCGGAGCACTACCTCTCTCTCTCTGTGCACTCGAGAAAGAAGAGGACTGGAGGAAGAAGAGGGACACAGGGACACAAGTGTATTCCGGCGCACGTACGCCACCCGCCGCACGAACGGCGTTCACTTTTTCCTGAGCACGTACTCAGCTGCTAACTACAACAGGGAGGTATGAGACTTATACATGCATGCCCAACGGCCACGACCGCTCCCGCAACTGCCCTGCTGCCCACTTCGCGCACGCCCCGCGCTCCCAGCTCCCACGCCCGCCGCGCACGCACGCCAACGGGTCGTGACTCGGTCCAGCGCCCGGCGCGGCCACACCCCCGCGCGTCCGTCTAACCGACCCGATCACACGCGCACACACACATGCGATCACACACACACACACGCGCGCGACGCGCCCCGGCCGCCGCGGCTTATTCGTCTAACATTCACCTCCCTAAGCCGTGGCTCAGAGAAGTCCGCCGTCTTCAACGCCGGCGTCCGTCATCAGCACGCGCTCCGCCGCCGGCTCCCTACGCAGCTGGGGGCAGTCGCGCTTGAAGTGCCCGCGCTCGCCGCACTTGAAGTGCCCGTCGTCGTCGTCCCGAGGTCCGCCCTGCTGCCGCTCCCGCGCCCGCCGCACTTGAAGTGCCCGTCGTCGTCGTCCCGAGGTCCGCCCTGCTGCCGCTCCCGCGCCCGCCACTGCGCCATGGTCAGCATCAGCTAATCGCCGCCACGCTCACCGCCGTCTTGTCCGCGGCGCCGAACCCGCTCATCGAACGCGCGCAGCCGCCCGAGCGCCTCATCGAACGTCATCTCGTCGAGGTTGCAGAACTGCTCCATGCCGGCGACGACGGGGAACAGCCGATCGGGCACGGTGTCCAGAAGCTTTTTCACCAGTGCCGCGTCGCCCAGCGTCTCCCCGAGGTTTGCAAACCTCGCCGTCATCCCCGCCAGCCTCCCGGCGTACACGTCCAGCGCCTCGCCGTCCGCCATCTTCAGGCGGTCGAACTCCCCGCGCAGCGTCGCCCGCCTCGCCGCGCGCACCCGATCGGCGCCGACGAACCTCACCTCCAGGGAGTCCCATACCTCCCTGGCGGTGAGCTTCGTCGCCACCTGAAGCAGCACATCCTCCGACAGCGCGCTGAGGATCATCGCCCGCGCCGTCTTGCACTTCTTGCCGTTCACCGCCGCGTCGCCCGGCGCCACCGCCTCCCACACAGTGTGGGCGTCGAGGATCGCCTGCGCCTTGATCGCCCACACCGTGTAGTTGTCCGGCGTGAGCATCGGCATCGCCATCGACACCGATCCGCCCGCGCTGCCGCCGTGTGGGACGAGCGCCATGGTCGCCGGTGATCGCCCGAACCGAAGCTCTGTATACCAAATGTTGTTGCCGCGCCCTTCTCCCTCACTCACCAGAGCACTACCTCTCTCTCTCTGTGCACTCGAGAACGAAGAGGACTGAAGGAAGAAGATGGACACAGGGACACAAGTGTCTTCCGGCGCACGTACGCCACCCGCCGCACGAACGGCGTTCACTTTTTCCTGAGCACGTACTCAGCTGCTAACTACAACACGGAGGTATGGCACTTATACATGCATGCCCAACGGCCACGACCGCTCCCGCAGCTGCCCTGCTGCCCACTTCGCGCACGCCCCGTGCTCCCAGCTCCCACGCCCGCCGCGCACGCATGCCAACGGGTCGTGACTCGGTCCAGCGCCCGGCGCGGCCACACCCCCGCGCCTCCGTCTAACCGACCCGATCACACGTGCACACACACATGCGATCACACACACACACGACGCGCCCCGGCCGCCGCGGCTTATTCGTCTAACAGCAACGCCAGTGCCCAGTAGTGGCTCCAGAGTGCATCAGCCGTCAGTAGAAAGGAGCAGACGGTGAGGTGACCGGAGTCTGGAGGTCGTCGGGTCTCTAAAACCCGATGGGCCAAATCATGGCGCCCGCTTTAAGAACTGATCGTAGTCTGGTGTGAGTGTGACGTCTGACGTGCTTGGAGAGAAGTTACTCCTACTACTCACTCCGTGCTTTTCTTGCTCCTTTTTAATCTCGAAAAAAATGTGAGCGATTTGTGTCATCATGATGTCAGATGCGAGTAAATCTAGTGCAGGATTTCGGAGATGGATTCCTTGGTTTCTTGCGCTAGACCTACGGGCACGGCTCATTCCTAGGCGTCCATGGAACACTGAGAAAATGAACACTGCACGGGCAAACGTAACAACATACAAGATCCACAGTACACTGAGAAAATGAACACTGAGTAGATATCACAGACATGTGGTAGAAAGCACAGTCAAAATATAGGAGAATGTGTTTGGATGTATAGCAATATTTTGGATGGATTGACACGAATGCGAGACAGTGTTATTCGTACTCAGCCAGCGTGTTGTAAGCTTGGGTCCGTTCTGGTGACAACTGACAAGTCTCCACCATGTGCTGCCCTCACATTGCGTTTAACATTACTCCTCCCAATGCCATCCACACGTTATTCAGAATGTGACTGGATGGAGTTGAGTCAGAAACTGCGAAACATATCCGTGTGGAAGTATGTGTTTTATTATAGGCTATATGGAATTGCAGGAACGATTTAGTTTTTAACAGAACAACACATGTTCACTTCTTGCAGGTTATCTTTCGGGCCACTACACTGATCTGTATGTGGTCGCTACTCACTCCGACGGATGCCAGGGAGCGTTTGGTTACTGAGTCTATCCGTTGGAAGACGGTAGCACGGGCTATCTTCAACCGGTTTGGATGGCGGTCATGTAATAGGATAGGCGTTTAGTTTCCTATCCATCTTTTTCCCGTCAGTTGTGGCTATCTCGTTTTCATGTTTTTAGCTCTTTGTGAGCCCTTTTTGTTATTCGAGACTTGAAGAGTTTGTTGAACTTTTTGCTTATTAATAAAATGGCCGCATGCATCATTCTGATGCAGAGGCCGGAGGATAACCTCCTTTTCGAAAGAAAAAAAATGTGCTGCCCTCACATGAATTGGCATCTCAGCAGAGAGAGCTACGGCTACTGCCGAACTCAATTAACAAAGAAAATTAAAGCAGCAACTAAACTAGTACTAGTACGTATACTGTGCTATGAAGTCCCCCCGACAGCCGTAGTGGTTTTCAATTCTTGGGCCAGTTTCTGTCAACATCGCTGCTGCAGACTGCAGTGCATGCTTCTTCCCTGCGTCGGCTCATACCAAAGACACGGCGTGCTTAGTAAAACCTCTGTTAACCACAGTAGTAAGCACGCAAGCAAGTGGTAATGATGATGGCCTGAGAATAGCTCGGGCGATCGTTGGAATGCGGTCCTCGCAGGACAGCGTGCGCCGCCGCCCATGAATTCTTGCCCTGCCCGCCTCGACAGCATCTCCATCCGTTCGCATTGGTGCAACTTGCAGCAGGCAGCCCAAAGCAATTGAAAGAATAATACAGACATGACAAGGCTAATTACACCTTTCCACGGGAAAGCTGGGGATTTGTTGACACAAAACTGCGGCCGTAATCATGTCAGCATCGCCACGCTGGCTCTAGTAAGTCGTTGTAGTCGTAGTACGTGGTTCACACGCGCTACGTGCCTAAACTAACAGAGTATTAACTAAGCAGTTTTTAAATATGTTCGCTTTACCTCATTCCATGTACTCCCAAATTCTAGAGGGCTCTTTATTTAACGACTAGATGCCAATATGTTACTTTCATCGAAAGAGTGCCGTGGATTTTTGGCTCCCGAATTCTAGAGGGCTTTTTATTTTTAAAATTGGACAAGATGCATTATATATTTATATGTGTCAAGAAAATTTAGAACTATTGCAAAGTTTATGAAGGTCTAAATATAGGTTTCATGTTCTTAAGAGAAAAGTCTGTTTTTGGTCCCTCAAACACATTTCGGAGACATTTGTTCCTTCAAGTCTTAAAATCGAATAAGTTTCGTTCTAATCCCGATTTCTGTCAAAAACCGGCCACCTAGGACAGTTTTTTCTCTCCTAAATTGCCATGTTGGGTCAAACTCTCCGGGTTTGAGAACTTTTGGCTTCAGGTGGATGAATTCCAGGACATGGTAAAGAATATTTGGGAGCAAGATGTGGTGGCTGATAATAGTGCTAAAAGGACCACTACAAAATTCAAAAGATTGAGGAAATGACTTAAAATTTGGTCCAAGAGCCTTGCCCAATTGGCTCTTCTTATTCAAAAGGCTCATGAGCTCATCCTGTTGTTTGATGTAGGGGAAGAATATAGGAATCTGTCCATTGAAGAATGGAATGGAAGGGTAATTGTAAAGGCACATTTAATGAATCTGCTCTCCTGTTGCTTTATAATATAAAGCGGGAGGGGGGGGGGGGTTTCGTCAAATCTACTCTCCTACCAAAACATGTACTGGAAACAAAGGGCCACAATAAGATAGGTAAAATTTGGTGATGAGAACACTAGTTTTTCCAAGCTAAAGCTACTAGGAAGTACAAAAGCAATCATATCTCAAGTCTGAAAGATGAAAACATGGTTGAACACACTGATCATCCAGCCAAAGCTGCCATTCTATGGAAAGCATTCAAAGATAGGATGGGCACCACAAATGCTACTAAAAGCTTCATCCATCTCCCAAGCTTGTTTCATTCTGATTTCTCCCTTTCAGATTTGGAAAGCTCCATTCAAAAAAGAAGAGATTGATGGGGTTGTCAAATAATTACCCAATGACAAAGCTCCTAGACCCGATGGCTTCAATGGGGCTTTTATCAAATCTTGCTAGAATATTATTGCCAAGGAATATTATGATCTGATTGATGATTTTTATTAAGACAAAGTCAATTTGCAGTCAATTAATGGGTCTTTTACTACTCTGATTTGAAAAATAAGACAACCTACCACTGCCTAAAGATTTCAGACAAGATAATCACAAAATTGTTGGCCAACAGATTGCAGAAAGTCATCTTGAAAATTGTGCACACCAATTAGTACGGATTTCTTAAATCAAGATCAATCCAAGATTGTTTTGTCCTGGGCTTTTGAGTATATTCACCTATTCCAGCAATCAGATAAAGATATGATCCTTCTTAAGCTAGATTTTGAAAAGGCCTTTGACATGATAGATCATGATACTATATTGGATATTCTCAAGGCTAGAGGATTTGGAAGTAGGTGGATTAGTGGATCAAAAGGATATTCAACTATCCTTAATTCTTCTCAATGGAGTCTCAGGGAAGCAATTCCATTATTGGAGGGGGGGGGAGAGGGGGAGTCAGGCAAGGAGACCCTTTATTTCCTCTTATTTTGTCCTTGCGGCAGATCTCCTCCAATCCGTATTCAAAAAAACCATGTTAGAGAATATCATTCAAGCCCCTCTGGTTTCTCAGTCCAATCCTGATTTCCTATGATACAATATGCTGATGATACAATTTTAATTTTGTCAGCCATTCACAACCAAGTGGAAGGTCAATGATCTTCTGAGGCATTATGCAGCACAACTGGTCTAAAAATAAATTACCATAAATCTTTTCTGATTACAATCAATGTTTTGAAGATGATTTGACTTAGCTACTTCAAATAGTTTGATGCAAAAAGGGAAATTTTCCTTTCACTTACTTGGGTTTACCTCTTAGTGCCAATAAGTTTAAAATAGAAGATTTCACACCTATATGTCAACAAATTGAAAGGAGACTCTCTCATTGTTCCACAATGCCCAACTATGATGGAAGATTGCTTTTATTTAAGTCAGTCTTTGTTGCCCTTCCTATCTTCTTCACGAGTACATTAGCATTGCCTATTTCTGTTGCCAATCAAATAAACAAGTACCTGAAGAATGTTTTTGGAGAAAATTTAGGCAACAAATTGCTGGACCTACAAAGTCCATAGAGCTAAGGATCAAGGGGGTAAATGTAGCCCTACACAACAGAGCTCTTTTGATGAAAACATCCAAAAATCACAACAAAGAAATATTGCCCTGGGTTTCTTTAGTCTGGGAATCTTATTGCTCAGAGACTTTGTGAGGTATCAAAATGGAAGGCTCTAGTTGCTGGAAGAATTTGAAGCTTTTACATGACTACAAGAGTAACTCTGTTTGCGAAATTTGAAATGGACAGCCAGCACTACTCTCGCATGACAGTTGGCTTGAGCAGCCTCTGGTATCTAAATTCCCAGAACTTCACTCTTATGCTAAAAATGAGCTTCAATATGTACCTCCTCGATTAATGCTGAACATCCAGTTCAATTCTTCCAAACTCCCTTGTCAACACAAACTTTTAATCAGTTTACACAGCTCCAGAGACTAATTCTAGACCATTGTTAGACCCAAGTGCAAGACAAGTTGACTTGCAAGGGGTAAAGACAAAAATACTCTTCCATCATGATGTACAAGCATCTTAGTCCACATATACAAGTGCACAAGATCTTCAAATGTATTTGAAAAAGGGCTTATAGATTAAGACATACAAATCTTCTTCTGGCTGCTTCTACATGATAGAGTAAACATGAGGAATCTCTTGAACAGGTAACCTTTTCACGTAGACTATAATGATTCTATTTTTTGCAATGAAATCATTGAAGAAACTTCTAGACATCTATTCTAAGACCGTCGATTTTCCCAAGACCGCTGGAACAACATTTTTCCTTCAAAAATATCTGGGTTTCATGTTATGGTAATATACTGCTAACACATCAACTTCTTCCAAAAGGTATTGTTATCGAGTTAATAGTTTAAGGATGCTGGAATATTTGGTGGCAAAGAAATGGGAAGATTTTCAAAAAAGAAGTTCCAAGTTTGCGGAGGAATATGTTAGGAAAAGAGGTTCGAAGAAAATATGTTGTCTGTGTGTTGTTTACGAGAATGATGTTATGGACACAATTGAATCAGGAGAGTTGCATAAGCACTTGTTGGCTAGTGGTTTCATTCCCCCTGGAGCCCCCGTGTGCCCTAATTCCAACTCCATAAATACCTATCCGCGAAGAAAAAATCAGGAAGAAAGAATCATCATGTTTTACGATACGGAGCCGCTGTCACCTCCCGTTCTTCATCGGGAGGGATGACCTGGAGTCCGTTTGGGGCTCCCGAGAGGGGCATTCGATGCCGTCGTCATCATCAACCATCCTCCATCAATAGTTCCATGATGCTCACCGTCGGGATTGAGTAATTCCTTTGTAGGCTTGCTGGATGGTGATGGGTTGGATGAGATTTGTCATGTAATCGAGTCAATTTGTTAAGGTTTGATCCTGATACGTCTCCAACGTATCTATAATTTTTTATTGTTCCATGCTGTTATATTATCATTCTTGGATGTTTTACAATCATTTTATAGCAACTTTATATCATTTTTTGGGACTAACCTATTGACATAGTGCCCAGTGCCAGTTGCTATTTTTTTTTCTTATTTTTTACTTTGCAGAAAATCAATACCAAACGGAGTCCAAACGCAGCAAAAATTTTGGAGATTTTTTCTGGACCAGAAGACACCTGTTGGGCCAAAGAAGTACCAGAGGGGGGCTCCGAGGGGAGCACAACCCACCTGGGCGCGCCAGGGGGCCCAGGCGCGCTCTGGTGGGTTGTGCCCACCTCGGCCGCCTCCCGCACCGCCTCTTTGCTCTATAAATACCCTAAAAATCCAAAAACCCTAGGGGAGTCGACGAAACACAATTCCAGTCGCCGAAAGTTCCAGAAACCACAGATCCAATCTAGACACCATCACAGAGGGGTTCATCATCCTCATTGGTGCCTCTCCGATGATGCGTGAGTAGTTCATTGTAGACCTTCGGGTCCGTAGTTAGTAGCCAGATGGCTTCCTCTCTCTCTCTTTTGATTCTCAATACAATGGTCTCTTGGAGATCTATTTGATGTAACTCTTTTTGCGGTGTGTTTATTGGGATCCGATGAACTTTGAGTTTATGATCAGATCTATTTTATCCATGAAAGTTATTTGAGTTTTGATCTCTTATATGCATGATTACTTATAGCCTCATATTTCTTCTTCGAATCTTTGGTTTAGTTAGGCCGACTAGATCGATTTTTCTTGCCATGGGAAGAGGTGCTTTGTGATGGGTTCGATCTTACGGTGCTTAATCCTAGTGACAGAAGGGGACATGACACGTATGTATCGTTGCTATTAAGGATAACAAGATGGGGTCTATTCCTACATGAATAGATCTTGTCTAAATCATGTCATCATTCTTATTGCATTACTCCGTTTCTTCATGAACTTAATACACTAGATGCATGCTGGATGGCGGTCGATGTGTGGAGTAATAGTAGTAGATGCAGGCAGGAGTCGGTCTACTAATCTTGGACGTGATGCCTATATAATGATCATTGCCTGGATATCGTCATAATTATTTGAAGTTCTATCAATTGCCCAACAGTAATTTGTTTACCCGCCGTATGCTATTTTTCTCGAGAGAAGCCACTAGTGAAATCTACGGCCCCCGGGTCTATTCTTTATCATATTTGCCTTTGAGATCTATTATTTGCCACTTTTATTTTCAGATCTATATTTCCAAAAACCCAAAAATACCTTGCTGCACTTTTTATTTGCATATTTTATTTTATGTTTTATCGAGATCTATTTATCCAATCTATCACAATTTTTATCCCGTCCACTAGCCAATTTCTGGCACCGTTACCCAAAAGGGATTGACAACCCCTTTAACACGTCGGGTTGCAAGTATTTGTTCTTTGTGTGTAGGTATCGTTTACATAGTGTTGCTTGGTTCTCCTACTGGTTCGATAACCTTGGTTTCATCACTGAGGGAAATACCTACCGTAGCTGTGCTGCATCATCCCTTCCTCTTTGGGGAAATACCGATGTAGTTCAAGCGACATCAAAAGGAATTTCTGGCGCCGTTTCCGGGGAGGATCAAGTCAAGATAGTCTCCCATCAACTAGCCAATTTCTGGCGCCGTTGCCGGGGAGACATCATCAACACCTATCAGGTTCCTAATCACAAATCTCATCTCCTTACAATTTATATTATTTTCCATTTGCCTCTCGTTTTCCTCTCCCCCACTTCACCAAATTTGCCATTTTTATTCGCCTCCTTTTTCGTTCGCCGTTTTCTTGCCAGATCTATTTTTGAGTGCAATCTTGTTTGTGTAGTGACGATGACTCAAGAGAACACCAAGTTGTGTGATTTCTCCAATACCAACAACAATGATTTCATTAGCACTCCGATTGCTCCTCCCGCCACTAGTGCGAAATCTTGTGATATTAATGCCGCTTTGTTGAATTTTGTCATGAAAGATTAATTTTCCGGTACTCCTAATGAGGATGTCGCATCCCATCTTAACACATTCGTAGAATTATGCGATATGCAAAAGAAAAAAGATGTGGACAATGATATTGTGAAGTTGAAATTATTCCCGCTTTCTTTGCGTGATCGTGCAAAAATTTGGTTTTCTTCTTTGCCTCGCAATAGTATCGATTCTTGGGACAAGTGCAAAGATGCTTTTATTACTAAGTATTTTCCGCCCGCAAAAATTATTTCCCTTAGGACCCAAATCATGAATTTTAAGCAACTTGAGCATGAACATGTTGCACAATCTTGGAAAAGAATGAAATTGATGTTAAGAAACTGTCCTACTCATGGTTTAAATCTTTGGATGATCATACAGAAATTTTATGCGGGATTGAATTTTGTTTCTAGAAATCTTTTAGATTCCGTCGCGGGTGGCACTTTTATGGAAATTACTTTGGGTGAAGCTACTAAATTGCTAGACAATATTATGGCAAATTATTCACAATGGCATACCGAAAGAGCTCCTACTAGTAAAAAAAGTTAATTCGGTTGAAGAAATAAATTCTTTGAGTGAAAAGGTCGATGCTCTTATGAAATTGGTTGCTAATAAAAGTGCTCCTATTGATCTTAATGATGTGCCTTTGTCTACTTTGATTGAGCAAAATAGTGATGCCGTAGATGTGAATTTTATCGCACGAAACAATTTTAATAACAATGCTTATAGAGGTAATTTTAATCCTAGGCCTTTTCCTAGTAATTCATCTAATAATTATGGTGGTTCCTATGGTAATCCTTCTTATAATAATAATAGGAACACCTCTGATCTTGAGAATAATATTAAGGAATTTATCAATTCTCAAAAGGTTTTCAATGCTACGATATAAAAAAAGTTGAATAAGATTGATGATGTGTCTAGAAGCATTGATAGAATTTCTCATGATGTAGAAAATCTCAAGATGAAAATTTTTGTGCCTAAGGTTGAAGAATCAATTAAAGATTTATATGTTTCTATGGATGAAAGTAAGAAAAGAACCGCTATGCTTAGAGCTAAAAGAGAATTTTTAGAAAAAGCGTTTTCTAGTGATTGCTTTCATAAAAATGATGAAGATCTTAAAATGATTGGCGTTTCTTCTATTGATTTCTTGTTTATTAAGATTAAAATTGATGGTAAAGGGACTGAAGAAGAGTCAACTTTAGCTAGAAGGCGTGCCAATAATTCGGAGGGTAAAAATCTTGTTGAGAAAATTGATAAAAGTGGGTTTGGAGAGGTCAAAACTTTAACTAGTGATGTGCCCACTCTCTTGGATTACAAAGACTTTAATTATGATAGTTGTTCTTTGATTGAATGTATTTCTTTGTTGCAATCCATGATTAATTCATCCCATGCTTATGAGCAAAATAAAGCTTTTACTAAACATATTGTTGATGCCATGATGAAAGCCTTTGAAGAAAAGTTGGAATTAGAGATTTCAATTCCTAGAAAATTACATGATGAATGGGAACCTACTATCAAAGTCAAGATTAAAAATTATGAGTGTTTTGCTTTATGTGATTTGGGTGTTAGTGTTTCCACAATTCTGAAATCTTTATGTGATGTGCTTGGTCTTACCGATATTGAAGAATGTTCTCTTAATTTGCACTTAGCGGATTCTACTATTAAAAAGCCTATGGGAAGAATTAATGATATTCTTATTCTTGCAAATAGGAATTATGTGCCCATATATTTTATTGTCCTTGACATTGATTGCAATCCGTCTTGTCCAATTATTCTTCGTAGACCGTTTTTACGTACTATTGGTGCCGTGATTGATATGAAAGAAGGCAATATTAAATTTCAATTTCCACTAAGAAAGGGAATGGAAAACTTCCCTAGAACAAGAATTAAGCCACCATATGAATCAATCATGAGGGCATCTTATGGATCTAGAAATAAAGATGACAACACTTAGATCTATGTATTATGCCTAGCTAGGGGTGTAAAACGATAGCGCTTGTTGGGAGGCAACCCAATGAATAAATTTTATTTTTGCCTTTTTCTTTCTGTTCTTGAGTGTTTGCACAATTATGCCTCTGTTATTATTGTGTTTTTATGTTTCAATTAGTGTTTGGGCCAAGCAAAGCCTTTGGGATCATGTTGGGTGATAGTTGATTTGATCTTGTTGGAAAACAAAAACTTTTGTGTCCAGTAAAATAATTTTGAAGATTCACATAAGAGACTAAAAATTCTGAATTTTTACACAAGATTTATGTACAAATTTCCTGCTTTTTCCTAATTTTTCAGAAATTTGGAGGTAAATAAGTATACGAAGTATTCAGATTGCTACAGACTGTTCTGTTTTTGACAGATTCTGTTTTCTTTGCATTGTGTGCTTTTTTTGATGAATCTATGGACTTTATCGGGGGGTATAAGCCATAGGAAAGTTGGAATACAGTAGATATAATGCAAAAATAAAATATTAATGGGTTTTCAACAGTACTTAGAGTGGTGATTTGCTTTGTTATACTAACGGATCTCACAAAGGTTTTGTTAAGTTTTGTGTGATTGAAGTTTTCAAGTTTTGGGTGAGATGACGATGGATGAAGGAATAAGGAGTAAGAAGAGCTAAAGCTTGGGGATGCTACCACACCCCAAGGTAATGTTCAAGGATGAACAAGCAACTAAGCTTGGGGATGCCCCGGGTGGCATCCCCTCTTTCTTCTAACGACCATCGTTATTTTACTTGGAGCTATATTTTTATTCATCACATATCATGAGTTTTGCTTGGAGCGTCTTGTATTATATGAGTCTTTGATTGCTTTGCTTTTTAGTTTAAGTCAAGTATCCTTGCTGAACACACCTATTTGAGAGAGCCAAAATTATGCTATGATTTGTTAGAATTGCTCTATGTGCTTCACTTATATCTTTTTGAGCTATGGAATTGCTCTAGTGCTTCACTTATATCTTTTTGAGCACGGTGTGCTTTATTATTTTTGAAGAAATGCTCTCATGCTTCACTTAGATTTATTTGAGAGTTAGTAAATTTTTAAGAAATTCTCTCATGCTTCACTTACATTATTTTGAGAGAAGAAAATTGTATGCTCATGTTCCTCACTTAAATTTATTTGAGCTATCAAAAGCAACACATTAAACTAGTCCCAAAGTGATAGATATTCAAGAGGGATATAATAAAAACTTTCATGAAGATCATTGGACAAAATAAACTTGATTTTTTGTAATAGTTTTGCGATATGATGATAGTGGTATGTGAGTCATGTTGATGAGTAATTATGGTTTAGTAAGAATATTGATGTTAAGGTTTGTGATTCCCTATGCAAGCACGAAAGTCAATAGTTATGCAATGAAATTACATCCTACTTGTGGTGCATTATTCGGTGTTAGTTATGCTTAATGCTCGCTTACGTGATTTTTTGTTTCTTGGTTGGATGCTTCTCAATCTTTTTGCTAGCCTTCACTTATACTAAGTAGGAATACTACTTGTGCATCCAAAATCCTTAAACCCAGTTTTGCCACATGAGTCCACTATACCTACCTATATGCGGTATTTCAATGCCGCTCTAAGCAAATTTGTATGTGCCATCTCTAATCTTCAAAATAAATTTCCCTTTTGTGTGGTCGTACCGCTCATGAAACGGTAGGGGGTGGCTGATATTTTTCCATGCTAGATGTGTTATTCTCAAAATGAGTGTTTATTCACTTGTCATTGCATGAGAGTACGACAAAGGTATTAGGGTTTTTGGATTTACTATGTTGTCAAATAATAAATTCCTTGAAAAATGTTGGTATTGAGGGCACCCGTGGATACGGCTAGCCATGGATTGTGAAAGAATGGTGGAAAAAGGAATAAACTTTATTTTCTGTTTGGGAACCACCTATGATATATCTAGCATGGAAAGTATTGGGAACTACTCGATCGTTTTCATTGACAGGAAAAGCATGCCACCCAAAATGTTTTATCTCTATCTTTTTCGCTTTGAGCTCTCGCACCTCTACAAATCCCTACTTCCCTCTGCGAAGGGCCTTTCTATTTACTTTATGCAATTTTTATTTTTATTTGAGTCTCCATCTTCTCTTATAAAGCACCAACTAAGGGGCACTATGATCGTACTTGAGCATTGGGTGTAGCTAATATGCGAGTGTGTTTCATGAATGGATCAATGATTGAGCATGATGGGCTAGGGATAACTTGCTTTAGTGTTGATATTTTGAAAGACATGGTTGCTTGTTGATATGCTTGAGTATTGAAATCTTCATGTCAAAACTAGACTATTGCTTTGAACCATATAAAAGTCCATATGTCCATGCTACAAAAGAAAACAATATGATGAACATGTTAGGCAACATTCCACATCAAAAATTCGGTTTTTATCATTTACCTACTCGAGGATGAGCAGGAATTAAGCTTGGGGATGCTGATACGTCTCCAACGTATCTATAATTTTTTATTGTTCCATGCTGTTATATTATCATTCTTGGATGTTTTACAATCATTTTATAGCAACTTTATATCATTTTTTGGGACTAACCTATTGACATAGTGCCTAGTGCCAGTTGCTGTTTTTTTGCTTGTTTTTTACTTCGCAGAAAATCAACACCAAACGGAGTCCAAACGCAGCGAAACTTTTTGGAGATTTTTTCTGGACCAGAAGACACTTGTTGGGCCAAAGAAGTACCAGAGGGGGGCTCCGAGGGGAGCACAACCCACCTGGGTGCGCCTGGGGGCCCAGGCGCGCCCTGGTGGGTTGTGCCCACCTCGGCCGCCTCCCGCACCGCCTCTTTACTCTATAAATACCCTGAAAATCCAAAAACCCTAGGGGAGTCGATGAAACACAATTCTAGCCGCCGCAAGTTCCAGAAATCACAGATCCAATCTAGACACCATCACGGAGGGGTTCATCATCCTCATTGGTGCCTCTCCGATGATGCGTGAGTAGTTCATTGTAGACCTTTGGGTCCGTAGTTAGTAGCTAGATGGCTTCCTCTCTCTCTTTTGATTCTCAATACAATGGTCTCTTGGAGATCTATTTGATGTAACTCTTTTTGCGGTGTGTTTGTTGGGATCCGATGAACTTTGAGTTTATGATTAGATCTATTTTATCCATGAAAGTTATTTGAGTTTTGATATCTTATATGCATGATTACTTATAGCCTCGTATTTCTTCTTCGAATCTTTGGTTTAGTTGGGCCGACTAGATCGATTTTCCTTGCCATGGGAAGAGGTGCTTTGTGATTGGTTCGATCTTACGATGCTCAATCCCAGTGACAGAAGGGGACATGACACGTATGTATCGTTGCTATTAAGGATAACAAGATGGGGTCTATTCCTACATGAATAGATCTTATCTACATCATGTCATCGTTCTTATTGCATTACAATGTTTCTCCATGAACTTAATACACTAGATGCATGCTGGATAGCGGTCGATGTGTGGAGTAATAGTAGTAGATGCAGGCAGGAGTCGGTCTACTAATCTTGGACGTGATGCCTATATAATGATCATTGCCTGGATATCGTCATAATTATTTGAAGTTCTATCAATTGCCCAATAGTAATTTGTTTACCCACCGTATGCTATTTTTCTCGAGAGAAGCCACTAGTGAAATCTACGGCCCCCGGGGTCTATTCTTTATCATATTTGCCTTTGAGATCTATTATTTGCCACTTTTATTTTTAGATCTATATTTCCAAAAACCCAAAAATACCTTGCTGCACTTTTTATTTTCATATTTTATTTTGCATTTTATCGAGATCTATTTATCCAATCTATCACAATTTTTATCCCGTCCACTAGCCAATTTCTGGCACCGTTACCCGAAAGGGATTGACAACCCCTTTAACACGTCGGGTTGCAAGTATTTGTTCTTTGTGTGCAGGTACCGTTTACATAGTGTTGCTTGGTTCTCCTAATGGTTCGATAGCCTTGGTTTCATCACTGGGGGAAATATCTACCGTAGCTGTGCTGCATCATCCCTTCTTCTTTGGGGAAATACCGACGTAGTTCAAGCGACATCAGATCCTAGTATCCACTATGTTCTGAGATTAATGTTGCTATGATTTTGCTATGCTTAATGCTTGTCACTAGGGCCCGAGTGCCATGATTTCAGATCTGAACCCTTTATGTTTTCATGAATATATTTGAATTCTTGATCCTATCTTGCATGTTGTATGCACCTATTATGTGTTATGATCCGCATACCCAAGGTGACAATAATTGGGATTCTTTCCGGTGATTACCATAGTTTGAGGAGTTCATATATTCACAATGTGCTAATGCTTTGTTCCGGTTCTCTATTAAAAGGAGGCCTTAATATCCCTTAGATTTCCTTATGGACCCCGCTGCCACGGGAGGGTAGAACAAAAGATACCATGCAAGTTCTTATTATAAGCACGTATGACTATATACGGAATACATGCCTACATTACGTTAATGAATTGGAGCTATTGTGTATCGCTCTAGGTTGTGGCTGTTACATGATGAATGTCATCCAACACAAATATCCATCACTGATCCAATGCCTATGCTTTTCTCATATTGGTTCTTGCTAAGTTACTAGTGTTGTTGCTGCTGTTACAATCACTACAAAACTGCTTCTGTTACTGTTACCATTACTATTGCTACTGTTACCACTGCTATCAAACTATCATACTACTATGCTACTAAACACTTTGTTGCAGATATTTAGTTCTCCAAGTGTGGTTGAATTGACAACTAAACTACTAATACTTACAAATATTCTTTGGTTCCCCTTGTGTCAAATCAATAAATTTGGGTGAAATACTACCCTCGAAGACTTTCGTGATCCCCTATACTTGTGGGTTATCAAGACCTTCTTCTGGCGCCGTTGCCGGGGAGCTTAGCTCTATTTGTTGAGTTAATTGGGAATTATATCTGTTGATCACTATGATGAATCTGAAAGACACTAGAACCAAGATCGTACCCTCTAAGATGAGGGGAGGCAATGAACCGCCATCTAGCTCCGCACTTGATTCACCATCTGTTTTGAGTAGGCTTGCGACACCGCCACCTGTTATTCATTCTGATATGTCGCAAGTAATTGATGATACTACTTCTATATAAATGAATCTTGTGATGATGTTAGTACTTTGCTTGATAATGTTGTGCGACTAGGTGAATTTCTTGATGAACAACTTGCTAAAGCTAAAGAGCTTGAAAATGCTGAAACTGATGAAAATTTTGATTCACCTATTATGCCTAGCTCTCTGACTAGAGTTGAAATAACTGATGGTTATGTTATGGATGGGGAGATAGCTTGAGAATTTCTTGCTTGTAATGATAGAGATGATGTTAAGAAATACATGAGTAAGCTGAAAGAAAAATCTATGATGGAGAGAATGAAATATGATCCTAAGTTGCTACCTCTCCTATATTTGTTACTGATAAGGATTATGAATTCTCTGTCGATCCTGAGTTAATTACTTTGGTTGAATCTGATCCTTTTCATGGTTATGAAACAGAAACTATTGTGGCACACATTACTAAATTAAATGATATTGCCACCCTATTTGCTCGTGAGAAAAAATTTGCTATTACAATATTCTTAAAGTTGTTTCCTTTCTAATTAAAGGGTGATGCTAGGAAATGGTTTAATACTCTTGCTCTTGGTTGTGTGCGTAGTATCCAGGATATGATGTATTACTTCTCTGAAAAATATTTTCATGCTCATAAGAAACAAGCTGCCTTACAGGAAATATTTAACTTTGTGCAAATTGAAGAAAAGAATCTCCCTCAAGCTTGGGGGAGGCTTCTCTAGTTACTTAATGCTTTGCCTAATCAGCCTCTTAAGAAAAATGAAATACTTGATATCGTCTATAATGGACTAACCGGTGCTTCTAGGGACTACCTAGATAGTTGTGCTGGTTCTGTTTTCAGGGAACGAACTATTGGATAGGCTGAATAATTATTGAATAATATACCGAGAAATGTCGATGATTGGACACTTCTTGAACCACCACCAAAGCCTAACCCAAATAAGAGAGGTATTCTATTTCTCAGTCGAGAAGATATGCAAGAGGAAAGAAATCTATGGAAGAAAAAAGTATTAAATCTAAAGATGTTAACAATTTACCACCTCTTGAAGAATTACATGGGCTCGACAACCCGACACTGGTAGTAAATGTAAATTCTATTTATAGATTTGATGAAGATGATATTCCTTATAATAAATCTGCTAGTCAATGCTTGGATGAATTTGATAACTACATTGTTAAGAAAGAACATTTTAATATGTATGTTAGCAAGCAATTGAAACATAATGCTTTCATGATTGATCGTTTGACTGACTTGATGTTTAGAATTTCCAATGATGTTAAGGGTCTAAGTAAGCATTCATACATGGTCCATACCAAGTTAGAAGAAATAGCTAAATCACAAAATGATTTACTTAATGAAATGAATAATAAAATTAATGATGATGTTGTTAGGGTAATGACTAGAAGAGGTAGAATGACTCAGGAGCCTTTGTATCTTGAGGGACATCCTAAAAGAATTGAGCAAGATTCCTAGAGAATTAATAATGATGTGCCTAGTCCATCTAAGAAGAAAAAGAAAAAGAAAAAGAAAAATGATAGAACTTTTCATGCTTCTAGTGAACCTTTGGTAGAAAAACCTTCTGAGAATAATAATGATGTTTCTATTTTTGATGCTGAGACACAATCTAGTAATGAACATCCACCTAGTGATCATGATAATGATAATGATGTTCATGTTTATGCTCAACCAGATAATGATGTAGAAATAGAACCTAATGTTGATCTTGATAACGCACCTCCTAAGTATAAAAGATACGATAAAGTGATTTCATTTCTAGAAAACATGGTAAGGAAAGAGAGCCATGGGTTCAAAAACCTATGCCCTTTCCAACAAACCTCTGAAGAATAAGGATGAGGAAGATTTTGAGCGCTTTGTTGAAATGCTTAGGCATGTTTTCTTGCGTACTCGTTTGACTGATATATTGAAAATGCCTCCATATGCTAAATACATGAAAGATATTGTCACTAATAAAAGAAAGATACCTGAAGCTGAAATTTCCACCATGCTTGCAAATTATTCTTTTAAGGGTGGAGTGCCTAAGAAATTAGGAGATCCAGGAGTACCCACTATACCATGCTCCATTAAAAGAAGTTATGCGGGTGTTAGTGTTATGCCTTTCTATTTATATGAAAGACTTGTTTTGAATAAGCTCACACCTACTGAAATATCTTTGCAATGGCTGATAAATCAACCACTATACCCATTGGAATTTGCAAGGATGTGCCTGTTGTTGTTGCAAATGTTACTATCTTAACGGACTTTGTTATACTTGATATGCCCGAGGACGACGCTATGTCGATTATCCTTGGTAGACCCTTTTTGAATACTGCAGGTTTTTTTATTGATTGCAACAAAGGCAAGGTTACTTTTCATGTCAATGATAATGAGCATATAGTTTATTTCTCGAGGAAACAAGGTTCGGTGAATAGTATCAACATTATTGAAAAAATAGCTACAATCACTATTGGAAGTTTCGAATTTCCCCTTCCTTCAGTCAAAAGGAAATATGAATCTCTTATTGTTGGGGAGATGTATATCCCCGTTGAGGTAACTTAGTGTTATATGAAGATTCTTCGGTTTCATGTCATTCAAAAATAGTTCGTAATAAGACTTGATCAACCTTATTAATGGATTCTTTTTTAGGGGCACGTGGTCGATGAATTTAGTAAGCACAACCTACTGTACCTACTATTTTCCCTCTGTTATTTAAAGTTAATAAAGTAGGAATGCCATGATTATACTGTTTTCTGGATTTTCCATGCAATAAAAAATGTCCCGAAAATAAAAGTTCTCGGAATGACCTAAAAATTTAGTATGATTTTTTCTACAATATTGAGAATTTTTGGCACTTAACACACCCCAGAGGGTGCACCAGTGAGCTTGTGCCTACACCCCCTAGGCGCACCTGGTGGGCTTGTGGGTCCCACAGGGACCCCCTCACTTATTCCAGCCGCTCACTGCCTTCTTCCATCTCCAGAAAAAATCACCATGGCTTTCAAACCCGTGTTCTTGCTCATTTGCCAGCAAAATTTGATCTCCTTGCTTGGAGCTCCATTTTCGAAAGTGTTTTGTGGGATTACTCCTCGGTATGTGACTCCTCCAATGGTCCAATTAGTTTTTGTTCTAGTGCTTTATACTTTGTACATTTTTTACTATTGGTGACCATGTATATGAGCTTGCATGTTGAATTTTTATGGTCCAAAGTAATTTTGATGCATGATATAGGCTCTAGGCACTTGTGGAAGTAGTTGCTATCAATTTTGTTAAGTTTTGTTCACTTTTATTTTGAGGCACTAAAATTTCAGAAAATTTCAGAAAAGGAAAATGTTCAAGTGGAGGTTGAGAGGTTCTTCGAGCTGGGGTCCTAAAGAGACTCTGAAGTCCAAGTACAACCTTTCTCGTGCGGCCGAGGTGCGACCGTGCGAATGGCCATGTGACACGTTCTTGAGGGATGCGGGAATTTTTGATGATTTCTATCATTTGGCGAATAATGCCAGCATTGTCCCCTTCCTTGAACATAAGTGTGACCAATACCTCCCCCTCACAAATACTTTCGTGCAAAACTTTCATTTTCACTCTAGGAGAGATATACCCACTATTTCATTCCACCTATATGATATTCCTAGAGAGGTGACACTTGAGGAATTTTTTGAAGTTTGCATGATTCCCTATGAGGACAGCCCTATAGAGCCACATCCCAGTGACGTCTTAGATTTCATATCTGAAGTAACTGCGGGGGAGCTGAGAGGAGTTTCTGAGTTTGCATGATTCCCTATGAGGGTTGCTAGTTTTTATTTTTTTCCCATCTTGCGCTATTATTCATTATTTGTCGGGAGGTGTTTGACTTGTCTGTGGGAGAGTGGAACTCTTAGTTCACCTGACCTTGCTATTTTGCGCCATGCTCTTTATGGACATAGAACTTTCAGTTTGGGTGCTATGATCACTCGACGGTTACACACCAACCGTTCGAAGGGCGTTATTTATGGTGGTATTTATGCTTCCCGTCTAGCTAAACATTTCGAGATCCAGATTTGACATGATGAGGTGGAGGAGAAGCTTTTACCTACTAGATACCTTGATTATGATAGCATGGTTGGGCATAACTTTATTGATGATGGCCCAAGGAGATTTCGATATAACTTGGTATTTAGTCAGGATACACATGAGATTATTACTTTGCCTGCCCCTGCTTTGTTTGATCTTTTCAGGGGCAAATACACTATCATGCCCGAGGACATTTATGCTTATTGGGGCTTGACACCGCCCCAAGCGGCTGAGCCAGAGCCATCACCTGAGCCTGAGCCCATCGAGGACCCCATCTATTAGTGGGAGCCTCAAGAGCCCGCTTATCAGTGGGAGCCTCAGGAGCCTCAGTATTACCCCGGAGGTGGATATTTCGACCCATGGCCGTAGACCAACTTAGGCCAAAAGCCTAAGCTTGGGGGAGTACGTATTTCTCACCGACATTACATTCATGTACCACACATTCATTCAAGTTGTCAGAGTTTATCCTTTTTCATTGTATATCCATGTTAGTTTGTTTTTTTTACTTTCTTCTTGTGTGTTTGAAAAACTTCAAAAATCCAAAAATATTTCCCGCTTCTTTTCGGTTTTTCTTTCTTGTTTAGTAGTTCGTAGTAGTAAGAAGAAAACCCAAAAATATTTCTCTTTTCTTCTTTTGTTAATTGGGAGCTTTCCCATGTAAATAGTTTTTCTCGTTTTCGTTTTTCCTTTGTTAATTTGCTTTCTTCAGAAAAACTAAAACTCCAAAAATATTTCAGCGTGTTTCTCTGAAATTCTTCTCTTTTCTTTGAGTTATCACGAGGAGAAGACCATGATGAAATTGTTAAGTGGCTCTCGTATGCTTTATTGATGATCTAACGAAGAGACCACATTACCTTGTCTTCTCCTTTGAATAAAATGTTTGCAGATTCCACCTTAGTCCATGGCACACTTGCACTATTATTATTTTCACATCATTCGGTCGTGCAAGTGAAAGGCAATAATGACGATGATTTGATGAAGTGATTGCAACGAAGGAAAGCTGGTATGAACTCTTCTTGCTCTTGTTTTTGTAAATATGTTTAGCTAGGTCAATCTTGAGTCAGCATATTATGAGTAAAAATATTTGTGATGACAAGTAGAGATTATAGTTGCTCATGCCATGCTTAAATAAGTAGGAGTGGATAATGACTTATCTTGAGTGTCAACATGCATTAAAATGGTTATGATGTAATATGATAGTATGGTATCCTCCTCTGAACAATTCAAGTGGCTTGACTTGGCACATGTTCATACATGTAGTTGATTCAAAACCAACATAGCCTCCATGATATTTATGTTCATGGTGTTTATATCCTACTCATGCTCGTGTTCATTGTTAATTATTCTCAATCCATGATTATGACCGTTGTCGCTCTCTAGTTGGTCGCTTCTCAATCTATTTGCTAGCCTTCTCCTGTACTAGGCGGGAATGCTGCTTGTGCATCCAAATCCTTAAACCCAAAGTTGTTCCAGATGAGTCCATTATATCTACCTATATGCGGTATTACTCTGCCGTTCCAAGTAAATTTGCATGTCCCAGCTCTAAACATTCAAATAAGCATTTGTTTTGTGTGCCCGAACTGCTCATGGAGCGACAGGGGGCGGTTAGTATCTTCCATGTTAAGTGGGTTATTCTCATGATGGGTGTTTATTCACTTGTCATTGCATGAGAGAGGCTGGTAATTGGGGTGCCCAGTCCCGTAATCAAAATGAAAAAAATGTATAATGAAACAAACTCCCCTGGAAAAGTTGATTGTATGGAGGGCACCCAAGGATTCGGCTAGCCATGGTTTGTGTTTGTATGGTGGAGGGGGAGTAAACTTTACCTTTCCGCTTGGGAACCGCCGATAATGTGTTTAGCATGGAAGATATTGAAAATCCTCGGTCGTGATGTTGACAGGAAAGGCATGCCTCTCAAAACTGTATTCATCTCTATCTTAAGCTTTGAGCTCTGGAACCTCTGAAAACCATGCTTCCCTCTGTGAAGGGCCTATCTATTTACTTTTATGTTATTTAGTTTTATTGTTGAGTCATCACCTTCCCATTCAAGCACCAGTTGGAGAGCACTATTGCCATTCTTATGCATTGAGTATAGTTAATGTTGGGTGTGACATGACTGGATCTCTCCTACCATGAATTGCAATGTTTAGTCGCTGCTTGAACTTCAGAGGTGCTCTGCATTTATGTTTTGTGGTCTCAAAAAGGGCTGGCGAGATACCATGTTAGCATATTCTATCATGATTGTTTTGACAAATTGTTGGCATCCGAGATATCTTATTATTGCTTGCTAGTTTGTTATGTTATTGTCATGAGTAAATATGAGACCTAAGTGTTATCATTCATATGGTTAGTTCATAATCTTTGCTGAAAACTTGAGCACTAGTTAAGCATATATACAACAACAAGAACAAAAAAAGTTTGTAAAAGTTTTTCTTTATCACTTTCAGTTTATCAACTGAATTGCTTGAGGACAAGCAATGAGTTAAGCTTGGGGGAGTTGATACGTCCCAAACATATGTACTTTTCCAAACACTTTTGCTCTTGCTTTGGACTCTAATTTGCATGATTTGAATGGAACTAATTCAGACTCACGCTGTTTTCAGCATAATTGCCATGGTGTTGTTTTTGTGCAGAAATAAAAGTTCTCGGATTGAGCTGAAAATTTATGGAGCATATTTTTAGAATATATAAAAAATATTGGTGAAGAGAACTACTGGAGGGGCCACCCAGGAGCCACAAGCTCAGGGGCGCGCCTAAACCTAGGCATGGGAAGCCCGGCCCGGCAACCCAGCCCGAGCCCGGCCAGAAAAACCTAGGCTGGGTCGGGCCGGGCTTTTGCCTCGGGCCGGGCTCGGGCCTAAAAAATGACCATAGCAAATTTTTGGGCCGGGCTCGGGCTTTAAAATTAGCCCGAACTGAAGCTCGGCCCGGCCCGAGGGTTTGCTGCAAAGATGCAGAGAGCCAGCGAATAGTAGCCCAGCCCAACAGGCTGGCCTTCTAGCCCACGAAGCGCCTAACCCTAAGACCTAAGTCCCTGACCCTACACTCACGCACCCGCACTCACTAGTCCACCCTCCCCGAAACCCTCCCCTGTTTTGGTCTCTCGACCGACGGTGGTGACGCAGCTCCCGGCCCCTGCTATGGCACGACCCCAATTGTCGTTTGGCCCCTCGATCTGACTAGCGACGACGGCGACCTGAGGCCTTGACGCCTGTAGCCTGCAGCCTCCTCCAGGGCCAGATATCGACGGCCTCGGCGCTCCATCCCCATCCGGCGGCCGCACTCCCTCTTCATCCGACGACGGCGCTCCTTCTCCATCCAATGGCGGCGACCGGCAGGTATGATCTCTTGTCCTCTCTTTGTTACTCTTTTTGTTGTTTCATTTAGGATGTTTCAGCCACTACTTCATCAGGATTAAGATGTTGTTGTTCCAGTTACTCTAGTATGTACTAAATTTAGTATCTAACTATCTACTAAGTACTAAGTGCTACTATGTTTCTCCTTTGTGCTGTATTTTGTCGTAGGCATGGCTAGTTTGTGGAGTCTAAGTGAAGAAATTCACGAAGAGGAAGAGGAGGATTATGTTCCCGATGGTGAAGAGGAGAATGCTGCAACAAGTGCAAGGACGGACCAAATCTTTGTGGTTGTTCCGGCTCATCGTTTGGCTGCCCCATCAACTACTGCTATGGCACCTCACACTCGCGGCAAGCGTACAAGGTTGAATGAAGAGACGCCATGCAAGAAGTAATGAGCCATCCGATGGTGCTGAAGCAGGTGAGCCGCCACCGCCACCGCCACCACCAGAACCAAAGGTTACTCCTGCACCAAAACTAAGGTAAAAAACATGGGATAACTTCACTTTGGTTGAACAACCTAATCCTGATCTAGTAGTGGCTCAGTGCAATGTTTGTCAAAAGGTACTTAGAGCTCATTTGAAAAATGGAACATCTCATTTGTTAAGGCATAGTGCTAATGTGCATCCACATAATACAAATGAAGTGAACATCTATTTTCTGAAAACTAAAAAGAATGCGGATGGCTGACATTTAGTTAGGAACACAAGGTTGGACATGGAAAGTATTAGGGTTGCAGTCTCTATGTTCCTAGTTGGGGGGTCGCATGCATTTACTATGATAGAAGAACAAGGGTTCAAAAAATGATGCGTGCAGCTTGTCCTTAATTTAATATTGTTAGTCGGCACACAATTAGAAGGGATATCATGGTAATGTTTGAAAGAGAGAGGGCTGAATTGAGAGAAATTATCACCAACGGCCTTGGTAGAGTTAGCTTCACAACAGACAATTGGAAATCAGATGTGACAAAGTTTAGTTATATATGCATTACTTGTCATTATGTCGATGATGCTTCGAGACTGAACAAAAGGATAATATGGTGTAAAGAGTTGAATCCACCGTATGATGGGGCTACAATTGCTGATGAAGTCCATTTATGTTTTCGTTAGTGGAAGGTTGACACCAAAATAATGTGCTTGACTCTTGATAATGCTTCATACAATGATGCATTGGTGAACACTTTGAGAAGTACATTGCTGCCTAAAGGTGTGTTGCCATTGTTTGTAAGTTTCTTTCAAGTCCGTTGTTGTGCACACATTTTAAATTTGATTGTCCAAGTTGTTCTGAAACCTATTGATAAATTTGTTGACAAGACTAGAGATGGCACATTCAGTATATCAAAATTTCTTCCAATCGTATTCACAAGTTCTATGAAACTGCCCAGAACATTTACCATTTGAATGAAGATAAAAAGCTGAGAGTAGATATGCCCGTCTATTGGAATTCAATATACACAATGCTTGAGAACTCTTTGTATTTCAAAGATGCATTATTGTGGTTTGGTAATAGGGATGACACTTTCAAGTCCATTTTTTCTCTAACTCATGATGAATGGGAAAAACTTGCTATCATGCATGATTTCTTGAAAACTTTCTATGAAGTGACATGCATAATTTTTGGGACAAAGTATCCTACATCCAATTTGTATTTCAAGTGTGTGTTCTTGGTGCAATCATGTATCTTGAAAGCATCTAGTGAAGGAAAGAAGTTCATGGCACCAATGCTAACTCCAATGAAAGAGAAGTTTGATAAGTATTGGGCTGATTATAATGTCTTTTTGTCTTGTGCTGCTGTTCTTGATCCCCGTTGCAAGCTTGGTTTTGTTAGCTATTGTTATGGAAAACTTTATGCCCCTGACGAGGCCGAACGCCGGGTGGATGAAGTTAAGAAAACTTTGGCGAATTTGTTTGCTGAATATAGTGGTGCTACTGTTAGTGAAACACCATCAGATGGTGCTACAAACAGTAGGGGACGTAGGGGAGATGGTGCTGATATGTTCAATGACTATGAGAATTACATACAATCTCAACGCACAAATGTAGAGAAGTCTCAATTGGATCTTTACTTGGAAGAAACACCTAGAAAATTAAATGACAAGTTGGATGTCTTGGAATTTTGGAGCAAATCATCTATGCGATATCCTCAGCTTGCTTCAATGGCTCAGGATGTTCTTGCTGGCCCCATTACTAGTGTTGCTTCAGAGCAGGCCTTTAGCATGAGTCACAAAGTTATAACACCTAACTGAGCTTCACTTAAGCCTAAAACCATCGAAGCTTTAATGTGTCTCCAAGATTGGTATCGTTGGAAGTTGTCTCAAAATGAACGTACAATCGAGTGTGCTTTGTTGTTTCATATTTAACATCATGGTTACTCATGTCATCATTGATTATTGTGTTGTTTGTTTTGTAGAAATGAGCACTACGGGAGGTGGACCTTCAAGTTCTCATGCGGAGGAGTTATCTTCAGATTTGGTTTGTGTTCATTCTTTCTTCTTTACTATCTTGTGCGCTGATATCATGTTATCATTGATTATATCTTGTTAGTTCGTATCATTTTTCTCTTGCTTTGTTCCAGGAAAATGATTAGGTTATTATATCTTGACGGAAGATGAAAGAGATGGAGTCAAAAGAGTCATCAGCTTGTTTCTTTGTTATTTGATATGATGTTACGTAATGAACTTGTCAGACTATGTTATGGAGTATGGACTTGCTATTATGTATTTTGTAATGGACTAGCTATTTGCTATATTGTCGGATTGTGTGTTTATTATGTAGTATGGACTTGCTATTATGAACAAGAAATATGCTGCTACTATGTAATGATGTAACGGACTTGCCTTTTGCTATCTTGTGAAGAATTTATGTTGCCGTTGTGTGAAGATTACATGTGTGTATATGTTGTTGTTTGCTGGAAGCCTAGAATATATATATGTTGTTTAGTTCGGATAACATATCTATAGTCTTGTTTGCTGAAATATATATGGTGTTGTGAAGAGTAGTTGTGTATATAGGCTGCTGTGAAGATTAGTTCTGTTGTATATGCTGCTGACCTACTGTTTGCTGGAATAGTGGAATATATGTGCTGTTTTGTAAAGGTCATATAGTGTTGTTTGCTAAAATATACATGTTGCTATGAAGATATAATATATATGCTGGTATTTTGTGAAATATGATGTTATTATTCTACTGTTTTGTAAAATGCTGATGTTCTAATGTGATGTATATCAGGAGCAGCCGGGCTTCGGGCTTAGGGCTTTTCAGCCGGGCTCGGGCTTATAAATCTAAAAAACTCTCGGGCTTTTCCCCGGCTCGGGCTTCACATTGCAGCGTCGGGCTTTTAAGAGCCCGACCCGAAACCCGGCCCGGCTCGAGAGATGCCTAGGTTTAGGCACGCCCACCCCCCTAGAGCGCCCCCCCCCAGGATTGTGGGCCCCTGGAGCCTTCCTGTGCCCTAATTCCAACTCCATAAATACCTATTCGCAAAGAAAAAAATCAGGGAGAAAGAATCATCGTGTTTTACGATATGGAGCCGCCGCCACCTCCTGTTCTTCATCGGGAGGGCTAATCTAGAGTCCGTTTGGGGCTCCGAAGAGGGGGGTTCGATGCCGTCGTCATCATCAACCATCCTCCATCGACAATTCCATGATGCTCATAGCCGGGAGTGACTGATTCCTTCATAGGCTTGCTGGACGGTGATGGGTAGGATGAGATTTGTCATGTAATCGAGTCAATTTGTTAGGGCTTGATCCCTAGTATCCACTATGTTCTGAGATTGATGTTGCTATGACTTTGCTATGCTTAATGCTTGTCACTAGGGCCCGAGTGCCATGATTCCAGATCTGAACCCTTTATGTTTTCATGAATATATTTGAGTTCTTGATCCTATCTTGCAAGCTGTATGCACCTATTACGTGTTATGATTCGCATACCCCAAGGTCACAATAATTGGGATTCTTTCCGATGATTACCGTAGTTTGAGGAGTTCATGTATTCCCTATGTGCTAATGCTTTTATCCAGTTTTGTATTAAAAGGAGGCCTTAATATCCCTTAGATTTCCTTATGCACCCCGTTGCCACGGGAGGGTAGGACAAAAGATGTCATGCAAGTTCTTATTATAAGCACGTATGACTATATACGGAATACATGCCTACATTACATTGATGATTGGAGCTATTTTGTATCGCTCTAGGTTGTCACTGTTACATGATGAATGTCATCCAACACAAATATCCATCACTGATCCAATTCCTACACTTTTCTCATATTGGTTCTTGCTAAGTTACTACTGTTGTTACTGCTGTTACAATCACAACAAAACTGCTTCTGTTACTGTTACCATTACTATTGCTACTGTTACCACTGCTATCAAACTATCATACTACTGTGCTACTAAACACTTTGCTGTAGATATTTAGTTCTCCAAGTGTGGTTGAATTGACAACTCAACTTCTAATACTTACAAATATTCTTTGGCTCCCCTTGTGTTGAATCAATAAATTTGGGTGAAATACTACCTTTGAAGACTGTCGGGATCCCCTATACTTGTGGGTTATCATAATGGTGCACGGTGAACACATGCAAGAGTTGATCGTGAAAGAGACTAGCACTAAGACAACTTATCATAGAGAGTCTACCAAACTGGTGACTCTTGTGAAGGATTCAACAACTCCTTTGCACGCTGGTTGCAAGGCAAAACACACCCGACCAAGTGTCACGATGAATCATATGGACATTAAGGCAAAAAGCAGTAGCGCAGACACTTCCGTCGATATGAATTTGAAGTTTTTGCATGATGTTCTGCCTGAAGGCAATGTGTTGCCAAAAACTATCGATGAGGCAAGGAAGGTATTGTGTCCTCTTGAAATGGAGCTGATAAAGTACCATGCGTGCAAAAATGACCGCGTCATTTACTGGAACGAGTACTCCAACCTACCAAGGTGTCCAACATGCAATTTTCCCTGATTCAAGCGGGAAACAACAGTTGGGAAGACAATGATGATGATAGAGAACCCGTTGGTGGTACTCCTTATAAGGTTGTATGGTACTTTCCAATCATTCCACGCCTGAAGCGTCTGTATGCAAACAAGAAGCAGGCTATGCGTATGATTTGGCATTCTAAGAGGAAGAAGGATGACTGAGTGATTAAACTTGTTGCAGATGGTCGGCAGTGGAAAGCAATCGATGATGGGTTCCCTCATTTTAGTGGAGATAATAGGAATGTCAGGCTAGGCTATAGCATGGACGGTCTGAATCCCTTTAGCAACCAGAACAGCGTGCACAGCACCTAGCCCATGGTTGTCTTGCATCTATAACCTTCCCCCATGGGTGTGCATGAAGAGAAAGTATCTACACATGGTCATGCTAATTCAAGGGCCAAGCCAACCGGGTAGTGATCTGAACTTGTATCTACGGCTATTCAAGGAGGAGTTAGGAATTTTATGGTCAGATGAAGAGGTGTGGACATATGACGCTAAAACGGGTACGTATTTCCCTATGAAAGTTGTGCTGCTCACGACTGTGTAGGACTATCCGACATACGGTTATATTTCGGGTCAAGTTTGCCACGGGAACTGCGCATGTGTTAGGTGCATGGATGAAACTCATTATCTATATCTGAAGGCCTCTCATAAAACAGTTTACATGGGGCATAGAAGATGGCTGAATAAAAATGAGGAATGGAGAAACATAGAAGATTTGTTTGATAACACAAAAGAAAAGCGAGGGAAGCCACGCAAGTGCAGTGGAATAGAAATCCTAGAAATGCTGAACAACTCGGAAGAGTGTCCAGAGCCTGGAAAGAAACAGAAGAGAGTGGAGCCACTCTTAAAAGTATGGAAAACGTGAAGTCCATTTGGGACTTGGAATATTGGAAGTTTCTCTCCACGCCCCATTGTATCGATGTCATGCATATCGCGAAAAATGTTTGCAAGAGTTTGGTTGCTACCATTTTGAACATCCCAGACAATACAATAGATACGGGGAGCTCAAGAAAAGACCTAGAAGCACTTAAAATTAGGCCGGATTTGTGGGCTGACATGGAGGAAAGCGATGTTGCCAAGGCTAAAAAAGGGTTTCAAAATTCAAACCCGCTTGCTACAGTCTGTCTCCAGAGGAGCTTGATAAGATATCTTTTTGACTATACACAGTAGGGCAAAGCCCCACTGCAACTTTTATTAAAAAGGCCAAAAGGTCTTACAAATAATGCAAAAAAAAAGGCTTGAGGTAAGCCAAAAAAAAGAAAGAAAAATAAAAAAAATAGAAAAAAAACTACAAGAAAAGAAAAAAGGACAGGAAAATAAAATAAATAAATAAAAGAAGTGACAAAAAAGCTAACTAAAGAAACTAAATGACTTGAAGATCCAGCCATGAGTGGAAAAGGTCTGCATGCTTCCCTCTGATCTTGTATCTGAGCCAGCTGAGTTCCAAAAGGTATATCTCCCTCCATCTTTGGAATGAAGACTGAATCTGTTGAAAGATCAAATTATTTCTAGAAATCCAAATGGCCCAAGAAGCAATTATTATAATTTCCATGAAGAAAGGAAGACCCATCTTGTCTTTCATATCCTGCAAAGCATCCCAAATTGAGGAGGGGCTGCCCCTGTTTGGGCAGAAAAAATTCCATCATCTTTGTGCAAAAGGGCAGTCCCAGAACAGGTGAAATAAGGTTTCTTCATGTTGAAAATTCATCAGTGCACAATTGTATGTCTCCAAGTGGAAAGTCTTCCTTCTTAACAGATTTCTTGTATTAACCTTATCATGTAAAACCATCCAGAAAAAAAATCTAGTGCTTGGGTTGACATGAGCACTTCCAAATCCATTGAAATGTGGTGGTACAGTTCTCACCCCAATCATTACATTGCATGCTTTTCCAGTGGAGAACTTTTGAGATCCCCAAATATAACTCCATGTATCTGTGCTGTCTACATGCTCTGAAGCTTTGAGTTCATCACAAATAATTTCTAGCTGCTGGAACTGCTGATAAGCTTGGACTGATAGAGGCAAGTCGAATAAATCCTCTAGGTACTCATATTGAATAACCTTATGAACTGAAATCTCTGCATCTCTGGTAAAGGAAAATAACTGAGAAAATTGAAGTTGCAGACAATTGGAATGCCAAAGATCAGACCAGAAAAAGCAGATTTGCCATCACCCAAGTTGCATCTAGCCATGGACTTGAAAAGATCAATAAGTTTTAGGTTAGCTTTCCACCAGAAAGAACCAATAAGTTGTTGCCCTGGCAATTGGCCATTCTCATAATATGCCTCCCAGATTAGATTAACCCATGGAATGTTCTGCCTGTTATAAATTTTATGCAAATTCTTCAACAGAAGAACCTTGTTTTGAACATTCAAATCTTTGACAGCTAGCCCACCTTGACTTTTGGGTCTGCAAACCACTTGCCATTTCACCATAAGATATTCAACTGCCTTGCTAATGTTCAGGTCAGTTTCGGGCACTCGTCAAACATACACAGATATTTGTCACGTCAGAAGAAAACTTTATCTGGGATGAAGTCGCATGACATTCACGTGGTGATTACACACATACTGCCAGTTGCACTTAGAGGAATAGTGGAACCGCATGTCAGAAAGACACTCCAAGACCTCTGTACCTTTTTTGACGCCATCTCTCATAATTCGATCAGCCCGGAGCGCTGCAAGAAATTGCAAGAATAGATTGTTGTCATACTATGTGAGCTTGAGGTGTACTTCCCGCCCTCATTTTTTGACATCATGGTGCATCTGCTTGTCCATGTTATCGGAGACATCATAGACCTGGGCCCAGTATTCCTCCACAATATGTTCCCCTTCGAAAGGTTAAATGGGATACTCAAACGATACATTCATAACAGGTCACATCCAGACGAAGGCATCATCCAGGGATTTCTAACTGCGGAGGTTATCTCATTTTACATAGACTACCTTGAAGTCGACAAACCTTTGGGCATGCCCAAGAATAAGCACATTGGCAGGCACAAGGGCATAGGTCACAAGAAAAGGAGAAAGAATTTACATGTGACCTTCGACGATCCCAACTGAGAGCCTGACTTCATAAGAGCTCACACTGTGGTGTTACAACACATTAAGTGTGTCAACCCATATGCTAGGAAGCACATGATGCAGTTGAGAACTGAATACAGGAAATGTGGAGTAAAACTCTCCGATGAGCAACCAACAAATGAGCACAACAGAAAGTTTGAGGGTTGGTTCAAGACATACATGAGAGAACATCCATTGTCAGAAAATGATGACAGAGCTACTGAGTTGTTCTCCTTGGCATAGGGACCCGTGTTGAATGTGACCACATACCAAGCCTATGACATCAACGAATACACTTTCTATATGGAGGCCAGAGACAAGGTAAAAGGTGTGTACCAGAATTCAGGGGTGACACTACATGCATACACCGATAATGAAAAGAACAAACACTATGGCAGAATCGAAGAGATTTGGGAACTAAGTTACGCAGATGTAGGGATATTCCCATGTTTCGTGTTAGATGGGCGAAACAAGTACTTCAAGAAGACGAATATTTTACTGCCATGGTTATACCACCACGAAATGAGTACATGAACGTGCTTGTAATAAGTGCCTTAAATGAGCCATGGGTACTGGCGAAGACTGTGTCTTAATGCTTCTACATAAAAGACCCAATTAAGCCTAGCCTTGTGGTCTACCGAAGAGGAAAGAGGAGTATCGTCGGAATGGACAAAGTCAATGACGAGGAGGACTATGACCAATTCGACGACTACCCTGCGGAAGAAGAACGAGGCGTCAAACATGTACCGAGAAGAAGAAGATCAACATTACCCAATGACGACATTGCACCATGGTCAAGACGGAGTCACAACAAGACAGTAGGCCATACCAGGAAGAGGAACACCAAAATTCATGTGAAGACCATCAGTAGAATCCATTAACAATTTATTTGTAATGTTGTTATATGATGGTTATTTTGTACTATAAAGACATATATATATGCATACATGTGTGGATCGGATCGATAATCGCCTTGTCGTGTGATGGATATTTAGATTAGAAGGATTATAACATAAAACAAAGTTTGCGGTGGCGGGCGTGGTAGGTAGACCGCCTTGTCAGATATTTGCGGTGGCGGGTGCAGCAGTGGCCCCGCCACATCAGACATTTGCGGTGGCGGGCGGGCCGGAACGCCCGCCACGTCAATCCGATCCCAAAATCCCGCGCCCCTCACCTACCTTACCTTAGGCATGTTTTGTTCAAACCGTGCCCGCTCACCGAAATCGCCCGCCGGCGCGCTTCACGAGCTGTAGGCCTCACCGGCCCTGCTTGCTCGCCTCCTACGCCACCGCTGCCGCCGCCGCATGCTCGCCTGCCACGCTTGCACGGCTTCGGAGAGGGCGCCACCGCGGGGTCACCGTCGCATGCCCACTCAACTCCGACGACGCCACTGATACATCCATTTTGCATCATGTTTTATGTTGATATTTATTGCATTATGGACTGTTATTTCACTTTATAATACAATTCTTATGCCTTTTCTCTCTTATTTTGCAAGTTTCACATGAAGAGGGAGATTGCCGGCAGCTGGAATTCTGGATCGGAAAGGGCTATATCGGAGGCAACTTTTCTGAACATCTCCAAATGAGCTGAAAATTGACGAAGAATTATTTTGGAATATATTAAAATTATTGGTGAAAGAAATACCAGAGGGGGACCCACCATGCAGCCACAAGCCTGGGGGTGCACCCTACCCCCTGGGCGCACCCCCTCATCTTGTGGCGCCCCTGTCAGGCCTCCGAGGCCCATCTTCTCCTATATGATGCCATTTTCCCTAGAAAAATCAGAAGAAGGGTTTCGGGACAAAGCGCCGCTGTCTCGAGGCGGAACCTAGGTAGGAGCACTTTTGCTCTCTGACGGAGAGTTTCCGCCAGGGAAACTTCCCTCCGGGAGGGGGAAATCGAAGCCATCATCATCACCAATGATCCTCTCATCGTGGAAGGACCAATCTTCATCAACATCTTCACCAGCACCATATCATCTCAAACCCTAGTTCATCTCTTGTATTCAATCTTTGTATCAAAACCCCAGATTGGTACCTGTGGGTTGCTAGTAGTGTTGATTACATCTCGTAGTTGATGCTTGTCGGTTTATTTGGAGGAAGATCATATGTTCAGATCCTTGATGCTATTCAATACACCTCTGATCTTGAGCATGAATATGTTTTGTGAGTAGTTACGTTTGCTCTTGAGGACATGGGAGAAGTCTTGTCATAAGTAATCATGTGAATTTGGTATTCGTTCGATATTTTGATGATATGTATGTTGTGATTCCCTTAGTGGTGTTATGTGAACGTCGACTACATGATACTTCACCATCTTTGGGCCTAAGGGAATGCATTGTGAAGTAATTATTAGATGATGGGTTGCTAGAGTGAGAGAAGCTTAAACCCTAGTTTATGCGCTATTCCATAAGAGGCTGATTTGGATCCATATGTTTCATGCTATGGTTAGATTTATCTTAATTCTTCTTTCATAGTTGCGGATGCTTGCGAGAGAGGGTAATCATAAGTGGGAGGCTTGTTCAAGTAAGAACAGCACCCAAGCACCGGTCCACCCACATATTAAATTATCAAAGTAACGAACACGAATCAAACAAACATGATGAAAGTGACTAGATGAAATTCCCGTGTGTCCTCAAGAATGCTTTGCTTATTATAAGAGACCGTTCCGTCCTGTCCATTGCTACAAAAAGGATTGGGCTACCTTGCTGCACCTTTGTTACCATTACCACTATTTGCTCATTACAAATTACCTTGCTATCAAACTATCTGTTACCGACAATTTCAGTGCCTGCAGATAATACCTTGCTGAAAACCGCTTGCCATTTCCTTCTGCTCCTTGTTGGGTTCGACACTCTTACTTATCGAAAGGACTATGATTGATCCCCTATACTTGTGGGTCATCAGCCGTCGGCCACTAGATCTCCTCCAGCATCGTCGTCGGCATGCCCACTCTACTCCAAGACCACCGCCACCACCAAATCGTCTCCCACCGAGGTAGAAATATACTACGGCTTACCCATCTCCTCCAAGTAACAATGAACAACATTATTTAAGCAATGCAAGGTGTTTGATGAAATGTCTACACTGGTCACTATATAATTTTCAAGACCACGAAAGGCACGGTTTATTTGCAGGACTTAATATGAGTGCCAATGTTCTGGCTAAACGTTGATTAATTTCCGTTTTGTCAAATTTCAGGCACTCAATATGCCCTACTTTTAGCAAAGGTCATGCCAAAATTTCTAATTGTTATTTCTTTTTTTTATGTTTTGATAATAACACTTTGTCAATTTTGTAGTTCGATGAATGGATCCCCACGCCGGAGCATCATCTCAAGAGGAACTCAACTACAACAACTCCGACGTTGAGATGGGCGCCCCTGACATTGAGACGAGCGTTGACCAACTTGAAGAACCACCCACCGGGTGAGGAGAAATGAGCCACACCGACGGGACTTCATCGAGCACCACCGCCAGCAACAAGAGCAGTCGTAAGGCTAGGGAACCGAACAAGCTTCACGAAGGTATCATTTTAATAACCAAAGTTGGCCCAAAAGGAGAGCCCATCGCCCCAGATGCCACGGCAAAGACATATAGCAAAATGATAGGTTGCATCTTGAGAAATAACATTCCGATCGGTTGCAAGGATTTCAGAGGTGAAAAGCCAAAGATACTTGAACCATTACACCGGAGTTATGCATTTTTGTCTAACTCTAAAAAAGGCTGAAGAGTATGCTCTATCGAAATGGCCAAACTGGAATCATCAGTGTGGATTTCAGAGGGGAAACCCCAAGGAATCACCCTCAGTGGATTCCACTCGATGAAATCATCAGTGTGAACGTATGAGGCATCACCCTCGAGGTTCACACTGAGGGGTTGCACGACAGAGTCGTATCGGAAGTGGAGAAGGAGGAATCACCCTCGATGACCACGACCGAACAGCTACACTGCAGAGTATTCATCAGGAGTGCGTTACGAGGTATCACCCTCGGCACTCGATAGTAACTATGCAGAGTCGTACAACTAAGGGGGTGAAGTGATGTGTCGGTCTCTTGTCGACGATCACATTGATCGAGTCGTCGATGATCAAGCAGGGGCAACAAGGGTAAGGTGGTGGGGGTCACTGATGGTTCGCTACCAACTTATCCTAAGCAGTTTAACATAGGCAGGTAAGGTAACAATAAACAGGTTACAAAAGCAGGTTATGCATCAGAATAGGAGCAAACATTGATAGTAGCAAAATCTAATGCAAGCAGGAGAAATGGAATGGGCGATATCTGGATGCTCAAGGGAGGGGCTTGCCTGGTTGCTCTGGCAAAGAGGAGGGCTCGTCAACGGGCTGCTCGTCTGGAGCGTAGTCGTACTCAGCTGCTACGGCGTCGGTCTCGGCGTCTATTGAGAGAGAAGGAGGGGGGAAGAAACAATAAATTCACGGCAAAGATGCAAACAATATGCATGACATGTCTAAATGATATGCAGAGGTGTTCTACTGCCTAACTAAATGATTTAGTTAATATAGGAATTTATTTGGATTTATTTTATTAAAGTTGAGCACTATTCATTTATTGAAATCAGTCTAAAAGTTCCATGTTCAGGTAGCTAGGTGCACCTGACAGATGAACGGACCACGTATTCTGATTCGTCTCGTCGTTCTGATCAACTTTCATGTATAAAGTTTTTCGATCTGAGCTACGGTTTATTTTATATGATTTTCTAAAGTTTTAATCATTTTCCATAATTTATTTAATTACTTAAATACGAATTATCCAGAACAGTGTGAGATGACGCAAGCATGACGTCAGAGGTGACATCAGCAGGTCAACTGGTCGGTTGACCAGTCAAACCTGACAGGTGGGTCAAGTGGGACCCACATGTCATTGACTGAGCTAACTAAACAGAGTTAAATTAACCTAACTAACCTAATTAGCGAGTGGGGCCCAACAGTCAGTGGGTGATTAGTGTTTAAACTAATTAATTAACTAATTAATAGATTATCTATTTATTTTAATTCATTTATTTATACGGGACCCACATATCATAGACACAGGGCCGCCCAGTCAGCGCTGACCGAGGTCAACGGGGCCCAGTGGGTCCCTTTGTCAGCGGCAGGGAGGCGAGGCCCGCGGTGCCAGGTGGCAGCCACATCGGCACCGGCCACCGGAGTGCGCCGGTGAGCCCGAGCGCGGCGTCGAACTCCGGCGAGCTCGGGATTCATCTACGGTGCACCAATTTGCGTGGTTCTTCTTGCGTTCGAAAGCTGAGACCGAGCCGCGTCGATCTGTGGTGGTGGACGGAGCTCGAGTGGCCGGAAATGAGCGGCACGACCACATCGGCGGTGACGACGTTCTGGTGAACTGCGGGATCGGGGCTACGGCGGGCAAACGAACGAGGCGAGGCGCTGGGAAGGCTCTACGTGACGCGGTGAGTGCGATGGTGGCACGCACGGGGCCCTATGGTCACCGTGGCCACGCCGGCGACGAGGCCAGGCGGCGGCGCGTTCGGGTGTGACCAAATGCGGCGGCTATGGGGCGCAAGCGAGCTAATGGAGAGGGAGAGGAGGAGCGTGAGCTCACAATGGTCCTGTAGGTGTGCAAAGCGGGCTCGGGGAGGGCTCGACGGAGGCGTACGACGGCGGCGATCGGCGGCGGCCGAGGTCAGGGAAGAGCTCGATCCCGAGGCTGTGGTGGCGCCGAGCTCGATCCACAGGGCGGAGATGAACCAGAGAAAGCAGGCGGAGCGGACGGGCTCGACGGAGAGGCGGTCGGGAGACGGTGGCCGCGCAGCTCAGCCGCGGTCGTCCATGGTGGCGTCGGGTGAGGAAGAAGAAGGCGAGGGGAGGGGAGTTGTGGCACTAGGGTTCGCCCACGGTGTCGGGGAGGGGTCCTTATCCAGCCAGCGATGGGCGCGAAACCGCTGTCGAGCGAGGGAGAAGAAGGGCCTGGCGCGGCGAGCGTGCGCGCTGCGACAGCGGCGCGAGGAGGAGCAGTGCGAGGTGGGAGACGCTGCGGGGTGGGCTGGGCCGGTGCTGTAGTCACTTAGGCCAAGTCGCTGCGGCCTTTTTCCTTTTCTTTCTTTTCTCTTCTGTTTTTCTTTTGTTCTACTGCTTTGAAAATGTGTGGGCCCATCTATAGTTTTGTAAAATATGTGAACTAGCCACAATACTCCAGTGCAACATTTACTAATGCCATAAAATGGTTTTGAGTTCATATCATTTCATTTGGATTTTATTTAATTATAAATGGATTAAATACTTTTGTTTTGCTGCTGTTTTAGGATGTTTGGGTCATTTAAATATTCTAAACATTGCTGCTGTAAATTTTATAAATGCCTCTAGATTATTTGCAACATGATGAACAATTTAGTTCCTGAATTTGAAAAACTTTTATTTTCACTTTAATTTAATTTGAAGTTTGAATTAGGAGTTTGAAATGCAATATGATGCAAATGATGATTAGACACTGATAAACTTGCTGACATGGCATTAACTAAGGGTGATCACTGTGGTTAATTACATGGGGTGTTACAATTCTCCTCATCTAACAAGAATTCCTGTCCCGAGAATTAAGAGGAAGACTGAAAGAAAGCAGGGTATTCTTCACGAAGACGATCTTCGCGTTCCCTAGTGGCTTCATCTTCAGAATGATTCAACCAATGAACTTTCAGGAATTTGATTGACTCCTGACGGGTTCGACGTTCGGCTTGATCAAGAATACGGACGGGCTATTCTGGATAAGATAGATCTTCCCGCAATTCAAGCATTTCATGATCCACAGCTCGAATAGGATCCTTGAAGCAGCGACGAAGTTGGGATACATGAAAGACATCATGCACTTGAGAAAGATTTGGTGGCAATTGCAATTGATATGCCACTTCTCCTCGACTGGAAAGAATACAGAACGGGCCAATGTAGCGAGTAGCTAACTTGCCCTTGATTCCGAACCGATGAGTGCCTTTCAACGGGGTAACGTGGAGGTAAGCTTGCTCGCCAGGCTGATAGACCATTACCTGGTGCTTTCGGTCATAGTTGCTCTTCTGACGAGACTGAGCAGTTTTCAAATGTTCCCGGATGATGCGGACTTTTTCTTTAGCTTGCTGAACAATGTCCGGTCCGATGAGTGAGCGTTCCCTAGTTTCTGACCAATTCAGAGGGGTTCGACACTTACGTCCATAAAGAACTTCAAATGGTACCATCTTCAGACTAGCTTGGTAGCTATTTTTGTAAGAGAATTCGGCATACGGGAGAGATTCCTCCCACTTCTTACCGAAGGAGATGACGCAAGCTCGAAGCATATCTTCGAGCACTTGATTAACTCATTCGACTTGACCCTGAGACTAAGGGTGAAAAGTGGTGCTGAAGGATAGATGAGTTCCCATAGCTTCTTGGAAATTTTGCCAGAACCTGGAGGTAAAGAGGCTGCAAGGATCCGAACTGATCTCCAACGGAACACCGTGGAGTGACACAATTCGGGAAACATATAAGTCTGCTAACTGACTAGCAGACTTTGTCTCCTTGACTGGCAGAAAGTGAGCAACCTTTGAGAATCGGTCAATGACGACAAAGATAGCATCATGACCCTTCTGAGATCTAGGAAAACCAGTAATGAAATCCATTTGGACTTTGTCCCATTTCCATTCAGGAATATCAAGGGGTTGCAGAGTTCCAGAAGGTCTTTGATGTTCTGCTTTAATGCGACGGCAAACGTCACACTCAGAAACATATCGAGCAATGTCTCGCTTCATATTAGGCCACCAGTATCTCTGACAAATGTCATGGTACATCTTTGTGCTACCAGGATGAATTGACAGAGGTGTGTCATGAGCTTCTTTCATAACGTGTTCTCTCTCATCCTTGAATTTGGGTACGAAGAGACGGCGTTGGAAGAATAGGACCCAATCATTATCAAGATGGAATTTCGACGGCTTACCTTTTTCGAGGTATCGCTTAATCCTTTCAACTTCAGAGTCATACCTTTGTATAGTCTTAATGCTGTGCTCAAGATCCGGTTCAACAACCAGGGTATTGAGATAACCCTGTGGAACAATATGGAGGTTCAACTTGCGAAGCTCTTCATAAAGCATAGGTTGTGCTTCCCGAACCATAAGGTTGCTGCAATAAGCCTTGCGACTCAAAGCATCAGCCATTACATTGGCCTTGCCAGGGGTGTATGAGATATTCATATCATAATCGGCTATTGTCTCGAGCCATCTTTGTTGACGAAGGTTCAGATCGGGTTGAGTATATAGATACTTCAAACTCTGATGATCCGTGTATATCTCGCAATAGTTACCGAGAAGGTAATGTCGCCATAGCTTCAGAGCATAAATAACCGCATAAAGTTCGAGATCATGCACTGGATAATTTTCTTCGTGAGGACGCAATTGTCGAGAGCCATAAGCAATCACTTTGCGCTCTTGCATTAGGACACAGCCTAATCCTTGACGAGATGCATCACAGTATATCACGAAGTCCTTGCGAGTATCCGGGGGTGCTAGCACTAGGGCAGATGTCAACTTATCTTTTAGCGTCTGAAAGCTTTCTTGACATTTTTCTGTCCACTCAAACCTAACACCTTTGTGGAGCAGGTCAGTCAGTGGCCCCGTGTCTATGACATGTGGGTCCCGTATAAATAAATGAATTAAAATAAATAGATAATCTGTTAATTAGTTAATTAATTAGTTTAAACACTAATCACCCACTGACTGCTGGGCCCCACTTGCTAATTAGGTTAGTTAGGTTAATTTAACTCTGTTTAGTTAGCTCAGTCAATGACATGTGGGTCCCATTGGACCCACCTGTCAGGTTTGACTGGTCAACCGACCAGTTGACCTGTTGATGTCACCTCTGACATCATGCTTGCGTCATCTCACACTGTTCTGGATAATTCGTATTTATGTAATTAAATAAATTACAGAAAATGATTAAAACTTTAGAAAGTCGTATAAAATAAACCGTAGCTCAGATCGAAAAACTTTATACATGAAAGTTGATCAGAACAACAAGACGAATCCGAATACGTGGTCCGTTCATCTGTCAGGTGCACTTAGCTACCTGAACATGGAACTTTTAGACTGATTTCAATAAATGAATAGTGCTCAACTTTAATAAAATAAATCCAAATAAATTCCTAAATTAACTAAATCATTTAGTTAGGCAGTAGAACACCTCTGCATATCATTTAGACACGTCATGCATATTGTTTGCATCATTGCCGTGAATTTATTGTTTCTTCCCCCCTCCTCTCTCGATAGACGCCGAGACCGACGTCGTTGCAGCTGAGTACGACTACGCTCCAGACGAGCAGCCCGTTGACGACCCCTCCTCTTTGCTAGAGCAACCAGGCAAGCCCCCCCCCTTGAGCATCCAGATATCGCCCATTCCATTTCTCCTACTTGCATTAGATTTTGCTATTGTTAATGTTTGCTCCTATTCTGATGCATAACCTGCTTTTGTAACATGTTTATTGTTACCTTACCTGCCTATGTTAAACTGCTTAGTATAAGTTGGTAGCGAACCATCAGTGACCCCCACCACCTTACCCTTGTTGCCCCTGGTTGATCATCGACGACTCGATCAATGTGATCGTCGACCAGAGACCGACACATCACTTCACCCCCTTAGTTGTACGACTCTGCATAGTTACTATCGAGTGCCGAGGGCGATACCTCGTAACGCACTCCTGATGAATACTCTGCATTGTAGCTGTTCGGTCGTGGTCATCGAGGGTGATTCCCCCTTCTCCACTTCTGATATGACTCTGTCGTGCAACCCCTCAGTGTGAACCTCGAGGGTGATGCCTCATACGTTCACCCTAATGATTTCATCGAGTGGAATCCACCGAGGGTGATTCCTCGGGGTTTCCCCCTTGATGTTATGACCACACGGTTACTTTGACCTTTGTTACAGGCGGTTCGACCCTGATGGGTACCCGCAGGGGATCTATGATGTTGGGTGTGCCGGAAGGGCACTCAAGTGTGATATTGTGGCGGAGCTTCAGAAACTCTGATTGTCTCCGCGTGTTATTAAATGAGCCTATTGGATTTGGGTATTTGATCTGAGTGGGTCGACATGCCCTATATGCACTACCAGAGTCCAGTCAAGAATAGCCTGTACTCGCTCAGGGTTAACAGCAATGCCATTCTTGGAAATCACATGACCAAGGTAGGTCACTTCAGATAACCAGAATTCACACTTAGGAGTACTTGGCGTAAAGCTGGTGTTCCCGAAGCTTCTCCAACACAAGCCAAAGATGTTCAGCATGTTCTTCTTCATTCTTGGAATATATAAGGATATCATCCAAATAAACCACGACGAATTTGTCAAGGTAATCCATGAAGATATAGTTCATCAACCGGGAGAAGGTTGCTGGAGCATTTGTTAAGCCAAAAGACATAACGGTGTACTCATAAGATCCATATCGAGTAACAAAGGCAGTCTTTGGGATATCCTCATCGCGAACACGGATCTGATGATAACCCAACCTCAAGTTGAGTTTTGAGAAGGCAGAGGATCCAGCAAGCTGATCATAAAGATCATTGATCCGGGGCAGTGGGTATTTATTTTGGATTGTGGCTTGGTTAAAGGGCCGATAATCCTGAACCAATTGGTTAGTTCCATCCTTCTTCTTAACGAAGAGTGAAGGTGCTCCCCAAGTAGAGGAACTGGGGCGGATGAAACCTTTCTTAAGTGACTTGTCGATTTCTTCCTTAAGTTCAAGGAGTTCATGCGGCGGCATCTTATAAGGACGCTTCGCAATAGGGGTAGTGCCAGGCTTCAAGTCAATGACAAACTCGACAGCTCTAACCGGGGGTATTCCTGGAAGTTCTTCCGGGAAAACGTCCGGAAAATCTCGAACGATAGGAACGTTCTCGATTCCTTCCAGAGGTGAGGCGTTCAAAGCATTCAGAGCATATATCTGAGCTTCAGCATTCCGAGTAATTCAGGCGGTGTAGTTCACTATCTCATCGGAGGGGTGAAGAAGTTGGACGACTTTAGTGGCACAATTGATCAAAGCTATATGAGCCTTCAACCAATCCATTCCGAGGATGAGGTCTATGGTGGAGGATTTCAAGACGATGGGTGAGGCAAGGAATTCCAATCCTTTAATTTCGATGGTAACGTCAGGTGCTATCACGTCAGCATGACAATGACCTCCGGGAGTTTTAACGACTAATGGAGTATGCATCTTCTCATATCGAATGCCATGCATGAATGCAAATTTTCCAGAGATGAATGAATGTGATGCTCCTGAATCAAATAAAACAGAAGCAGGTACTGAGTTAACGAGAAGGGTACCCATCACAGTAGCAGGTTGATCCTGGACTTCTTCAATATCAATGTTGTAAGCATGTCCACGACCATGAGCAGCAGACCCAATATTATAGTTGCGGGCCTGATTGTTGCCACGACCATTGTCACGGCCGGTACGAGGGAAAGCCAACTGATTCTAAGTCTGGCGGCAGTCCTTAGCAAGGTGTCCTGGTTTGCGGCACTTGAAGCACAGACCATCTTCAGGACAAAGAGGAGCATTGGGTGGAACAGTTTGAGCTCTTGGCTGCCTTCGTGGTGGAGGAGGCAGACGTGGTGCAGCCTAGTTGTTCTTTGGCGCAAGGGCAGCTGAACGGAACACGTTGTTGGGAATCCAGGCTCGACGCTTTTGTGCTGAGCCCAAAGATGAGCCAACATCATGATACGCTTCTGCGAGTCCTTATGCTTCATCTGAGCGGTCTCAACCAGAATAGCCTTGTTCACAAGAGTAGAAAAGTCATTGAAGTCTTGAGCAGCAAGTGTAAGCTCGATGTCTGGGTGGAGTCCATTACAAAACTTCTCTTGTCTACGGGCATCTGTGGCGATGTCTTCTTCAGCATAGCGGGATAGGTCAAGGAATTCCCGCGGATAGGCTTCGACAGTCTTGTTGCCCTGGGTGAGGTTGCGGAACTGGGTTTTCATCCAGTCCATGATTCCTTGAGGAATATAACGGGCACGAAAAGCAGCCTGGAACTCAGGCCAGGTAACTACTGTTCCAACAGGCAGTGTACGCTTGTGTGTGTCCCACCATTGAGCAGCGGGACCCTTTAAGAAAAAGGATGCGAAGGTGACAAAGTTGGCAGGGGAGACATTTGCAGACTCCATCTCGTGAGTGATGTCGCGAATCCAGTCATCAGCATCCAGTGGCTTGTCAGAGTTATGGAATTGAGTGGGGTTAAGACGCACAAATTCCGACAGAGTTATTGCAGCATGGTTCTGGTTCTGGTTGTTCTGATGCGGAAACTGAGCCATGATCCCAGTCATGAACTGGCGGTTGAGCTCGAATTGTTGCATCATAGCTGCCATATAATCTGGCGGTGGTGGGTGTTCAGGGCCACGACCATGACCACGACCACCTGGTCTAACCATCCTGCTAAGTATCAACAGGGGTAGTTTAGTAAAAGCAATTGCGAGTGTTTAGCGACAAGCATGATGTAACACGACAATAATTAAGCAGTGTAACAGATACTTAACAGTAGTCAATTAAGACATACAGATCCATACACGGAGTCGGGTACATGCGGACAGCATAACGGCGCAAATTTAAAAGCTAGACATGCTAGGCGGCGTGCAGGCACGCGGTAAGGAAGTACACAACGAGACATAGCAAAGGCTACGTCAACGTCGGGGGAAACCATTGAAATGGGATAACTGCGAGTGCGGACGACGAATGTTCGTCGCGGAAGGATCTTGCGCTCCATGTGCACTCTGATGCAGAACCCGGTCTCGAGCTGTAAGAAGAGGTCCACGTGTAGGTGTGTGACCTCCAACAGCAGGCCAATCAATACCAGCATACATCTGAGTCCTGCGCGGGTAAAGGATGTACTCCGGATGTATCCCTGCATGAACAGCTGGTAGCAACTGTGTCATAGCATCGTAGAGACGTACTCGAGTGGCAAACAACTTGACGGCAAGAGCATGAACAGTGCGATCCAGAGCCTGAGTGCACTGAACCAGAACGTGCGGGTCGTATCGACGATGCTCGTACGGGGCACAGATAGCTGTGTAGTATCCAGTAGCATCTCCAGCAGGGGCATACGGAATGTATCGGAACTCAGAGGCATCCAAGCTAACGCTGGACTCTCCTGGGAGACGTGCAATAGCAGAGTAGGAGGCATCATGGACTGCCATCTTAATCGTCACGCCGATACCATGTAAAAGGTCCAGCTCAGTGTCTGAGTCATCTTGCTGATCATAGATACGAACATCAGCATGGTACTGCTCCTGGTTGAACTAACGGTAATCCTCGTAGACCATGTACTCAGGGTACCAGCGGTAGCCAAGTCTGGTCAGGAGGGCAATCAGAACAGCTGGAAAACCAGGGGCATCATGAGCCCAAGTGCAAAGCACAAGGTGCATCGTAGGACGTGGTGGAAACAAACGATCCATCTGAAACAGAGGAAATTCAGGATTGTCAAATGACAATGAGAAGCATAATACGACTCGGAGAGAAAGGTTAAACAAAACAATGGAAAGGAAAATGATTATCAGACTAATTAGATCAACGGTAGGGAAGTAAGCATAGATATCCAGCTCTCCGGGTAGACGAGATTTACGAGATTCTAAGTGTCGGCGTCAGTAAAATTCATTTAACCTGAAAAGAAGAGAGATCAGAGGCCCAGAGTATAGACGAGGAATAAAAGATCCTAATACAACCCAGTTGGCGATGTGGGCCCGTAAGCCACACAGTCAAGTTAGTAAATTAGTTTTTTGATGTCTAGACTCAACTTCGGCCAAGGAATTGGAAGGGGGCTTCCTACAGGCAGTCGGCTCTGATACCAACTTGTGACGCCCCCGACTCAATCGTGCACTAATCATACACGCAAACATGCACGATCAAGCACAGGGACTCACGGGAAGATATCACAACACAACTCTAACACAAATAAACGGAGATCCACAATATTACAGACCAGGGATCACGAGGATCCGAATACATAAGTCAGTCATACAAATAATATCTGAGTACAGACATAGTTAGACAAGGTTTTGCCTTAAGAAGGCTAGCACAAACAACGACTCTAGATCGAAAGGCGAAGGCCTCCTGCCTGGGGCCTCCGATCCTACTCCTGGTCGGCTGGCTCGATCCAATAGTACGTGCCGTCTGGACCCTCCTGGTAGTAAGCTCCTGCAGGGACATCTGGCTCCTGATCTCCACCGTCTGAGGTAACATCAAATGGGGTATGGGGGAAAAGAAGTAACAAAGCAACCGTGAGTACTCATCCGAAGTACTCAGCAAGCGAGGATCTACACTACATATGCAACATTATCAAAGAGAGGCTGTATATGTGGACTGGGCTGCAGAAATGCCAGAATAGAGAGAAGGCCTAGTCCTATCGAAGACTAGCATCTTCATGAAGCCATCATCTTGCAGCAGTTAGAAGAGTATAGAAAGCATTTTTATTAAGTAATCATGTTGAGGCAAAGCCTAGAGATCCTTCCTCGACTCCCAGCGAGAAGGCGAGCCCAGAGCTTCAATTAATTAAACAGGTATCCAGTTCAAGTAATAGATCGGGATACCAAACTGAGCGTCCTTTACCGTAGGACCGGCTATCGATAGATTATTCTTCCCTGCAGGGGTGCACTACTGTTACCCAACACGCTCGATCACCTCTGGCCAGCATCACACTACAGTAATTCCTTATGATCAGTGCAAAGTCATCATCATTTGCATTTCCTGATCACAGTGTTCAAACACCACAATTCAAATTTCTCCCTGAAATCAATTCAAATTCAATTGCAAAATAAAGTTGCACCAAAATTTCTGAAAAATAGTTCACCATGTTGCAAATAATCTCAAGGCAATTATAAAATTGGAACCAACCTTACCAAATTTCCCAGAATGCCCCTGGATTTTATTTTGGTGGTCCAGCAGCATTTATCTTGCCTTATTCAATTTACAAAATTACCTAGGCACTTCCAATTGCCCTAAAACATTTTGTGGCAGTGACAAAATTCACAAAGTATTTATGTGGCCTAGTCCCACATTTATCAAAAGTGTTTTGGTAGCCCTAATTATTTCTATACAGCTTCTGTTAATAAATAAAAAGAAAAGCAGAAAAATAGAAAAGGGCATAGGCTTACCTGGCACTGGGCCGAAGCCACAGTGCGGCCCAGGCAGCCCAGCAGGCCTCCCCCCCCACCTACCTCGCCTCGGTGTCGTCCTCCCCATGGTCGACCGCGCTCGCGCCAGCCATCGCTCGACACCGCGACGCAGCGGGCGCCGCGAGGGGATAAGGCCGCCCCGTTCTTCCCCCTTGGACCCCCCTGCTCACTCTCCCCCACTCCTCCTCGCTCCCCATCGCCTTGTCCCTCGCCTCGCCCCCTTCCCTTTTCTGCGAGGCCGAACGAGCCGTCGCCACCACTCGACATTACCGCGGTCACCGACCACCTCGAGCCTCTCCAGGTTGTCTGGGAGCGCCGCTGCCGTCTACCTCAACTTCATCGACCACCGAACCGAGCCGGGACCCCCTACATCACCGGCATCGGCCCCTTCTTCAACCTCTCTGTCGCCGGCGATCTCCGATGACTGCGGCCTCCCTCTGCGCTACCGTTCACCGAGGGGCCTCCATGAGCCCGCGCGGTGAGCTCCGCTTCCTCCCACACCATTTTCCTCTTTGTTCCCGCGCCCAGCCGACCTCCTGCTGCTGCCGTACTTCGGTTGCCGCCAATGAGCTCGTTGCTGTAGCTCCCTTCGTTATCACGGCCACCTGAGCGCGTCATTGTGCTCAGGGCACCTCTAGGGTGCGGTCGGTGCCCTCCGTGAAACCTTTCGAGCCGTGCATCGCCGTAACCATAGCACACCCGAGAACACCGTCGCGGCGCCTCGTCGTCCGGCCAACTCCGGCCATCCCCGCGGTCTCGTGATAGATTATTTGGACGCGGCGTCCGTCGCTCGTTTGAACGCACGGAGCCCCGTAGGGAAAGCCCGACGCACTCCGGCGAAGGACCGCCGCGAACGCGCTCGCCGGAGCTTCTCCGGCGGCGCCGCTGACCTGGCAGGCGTGGGGCTCACCGCAGTGAGGCTGCCAGTGGGTCCCCTGGCCCTGGGTTGACTTTGTTGACCGGGTCAACGCCATTACTGTTCACACACAGACGCTGACGTGTGTGCCCCCTACGCTAATTAAACTAATTAGGATTTTAAACTAATCTGTTAATTAAGTTAGACACTGCCAGGTGGGTCCCGCTAGTTAATTAGGTTAGTTAGTTAAATTAACCACTGCTAATTAGTCCAGTCACTGACCAGTGGGACCCACTGGACCCACTGGTCAGGTTTGACTAGTCAGCGGGTTTGTTGACCTGCTGATGTCATGCTTACACTTTGCTGATGTCATAATTCATTTTCAATAATTCTGTTAATTTAAGTAAATTCCAGAAAATACTTTAATCTTTGAAAATTCGTAGAAAATAAACCGTAGCTCTGATCAAAAAACTTAAAACATGAAAGTTGATCAGAACGACGAGACGGCTTTGATCGTGTCATCTGTTTTGATGCCGGAACCCCCTACGTAGGTGAAACCACAACATCGAGGCCCTGGCTTGTAATATAAAGCTTGTATTACTTTATTTATGTTTTAGAGTTGTGTTGTGATATCTTCAAGTGAGTCCTTAGGCTTGATCGTGTGCATTTGTGTGTATGGTTAGTGCACGATTAAGCCGGGGTCGTCACAGGTTGGTATCAGAGCCGACTGCCTGTAGGAATCCCCCTTTCCAACTCCTTGGCCAAAGTTGAGTCTAGTGGTCCAAAACTGTTTTACTAACTTGGCTGTGTGGCTTACGGGCCCACGTCGCCAAATGGGTGGTATTAGGATCTTTTATTCCTCGTCTATACTCTGGGAATCTGATCTCTCTTCTTTTCGGGTTAAATGAATTTGCTAACTCCAACACTAGGTTCTCGTAACCGCTTCCTCCCGGAGAGCCCCTTCACCACAGATGATCGTCTGCTACATCAGAAAACTCTGAAGATACTTCTCGATGTTTCTCGAGACCCTGTGCGCACTGCTTTGCAGTTCCTGACCACCGATAGACTTCGATGGGTAACTACTTACACCTGTCATTCATATAGTCATTCCAGTTACTCTAGGGTTCTATCTGATATATCGAAATACTATCTGACATTTCGAGAATTTTCTGAACCTACTGCCTTGCAGTTCCTTTCCGCCTGAAGACACCTACCAATAAATCCTCATGCTTACCCGAGGTCCGTTTGTCCCCAGTTGTTCTTCTGTTTCCTGAAATATTTCATAATGCAATCCGATCTTCCGAGATTCCTTTGCAGTCTATTACTCTTGAAATTCTTGCATGCCTGCACTATGGCTAATTCCATATGTCTAGTAATCCCCGTCAACATCCTTTGCCATTACCATTTTGAATCCCTTGAATCAATATGCTGCGAATGTTCGCAATCGTCAGTCGATTCCTAGAACTCGTCCTTCCGGCTCAGACGTCAATTTGGACATGAGTTGGATCTCGGCCAATCAAGTTGCAAATGATTGTCCATCTAGTTCTAGTCAGCTTACTCATCTTTTGATCAAAGCATCTGCTTGTAATCCTTCATTTTGGAAACCATATTTCCTTTGAATTGAAGCATCAGACTATTCAGATGTTCCTATAGTCCGATGCCCTTGCATTCTTTCTTCCTCTGTTTGAGTACCAATACTCACATCAGATCCTTTGCCAACCATCTGATATTTTGTTGGGTTGTTATCCGACAATGTCCTTTTGATTCAACAAATCTTGTGAGTTCTCCCCTGATTCATATTGCCTTCGGTAAATTGTATCCTCTGTGTATTTCAACCATGCTCTGCTTCCGAGCTTGAGTTCTTTACTCTTGCAGTTTGTGGTATATGTTCCTAAGATACCCCTACGGGTTGAACCTATGCTTTCTCTAATCCGTGTAAACTCGAAAGTTATGCTAGTCGTACTCTTCTGGTGCTTCACCAGATAAATCTTCCGGACTACAATTTCTTCGAAAACGAGGAGTGAATGAAAGGTTATGCATTGAAGAAGTGGGAGTCGACCTTGAACCTTTGTGTTCATGCCCATGGACCCGATGTAGAACTTATCATGGAAACTGCTCGTAAAAAATAAAAAAGAAATCCCCTTGGTATAATTTTATCTTATATCCGGGATCTGGTCTTCGCCATCATGGTTCCTACCATGACTGTCCTTCTTTGATCCCATTTCTTGGACAAGTTAAGGCACTTGTCTTCTGCAAACCAATATGCCTGCCCAACCTCTATCTTGATTTACCCTCGAGTAATACCCCCTGGTATCTCGGGAATATCACAGGAACTAAATAACTCCTTATGAGTTCTTTATCAAACTACTATTGATCACCCATTCCAATATCCCCGGGTTCTGAGTTGTTGGTCACTCGGAGACACCGGTAAGTGAATCGATTCCGCACCCCGATTTGATAACTCTAAGTAATTCCCATCGCTTACGGGTTTAACAATCCTTCAAGTCATTCCTAGCCCGATCAGCTATATCACTATCGAGCTAATTTTAACTGTGCTACCTGGTTCTATTGCCCGGAGCAACTTCCGACGATGAGCTAAGCTTACGTCGATCTTCCCCATCTTATCATTTCACCTCGAACAACAAGCTTGACTTCGAGCTTGTGTCAAATCTGTGGATTCTCATAACCTTTCACTTCATCCTTCCTTTTGCTTGATGTCGTCGCTGCTCGATGGCATCTTCATAGAGTCTCTCGACAAAATTTGTCTTGATCACCATCAACACTTTGGCTTCTTCAGAGATATCAATTGAATTCATGGCTAGAAATACCATCCGTGCCCCTCGATGATTTGTGATATCATCGATGACATCCTTGACTTTCTTCCAACACAAGACCTGGTCGTGTTTGGTTATTCTTTACGTTCCGAGATTATCTTGGAAGTATTCCTTTGTAACTTTTGTGATCTTCAGATCCAACTTTTATCCGAAACACCATGTTATTGCTACCTCGAAGCATGACTGTGGTATTCCGAATATCAACAAGAACATTTCAGGCACATTGACAAAAGTTTCTTGACCTATTATCCAAACACCGATGTTCGGGTAAACATCATCAATTTTTCCTCGCCCCTTTCAATTAAGCGCTTTTGAACTTGCTGTCCCATCATGTATATCATGCTCCGCCTTTCGTTCAGAAGAATATACTCCTAATTCTTGTGAATAAACACATTTTCCTTTCCATTGTTTTGTTTAACCTTTCTTATGGTCTATATGATCTAAGCAGTAATAATCTCCTGCTTATGTAAACACCTTGGTCTACAACTCTGTCGAAGAGACCCTGTTACTAGTGTTGATGACATTCCGGTAACCACCGACGGACAAGAACTTTGCCTATTGGTCCGCCTCGTTCAACGAGCAGGAAAATGGTTCTCTTCGTCCCTCGCCCTTGGTACCGATCTTGTCACCGACATAATTGGCAGACTATCCTCTGACTTACCTTGTTGTCGTGACCGGTAAGATGGCACCATTTCCCCCCACTCTCGATCGACACCCCCACAGTTCCACAGGATCGGAACCTGACTCTCTTGTACATCCTTGATTCCGAAGTATCATATGCTCTTGGCTTTGTGTGTTATCACGAGATACCCTCCGAGAGATGATCTATTCCCGATGCTCTGAACCCCCCTTCTCACACTCTGTTCAGGTATCGATCGTATCTCCATTCGCTTGAAACTTCTTAATTTGATCTCGATGTTTTCTTAAGTTTCATCTCGAGAGATACTTCCTGTCGCATTCCCTGAATAGTTCCCCAGATAATCAATCCTACAAAGATCAGTTCTCCCGAAGTTACCCTTCACTTCTCCACTTAAATCTCGGGACGAGATTTCTTGTAGTGGAGGAGATTTGTAACACCCCCAGCATCACACTACAGTAATTCCTTATGATCAGTGCCAAGTCATCATCATTTGCATTTCCTGATCGCAGTGTTCAAACACCACAATTCAAATTTCTCCCTGAAATCAATTCAAATTCAATTGCAAAATAAAGTTGCACCAAAATTTCTGAAAAATAGTTCACCATGTTGCAAATAATCTCAAGGCAATTATAAAATTGGAACCAACCTTACCAAATTTCCCAGAATGCCCCTGGATTTTAGTTTGGTGGTCCAGCAGCATTTATCTTGCCTTATTCAATTTACAAAATTACCTAGCCACTTCCAATTGCCCAGAAACATTTTGTGGCAGTGACAAAATTCACAAAGTATTTATGTGGCCTAGTCCCACATTTATCAAAAGTGTTTTGGCAGACCTAATTATTTCTATACAGCTTCTGTTAATAAATAAAAAGAAAAGCAGAAAAATAGAAAAGGGCATAGGCTTACCTCGCACTGGGCCGAAGCCATAGTGCGGCCCAGGCAGCCCAACAGGCCTCCCCCCACCTACCTCGCCTCGGTGTCGTCCTCCCCATGGTCGACCGCACTCGCGCCGGCCATCGCTCGACACCGGGACGCAGCGGGCGCCGCGAGGGGATAAGGCCGCCCCGTTCTTCCCCCTTGGACCCCCCTGCTCACTCTCCCCCACTCCTCCTCGCTCCCCATCGCCTTGTCCCTCGCCTCGCCCCCTTCCCTTTTCTGCGAGGCCGAACGAGCCGTCGTCGCCGCTCGACATTACCGCGGTCACCGACCACCTCGAGCCTCTCCAAGTTGTCTGGGAGCGCTGCCGCCGTCTACCTCAACTTCATCGACCACCGGACCGAGCCGGGACCCCCTACATCACCGGCATCGGCCACTTCTTCAACCTCTCTGTCGCCGGCGATCTCCGACGACTGCGGCCTCCCTCTGCGCTACCGTTCACCGAGGGGCCTCCATGAGCCCGCGCGGTGAGCTCCGCTTCCCCCCACACCATTTTTTCCTTTGTTCCCGCGCCCAGCCGAGCTCCTGCTGCTGCCGTACTTTGGTTGCCGCCGACGAGCTCGTCGCCATAGCTCCCTTCGTTATCACGGCCACCTGAGCGCGTCGTTGTGCTCAGGGCACCTCTAGGGTGCGGCCGGTGCCCTCTGTGAAATCTTTTGAGCCGTGCATCGCCGTAACCATAGCACACCCGAGAACGCCGCCGCGGTGCCTCGTCGTCCGGCCAACTCCGGCCATCCCCGCGGTCTCGTGATAGCTTATTTGGACGCGGCGTTCGTCGCTCGTTTGAACGCAAGTCGCGGCGCGCGAAATGGAGCCCCGTAGCGAAAGCCTGACGCACTCCGGCGAAGGACCGCCGTGAACGCGCTCGCCGGAGCTTCTCCGGCGGCGCCGCTGACCTGGCAGGCGTGGGGCCCACCCCAGTGAGGCTGCCAGTGGGTCCCCTGGCCCTGGGTTGACTTTGTTGACCGGGTCAACGCCATTACTATTCACACACAGACGCTGACGTGTGGGCCCTCCTACGCTAATTAAACTAATTAGGATTTTTATCTAATCTGTTAATTAAGTTAGACACTACCAGGTGGGTCCCACTAGTTAATTAGGTTAGTTAGTTAAATTAACCACTGCTAATTAGTCCAGTCACTGACCAGTGGGACCCACTCGTCCCACTGGTCAGGTTTGACTAGTCAGCGGGTTTGTTGACCTGCTGATGTCATGCTTACACTTTGCTGATGTCATAATTCATTTTCAATAATTATATTAATTTAAGTAAATTCCAGAAAATACTTTAATCTTTGAAAATTCATAGAAAATAAACCGTAGCTCTGATCGAAAAACTTAAAACATGAAAGTTGATCAGAACGACGATACGAATCTGATCGTGTCATCTGTTTCGATGCCGGAACCCCCTACGTAGGTGAAACCACAACATCAAGGCCCTGGCTTGTAATATAAAGCTTGTATGACTTTATTTATGTTTTAGAGTTGTGTTGTGATATCTTCAAGTGAGTCCTTAGGCTTGATCATGTGCATTTGTGTGTATGGTTAGTGCACGATTAAGCCGGGGTCGTCACACAGTGCCCTACCTAGGCTCAGCAGAGAAGTCAGCACGCCGGACTAACCTATGGACCCAGAGGTCTTGGGCCATCGCCCTGGGCACCCTGCGCGTTGCGAGACTGGTCGGGGAGCAGGCGCGACACTGAACTCGTCAGTGAAGTATCCAGCCCAACCCCAACAATCAGCCCGCACGGTGAACCGTGACGTCTGAAGAGCTTTCGGGAGAAACGTACGACGTAGAGGGCCCCATAAACCATAATCCCGCGTGGTGGTAGTGCGTATAGGGCACGTCGACCCACTCAGATCAAATACCCAAATCCAATAGGCTCATTCAATAACACACGGAGACAATCAGAGTTTCTGAAGCTCCGCCACAATATCACACTCGAGTGCCCTTCCGGCACACCCGACATCGTAGATCCCCTGCGGGTACCCATCAGGGTCGAACCGCCTGTAACAAAGGTCAAAGTAACCGTGTGGTCATAACATCAAGGGGGAAACCCCGAGGAATCACCCTCGGTGGACTCCACTTGATGAAATCATCAGTGTGAACGTATGAGGCATCACCCTCGAGGTTCACACTGAGGGGTTGCACGACAGAGTCGTATCGGAAGTGGAGAAGGAGGAATCACCCTCGATGACCATGACCAAACAGCTACACTGTAGAGTATTCATCAGGAGTGCGTTACGAGGTATCACCCTCGGCACTCTATAGTAACTATGCAGAGTCATACAACTAAGGGGGTGAAGTGATGTGTCGGTCTCTGGTCGATGATCACATTGATCGAGTCGTCAATGATCAAGCAGGGGCAACAAGGGTAAGGTGGTGGGGGTCACTGATGGTTCGCTACCAACTTATACTAAGCAGTTTAACATAGGCAGGTAAGGTAACCATAAACAGGATACAAAAGCAGGTTATGCATCAGAATAGGAGCAAACATTAATAGTAGCAAAATCTAATGCAAGCAGGAGAAATGGAATGGGCGATATCTGGATGCTCTAGGGGGGGGCTTGCCTGGTTGCTCTGGCAAAGAGGAGGGGTCGTCAACGGGCTACTCGTCTAGAGCGTAGTCGTACTCTGCTGCAACGGCGTCGGTCTCGGCGTCTATCGAGAGACAAGGAGGGGGGAAGAAACAATAAATTCACGGCAAAGATGCAAACAATATGCATGACATGTCTAAATGATATGCAGAGGTGTTCTACTGCCTAACTAAATGATTTAGTTAATTTAGGAATTTATTTGGATTTATTTTATTAAAGTTGAGCACTATTCATTTATTGAAATCAGTCTAAAAGTTCCATGTTCAGGTAGCTAGGTGCACCTGACAGATGAATGGACCACGTATTCGGATTCGTCTCGTCGTTCTGATCAACTTTCATGTATAAAGTTTTTCGATCTGAGCTACGGTTTATTTTATACGATTTTCTAAAGTTTTAATTATTTTCTGTAATTTATTTAATTACTTAAATATGAATTATCCAGAACAGTGTGAGATGACGCAAGCATGATGTCAGAGGTGACATCAGCAGGTCAACTGGTCGGTTGACCAGTCAAACCTGACAGGTGGGTCCAGTGGGACCCACATGTCATTGACTGAGCTAACTAAACAGAGTTAAATTAACCTAACTAACCTAATTAGCGAGTGGGGCCCAGCAGTTAGTGGGTGATTAGTGTTTAAAGTAATTAATTAACTAATTAACAGATTATCTATTTATTTTAATTCATTTGTTTATACGGGACCCACATGTCATAGACACAGGGCCGCTCAGTCAGCGCTGACCGAGGTCAACGGGGCCCAGTGGGTCCCTTTGTCAGCGGCAGGGAGGCGGGGCCCGCGGTGCCAGGTGGCAGCCACGTCGGCACCGGCCACCGAAGTGCGCCGGCGAGCCCGAGCGCGGCGTCGAACTCCGGCGAGCTCGGGATTCGTCTACGGTGCACCAATTTGCGTGGTTCTTCTTGCGTTCGAAAGCTGAGACCGAGCCGCGTCGATCTGTGGTGGTGGTGGACGGACCTGGGGTGGCCGGAAACGAGCGGCACGACCACATCGACGGCGACGGCGTTCGGGTGAACTGCGGGATCGGGGCTACGGCAGGCAAACGAACGAGGCGAGGCGCTGGGAAGGCTCTACGTGACGCGGTGAGTGCGATGGTGGCACGCACGGGGCCCTATGGTCACCGTGGCCACACCGGCGATGAGGCCAGACGGCGGCGCATTCGGGTGTGACCAAATGCGGCGGCTACGGGACGCCAGCGAGCTAATGGAGAGGGAGAGGAGGAGCAGGAGCTCACAGTGGTCCTGCAGGTGTGCAAAGCGGGCTCGAGGAGGGCTCGACGGAGGCATACGGCGGCGGCGATCGGCGACGGCCGAGGTCGGAGAAGAGCTCGATCCCGAGGCTGTGGTGGCGCCGAGCTCGATCCACAGGGCGGAGAGGAAGCAAAGGAAGCAGGCGGAGCGGACGGGCTCGACGGAGGGGCGATCGGGAGACGGTGGCCGCGCAGCTCAGCCGCGGCCGTCCATGGCGGCGTCGGGTGAGGAAGAAGAAGGCGAGGGGAGGGGAGTTGTGGCACTAGGGTTCGCCCACGGGGTCGGGGAGGGGTCCTTATCCAGCCAGCGATGGGCGTGAAACCGCTGTCGAGCGAGGGAGAGGGGGGCCTGGCGCGGCGAGCGCGCGCTCGGCGACAGCGGTGCGAGGAGGAGCAGTGCGAGGTGGGAGACGCTGCGGGGTGTGCTGGGCCGGTGCTGTAGTCACTTAGGCCCAGTCGCTGCGGCCTTTTTCCTTTTCTTTCTTTTCTCTTCTGTTTTTCTTTTGTTCTACTGCTTTGCAAAATGTGTGGGCCCATCTATAGTTTTGTAAAATATGTGAACTAGCCACAATACTCCAGTGCAACATTTACTAATGCCATAAAATGGTTTTGAGTTCATATCATTTCATTTGGATTTTATTTAATTATAAATGGATTAAATACTTTTGTTTTGCTGCTGTTTTAGGATGTTAGGGTCATTTAAATATTCTAAACATTGTTGCTGTAAATTTTATAAAGCCTCTAGATTATTTGCAACATGATGAACAATTTACTTCCTGAATTTGAAAAACTTTTATTTTTACTTTAATTTAATTTGAAGTTTGAATTAGGAGTTTGAAATGCAATATGATGCAAATGATGATTAGACACTGATAAACTTGCTGACATGGCATTAACTAAGGGTGATCACTGTGGTTAATTACATGGGGTGTTACAAATATAGAAGAAAAAACAGGGTTGATGACAAGATCGACGCCAAAGTAGATGCGAAAGTAGCTGCAGCAATTCAAAAAAAGTTAGCTGAAATATTCCCACAAGGCCACAAGCATCATCTGTATAGTAGCACCCAACAGCCACGAGCATCGCAAGATGTTTCATGCTGGCTGCTAGCCAAAGTGAACGGCGTGCCGATGAAGGTTGCCAAGGGGCAAATAATTCCATTTACCGATGGTACTAGAATGATGCATGGGGTCGTGCTTCCACTGGACATGACGAGGGTGCTGGTGCAGTACGTAATGCTGGGCTTTGAATACTGTTCGTTGCCTCACCCCCCTGAAGAAGGCATCACTATGTTAGGACAAGTGATACGGGGCTACCTGCTTAAGTGGCCACTCGGTGATATAGAGGAGATTATTCCACTTGTATTCTCTTGTACTGACGGTGATCCCGCCTTCGCGAACCTTGACCCCCTTCTCAACTTTGACGGCATTGGTGACATAGCCAAGGACATTCCGCAATCAGCAAAAAGGATCTACGTGCCGATTGCGGACCATCCGCAGACAAGCCACTTGTGCCAATTGTCCTCCCCGAAGGACATAAATGGAATAAGTATAAGCCCGACAAACCATCGCTATCAAACTCTACGTTGATGACCCTCTCGACCGATCTTAATGTTCTACACTATGACGTGGTACGTAGATCAAAAGAAGGTCAAACAAGGTTACAGGGCCAAGGTTCTACAAGTTTATAATTTCGTTGTCCAGTTTCCGACTGATATAATTGATCTGCCATTTAATGAGGTGATATATGGAAATATCTTCTATGTGCGTGCACTCTCCCGGGAGTTAATGAGGCTTTGGGCACTTCATCGAGCTTCAGATCCCCTACTCGGGCATAATAAAGTGTCTTTACCTGATCCTTTTTACATGCACTGCCACAATCTGCAATCCGTAATTAGCCAGGAGCTCATCTCAGACTACCTATTTCCGTGCATGATTACGACTCATCCGCAAAAGGACACCTTTCTGTTGCCATACTACGACAAGTAAGTTGTTAATGTTCACTCATTTATTATGAAACATATATAATTGACCTTCTAGTTTGATCTCATCCATGCTAATTTCTTCCTTTGTTGTGCAGCGACCGACATTGGATCGTAATCGCACTATTGCTGACACAGGGCTTGGCATATTTCTTTGATTCGAAGAGAGACCCTCAGAAACAATGGAAAAAATTGGAGGTTCTAAATGATGCTCTATGCAAGTGTAAGAACTTCAACAACAAGGTAACACACTATTCAGAATTCAACTTGTTGCTATCAAGAACCAAATGTCAAAACCTCCCATATGTCCGGCTACTTTGCCATGGCTGTCATGAATGAATTTTTGAAAAGTCAATATTTGCGAAATCATAGCCAGATCATCAAGTGGTCTAAGGAGATGGAGAAGGACATTGACATAGGGGAATTATTAAGTGAGCCTGAGCGCATCCAAAAGGTGTTGGCCAAAATCATCAACAAGGAGGTTGTAAATGAGGATGGGAAGTTCCACTGCTCGCCAGAGTCAGATGAAGAAGGACTTCATCGAGTCGAAGACACATTTCGGTCATCGATTGCCACCGAGTAGCCAAGTCAAGACAATTGTCAAAACAGCTTCATAAACTATTGATTATGTGTTGAGACACGCATGTTTGTTTCTCCCGCACTTTTTATACTCAACTGCTTTGCTTCACTATTACTCTTATTTATTATGGCGACCTTGTAATAATTAACGTACTGCATGATTGATTCAATGCTGAGACAACATCCTATATTTGTATTGCAATGTGATGATTAAGTGCGAAATACTGTAACCACGTCATTAAAATGCTGCCACGGCAGCAAAAAACACTATAGTGGTAGCAGTTCTTCTATAGGCCTCCACCACTACTAGTGGCGTGCAGAGAAAATAGTTGTGGCGGGCTCTATTTATGCCCGCCACTGATTCTACTAACAACAGTGGCGAGTAGAGAGAATAGTTGTGGCGGGCAATAGTTACAACCTGCCACTACAATACGCCCACCAATGGCGGGCGCCCGCCCACCATTGATGCCATAATAGCAGTGGCAGGAGGTCGGTGGCGGGTGGCCCTGTGTGATGACCCCGGCTTAATCGTGCACTAACCATACACGCAAATGCGCACAATCAAGCCTAAGGACTCACTTGAAGATATCGCAACACAACTCTAAAACATAAATAAAGTCATACAAGCTTTATATTACAAGCCAGGGCCTCGAGGGCTCGAATACATAGCTCGATGGCATACAAGTGTCAGCGGAAGCATCAGATATCTGAGTACAGATATATTACAGAGAGAGAAATAGGCCTTCACAGAGGCGGGGTAAAATAAAAACTACGATCGAAAGGCATAGGCCTCCTGCCCTGGACCCTCCGATCCTACTCCTGGTCGTCAAACGGCTCCTCGTAGTAGTAGTACTCGCCAGGCGGGTAGTAGTACTGGTCGTCGGCTGGGGCGTCTGGCTCAGGGGCTCCGTCGTCTGGTGGCATCAATTGGATATGGGGGAAAAGAAAATAAAGCAAACGTGAGTACTCATCCGAAGTACTCAGCAAGCAAGGATCTACACTACATATGCAACATTGTCAAAGGAATGGCTGTATATGTGGACTGGGCTGCAGAAATGCCAGAATAGAGGGGGAAGCCTAGTCCTATCGAAGACTAGCATCTTCAACAATCTTCAGTAGTCTTGCAGCATTAGAAGAGAGCAGATCAACATAATGTAAAGTAGTAGTAGTAGTAGTATCATCAACCTCGACATGAGATCCTTTCTCGACTCCCTGCGAGAAAGCAATCCCAGAGCCGTACTATCCAGTTCTCATCACATGTTCTAGTTGTACCGATCGCGATACAACTCCGAGTGTCCGTTACCGTAGGACAGGCTATCGATAGAAGTTTCTTCCCTGCAGGGGTGCACCAAGTTACCCACCACGCTCACTTAACTCCGGCCGGACACACTTTACTGGGTCATGCCCGGCCTCGGCTAAGCAACACGCCGCAACCCGACCAAATACCTAACAGAGAGGTCAGCACGCCGGACTAACCTATGCCCCCAGGGGTCTTGGGCCATCGCCCCGGGAACTCCTGCACGTTACGTGCACCGCCGGTGAGCAGACCTAGCAACCCCTTATACAAGCGCGGTTGCGTTCCCAGTCCAACCCAGCGTGTGCCGCATCAGTCGCTGACGTCCATTAAGCTTCGGCTGAAGTATACGACGCAGAACTCCCATACTATGCCCACGTGATGGTTAGTGCTATCGGGCCAGAGGCCCCTCGGATCAAATATTCAAACCGTAGTGGATTAGGAGCGCGCGGAAACAAGCAGAGACTCACGATCGATGTGACCCCGTCGCCCCGTCTCGAGGACTTGCGACAAGGGCCAAGAATGCCCGGCCACGCCTCGTAGTTATCTCGCGGGCACCATCCAGGTCAACCCGACTCCACATCACTTTGCATTAAGCTCGCGTGGGTACCCCTCAGGGCCGACCTGTCTTTAGTATCATGGTTTTGTGCAAGTCAACTCAACAACAGTAACTGTGTGTCTGACACCAGGGGAGCCCTGAGGAATCACCCTCGATGGAACCCCACCTGATGTTAAAGTCAAGGTGAACGAAGGAGGAATCACCCTCGAGGTCCACACTTGAGGAGTTGCGCGACGATGTCGTTATCGGGGGTGGTGTAGGAGGAATCACCCTCGCTTACCACGAACGAGTAACTAACCTACAAGGTTATCATCATAAGTGCTGACGAGGTATCACCCTCGGCAACTAAGGGGAAGTGATGTGCGGTGCCAGGGTCTGGTCTTCAATCCCGATGGTCGGGTCTTCTGATATCCAGTAGGGCAGTCGGGATCAAGTGGGGGTCTCTGTCGTGTCTCTACCCAGCCTATACTAGGCAGTCTAGGATAACCAGTAAGGTAACAAGGCAGGGTACAATAATCAGGCTATGCAGCAGATATAGGAAAACAGTAGCAGTAGCAGTTCTAATGCAAGCATAAGAGAGAAGAGAATAGGCGATATTGGCATGCTCAAAATGGGGGTGCTTGCCTGTTTGCTCTGGGGCAAGGGCAAGGTCGTCGGTGGTGTCGTCGGGGACGTAGTCGTACTCCTGAGCTGCGTCTGCCTCGGGAGCTACGTCAACGTCGGGGTCTACCGAGAGAGAAGAGGGGGAAGAAACAGGTAAACATAATGCAAATAAATGCAATACGTTGCGTGTGATGCTATGATGCAGTGCAGGGTTGCCTAATTATGCATCTAAGTCATTTTAGTTATTTTTAGAATTATTCTAGGATTTATTAACCAGGGTGTGTGCACTATTCATCTGCCGGATACGGGTCCGGAGTTACGAGTTCTTCTACGTAGGGGGTTCCGATCAAGAAACAGACGGCACGATCAGACTCGGCTCGTCGTTCTGAGCAACTTTCATGTTTTAACTTTTTCGATCTGAGCTACGGTTTAAAAGTTATTAATTTTCAAAGATTATTTGAATTTCTGGAATTTATTTATTTACAGAAAAGTGAATTATGATGTCAGCATGACGTCGCTGTGACGTCAGCGGTCAACAGGCGCTGACCAGAGTCAAATATGACATGTGGGTCCAGTGGGACCCACATGTCAGTCTCTGTTAAGACTAACAGTGGATTATTTCAGTTAACAGAGTGATTAGAGGGGTGGGCCCCACATGTCAGTGAGACATTAGGCTAAACTAATTAATTTTATTTAATTAAATGCTTAATTAGGTTAATTAGCCGCCGGGGCCCACATGTCAGTGAGAGGGGGTGAACAGTGCCGCGTTGACTCTAGTCAACGAGGTCAAAGTGGGCCCCTGGACCCACTGGTCAGTGAGCCAGGGTGACCCACGTGGCAGCCACGTCGGCGGCCGGCGACCAAAAACGCGGCGGCGCGTCGCCGGAGGGTGTCGGAATCACGCTGTGGGGCTCGGTTTGAGCTGCGGTTGGGCGCGTTCGAAAGCTAGGAGACTCGCGCGTCGAGTGGAGGCACTTGCCGGACCAGGGGATGGCCGGAATCACGCCGGCGACGAGCAAAAGCGGCAGCGCGTTCGGGACCTCGCCGGGAGTTAGGTTAGGAGGCACGGAGAGGCTCGCTCGCGAGCTCGTCGAACTCCTGAGAGCACTAGGAGCTCAATGGTGGCCTCAGGTGAGCGCAGCAAAGGCCATGGCCACGGCCACGAGCTCGCCGGCGGCGGGCAGAGCTCGGGTGCGGTGGCAACTAGCTACGGCGTGCGAGGAGGGCAACGAGGAGAGGCAGGAGGAGGAGGAGCTCACCGAGGAGGCACAAGGTGGCCCGGTGACGGCTTAGTAGCAGCAGAACGACGGGAATCGCCGGAGAGGTGCCGGCGTCAGAGAAGGAAGGGGGCGGAGCCTTCTGGTTTCATCAGGGCCTCCCCACCTCCATTCGCGGTCGGAGTCGAAGGATTCGAAGACGACGGAGCTCGCAGGCGTGCTAGCTGAGCTCGGGGACGTCGGTGGCCACGGCAAATGGCGAAGTGCGGCGTCGACGGCGCTCGGCCTTGCGTGGACCTGAGGGGAAGGAAGGAGGGAGAGGACGAGCGGGTGAGGGGGAAGTGGATAGGGACGGAGAGGAGGCCGAGGGAGCTCCTCCTTATCCTCTCGCCCGACCTGCGGCGTCGCGGTGTCGGCGCCGGAGCAGCGCGCGCGCGTGTGACCACGGACGAGGTGACACGGAGATGAAAAGGACGACGACTGTGCGCGGGATGGGCTGGGCCGGCTGGCGGGGCACTGTGCACTTAGGCCTGTGCACAGTGGCCCATCTTTCCCTCTTTTTTCCTTTTCTGTTTTCTTTTTCTTTATTTCATTTCTGTTCTGATTTAGTTAGTGCACTTTTGTAAAATGTGAGAGTTGACCCAAATATTGCAATGCAACATTTCCTTCCACCAAAAACTGGTTTGGGCAGAATTGGACTCCATTTGGATTAGAAATGAATTTAAATGGATTTAAATATTCTGTTTTGGTGTTGTTTCATCTTGTTTGAGTCACTTGTCTAACTCCAACTTTATTGATGATGATTTTAGAAATGTTCCTGGATTATTTGCCATTTAATGAACATTTTTCCAACAGTGTTTGATCAACTTCATATTTCACTTTTGAATTTGAGTTGATTTTCAGATGTGAATTTGAATTGGATCATTAACCCATATGACTTGGCACTGCAAATGATCATGACTTGGCAATTTTAACAGAGTGTCACAGAGCTTATTACAAGGGGGTGTTACACCCTGGGCGCCTCGCCCGCCACTACTGGCCTTTTTGCGCCCACCACTGCTAGGTATTCCTGCAGTAGCGCCTCCTCCCCATCAAATCTGGCGTGCGGACCCCCTCTGGCAGTACCCCCCTTGACCTCATCGACGATAACAAGCTCTGTCGTGGGGATCGCAAATGCTTGGACGCATTGACCCACATCCTCGCCACGCACCATGGGCCAGTTAGATGCCTTGACATCGGCATGTTTCGTTCACTGCAAGGTCGAATCCAAGTTTCACGAGTGGTTCCTATCCCCCGTCCTAGATCAGCTCGAAGGGCTCAGCTTTCAAGCTGGGCATCTGTGCTCGTTGCCGCCGTCCGTGCTCCGCCTCGTGCCCACACTGCGCCGTGCTAGGTTCATGTAGTGCTTTTCCCCCAGATTAATGTTGAGCCCGCTCTTCATCTCCCAAAACTGAAGCACCTCGAGCTCATGGGCGTCAGCATCTCGAAGAGGGTATGGAGCGCCAGCTCCTCGGCCGTACAGCGCTCGAGTTCCTTCATCTTTAGTTGATGGATGGGTTCAGTAGCCTCCACATCGCCTCCACGAATGCCCGTATGATTTATGTGCATTGCTGGTGCCGCAACATGTGGTCAGTTGAGGTGTTTCACGATATGGTCATTGAGAATGCGTCTTTCCTCGAGAGATTGTTTGTACTTGATAAAGAAGGTCCGACAAGAATCAGGGTCATTGACGCACCGAAAATCACAGTGGTGGGCTATTTGTGTGCTGAATTCTCTGAACTTGTTACTGGATCCATATCTGTTTAGGTACAACAGTCTTCTTCTTCTCCTTCTTATTGTACATCATATTTTATCTAATTTTGTTGAGCTATGTTCGGCTGTCATCTAGAAAATGATTCCCACAAGCATGACCCCGTCTCTGCGCACAATGAAGATCTTGACACTACAATCTATGGGCCTCAATCTGGATCAAGTTGTTAGATTCTTCAGATGCTTTCTGTGCATGGAGAAGCTATACATCGAGGTGATGCTCCTTTCCTGTTAATTGTTAACCACAACGGAGTTTAATTTTTTTGCTACTTTTACCCATTATTAGAATGACAAATTTTCTATGATTTCTAAGGGAATTTTGGAGGATTTCAATACATATTTTTTAGACGTTAATCATGAATGACTGAAGATGGCATGTCACTCTATTCGTGTAATCCAGAAATCCAGCAAATCAAATAGGCCCGCAGTGTTCAACACTGCATCTAGGCACTAATGTGTTGTCTTCGTTTGCAGATACAAGAAGGCCCGAAAGTGGAAAATGTGGCGCAATATAACAATCCCATTGAATGCCTTGATGTTCATCTCATAGAAATTACTTTGAACAAGCACCGAGGCACCAAACCAGAGATTAAATTTGCCAGATTCTTTGTTCAGAAAGCAAGTGTGCTCAAGGTAATGAGGTTTGCCCTATATTTAGTGCCCAGAAGTGAATGGTTTGCTAATCAGCGTAGGCGTCTACAGCTGAATGGAAAAGCCTCTGCAGAAGATGAATTTCAGTTTGGAACTTCATATGACTGATTATTCAAAGTGTCTGTATCAAGCCGATATATGACTTCTCGGTGGCTAAACCTTTCGTAGAAATAATGCACGACTCAGATTCTGAGGAAGATGAATTTGATTCGTAATAACAGTTTGAACCTTGTAATCTTTGAATTTTGGCCTTGTAATGCTGGAATTTGAACCTTGCAATATTTTTGGTATTTGTGATAGAATGTTTGAAATGGCAATGTCTTCTTGTTTCTTTGAAATGTCCTGCTGCCATTTATACATGTGGAGTAGTCCGAGTACAGATGCAAGCGGACGACGTCCGCATGACATGGGATTGAGATGATCCAAAAGGCAAAGTTGTTCATTTATACGAAATGAACTTTCTTGTTGACCACCTTTCGGCTTGAAGACATTTTAGATTACCTCATACATAATGCAATATATTTCTATGTGATCATATTTCTCCGTTCATGCTCTCATAGTTCATTACAATGAGAGCACGCACGGAGAGATAATCAATGGATTTCGATAAGAGCATCCGAACCGTAAACCATGAAACTTAGAATGTAATTTGTTATAAACTCTACCATAGCAGACAATTTATAAGGTACTACATTCTGAACACCCACACACCATCCTTTTAATTATTTTTTCTAACCCGCCTAACATTTTTGGTGACACAAAACATTTTCTGTGACACTACAAATCGTCCGGAAAATAGGCATCCCTAGTGACGCTCCAAAGCATCACCCAAAATAAGGTTAGAACGTTGACAAAGTTGCCGAGGGCGATGCTCAGGGAGGGAAACACCTGGTGACAGTGGACTGTCACAGAAAATGATTTTCGGCGACATTTCCTTGTTCATCACCAGGGTTTTTATCACTGAATAGATGAAATTTTGTAGTGCACGTTTCACGCTTTATGCAGGTGCAAATATGCGAGAGAGATATGGTTAAGCATGACGGAGTGTTGGTCTCTTCCAAATATTATGGAGCACACTCGGCCAAATTGGATTCTTCATGCAGTTTCTAACATGTCGGCTGGGCGTCACTTATACTTTTTCATGTTGCCGTGGAGGATATGGCACACTAGGAATGAAGTAGTTCATCATAAACCTGCACCTCCAACTGAAGCCGCTAAACGCTTTCTACAAAGCTATGTGCAGTCCTTATTAGTGCTTGAGCAGTCTCCGGATAAGGAGTCGATCAAAGGCAAAGCAGTTGTTCTGGAGTGTGGGACAAGTCTGAGTGCATTGTCAAGTACTAGTGATCTAAGCGCTCTTATATTTATTTACTGAGGGAGTAATTCAGAGGTACATACTACTTCTTGGGAGCATCCCGATGATCAGTGGCTCAAGCTAAATACTGATGGATTATATGTCACAGCGGATGGTACTGCAAGAACTGGCATGGTTCTCCGCGATCACTCAGGTGATATTATTTTTAGTGTGTGTTGTCTTCTTCTTCACTGCCATGATGTTGTTGAGGCTGAACTGTGTGCTATAAGAGAGGGTTTCTTGCTTGCCTTGCAATGGAGTGATCTTTATGTTGTCATTGAGTCTGATTGTTTGGAGGCCATTAATCTTATGAAGTTGGGAGACATGAACAGATCTCGGCACACCTTCATTGTTCGTGAGATCATACAAATCATGGAACAACGAAATCATTGTATTACTCACATTTCATCAAACCCAAAACTATGTAAGTCATGCAATGTCATCTTATGGTAGAACCAGCGATCGTACTGCGATAAGGCTTGGTTCAGGACCTGATGAGGCCGTACAACTGTAAGAATGATTGTAGCGTTGCTACTTGAGTAAGGGCATCTTCAATGCTGACCCATAAATTTTCTCTGGCATTCGTCCGTCGAAAGGGGGACCAGTCTGCGGACAAGGATGCGGGAGCCGGCCATCCAACGCTGCCCGCATACATCCGATCCTAATTTTTGTAAGTCCGCATGTTCAAATAGCTGCATATATAGTCTAAAATAGTTCAAATGTTCAAATATATCGGTAGTTCTAATTTAAAAAGTTCAAATATTACACTCCAACATTGTTGTCCCCCTTAACCGCCCACAAATACTCAATCAGATCTTCCTTTAGTTGCTCGTGAGTTGCTTGATGCTGAATTTGTTGATGCATTTGAACAAACTCTTGAAATGTGGCCAGATTTTGGCCGGCAAGTTCGATAGGATCACCCATGTTCTCAAATTCAAGATCTGCGTAACATCCTCACCCTCATCCTCCATGATCATGTTGTGCATGATCACACAATGGGTCATCACGTCCCACAAGGTCTCCAGATCCCATTGTTTAGCAGGTTCACAGACAACTGCAAAACTTGCTTGTAGGAGCGGATGGTACCTAAGTGGCGGTCGGAGGAGAGGAGTGGAACTGCGGTGGAGGAGAAGCGGGGTGGAGCCTGGGTGTACTGTTGGACGTGACGGACTCGCCGAGTTTCGGCAGGGGTGTGGCATGTGGGCCATGGTGATGGAGCGGCGGCGAAGGCAAGAGAGAAAAGGGGAATGCGAGAAAATAGGAGGATGGAGGCGCGGGGTCCTGGAGGAGTTTTGGGTGGGCCAGGGGTGTCGGAGTCCTACGTGACTGCTGTCCGGACTCCCGCAAATCCCCCACTCCTCCACTTTGTCCCAGGTTTGCCGGAAAAAGTACGTCTAGACCGCTCGGCGGACCAATACAGGCCCGCACTGGATGGCACAACACATCCGGACCGCGGAGTCCGGATGATTGCGAGCGGTTTGAGGATCCGCTTTGGAGATGCCCTAATACAAGTAATTTCCTGGAAAAAAAGGACCGAAGGGACCTCGACATGGGAAAAAAGAGTCAAGAGTTGAGGACCAGCTGCCGGTGGAAAAAGTCCATTTTAAACTTTAAACTTGTAGAGCTTAGCTAAATCAAACCTCAATTTCGAATCCGGGTCGTTTGTACACTGAACTTATGAATCTCGGTTTAAATCGAACCCTGGAGTTGTTTGGTGCACCGGGGAAGCAATGATCCTGGGATTACATCTCTTAGGTCGCTTGTTTGATGGTCGGCCAGCCTGCAAAATAGTCACTTTTTTTACGAATTTGAAAACATGTGCATGATATTGAAAAAAAATCGCAAATTAGAAAAAATGTTCAGAAATTTAAAATATTCTTAAATACGAAAAAACTTCAGTAGTTTGGAAAAATGTTCGTGAACTCAAAATATGTTCACAGATCTGGAAAAAATCAGAAATAAAAAATATTCTCAAATTTGAAAAATCTTCAGGAGTTTGGAAAAGAAACTCAAAAAATGTTCACAAATTTGAAAAGGTTTCTTGCATTCGAAAAAAATTGTGACTTCCAAATATATTTTGAATATTAAAAACTGTTCATGAATTTGAAAAAAGATCACGAACTCTAAAAATGAAAAAAATGTTCACAAACTCGAAAAATGTTCACAGATTTATAAAAGTGTTGATGAATTTGAAAAAATGTCATGAGTTTGAAAATACTTTGCAAAGTTGAACAAATATGCACAAACTCAAAACATGCTCGCGAAGTCAATTAATATTTGTGAATTTGATTTTTCATGATTTAAAAAAAATTACAAGTTTGAAAGATGTCCACATATTTTTTTTAAATACGAAGTTGAAAAATATTCAACATATATTTAAGAGAATTAACCCTTTTTTGTAAAATGCTCATTGTATATTCAAAAATATACATCAAAGTAGATACATAATGTTTAAGAAAGAAATTTAATAATAAAATAGAGAAAAGAAAAAATAAAAAGAAAGAGAGAAAGAAAGAAAGAAAGAAAAATGAATAAGTAAATAAAAATGGCTAAGGAAAATGTAAATTAAAAAGAAACAAAAAGGGATATAAAATAATAATAGAAATTACGGAAACGGGAAATCAGAAGAGAGAAAAAAAAAGAGTTACCGAGCACGAGTATGAAAAAAGAATTACAGAAACCAGCCTAAGTTCCCTATGCAAGTGGGCACGAATACAAAAAAAAATCAGTTACTGGGCGGCCCTCGTGAGACTAGAAGTGGAAGATAAATATGACAAGTGGGTCAAGTCAGTCAGCGAAAGTAGCAAATTATACCATTTTGGAATATATATTTTTACGTGAAAAACAAATCTAAGGTTTGATTTATACTGGGATCAATAAGTTCAGAGTGCTAGATATGGTTAAGCTCTACAAGTTCATGGTTTAAAATGACTTTTTCCGCTGCCGGTCGTCCCTGGGCGCAACTCTTGCGAGTTGTCACGCTCCATGTGGGTGTTGCGTGCCATGGCAACTGAAGGAGGCAACCGGCTGCTCCGCCAGCCTGCCGGAGCAGCCGTCCAGCCAGTACGCATCCATGGCCAATGAGCAGGAGAAAGCTCGATTTGTACAGCACAAGAAAAGCAGAAGGCCAGGACCGCACTGCCCATGCCGGCCTGTTCCCTGCCCCGTCAAGCAAGTACAGCCGCATAGCCTGAAAAGAAAAGCAAACATGGCGGTGGTGGCTTTTGGGGTTGGAGGTGGATGGACCTGTGATGATTATAGTATTATTATTGGTGTCACTCACGTCGCGTGTGGGCATGATTGACGGCCAATGTGGTGCGCCCTCTTTCGGCCTTTTCTTGGAGCACGGCACTCGATAAAGAGCCTCGCCCCTCCCATCCGTGTGTGTATACCCGAGACGAGGGATCGATCTCTACCGTGGATACGATAACGGTAGAGGCAGACATCCCGTGAGCTTCATCAAAGAGACATTAGAGCAACTTCAACGGTGCGATCCAAACGAACACGTGCTTTGTTCCTTTTTCGTCCGTTTGGGTCGGTCAGTCGGATGTGCGCGTCCGATTTTTCAAATGGGTCGGCAGGTGCGTTCAACGGGAGACCGACCCATTTATGCCGACGTGGTCAAAGCTGACGAATTAAACATAATTATACATAAATGACCGGTCAAATACCAGCCAAAGTCCACTTAAACAACTAGAAAATTAAAAAAACTAATAAGCCGTCCGCACGCTGCCCTAATAGACCGTCTTGCCCTTGCCGTCGTCGTCCTCGCCGCCAGATCGAGGTGCCAGCGGTGTGGCAGTGTGACGTCCGGGTACGGTAACGGCTGCCTGTACTCCCAGTGCCACCGCGCTTGGTGCATCGGGATGTGCAGACGCTGTCGACCTGGGCGGGCACGCGCCGGCGGCGAAGGAGGAGGGGGAGGAGGAGCACGGGAGGATGAGGCGCCGGGGGTGCCCTTGCCTTTGCCGCTGCCGGAGCTGCTGCCGAAGAGGCTCATGGCTAGGGTTTTGGGTTGTCGCCGACGAGGAAGCAAGAAGGTGGTGGTGGGGGGCTAGATGTGGACGGAAGTGGATGAGGACGCCCCCCTCCCCCCGCACGCGTGGGTTAAAAAACGACGCTTGCACTGGCTGACTAGTGGGCCTAGAGTCGGTGGTTGTCATAAATTAGACGGTGGGCGGTAGTTGGGTGGCCGCCAAGTGGGGCCGCGGCGGACACCGAGGGGACGCGCGGCGCGTCCACGCCGACGCATTGCGGTTGCTCTTACAACATCTCTAGCAGACCTCTTAAAGTCGCGGCCCGTAAACCGTGGATAAGGGTCCAGAAAAACGCGTTTTAAAGATCGAAATCGGCTGCGGCGGAGCAGAGCCCGCAAACCAGAGCGGTAAAAGAGAATATTGGGTTCCGCCGCAGCCAATTTCGGCCCTCAAACCGTAAAACCACACAGTGCAATTGATCGTGATTTTGACAAATAAAACACAAATTCCGAGAATTTAAACATAGTTTTGGCAACATTTGGACATCGTGTTCGCGCCACAACCCAAAAGATGGCGCATCCAGCATCACTCATCCATCATCATCATCACAAGATCAAATCTTCACCGCCACCATTGCCACCACCACTTGCCGAACCACCACCGAACCTTCACACCGCATGGCCTCTTGCGGCTAGCCTCCTCCTCTCCAAGATCTCCAACCTTGCTATGTCATGTCATTCTTTGGTGAGCTCATCCATCTCATTTTTATTCATCATCATGATCTTGTTCTCCTCTTGAAGGAGCTTGGCCATGGCTTTGTTCTCATCGGCCATGGCTCTTCTCTCCTCAATGGCGGCCTTGCACATGGTCTCCTTCTTGAGTAATTGCCACTTCTCTTGCTTCTCTTGAGCCTTGTTCTTGGCCAACTCCTTCTTTGCCTCCAATGTCTTGATCACCAATTTCTCATTGGACTTGACCATGTGATCTAGCTTGTCCCGCAAGCTTGATGCCTCTGCTTCCCTCTTGATATTGTCCTTGGCCTTCTTGTTTCCATCGGGCTTGTTCTTGTTTCTTGGGCGATCATCATCATCATCCATCTTGGTGAGTGCACCTCTCTTCGATGGGGATTCTTTATCAATCACCTTCCACTTCTCACTATCTTTACCTATTCATCCATGTGGATCATGATGTACCAAGTGGAGGTCCTTGATGATTCATCCTCTTGTTGCATGCAACCAAAGGTGGTTTTGTGGTCGAACTATACCGTGTCGCCGCTGTCTAACTTTTCACTAGCAGGCCTAATGATCCCTCCATTGCCACCAGACATTAATAAAGCTTCATCCAAAAAATTCTTCAGCTTGGTGAATCTTCTCTTGACTGCTCGATTCGAATCCAAGAAGTAGGATCAGGTGGTCTTTGGGGATAGAATTATTAGTACCCAATGTTCCTGTGTGCGTTCCTCGCTACACAAACAAGAGACCACAATAGTTACCGTTAACCCTTACGGTACAATGGAAGAATAATGCAGATCTAGGAAAGGATATTCAAATTTATTTGGGCTAGTTTGTGAACACTTACCCCATATGGTAGGGCAGTAGGTGGTAGTCCACGTTCTTGTTTCGAAATAGAAAATGGCCTAGGTACTGAATCATTTTGTCTTGAGCTTCTGCGGTGTCAAGGTTAGTCGTGCGCATGTAGTAAGGGCCAGCCACTGCGATCTTGGTCCGCCTCTCGTCCTTGGCCTTACAGACTAGATGAAGTGCCCATAGCCTGACTATGTTGCTTCCCTCTGGGTGCTTTAGGTGGAAAATGTTGAGGATATGATTGAAACCAATATAGAACAACCCCGCGGGGAAATCTTCTACGAAGTGAACACCGATAGGCACCTTCACAAGGTACATCAGGTACTGATCATGAGTAGTTTGATACATGACCTTGGCCGCAGCTCTTTCTTTAAAACATCGTCATGAAGAGACCTCATGGCGAACCCCATGCTTTCATACGCATTAGCCGATACCATGGGTTGGCCAGGGTAATGGACAACATATCGGTACCGAGGAGGGGAGCCACTACAAGTCTTCTTCTTAGTTGTTTTTTGGCTGCCACCATCTACGTCTGACCCCTTCAAGGTGTTGGGACTATTGGCAATGGTAGGGTTAGCTGCAGCAGGACTGCCACCATCATAGTCATCTGATACGTCTCCAACGTATCTATAATTTTTTATTGTTCCATGCTGTTATATTATCATTCTTGGATGTTTTACAATCATTTTATAGCAACTTTATATCATTTTTTGGGACTAACCTATTGACATAGTGCCCAGTGCCAGTTGCTATTTTTTGCTTGTTTTTTACTTCGTAGAAAATCAATACCAAACGGAGTCCAAACGCAGCGAAACTTTTTGGAGATTTTTTATGGACCAGAAGACACAACTTGGGCCAAAGAAGTACCAGAGGGGGGCTCCGAGGGGAGCACAACCCACCTGGGCGCGCCTGGGGGCCCAGGCGCGCCGTGATGGGTTGTGCCCACCTCGGCCGCCTGCTGCACCGCCTCTTTGCTCTATAAATACCCTGAACGTCCAAAAACCCTAGGGGAGTCGACGAAAAACAATTCCAGCCACCGCAAGTTCCAGAAACCACAGATCCAATCTAGACACCATCACGGAGGGGTTCATCATCCTCATTGGTGTCTCTCCGATGATGCGTGAGTAGTTCATTGTAGACCTACGGGTCCGTAGTTAGTAGCTAGATGGCTTCCTCTCTCTCTTTTGATTCTCAATATAATGGTCTCTTGGAGATCTATTTGATGTAACTCTTTTTGCGGTGTGTTTGTTGGGATCCGATGAACTTTGAGTTTATGATCAAATCTATCTTTTTTATCCATGAAAGTTATTTGAATCTTTTGATCTCTTATATGCATGATTACTTATAGCCTCGTATTTCTTCTTCGAATCTTTGGTTTAGTTAGGCCAACTAGATCGATTTTTCTTGCCATGGGAAGAGGTGCTTTGTGATGGGTTCGGTCTTACGGTGCTCGAACCCAGTGACAGAAGGGGAAACGACACGTATGTATCGTTGCCATTAAGAATAACAAGATGGGGTCTAATTTCTACATGAATAGATCTTGTCTACATCATGTCATCGTTCTTATTGCACTACTCCGTTTTTCCATGAACTTAATACACTAGATGCATGCTGGATAGCGGTCAATGTGTGGAGTAATAGTAGTAGATGCAGGCAGGAGTCGGTCTACTAATCTTGGACGTGATGCCTATATAATGATCATTGCCTAGATATCGTCATGATTATTTGAAGTTCTATCAATTTCCCAACAGTAATTTGTTTACCCACCGTATGCTATTTTTCTCGAGAGAAGCCACTAGTGAAATCTACGGCCCCCGGGCCTATTTTCCCATCATATACTTTCAGATCTATATTGCTATTTGCCTTTTTATTTATTTGCATCTTTTATTTTCAGATCTATATTATCAAAAACCCAAAAATACCTCGCTGAATTTTATTTGCTTTTATTTGCATCTATCAATCTATTACAACTTTCTCCCGTCCACGTGCCAATTTCTGGCGCCGTTACCCGAAAGGGATTGACAACCCCTTTAACACGTCGGGTTGCAAGTATTTGTTCTTTGTGTCCAGGTACTGTTTACGTAGTGTTGCGTGGTTCTCCTACTGGTTCGATAACCTTGGTCTCATCACTGAGGGAATACCTACCGTTGTTGTGCTGCATCATCCCTTCCTCTTTGGGGAAATACCGACGTAGCTCAAGCCGCATCGAAAGGAATTTCTGGCGCCGTTGCCGGGGAGACATCATCAACATCTACCAGGTTCCTAATCACAAATCTAATTTCCTTGCAATTTACATTATTTGCCATTTGCCTCTCATTTTTATCTCCCCCACTTCACAACATTTGCCGTTTTATTCGCCCTCTTTTTCGTTCGCCGTTTTCTCGTCAGATCTGTTTTTGTGTGCAATCTTGTTTGCTACCTTTGCTTGTGTTACCATGTGCCTTCTATTTGCTTGCATCTTCGCTTGCTAAAAATCTATTGATATGGATTCTCATCCACTTGCTAATCTTTTCAAAAGATCTGATTATGTTGAACCAATTGCTAGTGAGTTGAGTGCACTTGATTATCTTTATGAAGTTTTGCTTGAGATTTGTGAATCTGAAAATTGTGATGAAAAAATTTATGAAGTGATTCATGATAGCCCCTTGAATGAAAAGCATGATTACAATGATTTTACTATAAATTCTATTAATATCAATTGTGCTAATAATATGCAAAACCCCAAGCTTGGGGATGCTAATTTTGATATGTCCACTACTTATTGCAATGATCATGATTGGGGTGATTCTTTTTATGATCTTGAAAATTTATTTAAGCCTCATGATGAATATGTTTCCGATAATATTGAAAGTGGGTTTGGAAGAGTGTCAACTCTAGGTAATAATGATCCCACTACTTTGGAGTATGTTCAATCTTATGAAATTTTTGATAAAAGTGGGCTTGGAGAGATCATGACTTTATTTGATGATAATCCCACTATTTTGGAAGAGTGTCAACTTTGCATGCATGTGGATCATGAAGAGAATATTTTATGTGATAGTTATATTGTTGAATTTGAATATGATCCCATATGTAATTATTATGAGAGAGGAAAATATGGTTGTAGAAATTTTCATGTTACTAATTTACCTCTCGTTATGTTGAGATTGCTATTGTTTCTTTCTTCTTCCTTGCATATGCTATATATTTCTTGTCTTGATAATTTGTTTGCTTATCAAATCCCTATGCATCGGAAGTATGTTAGACTTAAATGTGTTTGTCACATTGATTATGATGCTCTCTTTGTGTTTCAATTCTTGTCTTTCATGCGAGTATCATCAAAATTATCAATGCCTAGTTAGGGACATAAAACGATAGCGCTTGTTGGGAGGCAACCCAATGAATAAAATTTATTTTTATCTTTTTTTTCTGTTCTTGAGTGTTTGCGCAATTATGCTACTGTTATGATTGTGGTTTTTGTATTTTAATTAGTGTTTGTGCCAAGTAAAGCCTTTGGGATAGCTTTGGTGATAGTTGATTTGATCTTGTTGGAAAACAGAAACTTTTGCGTCAAGTAAAAGAAATTTTAAAAATTAACATAAGCGACGAAAAATTCTGAATTTTTTACAAAAGATTTATATACAAATTTCCTATGTTTTCCTAATTTTTAAGAATTTTTTGAATAACATAAGTATGATAACAATTCGTATATTTTCAGACTGTTCTGTTTTTGACAGATTCTGTTTTCTTTGCATTGTGTGCTTATTTTGATGAATCTATGGTTTGTATTGGAGGTTATAAGCCATGATAAAGTTAGAATACAGTAGATATAATGCAATAACAAAATTTGAATGGGTTTTCTACAGTACTTAAAGTAAAGATTGGTTTTCTTATACTAACGGATCTCACGAAGGTTTTGTTGAGTTTTGTGTGATTGAAGTTTTCAAGTTTTGGGTGAGATCACGATGGATGAAGGAATAAGGAGTAATAAGAGCCTAAGCTTGGGGATGCCCCATGGCACCCCAAGTTATTATCCAAAAGAGGAACAAGCAACTAAGCTTGGGATGCCCCGAGTGGCATCCCCTCTTTCTTCTAACGACCATCGGTATTTTACTTGGAGCTATATTTTTATTCGTCACATATCATGAGTTTTGCTTGGAGCGTCTTGTATGATATGAGTCTTTGCTTGTTTTGCTTTTCCTTTTTAAGTCAAGAATCCTTGCTGGACACACCTATTTGAGAGAGCCAAAATTATGCCTTGACTTGTTAGAATTGCTTTCTATGCTTCACTTAAATCTTTATGAGCTATGGAAATTGCTCTAGTGCTTCACTTATATCTTTTTTAGCACGGTGTGCTTTTATATTTTTCAAGAAATGCTCTCATGCTTCACTTAAATTATTTTGAGAGAAGAAAATTTGTATGCTCATGTTCTTCACTTAGATTTGTTTGAGCTATCAAAAGCAACATATAAACTTAGTACCAAAGTGATAGATATCCAAGAGGGATATAATAAAAACTTTCATGAAGATCATTGGACAAAATAAACTTGATTCCTTGTAATAGTTTTGTGATATGATGATATAATATGCGAGTCATGTTAATGAGTAATTATGGCTTAGTAAGAATATTGATGTTAAGGTTTGTGATTCCCTATGCAAGCACGAAAGTCAATAGTTATGCAATGAAATTATATCCTACTTGTGGTGCATTATTCAGTGTTAGTTATGCTTAATGCTCGCTTATGAGATTTTTCGTTTCTTGGTTGGATGCTTCTCAATCTTTTGCTAGCCTTCATTTGCACTAAGTATGATCACTACTTGTGCATCCAAAATCCTTAAACCCAGTTTTGCCATATGAGTCCACTATACCTACCTATATGCGGTATTATTTTGCCGTTCTAAGCAAATTTGAATGTGCGATCTCTAAATTTTCAAAATAGATTTCTCTTTTGTGTGCTCGTATTGCTCATGAAGCGGCAGGGGGTGGCCAATATTTTCCATGCTAGATGTGTTATTCTCAAGATAAGTGTTTATTCACTTGTCATTGCACGAGAGTACGGCAAAGGTATTAGGGATGCCCAGTCCTGAAATGAAAAATGAATTTACTTTATGTTGCCAAATAATAAATTCCTTGAAAAGTGTTGGTATGGACGGCACCCGTGGATTCGGTTAGCCGTGGAATGTGAAAGTATGCTGGAAAAAGGAATAAACTTTATTTTCTGTTTGGGAACCGCCTATGATATATCTAGCATGGAAAGTGTTGGGAATTACTCGGTCGTTTTCGTTGACAGGAAAAGCATGCCACCCAAAATGTTTTTATCTCTATCTTTTTCACTTTGAGCTCTGGCACCTCTACAAATCCCTACTTCCCTCTGCGAAGGGCCTTTCTATTTACTTTATGCAATTTTTATTTTGAGTCTCCATCTTTTCTTATAAAGCACCAACAAAGGGGCACTATGATCGTACTTGAGCATTGGGTGTAGCTAATATGCGAGTGTGTTTCATGAATGGATCAATGATTGAGCATAATGGGCTAGGGATAACTTGCTTTAGTATTGTTATTTTGAAGGACATGGTTGTTTGTTGATATGCTTGAGTATTGAAATCTTCATGTCAAAACTAGACTATTGCTTTGAATCATATAAAAGTCCAAATGTCCATGCTATAAAGAAATGAATATGTGATGAACATGTTAGGCAGCATTCCACATCATAAATTCTGTTTTTATCATTTACCTACTCGAGGACGAGCAGGAATTAAGCTTGGGGATGCTGATACGTCTCCAACGTATCTATAATTTTTGATTGTTCCATGTTGTTATATTATCATTCTTGGATGTTTTACAATCATTTTATAGCAACTTTATATCATTTTTTGGGACTAACCTATTGACATAGTGCCCAGTGCCAGTTGCTGTTTTTTGCTTGTTTTTTACTTCGCAGAAAATCAATACCAAACGGAGTCCAAACGCAGCGAAACTTTTTAGAGATTTTTTATGGACCAGAAGACACAACTTGGGCCGAAGAAGTACCAGAGGGGGGCTCCGAGGGGAGCACAACCCACCTGGGCGCGCCTGGGGGCCCAGGCGCGCCCTGGTGGGTTGTGCCCACCTCGGCCGCCTCCCGCACTGCCTCTTTGCTCTATAAATACCCTGGACATCCAAAAACCCTAGGGGAGTCGATGAAAAATAATTCCAGCCACCGCAAGTTCCAGAAACCACAGATCCAATCTAGACACCATCACGGAGTGGTTCATCATCCTCATTGGTGCCTCTCCGATGATGCGTGAGTAGTTCATTGTAGACCTACGAGTCCGTAGTTAGTAGCTAGATGGCTTCCTCTCTCTCTTTTGATTCTCAATACAATGGTCTCTTGGAGATCTATTTGATGTAACTCTTTTTGCGGTGTGTTTGTTGGGATCCGATGAACTTTGAGTTTATGATCAGATCTATCTTTTTTATCCATGAAAGTTATTTGAATCTTTTGATCTCTTATATGCATGATTATTTTTCGCCTCGTATTTCTTCTTCGAATCTTTGGTTTAGTTAGGCCAACTAGATCGATTTTTCTTGCCATTGGAAGAGGTGCTTTGTGATGGGCTCGGTCTTACGGTGCTCGATCCCAGTGAAAGAAGGGGAAACGACACGTATGTATCGTTGCCATTAAGGATAACAAGATGGGGTATAATTCCTACATGAATAGATCTTGTCTACATCATGTCATCGTTCTTATTGCATTACTTCGTTTTTCCATGAACTTAATACACTAGATGCATGCTGGATAGCGGTCGATGTGTGGAGTAATAGTAGTAGATGCAGGCAGGAGTCGGTCTGCTAATCTTGGACGTGATGCCTATATAATGATCATTGCCTGGATATAGTCATGATTATTTGAAGTTCTATCAATTGCCCAACAGTAATTTGTTTACCCACCGTATGCTATTTTTCTCGAGAGAAGCCACTAGTGAAATCTACGGCCCCCGGGTCTATTTTTCCATCATATACTTTCAGATCTATATTACTATTTGCCTTTTTATTTATTTGCATATTTTATTTTCAGATCTATATTATCAAAAACCCAAAAATACCTCGCTGAATTTTATTTGCTTTTATTTGCACCTATCAATCTATTACAACTTTCTCCTGTCCACGTGCCAATTTCTGGCGCCGTTACCCGAAAGGGATTGACAACCCCTTCAACACGTCAGGTTGCAAGTATTTGTTCTTTGTGTGCAGGTACTGTTTACGTAGTGTTGCGTGTTCTCCTACTTGTTCGATAACCTTGGTCTCATCACTGAAGGAAATACCTACCATTGTTGTGCTGCATCATCCCTTCCTCTTTGGGAAAATACCGACGTAGCTCAAGCCACATCATCATCATCGTCCAAAAACTGGCTAATATCATCATCATATTGAGGCTTAGAGTACTCGGCGGCCCCATCTCTCTTGGCAGCCTCATCTTTCCCCACGGCCCCTTTGGTCTCAGTAGCCTCATCTTTCTCCATATTAGGTATAGCTTCCTTGGTACCTTCGGTGGTGCAGGTACCAAAAAGAGATGCTCCGAGTGAAGGGATGCTCGTACTAGGTGCCGAAGGCGTGGTTGTTTGTTGAGATGCATTTGTACCCAAAAGGATTTGCTCCTTAGGCCACCTAATGGGCCAATCCCGACAAAGTATGAGCTTGTAGTGTGTTCCCTCCTCTACACCTTGTGGTTGTTCAAAAGGGTCTACATCATCAAAACCTTCTAAGACCTTACACACAAACACTCTAGCCAAGGTGGGGGGAATCTGAACATTGTGCATGAGTTTGCCCTTTGATGCAGCAACAGTACATGTTGCAACATCTTTTAGTTGGTCGTCCACCATGGCTTGGAGAGTGCATGCGGTGTCCACCTACCAAACATATATGTATGCCTCGTCGATGTTAGAGATTCAAATGATGGAAACATACAATGGAAGAAGGTACATACATGTGTTAAAGTGGTGATAATTACCATAAGGGTGTCGATGATCTTACCCGAGTGATAGGCAGGCGGGATGGTATGATGGGCTGCATTGGGTGGTGGATCCTTATCCAAGTTCATGGTGGTCGGTGGCAACATTAACTGGGTTGGTGGTTCATCAACAAGTTGCCTCGTGGCCACGAGATGCCTGATGGACACAACTAGACCAACCCACAGTCTCGTTACTTTGGCTTTTGCGGCAGCTGCTACTCTGTCATTGAAACTTCTATCCATGTCTTCTTTAAATTTGGCCATTTTCTAATCTAAGGTTGCTCGGTTAGCTTTCCTTCTCTTCTTTCTAAGATCGGCGTCTTACAGATAATATACATCCCATCTTTCATGATAGTTGGCGCCAGTCACATGACCAGTCGCCGACTTCTCCAATGGGTCTTTGTCTAAGACCACGTTGCAAGCCTTTGTCAGAAGGTTATTCCACCTTATAGATGACTCCTTTGAGGTCTCAGGTTCTGCATAAAACGTTGTCTGCAACATGGAAGTGCTCGTTTAGAAACATGAACTTTGGTAAAGAAATGAGTTCAGGATGGAAACAAAAAAATTAGAGTTATTTAATTACCATGATTTTTTTGAGTTGTTTTGTCTTCGCGTCTACTAGGACAGATTATTCTTCTCAGAATCCCAACTGTACCAAGCACGAAGAAAATTATGATACCGGTCGTTAGGGAATTTCTTGTAGGATTAGGTTTGCCCACCGCCTCAAACTCAGCGTCTTCCTTGTCCCACCTCTTCCTCTTGCCTGTGTAACCATGGTTTCCTAGGTTGTGGGCTCCTATGTTCTTCACCTTCATATTTTCCCCCTAGTTTTCCAACTCCTTAGTTTTAGGATCTTGGAGGTTATCCAGGAAGGTCTCCCAGGTGGCCTTGTCAATCATAGGCCACTTCTGATGAATCCCGTCAAATCCAAATTTTCCAGTGCCGTATTGTGCTTTCACCTTGGACCTCCAACCACTCAAAAGTATGGAAAACATAGAGATGCTTGTGCGATTGATGATTTTCTTCTCATTTTGGTCCTCGTATGGGAACTTGTATCTTTTGTGCAGCTTTGATATGAGGTTTTTTTGCTTTTCTGTGTTAGCATCAGAACTCAACTTCCTGTCATTGATGTTAACCGTCTCACGGAGGATATGGCCTAGCTTTTTTCTATACCCATCCTCGGCCTTCTTGGGACTAATAGGCGTTCCCTTTGAGCCCACGCGATTCACAACAAACCTAGTAGGATTCTCGTGCCTATTTCAGTGAGTAGGTTTGTGTTGCTTTTTTGGTTACCCACCGCCCGCCTGATCCTGGCTGGTCCCAACTGTTTCCTCGTGCTCGCTTGGGCGGTCGCCGTACTCATCTTCATTCAAGTTTTCATGCCCATGAGACTCCTGTTCATGCTCACTCAGGCGGTCCCATACTCATACTCACTCGGGTGATCCTGCCCATCCATCGAATAATCTTCGTGGGTGTTGGGACCCACAGGATGGGATGGCGGTTCAAAGGCATGGCCGCCCGAATGAGTGCTCTTCGAAGAAGAGCCAGCGCCGTGATCTTGTGAAGACATTTCTATACAAAATTATATAATATTTTTTTAAATGTAAATCAATAAAATCAAAAAAATGGAAGCACTTGTAAGATGCATACTAATATAACTAACTACTAATTGAACATACTAATTAAACCAACTACTAACAGAGAACATGGAAGCAACAACATTGATAACATCATTGTTTGGAAGAGAAGTAGTAACATACTAAATTAACACATTATTATCTAATTAAAAGCCTAGAAAATTAAGAAAACGTGACTAACCCTACATAGCATCATCAAGCAACAACATGAACAGAATGAACATGACCTAGAACCTCAACATTCGGGAGGTGGGGTGCTACATTTCACATGTTATGAAAAATTATCATATATATAGTCTAATTTGGTCTAAATATCATCATAATTTTAGCAAAAACCATGGAAATTTTAGCAACAATGGGGGGCACCCCCACTAGATTCCCCAATGAGCATGAACTAGGGAGGAGGATGCTTACCTGTCGGCGTAGAGGATGTCGGCGAGGCAGAATGGGGTGGGCAGTGACGGTGTAGATGACCACTGGGTGGCGATGAAGAGGAACATCATGCGGTGATGCAGAGGAGCAGGGGCAGGTTAGGCGCAGAGGAGCATGGGGTCGCAACAACCACGGGCGACCAGGTCGGGGCAAGGCGGCGCAGAAGAGCACCGGGTGCGCCGGCGAGGTCGGCCACAAGCAGGCGCCATTGACAGCGGTGGGGGCATGATGATTTCAGTAGGGGTAAATATTGGGTTGTCTCCCAACAATTGCTTTTATTTAATGCCTTTTAAGCTAGGCATGATGATTTCAATGATGCTCACATAAAAGGTAAGAATTGAAACATAACGGGAGCATCATGAAGCATATGACTAGCACATTTAAGCCTAACCCACTTCCTATGCATAGGGATTTTGTGAGCAAACAATTTATGGGAACAACAATCAACTAGCATAGGAAGGCAAAACAAGCATAACTTCAAGATTTTCAACACATAGAGAGGAAACTTGGTATTATTGCAATTCCAACAAGCATATATTCCTCCCTCATAATAATTTTCAGTAGCATCATGAATGAATTCAACAATATATCTATCACACAAAGCATTCTTTTCATGATCCACAAGCATAGAAATTTTACTACTCTCCACATAAGCAAAATTCTTCTCATTCATAGTAGTGGGAGGAGCAAATTCAACAAAATAGCTATCATGAGATACTTGATTAAAATCATGATGACAAGTTTCATGGTTATCATTACTCTTTATAGCATACATGTCATCACAATAATCATCATAAATAGGAGGCATGCTTTCATCATAATAAATTTGCTCATCAAAACTTGGGGGACTAAAAATATCATCTCCATCAAACATAGCATCCCCAAGCTAATGGCTTTGCATATCATTAGCATCATGGATATTCAAAGAATTCATACCAACAACATTGCAATCATGCTCATCATTCAAAGATTTTGTGCCAACCATTTTATTAACTTCTTCTTCTAAAACTTGAGCACAATTTTCCTTTCCATCATTTTCACGAAAGACATTAAAAAGATGAAGCATATGAGGCAACCTCAATTCCATTTTTTTGTAGTTTTCTTTTATAGACTAAACTAGTGATAAAATAAGAAACTAAAAGATTTAATTGCAAGATCTAAAGATATACCTTCAAGCACTCACCTCCCCGACAACGGCGCCAGAAAAGAGCTTGATGTCTACTACGCAACCTTCTTCTTGTAGACTCGTGTTGGGCCTCCAAGCGCAGAGTTTTGTAGGACGGTAGCAAATTTCCCTCAAGTGGATGACCTAAGGTTTATCAATTCGTGGGAGGCGTAGGATGAAGATGGTCTCTAACAAAGAGTCTCTTGTGTCCCCAACACACCCAATACAATGGTAAATTGTATAGGTGCACTAGTTCGGCGAAGAGATGGTGATACAAGTGTAATATGGATGGTAGATATAGGTTTTTGTAATCTGAAAATATAAAAACAGCAAGGTAACTAGTAACAAAAGTGAGCAAAAACGGTATTGCAATGCTTGAAAACAAGGCCTAGGGTTCATACTTTCACTAGTGCAAATTCTCTCAACAATGATAACATAATTGAATCATATAACAATCCCTCAACGTGCAACAAAGAATCACTCCAAAGTTTCTATCAGAGAACATAGGACAAAAACGTGCATCAACCCCTATGCATAGATTACCCCAATGTCACCTCGGGAATCTGCGAGTTGAGTGCCAAAACATACATCAAGTGAATCAATAGAACATCCCATTGTCACCACAGATATCCCATCGCAAGACATACATCAAGTGTTCTCAAATCCAATACTCAATCCAACATAACGAAACTTCAAAGAGCAAGACTCAATTCATCACAAGAAAGTAGAGGGGAAAGAACACCATATGATCCAACTATAACAACAAAGCTCGCGATACATCAAGATCATGCCAAATTAAGAACACGAGAGGGAGATCAAACACATAGCTACTGGTACATACCCTCAGCCCCTATTGTGAACTACTCTCTCCTCGTCATGGAGACCGCCGGGATGATGAAGATGGCCTCCGGTGATGATTTCCCCCTCCGGCAAGGTGCCGGAATGGGCTCCCGATTGGTTTTTCATGGCTACAGAGGCTTGCGGCGGCGGAACTTCCGATCTAGGGTTATTTTCGGAGGTTTCTATATTTATAAGAATTTTTGGCGTCGGAAACAAGTCAAGGAGGTGCCTGAGGGGCCCACAAGCCCTCAAGGCGCGCCTGGGGGGTAGGGCGCGCCCCCTAGCTTGTGGACTCCTCGGGACTCTTCTGGTCCAGCTCCGGTGCTTCGGGGGTCTCTTTTGGTCCATAAAAAATCACCGTAAATTTTCAGCCCATTTCGAGAACTTTTATTTCTGCACAAAAAATGACACCACGGTAGTTCTGCTGAAAACAGCGTGAGTCCGGGTTAGTTCTAATAAAATCATACCAAAACCATATAAAATTGTTGTAAACATGGCATGAATACTTCATAAATTATAGATATGTTGGAGACGTATCAGTCATCACCGAAAAAACAATGCCTAGTCCCACACGTAAGCATCCACGTCAGCATCTTCTGGGTCCATATGTCAGCAGCGTTGACCGGTCAAAACTGACGCCGACTTATTACTGACGGAACCGTCGGCAATAAAACCCATGGCGTACCCACATGGAAGCAGCCACGTCAGCAACTGATGGCCCCAGTTGTCATAATCTTTGACCAGTCAAACCCGCGGACCGATCACTCCGTCACCAAAAATGATCATAGGCGACAGACTGGTGATGGAAATATGCCCTAGAGGCAATAATAAAATGGTTATTATTATATTTCCTTAATCATGATAAAGCTTTATTATTCGTGCTAGAATTGTATTGACCGGAAACTTAATACATGTGTGGATACATAAACAAATATCGTGTCCCTAGTGAGCCTCTACTAGACTAGCTCGTTGATCAAAGATGGTTAAGGTTTCCTAACCATAGACATGAGTTGTCATTTGATAACGGGATCACATCATTAGGAGAATGATGTGATGGAGAAGACCCAACCGTTAGCATAGCATGTGATCGTTCAGTTTATTGCTACTGCTTTCTTAATGTCAAATACATGTTCCTTCGACCATGAGATCATGCAACTACCGGATACCGGAGGAATACCTTGTGTGCTATCAAACGTCACAACGTAACTGTGTGATCATAAAGATGCTCTACAGGTATCTCCGAAGGTGTATGTTGAGTTGGTGTGAATCGAGCTTGGGATTTGTCACTCCTTGTATCGGAGAGGTATCTCTGGGCCCTCTCGGTAATACACATCACAAGAAGCTTGCAAGCAAAGTGACTAAGGAGTTAGTTGCAAGATGATGTATTACGGAATGAGTAAAGAGACTTGCCGGTAATGAGATTGAACTAGGTATAGAGATACCGATGATCGAATCTCGGGCAAGTAACATACCGACAGACAAAGGGAATTACGTATGTTGTCATAAATGTTCAACCGATAAAAGATCTTCGTGGAATATGTAGGAATCAATATGGGCATCCAGGTCCTGCTATTGGTTATTGACCGAGAGGTGTCTCAGTCAAGACTACATAATTCCCGAACCCGCAGGGTTGCACGCTTAATGTTCATTGACGCTAGAGTAGTATTGGTGTTCGAAGTCCTGGATGAGATCCCGGACATCATGAGGAGTCTCGAAATGGTCTAGAGGTAAAGATTTATATATGGGAAGTCATATTTTGGGTTCCGGAAAAAGGTGCAGTTTTTTTGGTATTGTATCGGAAGCTTCCAGAAGGTTCCGGAGGATTCCGGAGGGGTCCGGAAGTCCACAAGTGGGTTCACCACGACCGAAGGGCCAGCATGGGCTGTGGGGAGGCGCCCTGGCCTTATTGGGCTAGGCGCACCAAGTCCTCAAAAGCCCATGTGGCTAGGGAAGGCAAAAAAGGAAGGAGTCCTAGTAGGAATAGGATTGGACTTGGAGTCCAAGTCCTCTCCCCCTTAGCTGCGCCCTAGGGCTTGGAGGGGCTGTTTCCCATGCCCCTCCACCTATATATAGAGGGGAGGGGCGCCCCGAGAGGATACACCAGGCCCTTGGCGCCCCTCTCTCTCTCGTTACTCCGTAGTTCCACCACTTCGTCCCGGCGACGCTTAGCGAAGCGTTGTCGGTGCTCCACCACCACGCCGTCGTGTTGGTTGTTATCCCATCTACTTCTCCTCTCCCATTTGCTGGATCAAGAAGGAGGAGACGTCATTGAGCCGCACGTGTGCTAAACTCAGAGGTGTCGTCCGTTCGGCACTAGATCGGTTGGATCGTGATCGGACCGCGAAGAGTACAACTACATCAACCGCGTGACAAACGCTTCCGCTTAGCGATCTACAAGGGTACGTAGATTGTCGGCGTACGACAGGTATGGGATCATGTGGATCCCTTTAGGATTCAGCAGGGAGAGAGGTATGCACGAAGAGCAGATCCAACGATCAACGCAAGGAAATTTTTACCCAGGTTCGGGCCGCTGAGAAGCGTAATACCCTACTCCTGCTTTAGTTTATTGTGGATGTTTAAGCCCACGCACCAGGAGTGCTTGCGATGAACAGTACGTTCAAGCAGTAGCTACGCATGCAGAATGGGCCAGAGAGTCCCCCCCTGTAGCTGCGCCTTGGGCCTCCTTTCATACGTCCAAGGGGTCACCAACAGTGGCGCTCAGTACATACATTGAGGTGTAAAGTAGCTACAGTGTTTACATACTTATCACAAACGATTTAGGACAAACGCATTTAATGCTCCGTTTAGGTGTCCTTACTTTCTTGGGGACGGAAAAAGGAGCCGTCCCATCAGCACCGCTTAAGCCCATCCACCACTAGTGCCATGACACGCAACCAGGAGGACAAAACCCAAATGACAGGCTGGTTGCTGCACTGGAGCGGTGGCATGGTGGCGGAACCTTGCCGGGTGCGGATCTTGCCGGGTCTTCGGGAGCCAAGCCTTCGGTCTTCTATCTTCTGATCACTGGCCCGAATGCTTCCTTGATGATCTTGCATTTGCTTCCAGCTGTCCTCCGGCAGACCTCGCCGCTGGTGTGGCTACAACTGCTCGTGCACAAGTATGGGGTACTAAAGAACCCAAGCTTTAGTACACCGACAGGAGCCCCCGGGCCTAGGCCATACACGGATGCGAGGCATTGTTGGGCTAGGCCCAAACAGTGCACGAGCACGCGTGGCAGGAGTTAGCTGTTATTATCTTGTTTACCGCGCTTCCCCACGGCGCGTAATAAACGCGCGATGTGGGAACATGCGCAGTAACAGTGCGCTCGCGAAAGCGCATTTACATTGATTAGAAAGGAGGCGGCCCCGCGCCTTCCCCATAAAAAGGAATCCACAGAGGCGCCGCTCATTTACCTCCCATTCTTTCTAATCTGGAAACCGCCGCCGTCTCCTTCCTCGAACTCAAAGCAGAATCCCTCTCATTCATCCGCCGCCTCCATGCTCCCGTCGTCCTCGGTCTCTGCTTCCACAGCCGCCATGCCACCCAAAGCGAGCAAGGGTAAAGAGGTGAAAGTCGTCGAGGAGAGCGAGCTGGTGAAGATGCGGAAGGAACACGCCGTCTTCGCCCCGACGCTCGATGCGAGCGCTCTGAAGGACCGGTACCTGTGCATGTGGGGGAGAGAGACGAAAGCTCACCCCGCCACTCGCGTGAATCCTGCTTGCTCCAAGGGCGGCCAGATAAATTTCCTTTCTTTGTCGCATTCTTCTATTGCGGGCTCTGCCCCCCATTTTTTGATTTCTTCAACGACATCATGTATACATACGGCTTCCATCTCTTGGATTTCACGCCGAATGTCGTGACATGTATGTCAGTCTTCGCTCATCTCTGTGAAAACTTTGCCGGAATAATCCCCAGCACAGCCCTCTTCCGCCACTATTTCATTCCCCGGATCGAGAAAGGAGAGGCCCTTTCCAGTTCTATCAGCTGGATTCCAAGGGCCGGGAATAAGGAGATATACCCAGAAGGGCTCTACCGTAGCAAGTGGGAAGAATGGCGGGGCGAATGGTGCTGGATCAAGGAGGAGGATTTCCAGCCTTTCTGTCTGCCCCGACAAACAAAAGTGGTCCACGGCAATAACTGGAGTTCCCTCGATCCCCAAGATGAGAATAGAAATGGAGGCTATTACCAGAATCCACCGGGCTGACAATAGAAATGGTTGGCGCTGATTTCCTTCGCCGCCGCATCGCTCCTTTGCATAACAAAGGGAGGCCAGCCTGGGAATTCCGGAATGCGGCAGATATCATGAGGCTGCGTCCAGGTTTGAACAACAACTTGACGGTTATGCAGCACACAGCTCTCTGCCACAGACTGTTTAGGCCTGACGGGAAATACAAGTTGCCGGCGAACATAATTCCTCTGTGCAACAACTCTGCACTTACCTCAATCATTGCCATGATGCTGGCATGCAATGCCCACGGCCCTGACGAAACTTGGATCGAGCCATCTGCAGAGCGCGCACAGGAGTTCTTTGACAACCTGTCGGAGAGAGCCGTCCGGGAAGAGACAAATCTCATCCGCCCCACCACTGATGAAGAGGTGGCGTACATCGCCAGCAGGGCGAAAGAGGCAAATCTTGCCGCGGAGGCCAGCAGCGCTGGCTTCATGGAAGAGGAACCCAGCGAAGAAGAGGTAATGTCAGAGGAGAACCTTGCCGGGAAGGCCGAGACTACCGGGGAGCAGAGCGGCACAGCTGGCGGGAGCCCTTCTGACGAAGATACAACCGAAGAGCAGCTGCACGAGGAGCCCCCAGCTCCAGAGAAGAAGAAGCGTGTGCTGCGGAAAGCCGCCTCCGGCATCCCAGCACGTCAGCCTTCATCAAGTGGTGAGGTTCCCGGCAAGAAAGCGGCCGGCAAGGCTGCGCAGCGGCAAGAAGCTCAACAGCAACCAGTGCGGCGCACGAGACGCACGGCCGCGGCAACAACTGGAGCGGTGGGGGCGTCTCATACGACGGCACCGGTGGCCGGGGCATCAAGATCACATCAACCTATTATTTCTGCCGCAGCCAAGCGATCCAGGGCCCCTTCTCCACCTCCTTGCATGGACATTGTAGAGGAGGTCGACTTCGACCTTTCCGCTTTTAGCCCGGAAAGAGAAGAGTAAGGGTCCCGCCGTATCTTTTAATTTCTGAATTTCTGATTTTGCTTAACTCATCTATCTTGCTTCAACCTGTCTCCGCAGTGATACAGAAACTTTAGCACAAAGGATGGCGAAGAAGGCAAAGGCTTCAACGGGTGACGAGCCCCCGGCAAGCACCGTGGATGCACCAGAGCTCATCATCGTCAGCCCGGAGCTCAGTCCTCCTCGCAGCCCCCAACCCAGCCCCCAGCGTGAGTTCACTACTCTTTTTTTTTGCTGGCGGGCGTGGAGATATTTATCTTCTTTGCTGACATCGCCGGGCTTGCAGGAGAAGAACGGCAACAAGAAGAGCCCCTGGAGGTCGTCCCAGACATGCCGCCTCCGTCAACCACGTCGCCCAGAAATGAATCTCCGGCAAGGGCTTCCACCGGTGAGCCCATCCGTGTCGAAGAGGAGCCAGCAAGTACAGGTACCGGCAGTCCCACATCGGCAACCAATGTTGCCGGGAAAGGAGAGCCTACCGCTCAACAGCCCGACACAGGTAAACCACTTGCCTCTGGATATTCGTCATTCTTTCTTTATTTTTGTCTTCTTGAACTTCAACTTTGGTCTCATCTTGTTTCTTTCCCTGGCCTTCAGATCTTCCCTCGATGGAACAAATGGATGTTGACATCGTCATCGAGGAGACCGCCAAGGATGCTACCACCGAGGCCGACAAGATCGCTGCTGATGAAGCCGCCAAGGATGCACAAGAAGAAGCCGCCAAAAGGTCTGCTAAGAGGACCGGCAAAGAGACCAGTGACCATACTGATGGCATTCCTGCCACAGGAGCACCCATCGCTACACCGGTCATGGAATCCCCACTAGCCAGCGAGATGGTTGTCGAGGATCAACCTCAACATCCGAGCCCCCCCCCCCCGTCAAGCAGATACCTTAAGGTTGGCGACAACCTGTTCGTCAGCATTCCAGGGACGGCAAGCACTAGGGTGCCAACTGAAGGGGAAATTTTTGATGAAGATGTCATCACCGCTGCCGGGCTCAAAATTGTTGATGAGCCACGCGCCAGCAGCAGCAGGTCCGAAGAAGAACAACTCCTCCAAGCTATGAGCAACAACTTTCAGAAGCTCCAGGCCCTTCACCGCGCCCGGAAAGAGAAACTAGACTCCAGGGCAGCAGTAACTGAAGCAGCAGAGGCAGATTTTTAGAAGCGCGTCAAGCAAATGCAAGTCTGGTACGCTGAGGCCTTCCAGGAGCTGATGACTGGCCGGGAACAACTGAGCCAGAGTTGGAACGAGTTCCTCTTGAAGCAGTCTGACGCTGAGAAGGCACAGGAAGAGGCCGCGCAGCGGGCCGCTGCAGAGGAAGCTCGCTTAACACAACTCCGTGTCGGGCTTGACGCTCAGGAAGAAGACCTTGCCGCTCACGAGGAGGCGCTTGCTGCCAAGCTCCGTTGCAAGGATGAGGAGATCGAAAAACTTGTTGCGCAGCGGACCCAGGAGCTGGAGCAGAAACACAAAGAGACGCTTGAAGCTCTGACTGTAGATCACGCCGGCAAGTTAAAGGAAGCCATCGATGCTGCTGATGCCACAGAGGCCGCCAAGAACGAGCTGTGTGATAGAGTAAAAGGGCTAGAGGCGAACCTCGAGGAACACAAGGAGCTCTCATCTCTCAAAGCCGACAGAGAAAAGACTCTCTATAGCTTGGCGGAGATGCAAACCTCCATGTCCGACAAGATCAAAGAGCTCACCTCAGCCAAAGAATCCATCGCTGATCTGACTCTGAAGCTAACCATGCTGGAGAAGTCTCTGGATGATGGCAAGGCTCGAGAGAAGGCTTTGATCAAGGACCTCCAGAACGAGAAGAACCTGCTCAATAGCGTTGCCGCCTCTTATAATGACTTTGAGAAAGGCGTGAAGATCTGGACCGAGCACCTGGTTCACATCGCGGAAAGGATTGCAGCAGAGCTGTCCACCATAGGCCTGCAGAACTTCAACTATTCTTCCGACGACAGGGTGTCCTCGAGCGCCAAGCTGACCATGTTCTTCGAGGGCGTCGTTGATGCCCTGAAGCGGCTCCATTCTGAACAAGCAACCCATCTGGCCAACGAATCTCGCAAACTCTGTCGGGCCGTCCTCCTCAAGGTGCTCGTCAAAGTGGTGTACAGGAACCCCGGCATCAACCTTACCAACGTACTTGATCGCCTGCCGAAGAACGTCGATCTCAAGGCACTCGAAGAACTTGCCGCGCCCATCATCGACAAGGTGGACCAAGTCAAGAGGGTCGAAGGCCAGCGCAGGGACTAGCCACTTCACTTCATCTTTGCCGCCACCATTCCATGTCAAAGACAATTTTATCTTTAGTTAGAAACGCGGCAACCATCAATGTAACATAACTTGCTCTGTCTTAGATGAATGCATGTTATTTCCCTTGTCGGATTTCTTTCTGTATGATGCGTGCCCTACGCTTATTGGAAACTTGCCAGCGCGTGCGTCCTACCGCGAGCACTAGATGCGGGTCTTTAGCAGCCTGTTGGAGGTGTCGCTACCGGCAAGATATCCTTGACGTTTTCAGTGCAGCCACCTAAACTGTTGAGCGGACTCGAAACAGAGTAAGGGCGCAACCGATCACGACAAGGTTCCTTCGCGTGCAGGTTTTCCATACAAAAACCGGAATCGTTCAAGGAAAATGGCCTTTAAGTAAAAAAGAAATTCACTTAAAGTTCTGCAACTTAGCTTTTTGTTGTTGTGCTCCTTCTGGCAAGATGTCAACCTTGAATGTCACCTGTTGGTATCCATCCATCACTCCCCCCAGCAAACTTGCACGCGAGGGAACCTTCCATCTTTTGAGAAAAAGAAAGAAGAGAAAACAAAGATATGGAACCTTGGCTGTTCGTTAACGCTTACCGGAAGCAAGTGTAATACAATATCTCAGACAAGCATGCATATAGAATAACATGAAAATCAACAGGAATTGTAAAACACTTAAGTTTATTCAACTACGCACAGGGTCTGCGCCTGGCTTTGTACAAAGGATCACATGCCTCGCCGGCAATACTTGTACAAAAGGTGGTTGCCGGGAGACCCGGCAACCGCGCCTTATGGATAGAACTTACGAAGATGTTCGATATTCCAGGAATTGCTCACTGGAATGCCATCCTCGGTCTCCAAGCGGACAGCGCCAGGCCTGGTGACTCGTACTACCCAATAAGGGCCTTCCCACTTTGGCGTCAACTTGTTGGAATTCTTGGCCGAGTGAATGCGCCGAAGAACAAGGTCGCCTTCCTCAAGACTTTGGGCGTGAACCTTGCGACTATGGTAGCGGCGCAAGGCTTGATGGTAGTGTGCAGCTCGCACAGCAGCCTGAAGACGATCTTCCTCAAGGAGCGTGGCGTCATCTTGTCGCAACTGCTCTTGCTCAAGCTCATCATAAGCGAGCACTAGAGGTGACCCGTATATGAGTTCCGTGGGGAGAACTGCTTTTGCCCCATACACTAGGGAGAAGGGTGTCTGGCCAGTGGCTCGATTTGGTGTCGTTCTGATTGACCAAAGAACCGCCGGCAACTCATCAATCCAGCGTCTTCCGCACTTTTTCAGCTTGTCAAAAGTCCTTGTCTTGAGCCCTCGCAACACTTCAGCATTTGCCCTTTCTGCTTGGCCGTTGCTTCTCGAATGAGCAACAGAAGCAAAACAGATTTTGCTGTCAAGGTCTTGGACGTATTGCATGAAGGTGTGGCTCGTGAATTGTGTGCCGTTGTCGGTGATGATCCTGTTTGGCACACCAAAACAGCAAACTAGTCCCTTGAAGAACTTGACGGCTGATTGTGCTGTCACCTTTCTCACTGCTTCCACTTCCGGCCACTTTGTGAACTTGTCGACTGCAACGTACAAGTACTCAAAGCCCCCGGTAGCACGGGGAAAAGGGCCCAATATGTCAAGCCCCCAGACCGAAAATGGCCAGGAAAGAGGGATTGTCTGAAGAGCCTGAGTTGGCTGATGCAATTTCTTTGAATGAAACTGGCACGCTTCACACTTGGTTACTAGTGCAGTTGCATCCTGGAGGGCAGTGGGCCAAAAGAAACCTTGCCGGAATGCCTTACCGACAAGAGCCCTTGAACCTATGTGGGAGCCACATATGCCTCCATGTATCTCTGCCAATAGTTCCAGTCCATCTTCCCGAGGAATACACTTCAATTTCACGACGTTTGGTCTTTTTCTGTACAGTACGTCATCTACGAACTGGTACATACTAGACCGACGGGCTACTTTCTCCGCTTCTTCCTGCCCTTCGGGGAGTTCCCCTGTTTGGAAGAACTAGACGATATGCTGCGCCCATGCCGGAGCCTGAGGCTCGACAGCAAGGACTAAAGGCATATCTTCTGCCACGGGAGCGTTTGTCTCGACGGCAAGGACCTGAGGCCTCGCCAGAGCCTGTTGCTCCCCAGCAAGCTTGTCGTTGTTCCCGGCAACTTCCTTTCCGGCGGCTCCTGGGAGCTCTGAAGGAAAGTACTGGCCGGAACTCAACTTCCTTCGCTTATGCTGCCTTGCTGATGGTGTTACTGATGGCTGAGTCAATCGGAGCACAAAAGTACCTGGTTCCACAGGTAACTTAAGGGCAGCACGCTTTGACAGGTCATCAGCAATGTCGTTCTCCGCTCGAGGAACATGCTCTGTATGCAGACTGTCAAAGCGCTCTTCCAATTTCCTCACTTCATTTACATATGCTTCCATCAACGGGCTCTGATAATCTTTGTTTACCTGCTTGACGACAAGCTGTGAATCACCTCTGACGATGAGCTTCTTGATTCCAAGATCCGCCGCGATCCTGAGACCGGCAAGCAGCCCTTCGTATTCTGCAGTGTTGTTTGTTGATCTCTCCCGGGGAAAGTGCATCTGAATTACATATTTGAGGTGCTCTCCGGTGGGTGCGACAAGCAGCACACCAGCACCGGCGCCTTGCAGCGAGAAAGCCCCGTCAAAATACATAATCCATTCTCGATCTGTTTCCTTGCCGGGAAGAATTGTCTCTTGACTTTCCTCGTCTGGCGTTGGGGTCCCTTCTGCAATGAACTCCGCCAAGGCTCTGCTCTGAATTGTTGAAGTGCTTTCAAACTTGAGATCAAAGCTTGACAATTCCAACGCCCACTCCACAATCCTGCCGGTTGCATCTGGATTCCGTAAAATCCACTGCAACGGGAAGCGAGTGACGACGGTAATCTCATGCACTTGGAAATAATGGCGCAGCTTCCTCGAGGCCATAAGGAGGCCGAAGAGCAATTTCTGCACACCAGAATACCTTGACCTAGCCCCCTACAAAAGGGAACTGACAAAATAAACTGGGCGATGCACCATCCCGTTCCTCTGCGCTGCTTCATTCATCTCTGTAAACCCTACCTTGTCGGCACCAGACCTTGCCAGAGAAGACCCCAGCTCGTCGCTTGTCGGGCTTGCCGTTGCCGCTGTTTCTTCATCAGCTTCTCTCTGCGCTACCAATGCAGCACTAACCACTTGATTTGTTGCCGCTAGGTATAGCAGCAATGGCTCTCGTGGTTTAGGTGCGACTAGTATCGGCGGAGAGGAGAGGTACTTCTTCAAATCCTGCAGCGCTGCCTCCGCTTTCGGAGTCCATTTCATTGGACCTACCTTCTTCAAGATCTTGAAAAAGGGCAGGGCGCGCTCAGCAGATTTGGAGATGAACCTGCTCAGAGCAGCAATGCAGCCGGCAAGTCGACGCACATCTTTGACGCGTCTCGGTGCTTCAATCCGCTCAATCGCCTTGATCTTGTCGGGGTTTGCTTTGATCCCACGCTGAGATACAAAGAACCCGAGAAGCTTGCCGGATGGAACGCCAAACACACACTTCTCGGGATTGAGCTTCAGATTGATCTTGCGCAGATTTGCAAATGTCTCTTCCAAATCTTGTATGAGCGTTGCTTTGTCCTTGGTTTTAACCACTATGTCATCCATATAAGCTTCCATATTTCTATGTAGCTGGGGCTCAAAACCAATCTGGACCGCTCTTGCAAATATTGAACCAGCACTTTTCAACCCGAAGGGCATACGTAAGAAACAATATGCACTGCATGGGGTGATAAATGCGGTTTTCTCTTCATCTTCCTTTGCCATGAAAATCTGATGGTACCCTGAATAGGCGTCGAGAAATGACAGCAGATCGCAACCGGCAGTGGAGTCCACAATCTGGTCAATGCGCGGCAAGGGGAAAGGATCTTTTGGATAGGCTTTATTGATATCTGTATAGTCAATACACAGCCTCCATTTTCCATTCGCCTTGTGCACTACAACTGGATTGGCCAACCACGTCGGATGGAGCACTCCTTTGACCAAACCCGCCGCTTCCAACTTCCTGATTTCCTCGGCAATAAATTCTTGCCGTTCCAAAGACTGCTTCCTAACCTTTTGCTTGACGGGCCGCGCATGAGGACAGATAGCAAGGTGGTGCTCAATTACTTCCCTGGGAACACCGGGGATATCAGATGGTTGCCATGCAAACACATCGATACTCGCCCGCAGGAAAGCAACGAGCGCGCTTTCCTATTTGTCATCGAGGGTGGAACTTATGGTGAAAGTTCCTCCCGTACCATCCTCCTTGATGAGCACCTTCTTGGTTTCTGATGGAGCTGCTTTGGATTTCTTGCTCTTGCCGGTGGAGCTCTCCGACACATTCTCGACGGGAGCGCAGCACTCCGAGGAGGTGCGCTTGCCGGAGTGTGTGCTAGAGGTCTTGCCGGTCTTCTTCTCCTTCCCCCAAGGAGCTTTAGCGGCAGGAGCAAGTGCCTTGGCGTCAGATGCTGCAACTGCCTCCCGGTAGAGTTGGTTGGCGCATATAAGCGCATCCCTCTTGTCGGAGTTGACAGTGATGACGCTCATCGGCCCGGGCATCTTCAATACGTTGTAAGCGTAGTGCGAGGCCGCCATGAACTTGGCCAGCGCTGGGCGGCCGAGAATCCCGTTATATGGCAACGGAATCTTGGCGACGTCGAAAACAATTTTTTCTGTTCTATAGTTCAGCTCATTGCCAAACGTCACCGGCAACGTGATCTTTCCCTTTGGTTGGCTCCTTCCTAGGTTGATCACTTGAAATGTGCCCGTTTCCTTGAGATCTTCATCAGGAATTTGCAATCTCTTGATCACGCTAGGCGAGATCAGATTCAAACCGGCCCCACCGTCAACTAGCATTTTTGTCACCTTGAGGTTATGAATCGTTGGTGAAACCAACAATGGCAAACACCCGACCGCGGTTGTGCGATCAGGGTGATCCTCAATGTCAAAAATGATAGGCGTGTTGGACCATTTCAGAGGCTTCCGAGCATCGACCGACGGCTCCGCCGCATTAATATCTCGCACCCATTGTTTAAGTTGGCGGTAAGAAGAATGCAGCGAGGCACCTCCGTCAAGGCACATAGCTTCTGTAGCTTTTTGAAACTCATGCTCGTTGGAGTCATCGTCTTCTTCGTTGTCATCGTCACCCCCCTCTTCTTTGTCGCGGCCTCGAGCGGGCCTCTCCTTCTATTGCTTAACCTTGCCGCGGTGACCTCCTCGGCCACCGTGTTTCTTTCCAGACCCCTCAGCACCATCTTGGGCTCTCTCCTTATCTCGTCTTTCACACTCAGCTTTCTGCCTTTCGACAAGCTGTTCGACTTGCCGGTAGTTCTGGAGATCATGGCCCTTGGTGCGATGGATCTTGCAATATTGCTTGTCGGAACCCTCTGGCTTGTCGGCAGCCGCCAAGGCCTGACAGGAGGGACACCCGGTAACATCCTTGCCGGGGCCATCAACCTTGACCTTCTCGGCGGCGCCGGGGTTGCCGGATTCCTCGACAACAAGCACAGCCTTGCCTTTACGCTTCCTGTTACGCCGTCGACCTTTCCTTGTCGGGGCAGCGGCATCTTCTCCTTCATAATCGATCCCTACGCTGGCATCTTCGCCGGGGAGCCTCCTTCCCTCTTCAGCCCGAGCACACTTATCGGCCAGAGCATAGAGCTCGGCAACATCCCTGACTTTGGTCATCGCCAGCTCCTCTCGCATCTTGCGGTTGCGCACGTTCTGATGAAACACGCTAATAATAGCGGCAAGATGAACGTCTGGGATATTGTAATGTACACGGCTGAACCTCTGTATGTACTTGCGCAAAGGCTCACCCTCCTTCTGGGGGATGAGATGTAAATCACTTGCCTGGCCAGGAGCTTGGTGGCCTCCGACAAAGGCGCCAACAAACTGATGACACATGTCTGACCAGGAAGAAATGGAATTCTCTGGCAAATGCATCAACCACGACCTGATGTTGGGCTTAAGCACCAATGGGAAATAGTTGGCAAGTATCTTGTCGTCTCGAGCTCCGGCAGCCCGCACCGTGATGGTGTAGATGCTCAGGAACTCCGACGGGTGATTCTTGCCATCGTATTTCTCCGGGACCTCCGGCTTAAATGTTCGGGAGTTGGGCCACTGGGCTCGCCGCAGCTCACGGGTAAACGCTGGACACCCCACCTCATAAGGCAGGTCACCAGGATTCCCTGGCGCAGGCTTGTCGATAGTAAGCCCTGCGCGCCTATCAGATTGATGGCACGCTTCCCGTCGCCGCTCGATGGTAGTTCGAGCGTCTTCTTTGCTTCGTTCCCGAAGAACTTGACGTTGATCGCGGTGCATTCGCGGATCGGACAACGCCGTGGAATCGTCATCACAGCCATCGGTCCGCCGGGCTAGCGACCGTTGTTGTCATTGTGGAGGAGAGTGCATCATAGTCGTCCCACCTCCAGTCTTTTCGCCATCAGCACACGTCGGCTCGACGGACTGCCGCCGCGAGGGCTCTGCCTGCTGCGGTCCATCTCCGTTGGCGAAGCCGATGAGGCTCTGAATAGTGGCTCTCCACTCTTCAAGCTTCTCCGGAGCGGGAGGAAAATCTAGAAGCAACTGCGCTCGCTCCAACGCTTCTGCTGGTGTAGGCGGCGGCGAGATGTGCGAGGTACATGAGGTGCTCTGACTCCTAACCGTGTTAGAAGGAGCTCCATCACGATCCTGCGACCGCGCCGCGCTTCCACCAGCATCTTGGCGTGCATGTTGGTCCCGCGCATCTCGGGAATGATGCGCAGGGGTCTTTCCTTGGGGACGCCTAGAACCACCGACGTCACGACGCTGCTCATCGCGCACGGCCTGAGAAGGTTGCCGCGCGTGCGCCATCGTGGGTGTCTTGGAAGGCGTCGTCCCGTCCTTGGAGTTCGCTGCACCACCCGTAGGCGGCACGGCTCCGTCCTTAGATCTAGCAGCGTGCGGGTTGTTATCGCCGCTGCGCACAGCACCGCTTGCCTGGCTTTGGTCGCCAGAACGTCGTGGAAGCTCAAGACCTCCACCTCCTCCACCTGCGTCCATGCCGTCGGCCATCTGTGATGGCACGGGCGGACCAGACGTAGACGGACCAGCCACCGCCAAACCCTTCTTCTTGGGGGGCATGGCGACGAAAACGATCAAGAGACTGATGCGCTGATCACTAGATCAGGTTCGCGCAACCTCTTCCCCCTACCTGGCGCAGCAAAGATGTCGGCGTACGACACCTATGGGATCACGTGGATCCCTTTACAATTCGGCAGGGAGAGAGGTATGCACGAAGAGCAGATCCAACGATCAACGCAAGGAAATTTTTACCTAGGTTCGGGCCGCTGAGAAGCGTAATACCCTACTCCTGCTTTAGTTTATTGTGGATGTTTAAGCCCACGCTCCAGGAGCGCTTGCGATGAACAGTACGTTCAAGCAGCAGCTACGCATGCAGAATGGGCCAGAGAGTCCCCCCCCTGTAGCTGCGCCTTGGGCCTCCTTTTATACGTCCAAGGGGTCACCAACAGTGGCGCTCGGTACATACATTGAGGTGTAAAGTAGCTACAGTGTTTACATACTTATCACAAACGATTTAGGACAAATGGATTTAATGCTCCGTTTAGGTGTCCTTACTTTCTTGGGGACGGAAAAAGGAGCTGTCCCATCAGCACCGCTTAAGCCCGTCCACCACTAGTGCCGTGACACGCAACCAGGAGGACAAAACCCAAATGACAGGCTGGTCGCTGCACTGGAGCGGTGGCAAGGTGGCAGAACCTTGCCGGGTGCGGATCTTGCCGGGTCTTCATGGGCCATCCCGGCAAGGATCTTGCCGGGAGCCAAGCCTTTGGTCTTCTGTCTTCTGGTCACTGGCCCGAATGCTTCCTTGATGATCTTGCATTTGCTTCCAGCTGTCCTCCGGCAGACCTTGCCGCTGGTATGGCTACAACTGTCCGTGCACAAGTATGGGGTACTAAAGAACCCAAGCTTTAGTACACCGACATAGATGCTCTTCCCCTCTCGTAGCTATGCATCTCCATGGATATATCTTGCGTGTGCGTAGAATTTTTTTGTTTTCCATGCAACGTTCCCCAACAGTGGCATCATGAGCCAGGTCTATGCGTAGATGATATGCATGAGTAGAACACAAAGAAGTTGTGGGCGGTGATGTTCATACTGCTTACCACCAACGTCTTATTTTGATTCGGCGGCATTGTGGGATGAAGCGACCCGGACCAACCTTACATGCCCACGCACATGAGACCGGTTCCACCGACTGACATGCAACTTGTTTTGCATAAAGGTGGCTGGCGGGTGTCTGTTTCTACTACTTTAGTTTAATCGAATTTGACTACGGTCGGTCCTTGAAGAATGTTAAAACAACAAACTTGATAATCACCGTTGTGGTTTTGCGTAGGTAAGGACGGTTCTTGCTAGTTGCCCGTAGCAGCCACGTAAAACTTGCAACAACAATGTAGATGACGTCTAACTTGTTTTTGCAGGGTATGTTGTGATGTGATATGGTCAAGATGTGATGTGATATACGTTGTTGTATGAGATGATCATGTTTTGTAATATCGATAACTGGCAGGAGCCTTAGGGTTGTCTTTTAATTATTGTATGAAATGCAAGCGCCATGTAATTGCTTTACTTTATCGCTATGCGTTAGCAATAGTTGTAGAAGCAATAGTTGGCGAGACGACCCCGACGCAACGATGGAGATCAAGGTGTCGAGCCGGTGACGATGGAGATCATGCCGATGCTTTGGAGATAGAGATCAAAAGCACAAGATGATGATGGCCATATCATGTCACATATTTTGATTGCATGTGATGTTTATCCTTTATGCATCTTATTTTGCTTAGAACACCGGTAGCATTATAAGATGATCCCTTCACTAAATTTCAAGATAAAAGTGTTCTCCCTGAGTATGCACCGTTGCCAAAGTTCATCGTTTCGAAGCACCACGTGATGATCAGGTGTGATAGACTCTACGTTCACATACAACGGGTGTAAGCCAGTTTTGCACACGCAGAATACTTGGGTTAAACTTGATGAGCCTAGCATGTACAGACATGGTCTCGGAACACTAGAGACCGAAAGGTCGAACATGAGTCATATAGTAGATATGATCAACATAAAGATGTTCACCATTGAAGACTACTCCATCTCACGTGATGATCGGACATGGTTTAGTTGATTTGGATCATGTATCACTTAGACAACATGAGGGATGTTGATTTAAGTGGCAGTTCATTAGTAATTTGATTAATTGAACTAAGATTTATCATGAACATAGTCAAAATGTCTTTGCAAATTATGTTGTAGTTCAATAGCTTGCGATGTAGCTTCCACATTTTTTTATATGTTCCTAGAGAAAACTAAGTTGAAAGATGATGGTAGCAATAATGCGGACTAGGTCCATGATCTAAGGATTATCCTCATTGATGCACAGAAGAATTATGTCCTTGATGCACCGCTAGGTGACAGACCTGCTGCAGGAGCTGATGCAGACGTTATGAACGTTTAACAAGCTCGATCTGATGACTACTTGATAGTTTAGTGCGCCATGCTTTACGGCTTAGAATAGGGGCTCCAAAGACATTTTGAATGCCATGGAACATATGAGATGTTCCAAGAGCTGAAATTGGCATTTCAGGCTCATGCCCGTGTTGAGAGGTATGAGACCTCTGACAAGTACTTTGCCTACAAGATGGAGTAGAATAGCTCAGCCAGTGAGCATGTGCTCAGAATGTCTGGGTACTACAATCGCTTGAATTAAGTGGGAGTTAATCTTTCAGAGAAGATAGTGATTGATAGAGTTCTCCAGTCACTATCACCAAGCTACTAGAGCTTCGTGATGAACTATAATATGCAAGGGATGACGAAAATGATTCCCAAGCTCTTCGCGATGCTGAAATTGGCGGAGGTAGAAATCAAGAAAGAACATCAAGTGTTGATGGTTAAACAAGGCCACCAGTTTTAAGAAAAAGGGTAAGGGAAAGAAAGGGAACTTCAAGAAGAACAGCAAGCAAGTTGCCGCTCCCGTGAAGAAGCCCAAAGCTGGACCCAAGCCTGAAACTGAGTGCTTCTACTACAAAGGAAATGGTCACTGGAAGCGGAACTGCCCCAAATACTTGGCAGATAAGAAGGATGGCAAAGTAAACAAAGGTATATTTGATATACATGTTATTGATGTGTACCTTACTGGTGCTCGCAGTAGCCCCTGGGTATTTGATACCGGTTCAGTTGCTGAGATTAGTAACTCGAAACAGGAGTTGCAGAATAAACGAAGACTAGTTAAGGGTGAGGTAACGATGTGTGTCGGAAGTGTTTCGAAGATTGATATGATCACCATCGCACACTCCCTCTACCTTTGGGATTAGTGTTGAGCCTAAATAAATGTCATTTGGTGTTTGCGTTGAGCATGAACATGATTAGATCATGTTTATTGCAATACGGTTATTCATTTAAGTCAGAGAATAATTGTTGTTCTGTTTACATGAATAAAACCTTCTATGGTCATACACCCAATGTAAATAGTTTATTGAATCTCGATCGTAGTGATACACATATTCATATTATTGATGCCAAAAGATACAAAGTTGATAATGATAGTGCAACATACTTGTGGCACTGCCGTTTAGGTCATATTGGTGTAAAGCGCATGAAGAAACTCCATGCGGATGGACTTTTGGAATCACTTGATTATGAATCATTTGATATTTGCGAACCATGCCTCATGGGCAAGATGACTAAAACTCTGTTCTCTGGAACAATGGAGCGAGCTAATGACTTATTGGAAATAATACATACCGATGTATGCGGTCCGATGAGTGTTGAAGCACGCGGCGGGTATCATTGTTTTCTCACCTTCACAGATGATTTGAGTAGGTATGGGTATATCTACTTGATGAAACACAAGTCTGAAACGTTTGAAAAGTTCAAAGAATTTTAGAGTGAAGTGGAGAATCATCATAACAAGAAAATAAAGTTTCTACAATCTGATCGCGGAGGCGAATATTTGAGTTACGAGTTTGGCCTTCATTTAAAACAATGTGGAATAGTTTCACAACTTACGCCACCTGGAACACCACAACGTAATGGTGTGTCCGAACGTCGTAACCGTACTTTATTAGATATGGTGCGTTCTATGGTGTCTCTTACCGATTTGCCACTATCGTTTTGGGGTTATGCATTAGAGACAGCCGCATTCACGTTAAATAGGGCACCGTCTAAATCCGTTGAGATGACACCATATGAACTGTGGTTTGGCAAGAAACCTAAGCTGTCGTTTCTTAAAAGTTTGGGGATGCGACGCTTATGTCAAAAGGCTTCAGCCTGATAAGCTCGAACCCAAACCGGAGAAGTGCGTCTTCATAGGATACCCAAAAGAAACTATTGGGTATACCTTCTACCACAGATCCGAAGGCAAAATCTTTGTTGCTAAGAATGGGTCCTTTCTAGAGAAGGAGTTTCTCTCGAAAGAAGTGAGTGGGAGGAAAGTAGAACTTGATGAGGTAGTTGTACCTTCTCTCGAATTGGAAAGTAGTACATCAGAGAAAATCGTTCCCGTGATGCCTACACCAACCAGAGAGGAAGCAAATGATGATGATCATGAAACTTCAGATCAAGTTACTACTGAACCTCGTAGGTCAACCAGAACATGTTCCGCACCACAGTGGTATGGCAATCCTGTCCTGGAAGTCATGTTGTTGGACAACAGCGAACCTACGAACTATGAAGAAACTATGATGAGCCCAGATTCCGAAGAATGGCTTGAGGCCATGAAATCTGAGATAGGATCCATGTATGAGAACAAAGTGTGGACTTTGGTGGATTTGCCCGATGATCGGCAAGCCATAAAGAATAAATAGATCTTTAAGAGGAAGACGGACGCTGACGGTAATATCACTGTCTACAAAGCTCGACTTGTTGCAAAAGGTTTTCGACAAGTTCAAGGGGTTGACTACGATGAGACTTTCTCACCCGTAGCAATGCTTAAGTCTGTCCGAATCATGTTAGCAATTTGCCGCAATTTATGATTATGAAATCTGGCAAATGGAGGTCAAAAACTTGCATTCCTTAACGGGTTTCTTGAGGAAGAGTTGTATATGATGCAATCGGAAGTTTTTGTCGATCATAAAGGTGCTAACAAAGTGCGCAAGCTCCAGCGATCCATCTATGGACTGGTGCAAGCATCTCAGAGTTGGAATATACGCTTTGATGAGGTGATCAAAGCATATGGTTTTATACAGACTTATGGTGAAGCCTGTATTTACAAGAAAGTGAGTGGGAGCTCTGTAGCATTTCTGATATTATATGTGGATGGCATATTGCTGATTGGAAATGATATAGAATTTCTGGATAGCATAAAAGGATACTTGAATAAGAATTTTTCAATGAAAGACCTCGGTGAAGCTACTTACATATTGGGCATCAAAATCTATAGAGATAGATCAAGACGCTTAATAGGACTTTCACAAAGCACATACCTTGACAAAGTTTTGAAAGAGTTCAAAATGGATCAGTCAAAGAAAAGGTTCTTGCCTGTATTCAAGGTGTGAAGTTGAGTAACACTCAAAGCCCGACCACGGCAGAAGATAGAGAGAGAATGAAAGTCATTCCCTATGCCTCAACCATAGGTTCTATAAAGTATGCCATGCTGTGTACCAGACCTGTTATGTGCCTTGCCATGAGTTTGGCAAGGGGGTACAATAGTGATCCAGGAGTGGATCACTGGACAGCGGTCAAAATTATCCTTAGGTACCTAAAGAGGACTAAGGAAATGTTTCTCGGTTATGGAGGTGATAAAGAGTTCGTCGTAAAGGGTTACGTCGATGCAAGCTTTGACACTGATCCGGATGACTCTGAGTCTCAATCTGGATACGTATTGAACGTGGGAGAAATTAGCTAGAGTAGCTCTATGCAGAGCATTGTAGACATAGATATTTGCAAAGTGCACACGGATCTGAATGTTGCAGACCCGTTGACTAAAAACCTCTCTCACAAGCAAAACATGATCACACCTTAGAACTCTTTGGGTGTTAATCACATGGTGATGTGAACTAGATTATTGACTCTAGTGAACTCTTTGGGTGTTAATCACATGGCAATGTGAACTAGATTATTGACTCTGGTGCAAGTGGGAGACTGATGAAAATATGCCCTAGAGGCAATAATAAAATGGTTATTATTATATTTCCTTAATCATGATAAAGGTTTATTATTCATGCTAGAATTGCATTGACCGGAAACTTAAATACATGTGTGGATACATAAACAAATAATGTGTCCCTAGTGAGCCTCTACTAGACTAGCTCGTTGATCAAAGATGGTTAAGGTTTCCTAACCATAGACATGAGTTGTCATTTGATAACGGGATCACATCATTAGGAGAATGATGTGATGGACAAGACCCAACCGTTAGCATAGCATATGATCGTTCGGTTTATTGCTACTGCTTTCTTAATGTCAAATACATGTTCCTTCGACCATGAGATCATGCAACTCCCGGATACCGGAGGAATACCTTGTGTGCTATCAAACGTTAGAACGTAACTGTGTGATCATAGAGATGCTCTACAGGTATCTCCAAAGGTGTCTGTTGAGTTGGTGTGAATCGAGATTGGGATCTGTCACTCCTTGTATCGGAGAGGTATCTCTGGGCCCTCTCGGTAATACACATCACAAGAAGCTTGCAAGCAAAGTGACTAAGGAGTTAGTTGCAAGATGATGTATTACGGAATGAGTAAAGAGACTTGCCGGTAACGAGATTGAACTAGGTATAGAGATACCGACGATCGAATCTCGGGCAAGTAACATACCGACAGACAAAGGGAATTACATATGTTGTCATAAAGGTTCAACCGATAAAAGATCTTCGTGGAATATGTAGGAATCAATATGGACATCCAGGTCCCGCTATTGGTTATTGACCGGAGAGGTGTCCCGGTCATGACTACATAATTCCCGAACCCGTAGGGTCGCACGGTTAACATTCGTTAACGCTAGAGTAGTATTGGGATATTTGATGAGTGGTAACCAAATGTTGTTCGGAGTCCCGGATGAGATCCTGGACGTCACGAGGAGTCTCGGAATGGTCGAGAGGTAAATATTTATATATGGGAAGTCATATTTTGGGTTCCGGAAAAAGGTGCAGTTTTTTCAGTATTGTATCGGGAAGTTTCCAGAAGGTTCCGGAGGATTCCGGAGGGGTCCGGAAGTCCACAAGTGGGTTCACAACGACACAAGGGCTAGCATGGGCTGTGGGGAGGCGCCCTGGCCTTATTGGGCTAGGCGCACCAAGTCCTCAAAAGCCCATGTGGCTAGGGAAGGCAAAAAAGGAAGGAGTCCTAGTAGGAATAGGATTGGACTTGGAGTCCAAGTCCTCTCCCCCTTAGCTGCGCTCTAGGGCTTGGAGGGGCTGTTTCCCACGCCCCTCCACCTATATATAGAGGGGAGGGGGCGCCCCAAGAGGATACACCAAGCCCTTGGTGCCCCTCTCTCTCCTGTTACTCCGTAGTTCCACCGCCTCGTCCCGGCGATGCTTAGCGAAGCGCTGTCGGTGCTCCACCACCACGCCGTCGTGTTGGTTGTGATCCCATCTACTTCTCCTCTCCCGCTTGCTGGATCAAGAAGGAGGAGACGTCATCGAGCCGCACGTGTGCTAAACTCGGAGGTGCCGTCTGTTCGGCACTAGATCAGTTGGATCGTGATCGGATCACGAAGAGTACGACTACATCAACCGCGTGATAAACGCTTCCCCTTAGCGATCTACAAGGGTACGTAGATGCTCTTCCCCTCTCGTAGCTATGCATCTCCATGGATATATCTTGCGTGTGCGTAGAATTTTTTTTTGTTTTCCATGCAACGTTCCCCAACAACTGGCCTATCATAGGTGACATTCTGGGCCTTCACCGAAAACAGCCATCAGCGACAATTTTGGGTTCGTCACCTAAGACATCATCTTGCATGACGGAGAAAGTGGTACCATCAAGATTTTATATTTTATGATGAGACTTCAGTGACGGTAGGGGTGACGGCCGGAAAACATCACTGTGGCATTTTCCATGACGAAAAATGGTTTTATGCGACACAAGTGAAACGTCGCAAAATAGAGCAAACTTTGTAGCGTTTCTTCTCCATTTCTGCCTGGATGCTCACCATCATGTCAACATTTCGTAGCCGTCACTATGTGAATCGAACAGATCGATGAAATCTTTGAATATGTAGTCATCAAGCTCAATGTAATCAAAATCATCATCCAATGAATCCATTGTTTGCCTACAAATCAGCAAAAGAATCATAGAAAACAGTTCAGACATTTTGTCAAACAAATGGTGGCGAGGTGTATGTCCAGCAGAGCAGGACCTACCGGGGTAACAAGGACGACCGGGAGGGGTCTAGGGCCGTGATGGAGGTGCTGCAGGTTGAGGACGGCAGCGGAGCTAGGATGGGGACGATGGCATAACTATGCAAGGGGTAGTGTGGGCGAGGTAGAAGAGAGGAGAATGGTTAGTCAGGCGAGGGTTGGGGACAATTTGTAGGAGATTTTGGATGGGTTCAACATGTCAAATCTGACATGGCGAGTGGGTCTGGGCATGTGCGAGTAGCCCCTAATCCGCCCTACATATAGGCTGGGTTTTAAGGGTGTTGGACAGCCCGGACATATGGACTGAGTTTGAGGGGTCCGATTGGGTGACATTTTTTTATCTAGGTGGTGTCACATAAGCTGAGCTAGCTCCATGTGACCCCGGGATGCTACCCAAGCTTTTCTGACTAATCTTCAGAACGCTGCTTTGGTGCGTCCCACCCCAACTAATTAAATAGCCCCCCCCCCCCCTCCGTTCCATAAGCTTGTAGCTCCAAGCTTGTCACGACAAGAGTTATGAACGGAGGGAGTACTTTGACACTATGGCTTGAATTGTTGCCTGGTTGGGAAAATATTGTACAAAGTCAGATGTCACAATGCATAGGCTTTGCCCAGGCTCCTTGAGAGGTATGGCTCCGCCACTGGTTGCTTACATGGTTCAGAATGATCTCAAACAGTTTAGGTCCTCTTTGGATTATATGCTTTTTCAAAGGGATTGAGGATGGTTTGAGCCGTAAAGTGTTCTCCCTATGAAAGTCTCCTGGATCATAGGATTGGGGATACATAATTCTTACAAAAACCATTCGTGTGCCCTCGTTCTTTGGAAATCTCCTCAAACCTCATTTCTTTTGTAGAGAAGTCTAATACACTTTCACTCTATGTCTCCTATCCTCTTTGTTCAATCCTCCATTTGCATTTGTTTCGTGTGCATCCTCCAAAGGCTGAAATCCGATAGGGTTCGATGGTACATGACATCTTAATCCTGCATTTTTACTATTTATACATTTATTACTCCATGCAATCCGAAGAGGACCTTAGTTAGTGGGACATTGTGCAATGTAGCGAGTGTGTTCGTATGTTCTTATCTTCTCCTCCTACATAACATTTTTATTAGCTCCTACCTCTACTTAGGGATCATTTGATTTATAGGGTTTCTAAAACATGACAATAGAAAACACACACAAAAGGAATGTCATGTACATCTGAATCATTTAAGATAAACACCAATAGGTGTTGTTTTATGGAAAGACCGAAGGCCATATATTAAATAAAATCAGCCCTTACATGAACTTGCTCACTATATTATTTTAAAGGCAAGTCCTTGAAGAAATAAGCATTGTGTTCCTTCTGCATCCACCAACCGTGCCATGAGCAAAGCTTGCTGCCACCATTGAGCCTCCGTCTCACTGAAGCAACCTTGTTGAAATCCAAGAGCTTGTAGAAGTGGTTGTCGGGAAATCGTCGATGTAGACCAAAAGACGTCAACGACTACAAACTTGATAGATCGTTGTCCCAAAGAAGTTGACACTGAGAAGGTTATCTAAACTCTGCCAAACATAGGAGAGTCGCATCTGGCTGAGCTTCATCAGACGGAGATGGAACTAAAGAGCCCTCCATAGGGCGCCACTGCCATGAACAAATGCTATACAATGGACACCATCCTCTGACTCGTCGACACAACTCCGAGGAAGGACATCGGCATGGGTAAAATCGAGGAACTATTATTCACATTGTCATCACAACCACAAATTTATCAGCGAAGAACTCAAAAACCATACAAAACACGAACTGGGACATTCACATGAAGGTTCCCCCATCCACCTGACACCGCGACAACCGGCAGAGTCCAGGTAAACCCACGAAGGCGCCGACAAGTCGAGGGAAGAAGCTAGCCGCCTCTGGTGCCTCTTCTCTAGCAAACCCTAGAAAAGATGGTTGGTGGAGTAAACACACCACATGAAAACAAATGATCCCATGGGATAGAAATGGAACAAGTCCTGTGACATGATCCAATTCTATATTTAATCTCCAATACTATCGTACAATAAGGTATCTAAGGAAGACTGTAGGCCAATTTTTTGTGCAAGGCCATTGAAAGTGAGTATCCCTTGCTCTACGGCGGAGATAGAGCATTAGTTGCAGTTGTCACCCCACCTTAACGATCGAGGGGTGAAAGACAACTAAGGAGGCGTCAACCAAGGCTGATTCTAGTGGATCCCTGAATCTTCTATAAGTGAGCCTGGTTCCCTGGGCACTATGTGGGTCGCTCTAGCAAACCGACACAAAGTCAGTATCAACTCAAGAACTATTTAGGATTTGTTCATAGGTCATTCCTAGCTAAGACATGCAGACCAATCTCTAGTGCTCTTGATTTCAGCAACGAATCTTTTATGTGAGAGTTAAGGAAAACAAACTAACCTGGTTATGAAAGACTCTTTTCCTGATCGGACTATTCTACTTGGCTAGTTCACTTCACTTGGCAAGGTAACAAAGAAGAGCAAGCCCATGACTAGGCATAGTATCAAGAGGTTGCTCGCCCTTCGCATGCCTAACGAATCTAGAGAAGCAAGAAAAGCATGACCAATTGAAGGGGCCGATTGTCGGCTCCCAAAGAAAAAGATGCCAACACCGTTTCTCGTGACATTCCAGCACTGGGCAGACATCAACCCCCATGCATGTTCTTACGAACTTGCGAAGACATGCGTTTTGTTAATGGTCGCCCAGGCCTAGTAACTGTGACCCCCCTTTTCTACCGCAACTTGCAAGTATGATTTAGCACTAGACATCAACACTGGGGGGCCATTCCGGTAATGAGTTTTGCGTCATGGTTTCGAAGACTAAAGCTCTTCTTGCAAGTATCAACAAGTCGGAATTTCAAATAAGAGTTTCTTGTTGTCAAAATCAAATGGTAACATATTTCTATTAATCTCAAAAAAGCTTACAAACAAGTTTTACCACTATGTTTGCATGTCATGTTTTTAGCCGCGGCGAGTTCACGGCTCGTAGGACGAACACCATTCCAAGGTTGACGGCCCGCCCCGCCTAGAATAGGAATCTTTGACTAGGCTTACACACATTGGCTCACTCACACTATTCTAGCAAGCAATTTTAGTGGATACCAAATTTTCCACAAAAATAGGTGGAAAAAAACAATCCAGCTCTTGAATGAAGAATCAACATATAAATCATTGTAAAGGACTCGAATCCTCCAAACACCTTGTGATGAAGTTCCAGCGAAGCACCTGCATGTCTCATCCTCCCCACAAAAAATATATCTTTTTTTTCTTTTGAGAATGGTAGTACTGGTCTCTTCGGTACATAAAAATCGTAGTTATAGGCCCAAGCTTATTAGAACATGGGCCGCTACTAGGCTTGATTTGCTCAGGCCTGGTCCAGACTTATCACTTGTCTATTGCAAGCCCTAAAGAAAACTTGTCTATTGCAACCATTATTCAATGCATCAACTATGAAACAGATTAACCCCTCAAAAAAAAACTATGAAACAGATTAAGGGCAGTACAACGCACTCACTAATACGATCTCCTAAGATACGCTCTCATGTTCACTACCCCCCACCCCTTCTCGAGGACACATGCAACACAATTGTTACAAATTCCATAAAATCAGCCACACACAAAAACACGTCATTGCAGCTTGCCAAACGCAGCACAAGCTACAGCCGAGTCCCGCCTTGTACAATGCTGAATGCTTAGGAAGGTGCTTAGAAAAATAAACCGAGTTTTTCTGAAACACCAGTGCTTATTTCTAAGGGAGAGACACCTAATTAAGCGGCTGCCCTGTAGAAATAAGCACCGGTGCTTAAGGAAAGCCTGATTTATTTCTCCAAGCATCTCTTCTAAGCACCTTGCATTGTACAAGGCCTAACCTACTCCTACGTCCGAGGGGGAGAGATCATCCACACGCTAACAGCAATCAGGCAGCAAATCTTCTTGTACACGAGTTTATCCTTTCGAACCTTCTTGGCACCATTGTGCATCACTGACTCAGGGAATAATATACCTCAAACATTTCGAATGGCAAATTTCACGTCCGGTAAGTTGCTCCTCCTACCAGGCTACAAAGCATCCAATTCTGTAAGAAAGCATCCAGCTGCACCGTGCCATCAATCACTTGCTACAATAATTCAGGACACCTTTATTCTTGCTTCATGTAGGATTTGTACTCTGCACACTTGGGAGATCCAAGAAGCGGCCTATAAATACCATGCTCCATCCATCCATTCCCAGTTCATCCAAGTACACGACAGCTTAAGCTTCTGAGCCTTCCAGTGCCGGAATAGAGCAGCATATAAGAATGGCATCCCTGAAGGCCGTGAAGCCAACCGGACTTGAAGGGAAGGCCAAGGAGCCTACCAAGGTTAGTGCCACCAAGGGACCTGCAAAGCTCAGTGCCACGGCGACCAAGCCAGCAGCCGCCAAGGGTGGCATCAAGAAGGCTGAGTCAAAGCCACGGGAGCCTAAGAAGAGGGTACAACCTGCAGCTGATGTTATATTGAGATCCTATAACCTTCACCTTGCATGCTTTTTCCCTGATGATCTGGTGTTTTTTCAAATGACAGCAGGTGAAGAGCACCAAGCCAGCAGCAGCAAAAAACTGACAACGGCAGCAGGAGAAATGGAGCTTGCATAGCTATCTCCATGGTGCTATAACTTATATATGAATCCCGGCTTTCCCTTCCTCTGTCTCCATGATGTTGATCACGCCTAGACAGGGTGTGCGCACAATCCATGTGAGAATATTACAGATAAGACGTGTAGTTCTGCCATCTGCTTCACCTCCTGCTTGATGTTTCACTGCACTCTTCCATTTTACGTGCGTTTGTTCAGGTTCGGTTGGCAAATACAATAACATGAACACCAGTCGCACGAGATCCTAAGAAGTAACATCTCCGCGGTGTCATCTGAAAAAAAAAGTGAAACCCATTATGCTAACAATAATAAGAGTACATGACAAACGATTATCATGATCCTACACAACTGCAACTGTTACAAAGTCACAAAACCAATCACCGTAAACGCTGATGATATCTCAAAAAGTAACACTACATAAATGACAAGCCACACACACCCAAAACTTAGAAGAACACACGCTTGGTAAGTTATAAACAGAAAAGTCAAAGGTGGGCACTTCCGAAATTACCCTGATGCATTTAGAAACAACAACAACAAAACTTCCTAGACCAACTTCTATGTTACCTACATAATGACTTCCTAGTTTGTGTTCGATACAAATTAGAACATCGCAGAACACGTGATTACAAGCCTTTGTGAGTGATATAAGGTACACTTCATCTACAACTTCAAAAACAAAGGGGGAAAAGAACGCATAGTTTCGACTCATGTAGGTTCTTCCTCCTGAAATGGATAGCAGGTAAAGAAATGTACAGGTCAACACACCAGGTAGCGGTGAACCAAAAGCTCATAGCTCACGAGCTTAATGAACGCTCGGTTACTCGGCTCTTAAGCTTGCAGCTCGCTTCTTAATGAACAGAGCCAATCACTTATTTCAGCTTGTTAAACTTAACGAGGTTAATGAGCGAGCTAACGAGTTTCACGAGCAGCTCGTTAGGCTTGCTAATACAACACAACACACATTCTTATGTTTAGTGCCAACATTTCATGGACCTCAACCTATCTATTCCATCTAGTCGACTCAACACAGCCCATAGGAGACAACAACTAGAGCCCATAGGAGACAACAACTAGCGTGCCACCTCATGTGGTCACCGTCTTCCTTAAAAAATAAACACATCATAGCTCAAACAAAAGGAGGTAATGCATGTTAACAAGTACTCATGAGCGCTCACGAGCTTTAGACGAACAGAGCCGATTAGAGTTTTTTGCTCGTTAATCCACCCCTAATGCCAAGAAAGAGGAAAGGGCTCTACGAATGCAACCAAATTCAGACAAATACCTTTCTTATCTAGCAATGTCTTGCTTAGATAACGAGAAGTATATATGTTCAATGGAAACTCGCTGCAACCAAATTTCCAAACCTTTATTCGACTGGGGGTCTTCTAGGCCAGTTATATCAAGACAATTTGGAAAGGAAAGAATGGCAGGCAGAAAAATTGATTACTCCCTCCAATCCATTGTACTAAATCAGCGACAATTAATATGTGGATCGGAGGGAGTAATATTGTTCTAGTGCGTACAGAATATGGAATTTACTCACTTCGGCTCTAAAGGACCTACCGAACCATGGTTTTTATCCAAACTCACATAAAGTTCAGCACACCAACAAAATTGATACATTTTGGAACGTTCATTTTTTTGTAGATTGAATAACTAATTAGAAGCAGAAGCGCGTTTTGCCACGCCGTTTGGTCGTGTAGCGTTCTTTAGGTGTTGGTCATCTATTTTTTCAGAGTTTTTTGTTCTTTCTTTGTTTTGTATTTGGTCGTCTATTTTGTATGATCATGATTTAGAGGGTACCGTCTCTTGTTGGTACTGAGTCAAAAAAAGTATTGCACCAATTACTATCCTTATGAAGACTCCCGATACATATTCATTACCTTAACTGGAGGGCAGTTAGATTAGAGAAGAATTAGACAGATTTTGGGCTTTAATCGATGGGCCTGATTTTGAATGTGGGCCTTGCAGAACCCAGGTTTGTTACATGTGGACATTTGAGCTGTTAATGGATTTAAGAACTTAAAATCATAGTGGTAAAACACAAGGCCCACTTTCTAGATCTCTAGAGGCACACAAATACCAAGGCGATTTCGACCTTCACTCGCTCTCCGCAACCTCCCAGGACTCCGCCGTGGTCGCCTATCCCACATCTGACCCCGATGTCCTCCAGTCCGTGCACGCATCTCCCTCCAAGTCCAATCCCCCCTTCTTCCCCTGCGGCCGGTGGCGTGATGTTGGAAATTTGAGATTGTTACGTTAGTTACCTGACCTGTAGGCCTTAGCGTTGAAGGGAGGAGGGTTTTCGATATGTGCAAAGAAATTTGAGATTTTTACGTTAGTTAACTGACTTGGGAGACAGCGACACTGCGTCATTGTCCGGCAACACCTTCCTACTGCCCTGCCCGTGCCTGGAGGTGTTCCAGGGGCGCCAGGATGTCCAACAGCTGGCAGGTGACATGAAGCCCAACCAAACGACACAGGTACCTCGAGTCTGGGCCCAGGTCAAATCATTGGTCCTGACCGACTGACAAGCGAGGCCCGCCGTGAAAACAAAACCTAGAGTTCACACCATTCACGACTCCTTATTCCTAGGGAGCTTAGAGACTGGAAAGAGTAATACAGAATTCGAAGTCAATATCAATGGTGGTTGAGAAGAACTACCCTTACCTCAAGTGAATGAACTCACAGAAATCCCATAACAGAAGACTTGGCACAGGATAATAAAATATTGGCACGGCCATAATACATTCTTACAGTTTAGTGAGAACCGTAACAATTATTTACTATGCAAAAAGAATTCTAGCAGGGAAGGAGTTTAAGGCAAAAGATAAAGGCGGGAACAGCAATTACCTATTAGAAGGGACTAATCCAACGGGCCAACTGCAATTGCCACTCAAAAACCAGGCGCCTTGGAGTTGGCGCAGAAGCTGTATTTCGGCGAGTTGCATCATCGGCGTAAATAATAGAGAAGACATCTTCAACCAAAGGATCCCTTCCACCCCTAAGAGGATCCTGTGAAAAGATTTAAATAAATAAGTTAGAACAAAACAAGAGTAACAGGTTAATAACTATCAGAGCTCATAGTTAGGCAAGATGTTTTAATTACACAATTGTACAGTAGTTATCGTTTGGAGGGCTAAATTAAGCAAATACTAATGAAACTAAGATTTTATCAAAGCCGTGATAAGGTCTCACTCTTAGTAACTAATGGTAGAGATCATGAATTATGATAATATAACGGATAGAGGTACACATTTGGTGCAAGGTTTCTCGAACCTAATCCCCAAAGATACTGGTTTCCTGTAAATGTTTTGACAGTACCGGGCAGCAAAGTATCCACCTTAACATTTTGTTTAGGAACTGATCTGAAGCCAATGTTGTATGGCGCTGAGTGTTGGCCGACTAAAAGGTGACATGTTCAACAGTTAGGGGTGGCGGAGATGCGCATATTGAGAAGGATGTGTGGCCACACAAGAAAGAACCGAGTTATGTGTATGATCCATCATCGATTTAGTTGGGGTAGCACCGATTGAAAAGAAGCTTGTCCAACATCGTCTGAGATGGTTTGGGCATATTCAGCGCAGGTCTCCAGAAGCTCCAGTGCATAGTGGACGGCTAAAGTGTGCTGATAATGTCAAGAGAGCTCGGGGTAGACCAAACTTGACATCGGAGGAGTCCGTAAAGAGAGATCTGAAGGACTGGAGTATCACCAAAGAACTAGCTATGGACAGGGGTGCGTGGAAGCCTGCTATCCATGTGCCAGAACCATGAGGTGGCCGCGAGATCTTATGGGTTTCACCTCTAGCCTACCCCAACTTGTTTGGGACTACAGGCTTTGTTGTTGTTGTTTGTTGTTGTAACTGATCCGAAGCCAGTAGCTCTTTGTATAAAGCATCAGAGATACATCAATTTACAAAATATATACATTAATAACCCCAAATAATGTTCCCCATAAAATAATTAGTTAATATATTTATTACAATTGATAATATTAAGCAAAAAATAACCGCCGTGGCCTAATTCAGAAAAAAATCAGCAGTTCATTGGCTATGGCAAGATATATTATAGCCCCCACGTTAACCTCACAATAAATCCTTGGATCACAATAGCAGTACAAGAAAACCATTCAGAAAATCAAGGCGGAGATGTTTAGGGTATGTGTTATGACCGGCGTCACTTATAGCCGGAGGAGGCCCAATGGCACGACTAGTTAGCGGCTTGGCCCAACTTATCTTTATTTTTATTAGCTCATCGAGGATTATATAAACACTTGTAAGGACACGTTTTGGAATTAAGCAATACTCATAACTATTGCCCGGCTCCCTTCAGGAGCCGGAACCCTAACCCTAGCCGCCCTTGCGCCCTCTCGCTCGCGCGACCACGGCGCCGACGCGCCGCCGCTCGCGCCCATCACCCCGCCATCCTACCTTCCATCCGTATAACTTGAGGGCTAGGCCTGGTAGGATTCCAGCTCCTATCAATCTGGTATCAGTTGTCTCGGGATCGGTCATGTCTACACCTCTTCCCACCGCCACCCTTCCGCTGCCGACCACCACCACGCCGTCGGCAACCTCCGCGGCTGGCGCGCCGTCCCTGTCGGGACCGATGTCCTCCGCTGCCTGGACGCCGCCGATCGCCACCCCCGTCGTCTTCACACCGGAGGAGATGACGGCTGCCCTCCGGGATCTCACCCAGGCGGTCGCGGGCATCCGCACGTTCCTCGCTAGCCCCTATGCGCCGCCGCCACCTGCGCCCTTTGCCACCGCCCCGCCGCCGCAGCAGCCGCCACCCGCGGCGCACCCCGACGCCTCCACCATGCAACAGCACCAACAGCTGCAGCCGCCGCCCTCGACGACCGCTGCCCCGGGCATCTCGACGTCGGCTCCGGGGGTACCCATCCACCAGGTCCGGTTTCCCCCGTCGCCGTCTCCGTTACCGGCCTGGCTCGCCGGTTCACTCGAGCCGGTCTACACGACGGCCTCGAGCGGGCCGCACGTGCCGCCACCGCCGGCGATGCACCCAGCCATGCAGCTTGGCGGGTCCTCGGGCTCAGCCGGGCACTACGCCGGCGTCGACGGTCCCCTGTTCCAGGGTGGCCCTCTGATGCCCGCCTACTCGGCTCCGTCGTCCTCGCTGCTCCGCGCCGACGAGGCATACCCCTCCGTCGTCCATGGCCAGACTCCGCCGCGCTTCTCCAAGCTCGAGTTCGCCACCTACGACGGCACCATGGACCCCCTGAACTGGCTCAACCAGTGCGACCAGTTTTTCAGGGGACAACACACGCTCGCGTCCGACCGCACCTGGATCGCCTCCTATCACCTCCGGGGCGCCGCACAGGCATGGTATTACGCCTTCGAGCAAGACGAGGGCGGCATGCCCCCATGGGAGCGTTTCCGCGAGCTTTGCCTCTTACGCTTCGGGCCGCCGATACGCGGGAGCCGGCTGGCGGAGCTTGGGCGCCTACCTTTCACCTCTACGGTGCAAGACTTCGCCGACTGCTTCCAGGCCCTGGCGTGCCACGCGCCCTGCGTCATGGCTCGCCAGCGGGCCGAGCTCTTCGTTGGCGGTCTGCCGGATCATATCCGCGTGGACGTGGAGATGCGGGGACCACAGGACCTCCAGATGGCCATGTACTATGCCCGCGCCTTCGAGCGCCGCGCGGTGGCCATGCAGCAGGCGTCACCGTCCCGAGGCGTCCGACAGCCCTCCCGGCCGCCACCGACACCACCAGCGCCGGGGCGTCCGGCCCAGGCCCCCGCGGCGCCCAACGCTCCGGCCGCGACGCGTCCCTTCCGTCGGCTCACCTCGGCTGAGTAGCTCGAGCGCCGTCATCAGGGGCTATACTACAACTGCGACGAGCCCTACGTTCCGGGCCACGTTTGCCCGCGCCTATTCTACTTGGAGGCCGCGGACTACGTCGAGGAGGACGCCGCCGCCGCCGGGCTCGGCGACCCGATCGCCCCATTGGCCGCCGAGGTTCCTCCGGGGCCCGCCCAGGCGAATGCCCTCGTCGTCTCCCTCCATGCACTCGCGGGCATCCGGACGGAGAAGACTATGCTGCTGCCGGTGACCCTCAACGGCGAGCGGTTCCTCGCACTCCTGGATACGGGCTCCACTCATAACTTCCTGCCCGGGGCCACCATGCGCCGCCTGGCGCTGCAGCCGACCGGCGGGGAGCAGCTACGCGTTACCGTGGCTAACGTTGACCGTCTTCCCTGCCAGGGGATTGCTCGGCATGTCCCCATCATCATCGGCGACGAGCACTTCACCGTCACCTGCGTCGGCATCAACTTGGGCTGTTTCGACTTCATCCTCGGCGTCGACTTCTTACGGACTTTGGGTCCCATCCTCTGGGACTTCGACGCCATGACGATGATTTTTTGGCGCCTGGGCCGCCGCGTCCGGTGGGAGGGCGTAGGGGGCGCCTCCCCGGTGGCTCCTCCGCCCCAGTTGACGGCGGCCGCCGTCGACGCTGAGCATCCCCTGTTGGCTAGCCTGTTGCAGCAGCACAGTGACCTTTTCGACGAGCCACAGGGCCTTCCGCCAGTCCGGCCCTACGACCACCGCATCCACCTGCTGCCGGACACAGCTCCCGTCGCCGTGCGGCCGTACCGTTACCCCCAGCTGTAGAAGGACGAGCTGGAGCGGCAGTGTGCGGTCATGCTCGCCCAGGGCATCATCCGGATCTCGACATCACCGTTCTCCGCGCCGGTGCTCCTTGTGCGCAAGGCCGATGGTTCGTGGCGTTTCTGCATCGACTACCATGCTCTGAACGCCAGGACGTCCAAGGACAAATTTCCTATCCCCGTCGTGGATGAACTCCTGGACAAGCTACACGGGGCACGCTTCTTCACCAAGCTCGACCTCCGTTCGGGATATCACCAGGTGCGGATGCACCCGGACGATGTCGCGAAGACGGCCTTCCGCACTCATCACGGCCACTTTGAGTTCTTGGTGATGCCCTTTGGCCTCTCCAATGCCCCGGCGACATTCCAGGCTTTGATGAACGACGTGCTCCACCCCTACTTGCGCCGGTTTGTGCTCGTTTTCTTTGATGACATTCTTATCTACAGCTCATCGTGGGCGGAGCACCTGCAGCACGTGGCCATCGTCTTCAACGAGCTTCGAGCGCACCATCTGCACCTCAAGCGCTCGAAGTGCTCGTTCGGCACGACATCCGTCGCCTATCTCGGCCACGTCATCTCGGTGGACGGTGTCGCTATGGATGCCGACAAGGTCGCGGCGGTCGTGGCTTGGCCAACGCCGCACTCGCCGCGGGCCCTCCGCAGCTTCTTGGGCCTCGCGGGATACTACCGAAAGTTCATCCGGGAGTTCGGACTCATCGCGGCCCCGCTCACGCGCCTGCTGCGCCGCGACGCCTTCTCTTGGGATACTGAGGCGACCGAGGCGTTCCAGACCCTCAAGCAGGCCCTCACGACGGGGCCGGTCCTCCAGATGCCTGACTTCGACAAGCTGTTCATGGTGGACTGCGACGCCTCGGGCATGGGGTTTGGCGCCGTCCTCCATCAGGGCGATGGGCCGCTCGCGTTCTTCAGCAGGCCCTTCGCCGCGCGCCATCACAAGCTCACGGCCTACGAGAGGGAGCTCATCGGCTTGGTACAGGCTGTGCGTCACTGGCGGCCGTATCTTTGGGGGCGGCCGTTCCGTATTCGCACGGATCACTATAGCCTCAAGTTCTTGTTGGACCAGTGCCTCTCCACCGTGCCGCAGCATCAGTGGATCAGCAAGCTCTTTGGCTTCGACTTCACCGTCGAGTACCGTCCGGGTCGCCTCAACACCGTGGCCGACGCGCTGTCCCGCCGCGACGCCGACCACGACACGGACGCCATCGACACCACGGGGACGGTCCTCTGCATCCGCTCGGGGCCCTCCTTCGCCTTCATCGACGACATCCGCCGAGCCATCGCGAGCGCCACGGGCGCGCAGCACCTCCGTCAGCGCCTCGAGGCCGGCGACCTGGAGGAGCCGTGGCGCCTGGATGATGGCCTGCTCCTGCACGGGCGACGGCTCTTCGTGCCGGATCACGGCGACCTCCGTCACCAGGCCCTGCTGCTGGCCCACTCGGCCGGCCACGAGGGCGCGCAGAAGACCCTCCACCGTCTCCGAGCAGATTTCTACATTCCCGGAGACCGTGCGCTGGTGCGAGACTGAGTGCGGTCTTGCGTGACGTGCCAGCGCAACAAGACGGAGACACTGCAGCCGGCGGGGCTGCTACAGCCCCTTGAGGTGCCTTCTCAGGTCTGGGCCGACATCTCCATGGACTTCATCGAGGGCCTTCCCAAGGTGGGCGGCAAGTCTGTCATCCATACGGTGGTCGACCGCTTTCTCCAAGTATGCGCACTTCATCGCGCTCGGCCATCCCTACACCGCCGCCTCCGTGGCGCGTGCCTTCTTCGACGGCATCGTCCGCCTCCACGGGTTTCCCTCTTCGATCGTCAGCGACCGTGACCCGGTGTTCACTGGGCATGTCTGGCGCGATCTTTTTCGGATGGCGGGCGTGAAACTGCGCCTGAGTACGGCATTCCACCCCCAGACGGACGGCCAGTCTGAGGTGGTAAACAAGGTGATTGCTATGTATTTGCGCTGTGTTACAGGTGATCGTCCACGTGCTTGGGTGGACTGGCTGGCTTGGGCGGAGTACTGCTACAACACCTCCTACCACTCCGCCCTGCGCGCCACGCCCTTCGAGGTGGTCTACGGCCGTCCTCCGCTACCCATCCTGCCGTTTCAACCCGGGACGGCCCGGACAGAGGCGGCAGGTGACCTTCTCCGCAGCAGGGATGAGATCCTTGCCGAGGTGCGCCAGCGTCTTCTCCAGGCCCAGCAGCTGTCCAAGAAATACTACGACGCCCACCACCGCGAGGCGGAGTTTGCGGTGGGCGACTGGGTGTGGCTGCGGCTCCTGCACCGCACCACGCAGTCACTGGACCCGCGTGCTAAGCGCAAGCTGGGCCCTCGCTACGCCGGGCCGTTCCCAGTGTTGGAACACATCGGCAAGGTCACCTACCGCCTTCAGCTTCCGCCTGGCGCCCGCATCCACGACGTCTTCCATGTGGGCTTGCTGAAGCCTTTCCGCAGTGATCCGCCGGCGGCCGCGCCGGCGCTTCCTCCAACCTCCGATGGACGTCTCCTTCCAGGTCCAAAGAAGGTGTTGAAGGCCCAGCAGAGCCGAGGTGTTTGGCGTTTGTTGATCCGGTGGCAAGGCCTTCCGGAGGAGGACGCCACTTGGGCGCAGCTCGAGGAGTTCCGCCAGCATTTTCCAGACTTCCAGCTCGAGGACGAGTTGTTTGCGCAGGCAGGGAGAGATGTTATGACCGGCGTCACTTATAGCCGGAGGAGGCCCAATGGCGCGACTAGTTAGGGGCTTGGCCCAACTTATATTTATTTTTATTAGCTCATCGAGGATTATATAAACACTTGTAAGGACACGTTTTGGAATTAAGCAACAAGTCATAACTATTGCCCGACGCCCTTCAGGAGCCGGAACCCTAACCCTAGCCGCCCCCGCGCCCTCTCTCCCTCTCGCTCGCGCGACCACGGCGCCGACGCGCCGCCGCTCGCGCCCATCACCCCGCCATCCTCCCTTCCATCCGTATAACTTGAGGGCTAGGCCTGGTAGGACTCCAGCTCCTATCAGTATGTTTGGTTTGTGACAAAAACCATACCAATTGTTTGGTCACAACCAGAACTTTGGTCCTTGTTTGGAATTTGGATGGTTGCCAAAAAACCTTCAAGCCCATGTCCCTTCTCCGACTCGAGTTCATTCTTATTGGCAATTTGGCCCGATCATAGGCAAGCAAAATCTTGGCCAAAACTGCTTTGGCTCAACCATGCACCCTAACACTTTAGTTGATTTAAGTTGAATGATATAGCAACTACTACTTTCTCCCTCCGCTCCAAAATAAGTGTCGCAGTTTTGAACTAATTATTATGGATCGGAGGTAGCACATAATTGGTAGTAAGATTCAGTGTCGATGTAACCTAGTGTGAACTACGGAAAGGCCCTCATAACCCCATTTTCTATCTTCGGAATTTGTTCATACAAAGACCTAAAATATTTGAAATAGCACATTGAGGAGGTAGTCTTTCCAGAAATCCACTAATTTTATTTAGTTAAGTAAAACAGTAAGATAATTTGCGGAAGTCCTTTCTAATTGAGTAAATAGGCATATGAATCAAGTTGCATTTTACAGATATAACTACTCTGATACTATGACACAAAAAAAAAATCATTATCAACATATACATTTGTCACCTGTATAAATATATCTGTATGTGTTTTCCCTTCGTACAATAATAATTTGGCCTGGGCACCAACTTGTTGAAGGACGTCTACAAAAGTTTGACTGCACATAAAAAGAAGCAGAGTAACTTGTATCGTGAAATTGGGAAACATTATGTCGGTTAAACAAGGGAGCAATCAATTAAATATCAATCCAAACAACAGACTATAAATCAACCTTGTAGGCTTGCACTAGAGCAGCGAAATATAGATGAGTAGAAAGTCAAGGAATTCTCAATCGTAGTATTATTGTTACAGGTGAAATAGTTGACACTTAAAGCTGCACATGTAAAAAAAGAGACAATATTCACGTTCTAGTTAGTCAATCCCCAAACTTGCCACTGTTTTGACAAATATACTATCATCTCCAGTGTAACAAAGTGTTGTATGAAAAGTTCTGCTATTTTTCCTATCGAAGGGAAGTGTGAATATATCTTTCAACTTTCCAAACTTTATGTACAGTTTTGGTTAATCTATTTCATCTTCAACAACATCCGATTCAGAAAAAAGTTAGAACATCTTACAATAGTGAATGGAGGGAGTACTGTAGATCTGAAGAACAGATGATGCCTAAACTAAGATGCCAAGGGAAGTTTGTTTTAGTAAATTGAAATGCAGATGGACTTGCACAGTAAAAGGATTTCCTTTTACCACAACATCAAGAAAATTTGGAGGTAGGTGGGTATGGTTTGCCCTTCATCTTGCTAAATAAACATCTGCAGAAGGCATAAACAAACCTGGCAGATGATGGTATTGAATAATCATCTGTTCCATGCATAAGGAATATACGAGGCAGTAGAGCTATGGTCCGGGCACTTGACTCCTTGACAACAATTTCAGGAGAATAACGTGACAATGATTCTTCTCCATCCATTATACTGAAACAGTAATTGTGCTTGGTGTTTGTATCAATTTATTATATTAAATAAATGGACCAAAGCATAGTCATATTACTACCTGAGAAATATTGAACGGTTCAGACCACGCTGATGGAAATGGTCGACCAAATTATGGATGTTGTATCTGCAAAAACATTACTGTTAATTACTGAACCATGTCGAGTGTCCATCAGTATACATCCTCAGAAAGTAAACATAAAATACTGGAGGCCAAGTTTTATTTGTAATACAATGAAAAAGAAATATCATAATATATATTTGTACGATAACGTTGAAGTAGAAATATATCAAACTGCACATGACATTTGAACATGATTGTATCCCCTTTGCGGATTAGAAGCAACTTTAGTGCACTGATAGTTGACTGAAATCAGGCTGCAGGAGGTTGAGATAATAAATACTCCCTCCGTAAAGAAATATAAGAGCATTTAGATCACTACTTTAGTGATCTAAACGCTCTTATATTTCTTTACAGATGGAGTAGTAATGTGTATAGTGCATCATAGATAACCGTAAATGATTGGGTGTATCAAACTGGAACTAGGTGAAGCAGTTTGGTAGTGGCGTCATTCCGAAAATTTGGACCCAACTATTATTGTGATTACTAGCACAGAGGAAAAGTTGGATAAATTATAAGGTCTTCTAAAAGACAAATTATACATTCTTGGTGACAAACACGAGCCATCTGGTTGCAAATACAAAGACAGCAATTTGTTCGGTTCTCCTTTTTTAAGACTAGCTCTCATATTGATACGTTCGAATTAGTTCAAATCCAGAACATACAAAATATGATCACTACAATTACTTTCGAATACACAAGAGGGCAACCTAATGTGTACCCAGTATCTGACCAAATATGCCGAAGTCAATATCTTCCAGAGCAATCACGCAATATTCTGTGAACAATATGAAATCTAACCTTTGGTTATGGGTTTTAAGGAGAATTAGAGAACCCCTAAAATGTCATCACAGCTTACAGGAGCTCTGATGCTTGTACTATCTTCAGTTTCACTAGTAGTTAAAATAGTCATGCCACAAAAGACTAACCAGCAAGGAACCTAAGATCTCACCCTCCAGATAAACCAAAGTAAGCTTTGATTTGTGTAACACTCCAAGAAATGGGCTGCCCGCTAGACTCTTTTACTGCCTGCTCCATTAGGGCACATGCTGAAATATGTGCTCCTGCTGACTGACCCATCAAGTAGATCCTACAGGTTCATCGTAAAACCAACAGGTTATACAGAGTTATGATAACTGAATTGTCGTGCATATATAACAAAACATTACTCTGGTGGAAAGGTATCAGTAAACAGAATGATGTAAATATATGCCATCAACATAATACAAAATGACATGAAAATATTTATAAGACTTAAGCTAGCACAAGGCCTTCAAGTAAAGTTCTAAGAAGTGTCCAGTGACACATATAAAAAGAGGTCAAGTTTCCTGAGTTATTCAGCAATAATTTGTGGCTATCTAGTTCACAATCACAGGTTAACCAAATCGTGCATCTTCTGAAGAAAATGCCATGAATTGGAAAGTAAACTTAGGCTATGGGAAAAAACTGCTCTTTGTGACCCTTCAATAGTCACTTCCGTACACAAAAAAATGGCTATCTTACTTATTAGGATCGCCTCCATAACTAGCAATGTTGTTACACACAAATGAGATCCCCTGAGAAGCATCGCTAACCATGTCACTTATTCTTCCTTGAGGGAAATTTCTGAAAATAAATGGGTGAACATTGTGTCAAGCAAATAAAAAGTGAAACAATTACTTCATATTATTTTATTAATAAAATAAAATGGAGTGATTTCAATGAAAATCAAGCAGCACCTGTAATCAATGCAAGCAACTATGATTCCTCTCTCAGCCAACCGCCTGCCAAGAAGGGCACCCCATGCCTTGTAACTAAAAATTCCGAGCAATGTCGTCAACAAATGAAGTCGCCGCAAAGGATTAACATAATGTGTAGTTGCAAAAATATCAACACTCACCCAATAATCCAGGCCCCACCAGTTACAAAGGCCACCACAGGACAGGGTCTTCTATTATCTTTGGGTATATACAAATCCAACCTGTACAATGCAATTGTCATAAAACTGAAAAAACATAGGAAGGGCTTCTGGGGCATTGGGGTGGGGATGGTTGATGTTACCTGTTTCTCGGTTGTTCTCCATAAACTATACTTCTATGAACATGGCTTGAAAAGAAATAGTAATACCCAACTGCAATAGAGAAAGCCTGTTTTCAGAATGCCATAGGATATCGATGATACGATATTATTATGAAACGAGCCAATAATCCAAGGGTCCATTCGAGAAGCAGAAGACCACATGAACATCAGAAATAACAAAGAATATCCATCCACATGCCCTTTGATGTGCATAATAAAAACTGATAGTGCAATCCCTGAAATAGTAACCTGTCTGCAATATACCTTGCAAAAAACCTGGCATAAGTAGAATAGCATAGACTGCGAGGGCAAGAAGCTGCCTCATCCAGCGGTAACCTAACCTGAATAATAATAAAATTAGAACGTGGAATAGAAAAATATCAACAGTGATTTTATTCATCAATGCATTCTGACAAAAAGGGTGAAGATTATCAGTGAATCTTAACCTATAAAGATGAATGTAGTTTTGAACTATAGTGAGTGTGAGAATTTGTATGGCCTCCCCATGCCATACTGCAAAATACAATGCCTAAACATATTCCCCGCAATTTTCAGTACGGACTCATAATGCAGCATCAAGAGGATACAAACACAATGAGCAACAGCATGAAGGGGATACAAACCCAATGAGCACACAACCTGCCTTTGCGCGAGTAGGATGCACACAACCAACTACTCTAGTGAATACATGACAGGCTTATTTATGTTTCAGCAGAACTACTTGGCCTCGATGTATCTCTTGTAAAGGATTATGACAGAAATAGCTGTATTGTTGTAGCAAAGATACCAGACACGATTTTAAGGCAGATAAAAGCGATCGCCCCTCTTGTTCCGTCCTTTACAAGGAAAAAAAAAAGACCAAGATCACCAAATCAAGATGGATACGAAGTTTTTTTTATTTGTTTCTGAACAAATGGTTTGTTATGCAACGACAAAGCCCGCACGGCAAGGTAAACACGAAAGCCAACAGCTATGTGGTCCCTGAAGCTTCATTGTAGTCCATCTCACGCAACTGCATAATCAAACAACCTTGTGGAGTTGGCTTCTCCATAGGATTTGATATGAGGCTGCCTTGGCAACTCAACCATCTCAACAACCACCGGACATAAGGAACTTTCCTAGAAGAGAAATTTTGGGTCGCTACAGGAGCATCAAAACCATCACCACCGTGCGTGTTGCATCATAGTGATCGCCCTCGAGTCGAGTTGGAGTGCCTCATGGCGTTGGAGACAGTGGAGTAGCCAGCGAGGAATTTTGGTGATTACCCGAGGTACTGGAGCAGGGTGAAGGTGAGGCGCGTGACGAGGTAGGTCTCGGAGGCGGCATGGCCGACGTCGTGGCGGAAGGACGACTGCCTCCTGGGGCCGGCCGAGCCCGGGGGCCTCGGGGACGCGGACTGCACGGGCGACGAGCGGCGGCGGCCGGCGGAGTCGCTCCGCGGGAGGAGCGCGTCCGCCTCGCGCGCGTCGTCCCCGGAGGGGGGAGGCTGCATTGCCATTGCGTGGCGAAGGCTCGGGAAGGTCCGCCCGGCGGTTGGGAGTGGGAGATTCGAGTTGGTGCGGAAGAACGGAGCGGGGAGGAGGAGTGCCCTAAATAGGAGGAGGAGGAGGCGGGCGGGCGGGGAGCGCGAGCGCGAGTGCGTGGCGTGGAGGGACGCGTGGGGGAGGCGGGGCGAGCGCAGCAACATGCCGCAAATCCTCGTTTGCCTCCTTGATTCGCCATCCTTCCGGCGCGGGCGGACTTTTGCGGGCTGGGAACTGGGAACCGGGCGAGGCTTTCGGTGTCCAAGGTAGTCGAGTTGGATACAGCAACACGAATGGTGATGGTGGTGGTGGTGGTGTGATCCTGTCCAAATTCAAAAAATTATTTACTCGTGGTAGTAGTACTACAGTACTGCTCATCGTGCGTTATTGTCAAACACAGAGCATATGCCCTTTGCCAGCAAAAGGATGCGTAGAAGGCTCAATGATGGATGATTTGCAGATTTTTTTTCAAAAGTATGACAATTTTTATAGCAAATTTGAAAACTAGCAGGCTGAAACAAAAAAAAACAGAAATAGCACCCTGTCGGCCTCCCGTGGGCCGAGGGGGGGCCTGTCGGCCACGGTGGGCCGAGGGGGGGCCTGTCGGCCTCCCGTGGGCCGAGGGGGGGCTGGTCGGCCGGCTGTGGGCCGAGGGGGGCCTGGTCGGCCTCGTGGCGGCCCAGGGGAGGCCTTCGGCCTAGTGGCGGCCCAGGGGGGCATGTCGGCCTCCAGGAGGCCGACGAGCCCCTGGATAAGGCCGACAGCTCTTTCTTCTTCCTCCCTTCGCTGCTTCTCCTCTCTCTCTCTCGTTTCTCTCTCTGTATTCTCCACCCCCGCGCCGATCTCTTCCCTCATCCACCCATTTTCATATCCAACCCGCAGAAACAATAGATCATAGCATTCTCCGCCGGCATACGGTAATTTTTTTTGCTATGGGGTAGTTTTTTGTGCGTGAGGAGGAGCCATGGTGGGGTGAAGGAGGTGTGGCTGGTGAGGAGGTGGTGGGGTGGACGCAGTGGTGGTGAGGAGGAGGAGGTGGTGGTGAGGAGGAGTTCTGGTGGTGCAAGTAGTCCGCAAGGTGACCGGTGCCGCTGAGTTGAAGAGAGGAGGAAGAAGAAGGGGACACACGCGTCGAAGGTATAACTATGTCGTCATAATTTTTATTAGTGTAGCCGGTAATATTTTTATTAGTGTAGCCGGTAATTTTTTTTTAGTGTAGCCGGTAATTTTTTTAGTTAGTGTAGCCGGTAATTTTTTTGTTAGTGTAGCCGGTAATATTTGTAGTTAGTGTAGCCGGTAATATATTTTTTGGTGTAGCCGGTAATATTTGTAGTTAGTGTAGCGGTAATATTATTTTTAGTGTAGCCGGTAATATTTGTAGTTAGTGTAGCCGGTAATATTTTTTTTAGTGTAGCCGGTAATATTTGTAGTTAGTGTAGCCGGTAATATATATTTTTAGTGTAGCCGGTAATATTTTTAGTTAGTGTAGCCGGTAATTTTTTTGTTGTTGCGATTAATGAGAAGGTGGCAATGACTGACAAGTGAAAATGTCTGAATCAGTAAATTTGACTGTTTACTACGGCCCTGGTAATGTTCGATATAATGAGTTGGGGGTTGATCTTAGCGAGTTTAAAAATGGCGTCATGACACTTTCAGACCCAAACAGAATGGACATTAGACAGTTGAAGTACTGGTTGACTACTAGTTTTGGGCTGGATCCTGAAGTATGTTCCGTCAGTATTCATGCATTGTGGACGAAATCCTGTAAAAATGTAAAGTGGGAGTTGATGCCGATAGATAGGAGCCAGCATTGGTTGACCCTGTTAAGTCATTGCCGAGACAGAAGAATCCACCCATATGCCCTAGTGCAACCTGTGGCGAAGGAGGAGAATACCGTACAACTCCACGTTGGGTATGAACCCGGGCAGGGTAGTCAAGTGGCTAACGAGATTTATTTATCCGGGTCACAGCCACAGGATGTGGATGCTAGCCAAGAGTCAGACTACGTGTCACACAATGTTTGTGGTCATGATACTGGGCAGAGTCAGTCGATAATATTAGCTGGTTCTGGTGTTGCTGATGGGGATGAGGAAGGCGATGAAATGCAGAGGGTGATGGAGGAAGAGGACGAGGATGGATTTGCGGAGGATCTGGATTCTGAAAATTCCGAGGATGAAGTGAAGGTACCGATTCCTTCTGCATGGGATCAGGACATATCCATCGGCCTTACGGTCAACGATGGCCATGAGACTCCATGGCAGTATAATCTGAACCAAGTCCAGATAGGGGCTATGTTTGATACAAAGAAAAAATTGAAGTATGCGGTGATAAAGTGGGCTATGTCTACGCAGAGGGTTTTCCGGACACACATATCAAGTCCAACAAACTATACCGTGAAATGTGCTGAAACAGGTTGTCCTGCGAAGGTGCACGGGCACGTGCCGAAGTATAACATCCACTGGGTTGTCACCAATGTGGTCCCACATAATTGTGTGAGGAAAAACCTGTTGGTTCGTCATCCAAACCTGACTTCAACTCTCATTGCGCAACTCATGTATACTGAGATAGTGGAGAAGAAAGATATGGAAGCAAAACACATCCAGACAGCAGTGAAGGTCAGATGGAATTATGAGATTCCTTATGGGAAGGCTTGGAGGGCTAAGCAGAAGGCTATGGAGGAAAGGTTTGGGACGTTCTTCGACTCATATGATAATGCTGTCCGTCTCCTTGACATACTGAAGGAGAGGAATCCCGGCACTTATGTTAACATACAACACACGAGGTTGGACAGTATACCAGATTTCAAGGTATTGAAACGAGTATTCTTCTCTTTCGCTATGTGCATCGAAGCTTTCCGGCATTGTCCTCCTGTGATGTTTGTGGATGGTACATTCCTGACTGGTCAGTACAAAGGGCAAATCCTGACTGCTATTGGTGTGGACGGGAACAATCAAATCATCCCACTTGCCATGGCATTTGTGGAGGGTGAGAACTTTCTGAACTGGGTATGGTTCTTCCGTCAAGTTAAAATTGCGATCGTGAAAGACCGACCAAACGTGTGTGTCATTCATGACAGACATGCTGGTATATTGAAGGCCGTGAAGACAATAAGGAATCCAACAGCTGACGAACCAACACCTTGGAAAGACTTGCAGAGTCGGTGGTACATGCGCCATCTTGGGGCTAATTTTTTCTCACAGTTTAAGAACAAACGGTTGATGAACTTGTTCAAAAAATTATGCAACCAGAACCAGCAGCGCAAATACGAATTTATTTGGTCAAAACTAGATGAGTTTACTAAGAAGCAGGTCCGTGCGAGGAAGAAAACGGAAAAAGATCAGGTTAAATTAGCAGCACTCATCGTGGAGCTAGAGGAGCCAGTAGGTCTTTGTGACTTGCCAGCAATTGACCCTCCTAATACTCAGAGAAAGAAGGGCAGGGCAATAAAGATTTTTTCTAAGTGGATAGAGAAAGAGCCTCCGGTGAATTGGTCTTTGCTGCATGACACCCATGGAGCTAGGTATGGCCACATGACAACCAATCTTGCAGAGGTGTATAACTTTGTACTCAGAGGGAATAGAGCATTGCCACTCACAGCTATTGTAGAGGCTGTATTCCATGGCACTTTGAGATATTTCAGAGAAAGGCACGAGTAAGCAAAGAAGCATATTGCAGATAACCAGAACACACCTTATTGTAGCCGTGTCATGGAGTACATGGCAAAGAAGATAGAGAAAGCAAAGAAGCACACTGTCAGACTCATAGGTAATCAGGAAAGGAGGTATGAGGTTCAGCTTCCTATAGATGGTTTTGGTTCTGCAAATGAGGTGAAGACGCACGAGGTAAAAATTGGAACAAAATTTTATCCAACTTGTGAGTGTACATGCAACAAACCTAAGTTGTTGCACCTGCCTTGCTCATATGTGTTGGCTGCCTGTGGCCAGATTGAGTTGGACGCTATCTCCTTCGTGTCCCCATACTATTTAAAAGATGCAGTACTCAATGTCTGGACAGGTGAGATGACAGGGTTTAGAGTCGTCGGCAATTTCAACAAGGTAAACGATGGGGAGAGAGTATACATTCCGGATCCAGAACTTCGGCGAACAAGCAGGGGCAGACGTAAGGTAAAGCGCATACGAAACGATATGGACCAATCTGAAGCTGGTGGAGCAACCAGACAATGTTTGCTATGCGTGGCTTATGGGCATAGGATGAAATATTGTCCCGACCTGAACAAAGACGGTGCTTCCACATCGATGAGTGCTTCTACATCGACGACTGCGAAAACAGTAGGAAGAGGCGGACGTGGTCGTGGCAGTCGTGGTGGTCGTGGCAGTCGAGGCCGAAGGGGCGGACGAGGAAGAAATAACTCGCAAGCTATATAATGTGTTGGACTATGTTTTAATTTGTAATATGTGTTGGACTATGTTTTAATTTGTAATATTATTTGACTATGTTATAATTTGTAATATGTCTGGACTATGTTTTATTTTGTAATATTATTTGACTATGTTTTAATTTATAATATGTCTGGACTATGTTTTATTTTGTAATATTATTTGACTATGTTTTAATTTGTAATATGTCTGGACTATGTTTTAATTTTTAATATGTCTGGACTATGTTTTAATTTGCACCTGAGATTTGTTGTTTGAATTGCAGATATGGCTTCGTATCCGTTGCTTAATCGTAATATTGATAGAGGGCACCGGGCCACACTTATGGAAGCGGGCAAGAACTTAGACGTGTTGGTCACTCGCACCCCAAAGTCTAACTAGATGATACACCATTCATGGGTTAATAGGTATGTGTCGGTATAATGACTTACTATGTTTGACATCATTTTGATAGCCGCTAACTGTATGCTACATTCTCTTTATTTTGTAGGTTAAGTTGGGCTGGACTTCTACCCTTGGCACGGCTGGTTGAGGGTACATTGGATGAGTGGGTTGAACATCCGCAATTGGATGAGGCAGGTGAACCAATGCAGTTACGCAAAAGGCAAGTGAAACGTTTCTCTTACGACAAGTCACTCATTACCTGCTTAGTAGATAGATGGAGACCAGAGACACATACGTTTCACTTTCCCTGGGGAGAGATGACGCCTACTTTACAGGATGTGTCTTACTTGTTGGGATTACCTCTGGCCGGTGCTGCCATAGGTCCTTTAGAGGCAGAATCTGGTTGGCTAGCATCGATGCAGGGCCATTTTTTGGCTGCGGTGCCAACTGCTAAGGTCCTAGACAACGATACTCACGGGCCTCGTTTTAAGTGGTTGACCCGGTTTCAGGTAACCTTCATGGCCAGTTTAAAAACTGATGTTTTCATTGTTGTCCTCATTGCATAGTTCAAACAATCTTTGGTTTCTATGTAGATTGTCTCCTTAGGATATCCCAATGTTCAGTTGTCAGAGGCACAGATTGACCGATCCCTATAGGCATATATTTTGTGGTTGTTCGGCAAGACGATGTTCACGGAGAACCACGTGACCACTGTCGATGCACGACTCATCGGTATTGCACAAGAGATAGCTGACGCACGTTGCCCTGGGGACATTCTGCAGAGGAGTTTTGGTTCTGCTGTGTTAGCGGCTACATACAGAGGCCTGTGCAAAGCTTGCTCGTTGAAGGCTAGAAAACCAGGTATTACAGGATGTCCACTATTGTTGCAGCTCTGGTCATACGAGAGATTCACTATTGGTCGACCCTATGTCTACGTTGATAGACCTTTTGGTTTGGAGGACATGGCTGGGACTTACGTGCCTGCTATCGGCGACTTGCCTACTATGGGATCTGTTTGGACACGGAGAGAGGTATTTTCATATTAAGTAACAACATGAATTACTAATGCTTATTTCTTGCCATTCAATAGTATTACTAATGCTTATTTCTTGTCATGCACAGAGACAGTTCGCGCATAGCCAGGTGAGGGGCTGCTACCCCTCCTTCACGGCGCAGTTTGATAGTTTGCACGAAGATCAAGTTATCTGGGAGCCATACTCCCATCAGGCTATATTATCCAGGTGTCCAGTTGGGATTTCTGGATTGTGCACTAGAGATCGGCACTATTGGATGACCAAGGCCAAGTTGGTGTTCGACGTGACAGTTGAGGAGATGGCTCTTCATAGGGTGATGAGACAGTTCGGCCTATGCCAAGAGCCTGACATTTCAGTTATTCCACACTTACCAGATCACGTGCACAAGTAAGTAATACTATTTTAGTTCTCAGGTCTGCATTCAGAATATCACTAATCATGTAACGCGCATGTCAATCTCAGGTACAGTCGCGCAGGAGGAAACAAGTCCCATGATTCTTGGCTTCGCGACATTAGCCCTTACGTGGACGAATGGACTACTGCGCCGATAAATATCTGGGATGAGGTTCGGCTCTTTGACTGGGACAAGTTCGGGTTGTATCTGCAGAGTTACCGGCATAGCACCAGGATGTACTTGGTTCCATCAGCAGCTCCTGATCAGATCGAAGCCCCTCTCACCAGCGATATGTACCCAACTGCCTCTGTTATGGGAGCCAGACACCACGCGGTACGTGCTATGGTTCTCACATGTTAAGTTTTTTCTTAACCTGAACATATACAATTGGTTGACTATTCGTGTTGTCTGTCATACAACAATGATCTAATTGATTAACTCTCCGTGTACAGGGTGACTTGACAAGCGAGGCGCTAGAGGAGGTTTCCGCTTTAATGCAACGCTTTGAGAGGGGAGATAATATCCCACCGCGAGAGAACGTCTCATGGTTGAGGCGTCTTGATGAGAAGCTACCGGGGATTTACGCAGCTGTTACATGTAGATGATCTTCGGATGTTGCTATTCCTCGTCCAGCACATCGTCCGCCACGCCACTCTCTGCAGCGTTCAGAACCTCGACCCTCTGTGCAGCGTTCAGAACCACGACCCTCTGTGCAGCGTTCACAACCAGGGAGCTCTTCCTGGCAGCAGACACCTCCTTCACAATCAGGGAGCTCTTTCTTCCAGCAGCCACCTCCTTCAGAACCAGGGGGCTCTTCCTGGCATCATCAGATGGACCTAGGTAACACTACTTTGTACATTCTTTTAAACATTGTAGGTTCGCAAATCAATTTTACATGTTTTACTTTACCGCAGTCGGCAGCCAGTCGCAGCCGTTCATGCATTCAGTCTAGTCACCGATGCTTAGTGGTGCTGGTTCGTTCTTAGCCGGCGACGACGACGATGATGACCGAGCTGCAAACACCTATGAGTTCTCGCAGACAGTTCTTCACACTCCACCACCACCATTGACGTAGGAGACACAGACAGACGGGGTTATCTATGGTCGTGGTAATCGTCAGCGTCATCCACCGGCTGATCACTTATCGCCTTCCGGTCCTCGTCCGAGGAAGACCCAGATTCGTCGTCGTCCCCCCCAGTGATATCGTTATCTATGTATGAGTCGTTATCTATATTAGTTTCAGACTATTCGCATATGTTACTATCGCACTTGCTTCTATCTGATCAGGATACATATATTGTTTTATGTATGCGAGAGACATATTACTATTAATCCGCATTGTTATTCGAGTTACATTTCCAAAGAGACTGCAACCGATAATTAAGATACACGTACATCTCACATAAACGGTAGGACTGAACTTAAAAAATACAGCTTACATACTACATGAAGGCATCATCGTCATCCTCCGTCGCTGCAGCACTCTTGCCCTTCGACGATGCGGTACTCTTGCCCTTCGATGATGCGGTACTCTTGCCCTTCGACGATGAGGTACTCTTGGCCTTGGTGCTCGGCATGAAGATATCGTCTTCGTCTTCGCTGTCGGCAGTCCATAAATATGTATGCTCTGCTGCAATCCTTATAAAATTTTCACTCTTCGTCTGCACTACCTTCTTCCACCTTCCATGCAACCTAAGAAGTTCTTTACGTACCTCCTCATAGGTCCTTTCAGGCCACCCAGACCTACGTAATGCGTGAGCCAACTCATTCTGTATGGTGTCACTACCGATGAGTTCGTCCCATGGAACTATCCTATTGTCCATCCTGAAATTGGTGGCTAGCCTAAGAAGACATTTGCTCATCTCAGGGTGAAAACTACGATCGAAAGGATAATCGGACATCTCGACTACACTAAAATTGACTGCTTATCCAACTCCGTGTGAAGGGGGTTTTATAGGTAGAGAGGAGAAAATGGCGGGAAAGAACGACTGCGGTATGGAGGGAAAGGTGGCGGGAACATATGGCGGGAAGGGGTTGGCGGGAAACGGGTGACGGGAAGGGGTGGCCGGAACCGGGTGCGATAGGGGTTGGCGGGAAACGGGTGGCGGGAAGGGGTTGGTGGGAAACGGGTTGCGGGAACATATATCGGCACAGAGTTGGCGGGAAAATATTAAGGGAAATGAGGGGGAATGGTTGTGCAGCAATTATAATGAATTTATTTGTAAAAAAAACACTTAGAACCCCTCGGCCCACAGCACTGCCTACTACACTACACTGCACTGCCTACCCACCTTACTGTCAAGGGGGTTTTATAGGAAGAGAGTACAAAATGGCGGGAAGTAATGGCGGGAAAGGGTTGACGAGAAAGGATGGCGGGAAAGGTAGGCCCGCGGAAGCATAAATAATATTTTTACAATATTTATAAGACGGGCAATCGTTGTACATCATTAATAAGTCAAATTTCACAAAAAAAAACATTTCGGCTTACCATGGGCCAACAGGAGCCCACTCGGCCGTGTGGAGGCCGACAGCCACTCGTCGGCTTCGTGTAGGCCGACAGGCCACTGGTCGGCCTACTGGTGGCCGACAGGCCCCCCATCAGCCTACTGGTGGCCGACAGGCCCCCCATCGGCCCACCCCAGGCCGACAGCCCCCCATCGGCCTACCCCAGGCCGACAGGCCCCCCATCGGCTCAGCCCAGACCGACAGGGTGCTATTTCTAATATTTTTGCATTCTGCCAAATAGTTTTCAAAAAGGCTATAAATTTAGTCACAGTTTTAAAAAAAAATCTGATTTGCACACCACACGACGCTGGAGGCTCACACCCCAGCAAAGAAATCTCTTCCGTTATTAGAAAATTAGAAAGTTGAAAGAAAAGAATAAAATGATGACAACAAACACGAGAGTGTGTACTACCTAAATGGCTCGATGATGCAATACTTTACAGTATGGGCTAAAATGATTGGTGAGTGGTGATGGTAGGGCCGCGTATATGATTGTGGCGTGAGGCAGGGGAATCTTTGCGGGTTCTAGAGCTTCGTTTGCGTTCTGTGGAGCGAGGCGTAGCTGGCTCTAGGGTGCGGCGGTGAGGTGAACGCCGTTGCCGTCCGCGTCCGGCTCGGTGGGCCCGTGATTACGTGTTGCCGCGCCACGTGTTAGAACCCAAGTGACTTTGCTCCTGGTTTCCGACACGGCTGGCCGGCTGATGCGACTCATTGGAAACGTGCCGCTTCACGTGGCAAAAGGCACAAATTTGATCTTGGGGCAAAACTATTTCATAAATTAAACTGTTTTTAAAAGTATTTCATCCAGCCAACTTTTAATGTGCAGCGTTTGACAGCAAGGCGTTGCACAGTTTGATCTCGGAGGGAAACTATTTCATAAATTAAACTGTTTTTGAAAGTATTTCACCCAGCTCACTCTTAATGTGCAACGTCTGACTCTAACACTCAAGCGCCACAGTGCAACGACTACCTGTAAGGGGCTGTACAGTAGAGTGCAGCATCTTGTTGTCGGGCGCTGCACAAAAAGATCAGCAGTGTAAAATATTTTCGAAAACAGTTTAGTTTGTGAAATACTTTCGTTGTGAGGTCAATTTTATCGCTTCACGTTCCTCGAACGAATTCCTCAACAAGGCTGGACCCATAATCTTAGGATCCTCGTAACTTTAGAGCGTTCGTTTGTGAAGGTAGCAGGTGACAGTTTTAGTTTTGATAAAGTGATGAGAGATGGCATTCTCTTCAGTGGACATATCAATTTCTTCTTGAGAAGACAATTTTCATTTAAAAACTGTCATCGTTTTATTTCTTCATGAAACTAAAATTGCCATTAAACATGGTTCGCTGTCACCCCTCTCCCAGCGAGCGAACGTAGATAACATTACCGCAACTTTGTCCCCTTTTACACGCAGGGATGGGGCATGTAGATTTTCAGCCGGCGATCTACTTCCTCCGTCCTAAAATTTTTGTCTTAAATTTATCTAAATATGAATGTATCAAATTACATTTTAATATTAGATACATCCGTATTTAGACTAATTTAAAACAAGAATTTTAAGACGAAGGGAATATTTAAAATGTCGTTTGTTCATAGGTTGTCTGCTCTTGTATATCATTCGTTATAGGTGCATAATGCATTTTGTAAATTTGTTCGGTATTGTTAGAATTGATCCGAGGCAGGGTCGTCGATCATTCGAGAATCAACCAATCACACAAGCACAACACTGAAATTTATTAACGAGGTTCACTAACATGGCTACATCCTCAAAGCCTGACTACAGACGCTCCTTCCCGAGACACCGCCACAATACCGGCCACTCGGGTGTTGGCACACGCCGTCAGCTTCACTTGTGTGTCTGCGCTATTATGGCGGTATAGGTTACATCACTTGTCTACCCCCGCATTATATTTGAGGCCTTGAATATAAGTGTCCTAATAGCACTCAACTACTACTACTTTATTTAGACATACTACAACTGTAACATATCTTGTATAAAATATTCGACACAACTCCAACAAACTCTACCTTGACGTATATTCTCCACCACCTCGAATTTGTCTGTGCGTCAAATTTTCATGTGGACTTGAGTTACACCATGAGTACCGCTGCTACTCCCACACTCCATGTCACTCCACCTGTAACTATAGTCCCTTCTTTTCTTGATCATAGTCAACACTCGAGCAAAATTAAGTTTCTCTTTACTCTAGTTTGTGCTCCCAACTTTGAGAGTAACCACCCAACGCCATCACACACTGATCACTGACATGCATGAAAGTGAACAACACACTTATCAGGTGTCACATATAAAAGTTACCTAAACTCAACAACTTTGCTCTTTCTTGACCGTCCGCCCGAAGTTTGAATGAATTTCACCGGCGCTTGTAGTCATCTTGAGTCAAATTCGCAATTGTCTAACCACATCATTCGGCAAGAGCCCGGCAAGATTTCGCTGGAGCGCCGCCCAACGCCACATCCTCACGCACTGCACCTCCGCTAACCTGCACACCTCCCACGAAGACATCGTGCCATCACCATGTAGCAGCTACTCCAGACCTCATCGCCGGCCAGAAGAACCAGCGAGCCAGCTCCACCCGAGCCCGGGCAGATCCGACGCCCTCCACGCCGCACCACCACGCAGCCGCCGCATACGGCAGCCCACCATCACGCCATGACCAAGTAGAAGCAACTGCAGACCTCGTCGCTGGCTAAAAGAACCAGCGAGCCAGCTCCACCCAAGCCTAGGCAAATATGGCACCCTCCACGTTGCTCCACCACGCAGCAGCCGCCTTATCCGCGCTGCCTGCCACCCCGCACCGCATCCACGCTGGGGGGCAGAGTCCCCAGCCAGGGCAGCTTCCCCCACGGAGCTAGATCCGGTGACATCCAACGACAAGCTCCCGTACGAGCTCGCGAAGGAGGAAGGAAAAAGGTCTGTTGCCCCGCCAAAACCTGTCGGATGGGAGCACCACGCGACACGTTGGAGGCCCGACCAGGCCGACGACGCATGTCACACACGTCACACAAAGTCTTTCAAGTTAGCTTTCTCTAGGAACGCATTAAAATTCAGGGGAGTTACAGCGTGAGCCATTGATCTACAACATAGATTGCAAAGACATTTAGACTATGTTCATAATAATTGGTTCAGTTAATCAAATTACTAGTGAACTCCCACTTCAACATCCCTCAAGTTGTCCAAGTGATACATGATCCAAATCAACTAACTCATGTCCGATCATCACGTGAGATGGGATGGTCATCAATGGTGAACATCTCCATGTTGATCATATTTACTATGTGACACATGCTCGACCTTTTGGTCCTTCATGTTCCGAGGCCATGTCTGTACATGCTAGGCTTGCCAAGTTTTACCCAAGTATTCCGCATGTGTAAAACTGTCTTACACCCGTTGTATATGAACGCAGAGTCTATCACACCTGATCATCACGAGGTGCTTCGAAACGACGAATTTTTGCAACGGTGCATACTTAGGAAGAACACATTTTATCTTGAAATTAAGTGAACTAGTGAAGGAAACATCTTATAATGCTACCGTCGTCCTAAGAAAAATAAGATGAATAAAAGATAAACATCACATGCAATCAATATATGACATGATATGGTCACTATCATCTTTGTGCTTTTGATCTTCATCTCCAAAGCATCGGCATGATCTCCATCGTCACCGACATGACACCATGATCTCCATCATCGTGTCGTCACGTGGTTGTCTCCGCCAACTATGCTTCTACGACTATTGCTAACTCATAGCGATAAAGTAAAGCAATTACATAACATTTAATGATTGACACGCAGGTACAATAAATTAAAACAACCCTATGGCTCCTGCCGGTTGTTGTACTCATCGACATGCAAGTCATGAACCTATCACGAAACATGATCATCTCATACATCAACATATATCACATCTCGTTTTGGCCATACCACATCACAATATGCCCTGCAAAAAAAAGTTAGACGTCCTCTAATTGTTGTTGCAATTTTTACGTGGTTGCTAGGGCAAACTATAAGAACCCTTCTTATCTACGCAAAACCACAACCACTACTAGAAACTACGATTTTACCTAGGGCCAAGTTCTTCACCTAGAGCAAATTGTCCTCCTCAAGGGAAAGAAAAGTAATGAACAGTACACCCTAGGTAAAGATGAATTTCAAACCAAAAAAAATTGGTAATATACTTTCCCTAGGGCTGGGACTATGCAAATGCCAACAAACCTTAAAATATCTCCATGTGAAGCCCCACTGTGGACACGTAGATAGCATCTGATGCGTTTTCGGTCGAGGGCGCGCCACATATTTCGATAGTTCGCGCCATCTACCGTCTGCGGTGTACGTCGGGCCCACTGCTCAGTGAGAAAGAGCAGAGCGACGACGACCGACGAGTGGCGCGTAGAAGGAAACGAGTGGCGCGTAGAAGGAAATAATTTTGACCGAGTCAGGTCTCCTTCTCCACCGAAGCGCTGCGCCGCACCCAGATCCACTCCTCTCTCCCGTACCTCCTCTCAGGAAATTCTCCGCCGCCGCCAGAGGGACCCCGACGCCCCTAGACCCGCCCCGCCGTTTCCCACCGCCGTTCGCCCTGCTCAGCCACTTGCCCTTCCCCGCCGTTCCCCAGCGCCATCCGCCCTGCCCGTCGTTCCTCACCGCCGTCCCACCCCACCGTGTCCCCTCTGCTCCGTCGATCTCCCGCCATCCGTCGTCCACACCCAGTTGTGCTCCCCGCCGTTCCCCAGTGCCATCCGCCCTGCCCCGCCGTTCCTCACCGCCGTCCCGCCCCACCGTGTCCCCTCTGCTCCGTCCATCTCCCGCTGCTCCGTCGATCTCCCCGCCACTCCGTCGTATTCCACACCCAGTTGTGCTCTCCGCCGTGTCCCCCACCCCGCTGTGCTCTCCAACGCCATCCTGCCGTGTCCTCGCTTCTTCCCTCTTTGTATCATTGTCGCTCCGATGGAAAGATGATCGTGACGGCCACAGAGACCATGGCCACGCCGGCCTGGGTGACGGCGTCGCCCCGTCCGTGGTGACCTTGCCGCGCCTGCTAGTTGACCAGCCATCGTACCCCCTGCTTCTCTCCAACAGGTTCCCTCTAGTAAATCACTCTCTCTTAGTAACATCTTATTAACGCAGTTAGCCAGTTGTGATCTTAAACATGTTGTCCATGCCTGGGAAATGGCAATTTCTGCACTATCTAGTATATTTGGCTATGTAAGTATGAAAAATTCACCTAGTGTCTGTACAGGACAGTAGTTGTCTGGTGTAAACTGTGTTTTCCCTTAAAGGCTATGTTGGTGCTAAGCTATGCTTGCTCTTGCTCATTGTGCACTCTAGTTTGCAATAGTTATGCACAGGAATGATAGATGTAACCTTATGCATAAGAATGATAGTTGTAACTGAAGCAATCTGATATTGTTCATTGTTTTGTGCTTATTATCAGAACTGACAAGTGTTGGGTGCTGACCGGTTGAAGAAAATTCCCTTGTTCTTCGTGTCAAAGCAACGGAGAAGAAAGGGATTGATAAAGCTGGAATCAAGTAGGTATTATGATCTCTTCTTTGCACGAAACAAAAGCTGATTAAGGCTATGATGGTGCTAAGCTATGCTTGCTCTTGTTCACTGTGCACTCAAGCCTGCAATAGTTATGCACAAGAATGATGGATGTAACTTTATGCATAAGAATGATAATTGTAATTGAAGCAATCCAGCATTGTTAATTTTTTTGTACGTATTTTCAGAACTAACAAGTGTTTGGCGCTGATCGGTTGAAGAAAATTGGCCTATTCTTGGTGTCGAAGCAACGGAGAAGAAAGGGATTGATAAGCTGGAGTAGGTATTATGATTTTTCTTTGCATGAAACAAATGTTGATTAATGCATTCATTATCTGTTGGAATTATTTTTTGTTGGGTGATGAGTGTTTTTCTGTTTTAGTGTGTATGATGCATTCATTGTCTGTTGGGATGCGATTGATAGTTGTAGCATTTCATTTTTATTTCAGACTGAAGTACAAAACCAAACCATGTCTTTGGATGATCAACGTAGTTGGATGTATAGTGGGTGGAAGGATAATGGAAGGCATTCTGATGAGTGGATACGTAATACAAATGCTTTTGTGAACCATGTTTTTGAGGGTGCTCGTAGTGCCAACTTTGGAGTTTCCTGTCCTTGCTCAAAATGCTGCAATGGTAGTAGAAGAACAAAACAATTGATGACCTCTCATCTTTGTCATTGGGGGTTCATGCCAGGTTACTTTAGGTGGACTGCACATGGGGAGCGTCATGTTCATGTAGATAGAGTGGAGTCTGTCAACATTGATTGCTTAGAGGACATGTTGTGTGACGTTGGGGATTCAATGCATGTTGATAATTCAGATGAGGAGCCAACTGCAGATGCCAAAGCTTTTTATGCCATGCTATCAGCTGTTAGAGACCCACTTCATAACTTCACCCAAACATCACGCTTTGCTACTGTTACACGCTTGATGGGCATTAAGTCACAATACAATCTATCAGGAGATTGCATAAATAGTTTACTGAAACTTTGGCAAGATACACTTCCTCAAGGCAACAAAATGCCGTCAAGCTTGTATGAGTGCAAGTGTATCTTAGCTGGTTTGAAAATGCCACTCGTGAAAATAGATGCATGTGTTAACCATTGCATGTTATACTATAAAGATAGGGAGAACAAACTGGAGTGTGATTTCTGTGGTGAAGCAAGGTATAAGGTGGTTAACAATGACTGCACAAATAAGAAGCGTAAACCCATCCCACGTAAGGTTCTAAGATACCTCCCTTTTGTACCAAGATTGCAAAGGATGTTCATGGAGCCTGAATTTGCTAAGCACATGAGATGGCACATGGAAGGCATCCGGGAAAATCCAGCAATGATGGTGCACCCAGGTGATAGTGAAGCATGTAAATCTTTCAATGAGGATGGGTTTGCAAGTGATCCACGCAATCCCAAGCTGGTCATGTCTTCTGATGGCTTCAACCCTTTCAATTTTGGGTTAACACAATACTCTTGTTGGCCCGTGTTTCTTGCTCCTTTGAACCTGCCACTTGCACTTTGCTTGAAAACCCAAAATATTTTTCTTAGTATGGTGATCCCTAGACCAAAGGGTCCTGGCAAGAACTTCAATGTGTACATGGAGCCTTTATATGACGAGCTGAAGGAGGCGTGGCAGGGGGTACAAACTTATGATAGTTTCCTTAAGCAAAATTTCAATATGAGGGTAATCTTGCATACAACTGTCCATGACCGTCCTGCATTTGGAATGGTTGCTGGATGGTCTACCCATGGGGGGTTGGCTTGTTACGAGTGTGGGGCTGATACACAAACAATTTGGCTAGATAATGGGCACAAATGGAGTTGGTTTGATAGCCACAGGAGATTTCTGGAGCCCAACCATATATTTAGGACACAAAGTCAATCTTTTTTAACAGATACGGTAGTGAAGGATATTGCTCGACACAGGCTAACAGGGGATGAAGTTTTTGCTTACATGAATGAAGTCAAGGACAACAATTTCGAGGGTTATGGAGCAACACACAATTGGACACACATTCCTAAGTACTAGGAATTGCCATACTTCCCAAAGCTTTTGCTTCCTCATAATATAGATGTCATGCACACTGAGAAAAATATTGCAGAAGCAATATTCAATACAGTCCTTGACATTTCTTGCAAGACAAAAGACAATGCCAAAGCCCGCCTTGACCAAGCTGTATTATGTAGTGGACCTGATTTTAACCTTCAAGAAAAGCCTAATGATAAATGGGAAAAACCTAGAGCACCATATTGCTTGACAAGAAACCAAATAAGAGAGGTCTTGTTGTGGTTTCTTCAGCTCAAATTTCCAGATGGATATGTGGCCAACATGAAGCGAGGTGTTAACTTAGAGCAACTTAAGATATATGGGCTCAAAAGTCATGACTACCATATTTTTATGGAGCGGTTGTTGCCTGTCATGCTGCGGGGATATGTGGATAATGATGTGTGGGAGGCTTTAGCTGAGCTAAGCTATTTCTTTAGACTGCTTTGTGCAAAAGAAATAGATCCTAAGCAAATGGAAAAATTGGAGGAAAATATTCCTATCCTAATTTGCAAATTGGAGAATTTTTTCCCACCAGGGTTCTTTGATTCAATGGAGCATCTAATGATACACCTCCCTTATGAAGCAAAAGTTGGAGGGCCTGTTAAGTATCGTTGGATGTATACTTATGAAAGGTATAGTGTGATGTTCATGCATTTTGTCCATATCGTAGTAGCATTTCCTATTTAGACATTAATTTGTTACATGGCAATGTAGGTTAATAAAAAAAACTTAGAGAAAAAGTTCGTAATAAGGCACGTGTGGAGGCTTCAATTGTTGAGGCATTTCTTATTGAGGAGATTTCAAACTTCACTTCTTTGTACCTTCCTGGTGATGTGCCCACCTCAAGAAATCGCCCCCAACGTTATGCACTACCTACTTCTAGCACAAGTACTCTTAGTTTGTTTGAAGTGAAGGGATGGAAGATTGGCAGAGGGGAGGCTAGGATGTTATCACATGAAGAGTACAAGACAGCCATGATTTTTATCTTAACAAACATGCCTGAAATGGATAATATTGTGAAGTAAGTTATCTGAATTAGCATTTCTATTACAACCATGTACAATATATAAGGTTTGGTACTGATGGCTTCCAAAAAAATGTAGACAATTTGAACTTGATCAATGGAGGCGTCCTCGACAACCAACTACAAAACAACTAGATAAACTTAGGAGGGATGGTGCTGGTTCAGGAAAACCAAACTTGTTGGATTGGTTCAAAACTTTGGTAAAACATCTACACACTAGCAAATAAAACACCCTAAGTTTACAACACCGAATAACTAATTTTTTGGTCTTCTTGCAGTGCATCAAGGATGCATCTATTAATGCTGAATTGCGCAATCTTTCAAGAGGTTGTAGCATGAGAGTGAAATCATATGACATGTATGAAATTAATGGGTTCAGATTTCGATCAGAGAAATATGAAAACCATATAGAAGGGGACCTTTCGTCTAGAAATACCGACGTTCTTGCTTTTGGAGTTGATGATGCAACCAATAAAGAGCTTGAATACTATGGTGTTATAAAGGATATTGTAGAACTTAAATTTGATGGCGATGAGGACTTCAGTCTTGTGATGTTTGATTGTCATTGGTTCCATCCAACTAAAGGAGTGAGACATTTGAATAGATTTGGCTTAGTTGAAGTAGCACCTGCCTCAATCAATCCAGCCAATGAGCCTTTTGCTATTGCCAGCCAAGTAAGCCTAGTCTATTATATTCCCTATGCTTGCACTTCTGTTGCAAGTCTTGTTGATTGGCAAGTTGCCTACAAGGTACCACCTCTAGGCAGTCTGGACACTCCCACAGATGATGATTACACAACAGCAACACCCACAAATGCAGATGTCTTCCAGGAGAATAATTTAGATGCCAATAATTTTAGTGTACAACTGGGATCACAACTTGACAACATAATAGTAAGTGGTTCAGATGAGGTGGTTGATCCAACAGAATTGTCTGATATTAGCAACCGACATAATTTGGGTGGTGAGAGGATTCAAGAGCAAGTTATCGAGGATGAAGACTATGATGAAGTGATTGTTGAGGAAATTGAAGAAGAAGATGATGATTTCTAGATTTTTTAGCCTATTTTCTATTTATTGGTGTTGTTTTGTAATTTGGGTGGTTGAAGGACTTAGCAACATACACTTATCTATTTGCTATTATTATTTTTCTCATGGGCTTCCTGTCGATCATAACCTGTTCTTTTATATCTCTATTCTTATTTGTTTCAAGAATTGCAAATTACAGGATGACACTTGGAAGAAGAGCACCTCGCACCGCTGGAGCCATCCAACCAGCACCTGCTGCTCGGAAGACTACTGCTGCTGATGGCACTTATGATGGGTACATAAGAGGAGTTTCAGATCTTCCACCTGCTATCCCAAATATTGAAGACCGCCCAATCATTCAACTTGCTGGAAAGACGTAAGTCTTATTAATTAGTATTAGTAGTTTCTTGTTTTCCAATCTGTTTTCTTTTGCTAATATTTGTTGCATTTGCAACTTCCTTATAGGCATTGGAAAGACATTCCTGTTGTTCGAAAGGGCAGACGACCATCAAGTGTATTGACATGTCTGCTGAAACGAAATCATCCAGGTGTTGTGGATTATGATGGTGCGAAGGTGCTTGCAACAGAGTGGGAGCATTATCATGCAGTAAATGACACAAATGGTCATTCTGTTGCAGACAAAATTGAAGATGCCTTTTGGGTATAAACTGTTTAAATTTCTCTTTCTTGTTAGCCAAATGATTCCCTCTTTTGTAATAATCCATCTATACATTCTCTTTGCAGCTAAGGTACAAGTATGAAGATGCATACTCAGAGAAGGCAAAGCAACATGTTAGAAGATGTTGCAAGACACTTATGCCAAGTATCTTTTATTATGCTAGAATCCAAGCAATAATTGAGCATTTTCGGAAAATTGAGAACACTAACATGAATGATAAGCTTGCTGGGCAATACTATTTGGATAGAGATGAGTATTTGGTACAAAGGCAAGGTTGGTTACAAGAAGAAGCTTGGGTTATTTTAGTTGATGAGTGGTGCACGGAAGAGTGGATTGCAACATCTAAGAAACACCGTGACAATCGTGTTAGCTCAAAGTTCAAGCCTCACAAAGGTGGTTCCAACTCCATGACTACTATAAGTCAAAAAATGGTTATCAACTAAACCTAACTGTTTTTCCTATCATCAGTTTATCATATGAACAATGACATATATCTGATATGTACTGAATCTTGTGCAATGCAGTCTGAGCAAACCGGTGAAGAAGTTAACCAAATTCAGGCTTGGGTGCATACACATAGAGGAATTGACAAGAGCAAACCTCTAATTCTCAACACACCAGAAGCTACTAAATGTCTGGTATGTGCCTATGCCCATTCGTTGACAGAAAGAATGAACATATAAGTCTGTTGTTGCAACTTGTCATGTTCCTATGTGCTGATGCAATTGTTTGCAACCTTACATATATCTGATATGCTGAAATACTTTGATGTTGCAACCTGTCATGTTCCTATGTGCTGATGTAATTATTTGCAACCTGGAGATTTGTACTACATATAAGTCTACACAAGAGTTTCCTTGTCTGTCCATTGGTCCACATGTCAACTTGTCCATCCATTTATGCAATTGTGTAATACAATCTTCACTCGGCTCTCTTAATTTTCTAAACATTTGTGTACCTTTGTTTTCTTGTTGAATAGGCGCTTTACACAAAAAAGGCTAAAGAGTTAAATGGAGAGAACTATGATACTCTAAAAAATATTGTTAGTTCTAAGGCACTTTATGACTGCTCTAATGGGAAGCCACATGGCAAATGGCCTCTCTTCAATGGCATTGTCAATGACACCGAGGTAATTGCTGAGGTCAGAGCTACTGGTACATCTTCAGCAGCCTTGAAGCGTCGCCGAGCTGAAGAAATTGAAGATGTGCTTCGAAAGGAGTCTGAGAAGGCTCGAAAGGCAGAGGATTATGCCAACAATGTCTTATCATGGGGTGTTAGCATGTACGAGCATTGCAATGGGATACAAAAGTTTCTTCAGGTCCTGGTTATCCACTTTATGTTCATCAATTAACTTACTAGCATTTCGAAATAACCAGCATGAATCTTCTTGTTTTGCAGGCTTTTGCAACTAACCAAGGGGTGCCTCTTGGTGAAATACCACCGCCACCAGTTCCACCTCCTGCTCGTTCACGGTCTCCTCCTAGATCTCCACGACAATCTACTATCCAAGTATGTAATCATCCATCTCAAGCAGACATACTCAAGTCGTAATATATTGAAATCAGATATTTCCAAACCAGTATTGTCATCATGATACTGGACAGAATCATATCCTTAAGAAATCGTGAGTTTTGGTTTCGATGCATAGATGGTACTTGTTTGTTAATTTCTGATATACTCTTGTTACTTCAAGCTCAATTTAACTATTATGTTCTTTAAGATTGGATGGTGCAGAATTGATGTTTAGTTAATCATCAAATGCAGTTTCTTTATGGCTGTACTCTTGCCATTGGTCCTTAGTTATGTTCACATGGATGTTTATTTCTGGCTGTTAAGTATAACATTTTTACTTTCCCTTTTGGATTAACAAATTTATGTGCTTGCCTATTTGTGAGTTGACTAGTGTAGTATGCAAAAGCAACTATCTTTAAAACTTGGTTCTTCTTTTGCAGATTCTAGAAAATAGCGAAGAGCTGCCCCCTTTGTGTGCTCAGCAACAAGCAAATCCTAGCTCTGATCATGTATGTATTTCTTAAACTAATCTCAAATGATACAACTGTTGATGGCCTCATTGTATCTATTACATAGAAGTTACATGTATTGCTTGAGAGGGGGTTGTGCTTTTAGACTACAGAAAGATACATCTCACAAGTAAAATATGTGCCGCGACAAGTTCGACACTGATGTACATATAATAGCAAAGCCATATAAAAAGCTCTAACATTAAGTATTCTTCCTTCGTAGTAATCTAGAAACTAAACTTGTCGTGTCTTAAATAGAACACTTATATGCACTATAATATACTAAAATCTTCTACTTCAGCCAAACTGTTACAATAAATACCTCAGTGTACTGTATTACTTTTTGAAAGTCTTCTACTTCAAGCTACTGGGTGTACGTTTCTAGTTAACATTCAGATTTACTGCTACAAGGGAGAGAATAACATGGACACACAGTGTTCAAGTGGAGTACATGCTGTTGTATTTGGAAACAATGATCATGCCTTCTTTTCTAATTTTGTGTACACTAAAAGTAATATATCACAACATAGTTTTATTTTGGTGTGAGAGGCACGTGCTTTTAGCCTTTTTATTCCCTGGACAGCTCCAAACAGCTCCAAGCAGCTCTTATTATTTTTGCATATTCCTTGGAACAATTTCACTTGCTTCAAGATCCTTGCTTTATGTTTCTAGTTATTTCTGCAACAAGTTCTTGTGGTCATCTTTCAGCCTCTTAAAAATATGTTAATCTTACCTTTCAGGAACTTGATGTTGGCTCAAATGTTCCTGTTGGAGCAGGCGATGAAGGGATGTTTGGGGGCTTTTTCAGTGAGTGTGGAACTGGTGCACTAAGCCTGTCACTACTGGGCAGCCAACCAGTCCCTTGATGTTCTTGGATGTACAGCATGAAGTAACATTTTGGTGCATGTATATAGTTAACATGCTGGACCATGTTTTGTGATGTATGAAACTCTAGTTGACATACAACAAGCATGTACATGCTGGTCGAGATGTCTATTTGTTAGCTGTAGCAAACTCTAGCAATAGCATATTTTTGGACAAACTTGATGGCTGGTGATTCCTTGTATCTGATGTATGCATGTGATGATTGATATATCTAGAAATATCTATATTATTTATGTGATGTTACTCTGGGTTCATAATTATGGTTCCAATTCGAAATATTTGATTTATTCTAGTTGTGGATTCAAATTCAAATTACAAATTGGAAATATGGCACATATGAATCTGTTGTTTCCCTACGGTATAATTCAAATTTGGTAGGGATATAGCTCTAGGGAAAGTGTATGATGATGTGGCAGTGCAAAAGGGTCCCATGATCTTTCCCTAGAGCTGGCTGTAGGTGAACAAATTTTACATGCTGGATACACCAACCGTATGAAAATCTTTCCCTAGGGCTTGTGCCCCTAGGTAAAGAACTTTCCCTAGGGCTTGGTAGATGCACCCTAGGGAAAGGAGTCTTTCCCGTCTAGACTATACCTAGGGTTCTTTACCTAGGGCAAACCCAAGGTAAAGTCTTTACCTATGGTTTTTCCTATTTCACCTAGGGTATATGGCCCTAGGTAAAATTGTAGTTTCTAGTAGTGAACGTGATATACAAGTTGCCTTTTAACCTTCTACGAGGATCGTCGTTGTCAAATCAGATTCAACTAAGGTGGAAGAGACACCCGCAAAGTCACTTTTATGCAATACAAGTTGCATGTTAGTCAGTGGAACCGGTCTCTTGTGCGAGGACAAGTAAGGTTGGTCCGAGACGCTTCATCCCACAATACCGTCGAATACAAAATAACAAAGGAAGTAAGCAATTTGGACATCAACGCCCACAACTTCTTTGTGTTCTACTCGTGCAAATACATCTACGCATAGACCTAGCTCATGATGCCACTGATGGAGAACGTTGAATGAAAATAAAAAAATTCCTATGAAACACCCAAGATCTAATCTAGGAGATGCATAGCAATGAGAGGGGAGTGTGTCTACATACCCTTGTAGACCAAAATCAAAGCGTATAAAACGCGGTTGATGAAGTCGTACTCTTCACGATCCAATCACGATCCAACCGATCTAGTGCCGAATGGACGACACCTACGAGTTTAGCACATGTGCGGCTCGGTGACGTTCTCTCCTTCTTAATCCAGCAAGCGAGGGAGAGGAGGTAGATGAGATCTGAACCAACATGACGGCGTGGTGGTTGTGGCAGCAGCGGAACTACAGCAGGGCTTCGCCAAGTGTCTATGCGAGGTGGAGGAGGTGTAACGGGAGGAAGACGAGTAAGGGTGGAAGGGTGTCTGCCCCCAACACCTCCCCACCTTTATATAGGCGTGTGGGGGGCTGGTGGCTTGCTCTCCAAACCCCTAGGGTCGTTGGCCAAGGGGGGGAGGAAATCCCTCCTTTCCTTCCCCACCGATCGATATCCCCTTTTTTAGGGATCTTGATCTTATCCCTTCGGGATATGATCATATTCCTTTTAGGGGGATTTCGATGCATCTAGACCAGGGGTTGTGGGCCTGGCCCCACTATCCATGTCCATGTGGGGCCCCCATGCAGGTAGGTCCCACTCTGAAACCTTCTAGAACCTTCTCGATACAATATCGAAAAGACCCAAACATTTTCTGGAACCCTGAATATGACTTCCCATATATAATTTTTTACCTCCGGACCATTCCAGAGCTCCTCGTGATGTCCCGGATCCCATTTGGGACTCTGAACTACTTCCGTAGTTCACCATGTGAATATCTTAATACCACCCTAGCGTTACCGAACGTCAAGTGTGTGACCCTACGGGTTCGAGAACATGCAGACATGACCGAGACTCCTCTCCGGTCAATAATCAATAGCAGGACCTGGATGCCCATATTGACTCCCATATATTCAACGAAAATCTTTATCGGTTGAACCACGATGTCAAGGATTCATTTAATCCCGTATGTAATTCCCTTTGTCCGGCGATATGTTACTTGCCCAAGATTCGATCGTCGGTATGTCCATACCTAGTTCAATCTCGTTATCAGCAAGTCTCTTTACTCGTTCTGTAATACAAGATCTGGTGACTAAACTCATTAGTCATATGCTTGCAAGCTTCTTGTGATGTTGAATTACCGAGAGGGCCCAAAGATATCACTCCATCACATGGAGTGACAAATCTCAGTCTTGACCCATGCAACCCAACAAATACCTTTGGAGATACCTGTAGAGCACCTTTATGGTCACCCAGTTACAAAGTGATGTTTGATAGCATACAAAGCATACCTCCGGTATCCGGGAGTGGCGTGATCTCATGGTCTAAGGAACTGATACTTGACATTACGAAAGCTACGACAAAGTGAATTTAGTGACACGATCATATGCTAAGCTTACGATTGGGTATGTCCATCACATCATTCTCCTAATAATGTGATCTTGTTATCAAATGACAACTCAAGTCTTTGGTTAGGAAACCTTAACCATCTTTGATCAATGAGCTAGTCTAGTATAGACTTACTAGGGACACGGTATTGTTTATGTATTCACACATGTATTTAAGTTTCCGGTCAATACAATTATAGCATGAATAATAAACATTTATCATGAACAAGAAAATATAATAATAACCAATTTATTATTATTATTGCCTCTAGGGCATATTTCCAACAGAGTCCGCGGGGTGGCCGAGCCAACCCACCGTGAGGGCGCACCGAAGCGCAAGGAAACACCCCGCATGTCGCGCCAGATCCACTCCTAGCCGTACCCGCCTGCATATCTGCGACGCCAGGGAATCTGTCGTGGCCTGAGCAGTCTCACCGTCGCCGTCACCACACGGGCTTCGCCCCGCAACGCATGTTGGCGACGGCGGGGAAGGAGAGGGGAGGTGGGGCCGAGGGTTTCTAGTGGTAGGGCGCCCCCGGTGTCGCTCCCCGAGCGGCATGGGTGCAAGAGGGGAAAATACATGATATCCAAAAGATGGCATTGAAGACAGATTCCCAATCAACTGTTAAGAAGATCAACGACGAAATGGACATATCAGCTCATGGGCCAGTAATGATAGTGGTGAAGGACTTACTACGATCCTTTTAGGATTATAGGGTTGACTGGGTGTGGCGGTCGGCGAATAAAGCCGCACACGTCTTAGCTAGGGAAGGTTGCAGGAATAAACTCCGTAAAACGTGGTTCCAGGTACCTCCTGTTTTTGGCAAGAAAGTTTTTTATCTGTTCACCAGTTGTCAAGGTAGTACAAAGAGTACCAAAAGAAAAAATTACATTCAGGTTTGTAGAACACCTAGCGACGGCTACAAGCACTGTAGCAAGTCTGAAGGCGCCCGCCATCATCTCTCCTCATTGATCGAAGCCGAGCAAACATTGTTGTAATAGACAATGGGAAAGTCGTCGTGGTAAGGCCTCATAGGACCAGCGCACCAGAACAACAACTGCCACCGATGAAGAGAAGCGTAGATCAGAAGGATCCAACCTGCAAACACATAGATGCCGACGAACGAAGACCAGATCCAAGCAGATCCACCGAACACAAACGTCGATTGGATCCCACGAGATCCACCGAAGACACACCTGCACACGCCCTCGACGACACTAGAAACACCGCCAGGACGGGGGCTAGGCGGGGAGAACTTTATTCCATCTTTAGAAAGTCGTCGCTGCCTCGTCTTCCGAAGCATGGCACAAACTCTAACAAGACAAAAAAAAACACCTAAAAACATAGCCCTTCCGCTGATAAGGGCCGAGATCCACCATGTCTCCATGGTCCTGGGACCATAGGAGTGAGGCGGACTGGCAGCGGTGCCCACGAAAGGCAGTGAAAACCCTAGGTGTACGCCTTGGGTCGCAGGAACGAAGGGGTACGGTGTGGACGATCTTTATGGTTCCACGTACCTTCTTTTTTTACGAGGGGAGGTTCTACGTATCTTTTTTTTACACAGTACAGACGCAAGCGCTCATATATACGCACATACACTCATCCCTATCAACACACACGCATACCCTATCCCTATGAGCACCTCCGAGAGACTGAGCCTGCCATGAACATTTTAATAAAACTACACAAATTCCGCTCAAATTAATGGTCGCGAAGAATGATAAGTTTCTTTCATGCATAGTGATTTACTATATATATTTGGATACTAAATTTTTATTTAGACCCCTGTGCACTTGAACAGAGGGAGTACGATTGTCTATCGCCGTCCTCGTCCGCGCACCTCACCTCGGCCACGTCGCCCTGTCCCTGATCCACGCCCCTGGCCTCGTCGTGAGGACCCACCAATTCCCTCGTCAAGCACCGCCCGTCTTGCAGCCGGGGGCCGACGCGGGCGCCTAGGCCCTACGTGCAGTTTCTGCTTGATGTACCCGCCATCTTCCCCGGCCCCCGCCTTCCTGTCTCTCAGCAACTTCGCGGCCGTCTCGACAGCGGCATCGGCATCGTCGGTCATAAGCAGCCTCTCGGCGACCTCCGCCGGTGCCACCTCCACCTCCCGCAGCAGCGCCTCGATCTCAGGGAAGAGCGGGTGGTCCTGGATGCCGCGGTAGTTGGCCGCGAGCTCCCTGAAGGCGACGAACCCGCAGTAGCCCATGTGGACGTGCATGTCCATCCGGCCAGGCCGGAGCAGCGCCGGGTCTAGCCGGTCCTTGTGGTTGGTGGTGAAGATGAGGATCCGCTCATGGCCGCTGCTGGACCAGAGGCCGTCCACCATGTTGAGCAGCCCGGACAGAGTGACCTGGCAAGGCAACGCACAGCTTAATTGGTAAGTGACAATCGATTTGGAAACCACAGGAAATGAAGTGGCAACTGCTCTCGTTGGACAAACAACAGTAGCACGGCAACGACTATAGAGTTGTTGCCTATACAGTGACCCACATCAGTGACTTGCTGGTACTTGAAGCAAACCAAATAAGTGCTGTCGTTTTCGTGTTCAGTTAGGGTGCGATACAGTCACCCAGAGCATTGTTTGATTGCTTCAATGCTGGAGTACAGAGTACTACCGGCAAGAATCGTTTCTAGAAAAAGAAAATACTACTAGTAAAGAATAGTCTAAAGGACTAGAGCAGTTTCTTTGTTCGTCGTCCATTGCAACTTGCAACATGAGTTGGATTTGTCCATTGCAACTTGCAACATGAGTTGGATTTGTCCATTGCAACTTGCAGCATGAGTTGGATTAGTACTAAAACTAACCTTGTGATTCTTGGAAGCAGGGCTGCCCCCGTCGGAGCTTTCCGTCGCTTCCCTCCGTGGCGCCGTCGCCACGGCGCAGTCGACATCTTCGACCAACAATATGGACCTGTTCTTCATCCGAATCAGCAGTTTCCTCAGCTCGGTGTTGGACCTGACGCCGCCGACGTCGAGGTCATACACGTCGAAATGGAGGTGGTTGGAGATCGCGGCGACCAGGCTGGACTTGCCGGTGCCGGGCGGGCCGTGGATCAGGTAGCCCCTCTTCCACGCCCTCCCCGTCTGCCGGTAGTACTCCTTCCGGGTCAAGAACCTGTCCAGGTCGTCCATCACGGCCTGCCGCAGCGCGTCGTCCATGGCCACCGTCGCGAACGTCGAGGCGTTGCGGAGCCTCACGGTCCGCCACTTGCCCCACTCGTTGCTGTACAGCTTGGTCTGCCTCTGCTCCTGGGACATGGCCTCCACGCGGGCCATGACGGCCGGCAGGTAGGAGCCGAGCACCATGTCCTTGTGCTCCGCGTCGAAGCTGAGCTTGAACACCTCGCGCGCGTCCTCCGTGGCCCGCCGCCTGCCGCCGCCTCCGTCGTGCTTCCTGCTTAGGCGCCACGTGACCTTCGCCCCGTCGAACACGTCGACGACCGCCGTGCCGGGGCGCAGGGCGAGCAGGACGTGCTCCGCAGCGGCCCCGCGAGGCAGGCTGGCCTTCATCAGCGGCACGGATGGTGCCGCGGCGAGGAGCGTGGAAACGTACGCCTTGGCCGCCAAGAAGACGCGGTTGTACAGGGCGCCGTCGAACTCCTCGATGAGCACGGCGTGGCGCCGGGCGGAGGCTGGCGGCAGGAGGAGGAGCGCGCCGAGGGCCGTGCCTGGGAGGACGTCGGCGAGCACCCGGCGCAGCAGCATGGCCGCGCCCAGCACGGAAGTTGCCGTCGTGACGGCGCTCTTGTACCGTTCCAGCGCTCTGCTGTTCGGGGATGTCATGGCCATGGTCGGCTCCAACTGACGCTGTAGCAGTGGGGGTTTGCTTAAGGTTTCGATCTTCTAATCAGGCGCTTGAGTTGGTTTCTGTGGAGCAACTGAGGAGAGCCTTTAACTGGAGTCGAAAAAATTCAAGGTCGGTTGGAATGGGGATTGATGATTGACCATTCGCTGTGATCGGTGTTTGCAACTTCACAAAGGAGATTAGTAGGTTCCACGTGGAGACCACGGATGCGACCCCTAGACCAGGTGACTTGTTTCTTCGAAACTTCAATCGACCGCCCCACACCAAGGGCGTCAAAAGTGACCCCAACCAAGCCAAAAAACACGTATTTGACCTGTGGTCGAAAACAATTCACAATCTAACCTGGTTTCGGAAAAATTTCACGCTACTGACCCTTCCGACTGGCGCCCGACAGCAAGACGCCACACCCTACATTGCAGCGCCTGGCTCTTACGCGCCACACACCGCGCCAGCGTGGCAGCCCGGGGCCAGGCGCGGCTCCACAGCCAGTCGTGCAGCGCCTAAGGCATAGGCGCCACACTTGTAATGTGCAGCGCCCGGCCCTTAGGCGATGCACTGTCTGTTTGTCACTTAGGGTGCCCCCCCCACCCCCACCCTAAGCTAAGCGCCCCCCCTCCCCCCCCCCTCAAATCTTGCAAATCCGGAGTATTTGTCTGTGGATTTCGAAGCCAACCCCTCCCTTAAGGTAATATCCTCCGATCCCCTCGTTTTCATCCATAGGAATTATCACATTTGCTCAAATCTTGCTAGTTTGGGGAAACCCTAGTTTTGGCTTGGATTTGGAAATTTGTGTTCAAACATGTTATGTTTCTTTGCCAATTTGCTAGGGTTAGGCTTCCTACTATGCTAGGGTTAGGGTTATGTGTGTTGTTATGTTGGGGTTAGGGTTAGGGTTATGCTATGGTTAGGGTTGTGGTTATTGTTAAGTGGGGGTTAGGGTTATTGTTTCATATCTATGTTAGGGCTTATGTATTTTGTGCAAATATTCGGTTAAGTATTTATTGGATATATTTGTGTTTTTTATTATTTTAGGGATGGGAAGAACATGTGTTTATGTTCAGCATGTGGATAAAGAGGCCTTTTTGAAAGGCAATGTTGAGCCGGACCCGGATGAGCTTGACATGGTGTTTGAGAGTAGTCCTAGCTATGCGGATGTCTTGGAACAAGTGAGGAAGGATTTGAATTGGATGGACCCAAGTGACATTGTTGAGTTGGAGGGAAGGCATAATGTTGGTTTTGGAATGCACATCCGTTGGAAGACAATGCGTGTGAACTCCGAGTAATGTTGGGTTGCATACAAGGAGACGGTTGCTGAATCTCTAGACAAGGCTCTTGAGTTATTTGCCTCCAAGAAGGTTGAGTCTAGTTTGCATTTGGACTTGAACCGGAACCCCTCCCCGTTGGTTGCTAGTACTCCCCCACCCATGAACCAAGATCAAATGAGTGAACCTCATTTGACGCAACAAGTTTGGCCAACATTGAGGCCGATTTCAAACAACCAAAATGAAGCTTTTCAAGAGGAGAATGATGAGTACGAGGAGGATGACAACGAAGTTGATCTTCATGACAACAATGTGGGTGATCTCGACAAATATCATGTGCAAGAGACAATGGACCAATCCATCCCTTTTTCCCGTTCATATGCATCGGACTCTGATGACGATGGTCCCGATGAAGAAGTTGATGAGGAGGGGTTCACGACGAAGGAGGTCAAAGCATTTAAGAAGTTATTCCGGCGGGATCACAAGACACCATTGTTCAAGGATCTTAGTCTCGCGGATGAAGCCGTTGTAGATGGTGGCAAATGTATATCTCTTGGAGCTAGGCCAAGTTCTCACCGTGATTTGGAAGACGGCAAGAATGGGATATATCCCGGTTGTGAGTTTGAATCCTTCTTGGAATTGAAGATGTGGCTCAACAACTACTCGGTTACGCATTATCGTCCACATAGAGTGGCCAACTCGGACGTCAATGTGCGTTACACGGTTAAATGTGAAGTGCCAAGATGTCCATGGATTGTGCGTGCAAGGCCATGGAAAGGAGGTCCCACTTGGCGCATAGTGAGTTGTCTACCAAATCACATGTGCCGACACAAGAATGCGGATGGCAAGCTTGTGTACCAAAAACACAGACAACTCACGTCCGAGTTCATTGCTTACAGGTTTTCCAACTAAATATCCACACTTCCAACAATGAGCATTAAGAGTGTCATTGACCTTGTGAAAGCCATCTTTCATTACAAGGTCAAGTACGGCAAGGCATGGAAGGCGAAGCAAGCCGCATTCAAGATGTTGTATGGCAATTGGGAGGAAGCACACAACCGACTCCCTAGGTTGTTGTTAGCTATGGCCGCCACAAACCCAGGCATGGTTCACGTGGTCGAGCCTCATGGGCACCAAACATTGATTCACAATGGGAGGACCGTCCGGTATTTGGCCGTGCATTTTGGGCCTTTGAGCAATGCGTGAGGGCTTTTGAGCATTGTCGGCCCGTAATTGCCATTGATGGCACGTTCTTGACCGGACAATACAAGGGCACTATATTGGTTGCAATAGCAAGTGATGCCAATAACCGGGTGTTGCCTTTGGCTTTCGCTTTGGTTGAGGTGGAGAACAATGATAAATGGGAGTGGTTCTTGCGTCAATTGAGAACAAGGGTATTACCGGCTGAAAGGGAAATTTGTGTCATATCGGATCGCCATCCGGGAATTCTAAACGCGGTGGTGGTTGACATTCCCGGACATGCAAAGTTGCACCATCGATGATGCATGAGGCACTTTTGTGCAAACTTTTATAGGGCATGTGGTATCAAGGAGTTGGCCGATGATCTTCAAGATTGTTGTCTCGCTTTCTCCGACAAGCGGTTCGCCAACTTGTACAATGCATTGCTCACACACAAGAAACTTGATCCCGGTGGTCTTGACTTTCTCAATAAGAACATTGTAGAAAGGAATAAGTGGGCACGTGCTTTCGATGAAGATGGCCGGAGGTACGGTCAAATGACAAGCAACATGGCAGAATGCTTCAATAGGGTGCTCAAGGGTGTAGGTGCATTACCCGTGACGGCAATAGTTCAATACACATTTGACAAGATGAATGTGTACTTTTTAAAGTACTCAATGGAGACGGATAAGCAGATTGCTGGTGAGAACAAGGAAAAACACAAGTACAATTTCCCACCAAAGGTTGAAGAATGGCTGAAATTTCAATCACGGAAGGCAGACTCCCAAGAAGTTGTACTATATGACGACAACGATTGGATGTATGAAGTGAAAGAGCCTGGAGGAACCACAAACGATGGCCACCAACACGGAGGCCGGACTTTCAAGGTCTCCCTAACACGGTGTGATTGCACTTGCATGAGTCCATCGTTGCTTCATCTCCCATGCTCGCACTTGTTAAACGCATCCCATGTTAGGAATGTGGACCTCAATCACCCTCTTACTGTGCGGGAGTCCGAGTTCTCAATCATGACGGTAAAGAATACATGGGCTCCCCGGTTTCAGCCATACTTGGACCAATCACAATGGCCGGAGTATCATGGAGTTCAACTATGGCCCGACCCGGAATTGAAGGTCATTACATGGGGAAGACGTAAGACAAAGCGTCTTAGAGGTGACATGGACGGATGGGGCCCTGGTGGCGGTCGAGAATCCGGCACCGGCCAATTCCAAGAGCCTCGTGAGCAATCCCATTGTGGGGAGTGCAATGATGTGGGACACAACACAAGAACTTGTAGCAAACCAAGAAAGAGATCAAAGAAAAATGATGCAAGCACAAGCCAAGCAAATGGTAGCCAACCAAGTCAACCAAGGAGTAGCCAACCAAGTCAAACAAGTGCCCAAGTGCCAAACCAATCAAATCAACCAAGCCAACGAGGAACTAGGCAACAAAGAGGGAGTCAACTAGGTCTTAGAAGAGGCCGTGGTGGTGGTAGAGGCCGTGGTGATGGTCTTGGCCGTGGTGATGGTCTTGGCCGTGGTGGTGGTGGTAGAGGCCGTGGTAGTGGTCTAGGCCGTGATGGTGGTAGAGGCCGTGGTGATGGTCTTGGCCGTGGTGGTGGTGGTGGTGGTGGTGGTAGAGGCCGCGGTGGTGGTAGAGGCCGTGGTGATGGCCTAGATCTTGGTGGTGGCTATGGCCGTGGTGGTGATCTTGGCCTTGGCGGCGGCCGTAGTGGAGGAATGTTTTCTTGGCTCAATGGACCATTGCCGTATGTCACTTACTATTATCTTGTTATTTTGGCTCAATTTTTTTGTTGTTATTTATGTTGTTATTGTCATTTCGCATTGTGTGACTAACTATTATGTTGCCATTTTCGTAGGTATGGCGTCATCCCAACCCAACAAAGCAACAATGAAGGGGGTGGAGGACACGGAGGGGGGAGGTGAGATGCCGGGGTGGTGGGATGAGGAAGAAGAAGAAGAAGAGAAGAAGAAGAAGAAGGGAAAAGGACCTTGCTCGACGCAATAGAGCACCGTGACCTTCTTGTGAACCAAAATGTGTGCTACTATGTGCTATGACTCCTTTATGTCTATGAGAACGCATCTTTGGACAACTCTATGTGCTAGAACTCCTTTATGTGTGTATGACTATGTGATTTGGACTACTCTATGTGCTATGTCTACTTTATGTGCTATTACTTATGATTATGTGACATAGTATGCCAACCACAAAACCTAAAAAGCATTTGGTATTTGAAATCAGCAGACAGTGCAGCGCCCAGGGCTGAGGCGCTGCACGTCTGGACACGGCTGTCCAGAGAGCAACAGAAGCATTCCAGTAGGTATTCGACCTGTGCAGCGCCTAAGGTCTAGGCGCCACATATGTTAATGTGCAGCGCCTAGGCCTTGGGCGCTGCACTTCTGTGTGTCACTTAGGCTGCCCCCACCCCCCTCCCACCTACCCCCACCCCACACACCCCCACCCCACACACAAACCCGAAGCTCAGTGCCTCCCATCTGCCCCCCTCTCTCCCCCTCTCAAATCCTTCTCAAATCTTGCAAATCCGGAGATTTTGTCCGTGGATCTCGAAGCCAACCCCTCCCTTAAGGTAATCTCCTCCGATCCCCTCGTTTTCATCCAAAGGAATTGTGACATTAGCTTAAATCTTGCTAGTTTGGGGAAACCCTAGTTGTTGCTTGGATTTGGCTAGGGTTAGGCATTTGAATGTGTTGATGCATTTACCTCTATACATGTCAATGTGTTGAAATTTGTGGGGAAACCCTAGTTTTGTAGGCATGGCTTCATCCGGTTCCATGACGAGGTCACCGTGTGCTAACCAAGAAGACATGCCAAACAAGTGGGAGAACGCATCTTTGTACAAGGTGAAGGAGAAAGACGTGAACATCCCGCCATGTTGGTGTGGAGATATTTGCAAGGTGCAGGTGTCCACCGACCGAAAGAAGTCATGGACGGAAGGGAGGAGATATTTTGTATGCCCCAACTATGCTTATGATCGTGCGCTTCCAACTAACGCCTATGACCAACCACCGGTAAGCTAGAGAAGTAACATGTTACTCTCAAATGTGTGTCAACACTAACAAAAATTTTGTATGCAGTCACCGCCTCCTCTATGCAAGTACTTCACGTGGATAGATCATGAAGTGCCAGAAGATGTCCAAAAGGACCAATATCAAGATTTTCTTAGGCGCCAGCGGTGGTTCGAAGAATCGTTTCGAAGAGGCTTGGAGGAAGAGCATCGTCAAAAAGAGAGGATGGAGCGGAAGAAACGAGAGGAGGAGAGGACACGCCAAGCGAAACTTGCTCGTGAGGAGGAGAGGGCAAGAAAGCTTGCAAAGGCTCGTGAGGCGCAAGAGGAGGATGAGGCACGTGACAAGAAGGGGAAATGTCCTCGCTCGACTCAGTAGGGACTTCGCTTCGGTGCAGTCGTCATGGAACCGGATGTACCCATGTCGTATTTGTTATGAACTATCTTCTAGGGCAAGAAGCCATTTGTCGTCAACTATCTCGTAGTAGGCCTAAATTTGTCATTTCTAATGAATGTGTCGTGGACTATCTTGTGGACCTAATTTGTAATGAATGTGCCATGGACTATCTTGTAGACCTAATTTGGCTAGGGTTAGACATTTGAATGTGTTGTCGTGTACTATCTTTGGAATTCCTGTCAAAAGTGCTCCTGTTTCTGCAGATTTGCAGTTAACAGCACTGCAACGCCTAGGTCACAGGCGCTGCTCTACACTGTGCAGGGCCCAAGGGCCAGGCGCCACACAGTATAGTGCAGCGCCTAAGATCTAGGCGATGCAGTGCTGTTAACTGCAAAACTGAAAAAATAGAAGCACTTTTGACAGGAATTTCAATTCGCTTGAACATCACAGCACTTACAATAACTTGAACTTCACAGCAATTTGAACAAACACAAGTAATAACTTGAACATCACATCATTTAAGACAATTCACAACGACAAGTTCGCAGACACAAGTAGCACACTACTAAGAGTTCACCAACATATCACATAACCTCACAAGTTCATCAACCTAATGAAACGGCGACAAGTTCAGTTTAATAATAAAAACGACAACGACTAATGCCTTCCGCGCGTGTTCCTGGTGCCACGCCTGTTGGCTATCTTCTTCCTCCCGCGAGGATGTGCCTCCTCTTCCTCCTCTTCCGCCTCCGCCTCATCATCCAAGCTCGCCATCCGCGAGCTCCCTACGACCACCTTTGGGTTGCCTCTGTTGTCAAAGCCGGTGGGCATGTACCGGCGTATGGGCTGCCTAGGCTTCAACACGTATGCGGACCGAACTTGAGCGCCTGCCAGAGTCATGTCATCATCAAGATCATGGCCCTATCACACAATCAAACAATATGGTAAAGACCGGCGTCGTAATCAAGTGAGAATTACATCTAAAAGATTAGTCATACCTCTTGGGTGACCGCACCCTCATCATCCAGATAAGCATGCGAGGAACTCACATCGTCCCCCTGATGGTGAGATAAGGGGTCTGATGGTGTACCAGACCTAGAGGCAGATGGTTCATCATATTCTGGGTCACGACAACCGAGAAGGTTTGATAACCGCCTTAACTTCTCGGCCTGACGCTGTAACATGAACAAGTGTATAAGATACCAAACTCCGCAAGATATGTAACATGGACACCTGAGTGCGATATGTACCTTGAGAAATTTTCGTAGTGGACCTTCATCATTGCCTTCTCCAACTGGTGTCTTCTCCAGAATAGACTGGTTTTCATCAGCTGATTTCTTGATCTGGTTGCGCTGCGGATGAGAACGAAGTAACACGTTAGCCATTCAAACATGTGTAATACGACCAACGGGAAAGTAAAGAAGGGAACACTTTACCACATAGTTAATCACCGGAACAGCGGGGACTCCTACCCCTTCCCTGACATTTTTGTTGTACTGATGCTTCGATAGATCCTCAAAGTTTGTGGGATCTTCAAGAATATCATCATTGTATGCCGGCGGGCATATCTCAACTCGAGCATTTTCAAGAAACCATCATAGGTAGTTATCGAAAGCAAGTGAGCTATGCTCACGAAGCTGGGCGCGTGCACTGTTACGAGCTTGCTCCACACTAAGCTGGAAACGGGTAACATACGATGCATGATGCTTGTCCCAGTCCTTTATCTTCCGCTGCTTTCTCCTGTCCAACCTGCATGGTAGAAAACCAAACATTAGCACAATGAAGAAGGAGTGGCGATGCTTAGTCAATACGGTTCATGCTCTCTTACCTATGAAGTGCTTTGTCCGTGTCCACCCATTCCGGTGGGTGAGGCTGGAACAGACCAAACTGACGATACACGCGATGTGGCAAATGAAGCTCAACCGCCCAGTTGCATATCAGTGGGCACCGCATAAGCCAAAGATCCCTATCCCGCAAGCACATCGGGTTGATGACAAACTCCTCGGTGAACCCTACTTTGTCATTGGCGCCATATGGCTGCCATTCCACCTATGAAATAGGACAAGAACGCAACATTGATGACAAGTTTTCAGGCAAGCATGAGAAATGAATGATGTAATGTCCTCGTTACCTGCTCAGGCGTAATCGTGTCCAACTCGGCGATGTACTTTTGGTACATGAGATTGACATCGTTTGTCATCTCGGATACCACATCCCACTTGTAAGCCCAAGTGGGGCGCCGTAATTCGTCATCTTCATCCCAAGGATTAAACTTGACGCTCTTCGGGCGTCCAACAGGCAGACGCTCCTAGCTCCATACTGAAAGTAGAAGCAGATTACCACCAATGCATGCACTATCTGTAATCCTGCAACACGCATAGTCCAGCTGCATATCAAAGAAAACAATGTTAACTTGACAGCAAGGTTGCATTGCTAATGAAGAAATGAGTTGATAACAAAACAAACCAACTACCTGTCGGTACAAGTAGGCAAGAGTCGCTGAACCCTAGCTCCATATGCTATCGAAGACGGTCAACGCCTTCATCCACATCCATGGAGCGTTCTTGCCTGTGGAGTCAGGAAACAAAGTCCTCGAGACAACGTACCACATATAGACACGAGCATGTGTTTGGATCACATCATCAGTGGCATTCGCAGGGCAATGCGCAAAGTTCCTTTGAATCCACGTGAAAGCAGCTCCGGCTGCTTTCCTTTCTTTCTTCTTCTTCTCTTCTCCCTTGTCTGCATCAGCCTCAGCCTCGGTAGGAGCCATACCGATAAGAGCAGTCATCTGCTGGTGCCACCCATCAGAATCGGTGCTCATACAGAGAGGCCTCCCGTCGATAGGAAGACCGGTGATCAAGGAGACATCCTGGAGCGTCACGGTCATCTCCCCAGTCCGAAGATGGAAACTGTGCGTCTCCGGCCTCCACAGATCAGCAAGAGAGGACACCAGTGGAGCGTTGAGGTTCGGCGTGGACCGGATGACCAACTGAATCCATGGGAGGAGTCCTGCCTGCTGGATGTAGGGTGTGTACCACTCATCGTAGGGCATGGTAGGACCAGAGACCCCGTGATACCGAATCTTCAGAGGTTCAAGCTTCTGCAAAAAACAAGTAATGACAAATCTTAGGTTATGTCAATTTCAACTAAAGGCAAATTTGCAAAATATTTAGATTACTCATTATTACCATCCCCTTCTCGCGCATCATGTAGGCCCGGTGTAGTGTGTCATAGGCATCGTCGAGAAGGCAAACCATCCTTACAAAGTTCAAACAATAAACATATATGAGTTCATCTCAAATATCGGTATACACTAAACATCTCATATGTGTTCATCTAAACATCTCATATGTATTCATCTACAAGAATCTCAACATCTCCTTCTCACACAATGAATAAATGATTTACAATACTCATTTGAAAAATTCTCATATATATCTCCTATGCCATATGTGTTCATCTCAACATCTCATATTTCAAATAAACTGAACATCTCATATATATCTAAAAAAACTCAACATCTCATATATAGCTACAAAACTCAACATCTCGTAATTATCTACAAAACTAGGCATCTCATATATATCTAAAAAAACTAAACAATCTAGGGTTTCTCTAGGTTGTGAACTAATGAACAATACTAGGGTAGTACCACTATGACTACACATCCTAAATCACAACACCCAATCTTGGACAAATAAAGATCCAAACCAACCAAATCAAGGGTTCACCCAATCTTGGACAAATCTCTAAAATGGCAACGAATTTACGGAGGAAAATAAAGGGAACGGAGGAGTTTACCTAGTAGGAGGGATTAGAGATCGATTCCACGGCTGAAATCTCCAGATCTGAGAGGGGTGTGGGGGGGCCGAAGGGGGAGCCGCCGCTCCTCTCTGTCAACAGAGAAGAACTGCCTGGGAGAGGGAAGAACTGCCTGGGATGGCCTGATGCGGCTTAAGTCGATGTGCAGCGCCTAAGGGCCGGGCGCTGCACATTACAAGTGTGGCGCCTATGCCTTAGGCGCTGCACGGTTGGTTGTGGGGCCGCGCCTGGCCCCGGGCTGCCACGCTGGCGAGGTGTGTGGCGCCTAAGAGCCAGGCGCTACAATGTAGGGTGTGGCGCCTTGCTGTCGGGTGCCACTCGGAAGGGTCAGTAGCGTGAAATTTTTCCGAAACCAGGTCAGATTGTGAATTGTTTTCGACCACATGTCAAATATGTGTTTTTTGCCACAAACCAAGGCTTTGCTGGGCTACCAATTGAGCATGTCCTTGTGGCGTTTTTTTCACGCACAGATGACTCCCAATGCGACTAGGTTAGCGCATTTTGTTGTGAAAAAACTTCCAATCTATTATCTTCAATGATGATAATACAACCAATAATAAAAATAATAAAAATTACATCCAGATCCATAGACCATTTAGCGACGACTACAAGCACTAAAGCGAGCCGAAGGCGCCGCTGTCATCGCCCTTCCCTCGCCGGAGCTGGGCAAAACTTGTTGCAGTAGATAGTCGAGAAGTCGTCGTGCTAATGCCCCGTAGGACCAACGCACCAGAACAACAACCGCCATCGATGAAGAGTAGTGTAGATCAGAAGGATCCAACCTGAAGACACACGAACATAGACAAACAATGATCACATCCGAGCAAATCCACCAAAGATAGATCCGTCGGAGACACACCTCCACACACCCGCCGTTGATGCTAGACGCACTACCGGAATGGGGGCTAGGCAAGAAGAACTTATTCCATCTTTAGGGAGCCGTTGCCGTCTCGCCTTCCTGAGTAGGACACAAACCCTAACAAAACTCGAAGAAAGATCTACAACGAAGCCCTCCCACAGGCAAAGGCCGGGATCCACTTCGCCCCCATGGCCCTAAGGCCATCGGAGACGATGCGGACAGACAACGACGCTGGTGGGAGGCAGATAAACCCTAGCTTTTTTGAGGGCAACGACTGCTTAGGGTTAGCGCATCTAGAGTCGAATTTGGCAAATTCGGCCTTCTAAATGTTTGTAGACGATCCCGGCCATGACCATGGACAGCGTCAGACGACCCCTCATATTTTCTGTCGGACAACCACACCCCTCATATCTAAATCCTTAAATCCATGCACGTTGATCATATAGCACAAATTATTCACAATTCAACAATATAATAAAGCAACAAAGCAAAGTAAATCACAATTCAACAAACCGGACATGCAAAAGTGAAATTCAACGTCCCGACTAAGGTTAGACAACGTGATGAATCATAGCCAGACGCAATCCGTCCCGCGTGCTCTACCGCCATCCGTGCCGCTTCCGCCGCCTGGTACTCTCTACATATGATGATATCCGCCCCCCTCAAGCCACTTCTTGCCTTCCGCATCCAAGAGGCTTGAGTTCGTCAATGTTAGCTGTCCTTCTCAATCATATTGATCCAAAAGTCCGGGCCTTCTCGAGCTCCCATGCACGCCTCTTTCTTCTCCAGCTGTCTTCTTCCTCCTAAGTTCCAACTTGTGGTTCATCCTCTCCCAGTCCCAATCCATCCTCTCTTTTCATAAATCCAACATGAACTTGTACCTATTTGCTACTTGCGAGTTGCGTTGGGATTTTCCTCGAAGAGGAAGGGTGAAGCAATATAGTACCTAATAAGTATTTCCTCAGTGAGAACCAAGGTTTATCGAACCAATAGGAGAACCACGCAAATCCTAGTGGACAACACCTGCACACACAAGAGCAAATACTTGCACCCAATGCGGGCAAGAGGGTTGTCAATCCCCTTGAACTCGTTATTTGCAATGATCAAATCTGGTAGTGGTAGATATATAAATTGCTAAGTAAAATAAAAAAGGTAAAATTGCAGCAAGGTATTTTTGGTTTTAGTAATATGATAAAAGCAGACCCGGTGGCCATAGTTTTCACTAGAGGCTTCTCTCTCGAATAAATAGCATACGGTGGGTAGACAAATTACTGTTGAGCAATTTGTCGGCATTCTGGGAACCAGGGTACCCAGATCTGCCTGCCTGCGGCCCACGGCGTGGCTCCCTCGACGGCCTGGTACGGCCCAGCGACAAGGCCTTCAAGACAAGACCCTCGCGAGGGCCCTGGCCTCGCGAGGCGGACGACACCAAGACCTCTAAGGGAGCGGCCTCCCCAGGCTGCCTCCCGACGAGCGGAGATTTCTATGCAGGTACCCAGCCTCCCGAGGCTGCGATGACGTGAGCCATGACGACCATGGCCAGGCGGGCGCCAGCGTGCGCAGAGGAGGCAGTTTCCCTTTCGGTGCTAAGGGAGCAAGGACAGGCGTGGGTTCCCGAGGAGCCTCCCAAAGGTTTCCATTCCGGTGCTACAAGACCAAGACCACAGGCTCGGCAGGACGGAGGTCACCGCCGAGCCCACCGCTGTGTCACGACCAGAAGCTTTGCAGGAGAAGACCACCTTTCGTCAGGATTAGATGTACTTCTTGTCCCCTTTCAAATTGGCCATTGTGGGATCCCTTCCCGCCTAAGTTTTGGAGGAAGAGGACCGAGGCCACTATTAATATAGGCTAGCCACCACCGTAGACGAGGAGGACCCCAGATTGAACCCTCTCCACCATAGCCCTCATGAGGCTGTTCATCCACTATACTTGTTCTTCCTCAGCCCCTCGTGAGGCCAATCCACCACAAAGCAGGAGTAGGGTCTTCCACCGCAAGGTGGCCCGAACCTGGGTAAACTGCCGTGTTCGTCTTCTTCCCCGCTCACGCGAATCTGACGAGGCTAGGCTGTAGGGTGGCGAGCTTGAGACTTGAGAGATTGAGATTGTAACACCCCAGTGGTTGGCTACAGTAATCCCCCTGTTGATAATGCCATGTCATCATGGTCAACAGTGCCTAAACATCATTTGGATCATATCCCTTTTCAATTCAAATTCAAATGGAAATTCAAACTGAAAGTGCAAATAAAAGTTGTTCAAATCCAGAAACTAAAATGTAATATTGTAAATATTCCACAGACTACTCTAAAATTATAACCAACATTCACTAAATTAATTAAGTGACTCAAACAGTACCAAAACAGAAAGGTTTAATATATTTTATTTAATACAAAATTCGTGGGAACTCCATTAGCCTCCAAACCAATTTTAGCAGTACTAACTAATGCACTGTATTTATTGGAACAAGTTACCTATTTTACAAAACAGTGTTGGAGGCCACACATTATTGCAAAAATAGAAACAAAAGAAAAACAGAAAGAAAAAGAAAGAAAAAGAAAGAAAAAGAAAAGGGCCGCAGCGGCTGGACCTAAGTCCACAGTGCAGCCCAGCCCGCGCATGTCCCCTCCTTCCTTCTCTGTTCACCGCCCCCGCTCGATGTCGCCGCGCGCACGCTCGCCGCGCCAGGCCCCCCCTCCTTTGCTCGACATCGCGCCCGCGTGGAGGATAAGATCAAAGCCCGCGCGTCCCCCCTGACCTCCACATCCACTCTTCCCCTTCTCTCCTCTCTCTCGATCCGGCTCATCCCGAGCGCAGTCGCCGCCGTCGCCGCGTCGATCCCGCAGCCACCGCATGCCTCGCCGCCACGTCGTAGAGGATCGTCGTCGTCCGCTGCGTCTTCCGACGCCACCAGTTGGAGCCGGGAGCCACTGCTCCGAGCCCGGCGACATCTTCTTCTTCCTCGGGCACCGTCGTCTTCGTCATCGATTTCGGCCACCCCGAGCCTCCCCGAGCCCGCTTTGCAAATCTACAGGAGCGTTGTGAGCTCTCTCCCTCTCCCCTCACTTCCCTGCTCCTCTTCGTGATCATAGCCGCCTCTGTCGTCGCCGTCCGAACGCGGCTCCGCCGCGTAGCTCGCCGCCGTCGAGGTAGTCGACGTCGTGGCCGTCCGAGTCTGTAGACGTGCTCAGCGCTTCCGCGCGAGCCCAACGCCGCCCCTGGCGCACCTTGCCGTGCCCCGTAGCATCGTTTCCGTCCGCGCCCGAACTCCGGCGTCCGCCTCGCTGTCGGCGTGCGACACCTATGGGATCCCAAAGGACCCCTTTACGATTCGGCAGGGAGAAAGGTATGCACAAAGAGCATAACCAATGATTGACGCGGGGCAATTTTACCCAGGTTCGGGCCGCTAATCAGCGTAAAACCCTACTCCTGCCTTGTTTTATTAAGAGTGTTCTTGAGCCCAGGCTCCAGGAGCGCTTGCGATGAACAGTACATTCAAAGAGCAGCTACGCATGCAGGATGGGACAGAAGATCCTCCTCCCCTGTAGCAGTTGCCTTGGGCCTCCTTTTATACATTCAAAGGGGTCACCACAGTGGCAAAATGTACATACATTGAGGTGTAAAGTAGCTACAGGGTCATCGTACCTAACCACTGACGGATTAGGACGAATGCATTTAATGCACCGTGAGGTGTCCGTTTAGGTGTCCTCATTTTCTTGGGGATGAAAAAAGGAGCCATCCCATCAGCACCGCTTAAGCTCTCCTCCACTGGCGCGTCGCCACGCATCCAGAGAAGGACCCAGAATGTCAGGCTGGTTGCTGTGCTGAAGCGGTGGCACAGTGGCAGAATCTTGCCGGGTGCTGAATCTTGCCGGGCGCGAAATCTTGCCGGGCGCAAAATCTTGCCAGGCTTCGCAGGCCACCCTGGCAAGATCTTGCCGGGGAGGCTGGCTTTTGGTCTTCAGCTCTTCTTATCTGCTGATCCTCCGATCCTTGACTTGGGTGTTCCTTCGATAACTTGAATTAACCTCCAACTGTTCCCCGACAAGCCTGGCCGCGAGTATGGCTACAATTGCTCGTGCACAAGTACGGGGTACTAATGGCCCAATACTTAGTACACCAACAGGAGCCCCCGGGCCTAGGCCACACACGAGTGCGAGGCGTTGTTGGGCTAGGCCCAAGCAGTGCACGGGCACACGTGGCAGGGGATTAACTGCTCGTAAATATCCCGCTTATTGTGCCCCCCACTACGCGCGCTGAATGCGCGACGTGGGAAGCGTGCGTTGAAAGGCTGCAGCTGCAGCGCGCCTGCAGAGGCGTATTTACATTGGGGAGTAAAAGAGGTGGCCTCGCTCCTTCCCCATAAAAAGGGAAACTGCAGAGGCGCAGCCTATTTACCCCCTCTTCTTCTCAATCTGGACTCCGCCATTATCTTCCCCTTCTCGAGCTCAAAGCCAGACTTCTCCTTATCCGCTCTTTGCTTCCGCACCCGCTCTATCCTCGGCCTCCGCCTTCGCAATCGCCATGCCGCCCAAGGCTAGCAAGGGCAAAGGCAAGAGCAAGGAGACGAAGGCCGATGTCCCGGAGAGCGAGTTGGTGAAGATGCAGAAGAAGTACGTCGTCTTCGCTCCGACGCTCGATGCAAGGGCTTTGAAGAACCGGTACCAGTGCATGTGGGCGAAGGAGACGCAAGCTCACCCTGCAACTCGCGTGATTCCAGGTTCTTGTTCCAAAAGCAGGCCTGGTAGATATCACTTCTTCACCGCTTATTTCTATTGCGGACTCTGTCCTCCGTTCTCTGACTTCTTCAACGACATTATGTACACATACGGCTTCCATCTTCTTGATTTCACGCCGAACGCCGTAATGTGTATGTCCGTCTTCGCTCATCTTTGCGAAAACTTTGCCGGAGTAGTTCCCAACACCGCCCTCTTCTGCCGTTACTTTATTCCTCGCATCCAAAAGGGGGAGGCCCTTTCCGGATCTATCGCCTGGATTCCACGGGCTTGGAATAAGGAGATATACCCAGATGGGGTCTACCGCGAGAAGTGGGATGAATGGCGGTCTGAGTGGTGCTGGATCAAGGAAGCAGATCCCCATCCGTTCTGTTTGCCTCGACAGCAGAAGGCGGTCCGAGTGGTGCTGGATCAAGGAAGCAGATCCCCATCCGTTCTGTTTGCCTCGACAGCAGAAGGCGGTCCGTGGCACTGACTAGAGTGATCTCGCCGCGGAGGACGAGAGGCTCACGATCGCCACCACCAGGATCCTTCGCCTGAAAGCTGTCGGGCTTACAATGGAGATGATTGGCTTTGATTTCCTTCGCCGCCGCATCGCCCCCCTACAGAGCAGGGGAAGACCAGCTTGGGAGTACCGGAACGCAGCGGACATCATGAGGCTGCACCCTGGATTGAACAACAATTTGACGGCCATGCAGCTCGGCGCTCTCCGCCACAAACTATTCCAACGCGATGACAAATATCGGTTGCCGGCAAGAATTGTCCCTTTGTGCAACAACTCCGCCCTGGGGTCAATCATCGCCTTCATGCCAATGTTCAACGCCCATGGTCTTGATGCGACTTGGGCCGAGCCAACCGAGGAGGAAGCACAAAAGTTCTTCGACAACTTGTCGGAGAGGGCCATCCGGGAAGAGACGGACCTCATTCGTGCCACCACTGACGAAGAAGTGGCGTATATTGCCACCAGGGTGGAAGAAGCGAATCTTGCCGCGGAGGCCGGCAGCGTCGGTTTCACAGAATGGGAAACCAGCGATGCAGAGGTTGTGATGGAAGAAAATCTTGCCGGGGAGGCTGAGGCTGCCGGGGAACAGAGCAGCGCGGCCGCCGAGGGCTCATCCGATGAAGACGTAGCCGAAGAAGAGCCGCAGAAGGAGCCCCCAGCTCCGAAGAAGACTAAGCGCGTTCTTCGAAAGGCCGCTTCTGGCATCCCGGCAAGCCAACCCTCTTCGAGCAGCGAGGCTCCCGGCAAGGAGGCGGCCGGCAAGACTGCGCCGCGGCAAGGAGTTCGACAGCAACCTGCGCGGCGCGCGAGACACACACCTGCGGCAACTACTGGAGTGGCAGGGGCGTCTCACACAACCGCACCAGAGGCTGAGGTGGCGGAACCACGCCGACCTCCTGCGTCTGCTACAGCCAAGCGACCCAGGACCCCTCCTCCGCCTCCTCACACGGACACGGCAACGGAGGTCGACTTCGACATCTCCGGCTTCAGCCCGGAACGAGAAGAGGAAGAGTAAGTATCCTGTCATAGCCTTTATCTCCCAAATTTTGGAGTAATCTCATAGCCTTGCTTTATCTTGTCTCTGCAGCGATGCAGAAACCTTGGCGGAAAGGGCGGCGAAGAGGTTGAGAACTTCCACGGGCGACGAGCCCCCGGCTGGCTCTACGAGCGCGCCGGAAATTGTCGTCGTCAGCCCGGGGCTCAGCCCTCAACGCAGCCCCCAGCGTGAGTTCTCCACTCGTTTCCTGCTAGCAGGCGCTGAGGTTTCTACCCTTGCCACTGATATCTTCGGGCTTGCAGGAGAAGAACAGCAACAGGGAGAGGTGGAAACCGCCCCCGTCGTGCCGCCTCCGTCAACCGTGCCGCCCACAAGCACATCCCCAGCAAGAGTTACCATTGACGAGCCTATCTTGGTTGAGGAGGAGCCGGTACGCATGGGTACCGGCAACATTTCCCCGGCAACCAACATTGCCGGGAGGGGCGAGGCCACCTCTCAACAACTCGACGCAGGTAACTGTTTGCCTTAGAACGCTCGCTATCCTTTTCTTTATCTTTCTTTCTTTTTGTCTTCTTGAACTTCAATCTTGATCTTATTTTGTTTCCTTCCTTCGTCCTCCAGAATTCCCTGTGATGGAACACATGGACGTCGACGTTGTCATCGAGGAGACCGCCAGAGACGCCACCGCCGAAGCTGACAGGGTTGCCGCTAGCGAGGCCACCAAGGACGCCACTGTCGAGGTCGGTGAAATTGTTGCTGAGGAAACCGCCAAAGATCCTGCCGAGAGGGCCGGCGAGGAGACTGATGACCACACTGACGGCATTCCTACCGCAGGAGCGCCAGGCGCTACATCGGCCACAGAGCCCCCAGCCACCGGCGAGACAAACGTCGAGGACCAACCATCGGCATCCGAAGCTCCCTCATCGAGCAAATATCTCAAGGTTGGCGACAACTTATTCATCAACTTGCCGGGCACGGCAAATATTGAAACACCGATCGAAGGGGAAACCTTCGATGAAGAAATCATCGCTGCTGCCGGGCTCGAAATCGTTGATGATCCAAGCGCCAGCAGTGGCAAATCTGAAGAGGATCAGCTCCTCCAGGCCATGGGCGAAAATTTCCGCAAGCTCCAAGCACTCCACCGGGCTCGAAAAGAGAGGGCAGATTCCAAGATGGCAGTTGTCGAAGCAGCCGAAGCAGGCTTTCAGAAGCGCATTGAGCAGATGCAGATCTGGTACATCGAGGCTCTTCAGGAGTTGACTGCCAGCCGGGAACAAGTGAGCCAAAGCTGGACGGAGCTCCTCTTGAAACAATCTGACATGGAGAAGGCGCAAGAGGAAGCTGCACAAAGAACTGCCGCTGAAGATGCTCTCCTAACGGAGCGTCACATTGCGCTTGATGCCCACGAGGAAGATCTTGCCACATGTGAGGAGGCGCTCACCGCCAAGCTTCGCGGCAAAGATGAGGAGATCGATAAGCTTGTCGCGCAGCGGATCCAGGAGCTGGAGCAAAACCACAAGGAGGCGCTCGAAGCTCTAACTGTAGATCACGCCGGCAAGCTCAAGGAGGCCGTCGATGCTGCCGAGGCTGCAGAGGCCGCCAAGAACGAGCTGAGCGACAAAGTGAAGAAGCTGGAAGCGGATCTTGAAGAACACGGCAAGGAGCTCTCGACGCTCAAAGGGGACAGGGAGAAAACTCTCCACAGCCTGGCGGAGATGCAAGTTGCCATGTCTGACAAGACCAAGCAGCTCTCTTCAGCTAACGAGGCCATTGCCGATCTGAAGCTAAAGCTGACCACGCTGGAGAAGTCCCTCAAGGACGGCAGGGCCCGCGAGACGGCCCTAAGCAAAGATCTTCAGGAAGAGAGGAACTTGCTTAAGAGCGCTGCCGCCGCCCAAATTGACTATGAAAAGGGTGTGAAAATCTGGACTGATCACCTTGTCGACACCACGGAGAGGCTCACAACACAATTGTCAACCATGGGCCAGGATGGCCTGCAAAACTTCAGGTATTCCTCCGAAGAAAGGATATCTTCGAGCGCTAGGTTGACCATGTTATTCGAAAGCATCATTGACGCTTTGAAGTGGCTACAGTCCAACCGAGCGACCCAACTGGCCAATGAATCCCGCAAACTTTGCCGGGCCGTCCTCCGCAAGGTACTCGTCAAGGTGGTGCATAAGAACCCTGATGTTGATCTCTCCAACGTGCTCGACCACTTGCCGAAGGATGCAGATCTCAAAGCACTTGAGGAGCTTGTCACGCCCATCCTTGAGAAGGTAGATTCGATCAAGAGGATCGAGGGCCAATGCAGGGACTAGCTGCCTCATTTTTCCTTGTCGCCACCATTCCATGCCAAAAGACAATCAAGTCTTATGTTAGAACTGCGACAATTTATTGAAGTAATAAAACTTGCGTATGTTTGGGTATATGCATGCTATTATTTCCCTTGTCTGATTCCTTTATGTACGGAGTACACCCTACGCTTACTGAAAACTTGCCGGCGCGCAACCTGCCGCGAGCGCTGGGTGCGGGACTTCAGCAGCCTGCTGGAGGTGCAGCGGCCGGCAAGACACCTTGGCATTCTCAGCGCAGCCACTTAAATTGTTGAGCAGACTCGAAACAAAATAAGGGCGCAACCGATTACGACAAGGATTCCTTCGCGTGCAGGTTTTCCATACAAAAGTCGAAATCGTCTAAGGAAAATAGCTTCATAATAAAAGAAACTTGCTTAAAGTTTTATAACTTAGCTTTCTTTCGTTGTTCTTCCTCCGGTAAGGCGTCAATTCTGAACGTTGCCCACTGGTACTCATATCTTCCTTCCCCCCCGGCAAATGTGCGCGCGAGGAATCCTTCTATCTTTTGAGAAAAAGAAAGAAGAGAAAATAAAGATATGGAACCTTGGCGGTTCGTTAGTACTTACCGGGAACAAGTGTCATACAACATCTTAGACTAGCATGCATATATATATATATATATATATATGAACATGGAAATCGATAAGGAAATGCACAATACTTAAACTTATTCATCTGGGCTCAGGGTCTGCGTCTGGCTTTGTACAAAGGATTACATGCCTTGCCGGCAAGACTTGTACAAAGAGGTGGTTGCCGGGGGCCCCCGGCAACCGCGCCTTATGGGTAGAACTTGCGAAGATGCTCGATATTCCAGGAGTTGCTCACTGGAACGCCATCTTCGGTGTCCAGGCGGACAGCGCCGGGCCTGGTGACTCGTACTACCCGATAAGTGCCTTCCCACTTCGGCGTCAACTTGTTTGAATTCTTAGCGGACTGAATCCATCGAAAAACAAGGTCGCCTTCCTCAAGACTTCGGGCATGAACTTTGCGGCTATGGTAGCGGCGCAAAGCTTACTGGTAGCGTGCAGCTCGCACAGCAGCCTGAAGACGGTTCTCCTCAAGGAGCACAGCGTCATCTTGCCGCAGTTGCTCTTGCTCAAGCTCATCATAAGCGAGCACTCGAGGTGATCCGTATATGAGTTCCGTGGGGAGAACTGATTCTGCTCCGTAGACCAGAGCGAAGGGCGTCTGGCCGGTGGCTCGATTTGGTGTCGTTCTGATTGACCAAAGAACCGCCGGCAACTCATCAATCCAGCGTCTTCCGCATTTTCTCAGCTTGTCAAAAGTTCTGGTCCTGAGACCGCGCAGCACTTCAGCATTAGCCCTCTCTGCTTGATCGTTGCTTCTCGGGTGAGCAACAGAGGCAAAACAAATTTTGCTGCCAAGGTCTTGGACGTACTGCATGAAGGTGCGACTTGTGAATTGCGTGCCGTTATTGGTGATGATCTTGTTGGGCACACCGAAACGGCAAACTATTCCTTTAAAGAACTTGACGGCTGATTGTGCTGTCACCTTTCTCACCGCTTCCACCTCTGGCCACTTTGTGAACTTGTCGATCGCAACGTACAAGTACTCAAAGCCCCTGGTAGCACGGGGGAAGGGGCTCAGTATGTCGAGCCCCCATGCCGAAAATGGCCAGGGGAGAGCGATCGTCTGAAGAGCTTGAGCTGGCTGATGTGATTTCTTCGAATGAAACTGGCACGCTTCACACTTGGTTACTAGTGCAGTTGCATCCTGGAGAGCGGTGGGCCAAAAGAAACCTTGCCGGAATGCTTTCCCGACAAGTGCTCTTGATCCTATGTGAGAGCCACATATGCCTCCATGTATCTCTGCCAACAGCTCTAGTCCATCCTCCCGAGGAATGCACTTCAATTTCACACCGTTTGGTCTCTTTCTGTACAGGACGTCATCGACGAACTGATACATAGCAGACTGACGGGCTACTTTTTTCGCTTGTTCCTGTTTCTCAAGGAGTTCTCCTGTCTGAAGGAAATGGACAATGTGATGTGCCCATGCTGGAGTCTGGGGCTCGATAGCTAGGACTAAAGGCATCTCTTCCGCCAGGGGAACATTTGTCTCGACGGCGAAAGCGTGAGGTTCCGCCGGAGCCTGTTGTTCCCTGGCAGGCTTGTCGCTGATCCCGGCAAGTTCCTTGCCTGCGGCTCCAGGGAGCTCTGCCGTAAAGTATTGTCCAGAATTCAGCTTTCTTCTCTTTCCTTGTCTCATTGATGGTGCCACAGATGGTTGAGTCAAATGGAGCACAAAAGTTCCTGGTTCCATAGGCAACTTGAGAGCAGCGCGCTTTGACAGGTCATCAGCAATGCTGTTTTCGGCACGAGGAACATGCTTCATTTGCAGACTGTCAAAGCGCTCTTCCATTTTTCTCACTTCATCCACGTAAGCTTGCATCAATGGACTCTGATAATTCTTGTTAACTTGCCTGACAACAAGCTGCGAATCGCCTATGATGACGAGCTTTTTGATACCAAGGTCTGCCGCGATCCTGAGACCGGCAAGCAGCCCTTCGTACTCCGCAGTGTTGTTTGTCGAACTCTCCTGTGGGAAATGCATCTGTATTACATACTTGAGGTGCTCTTCGGTGGGTGCGACAAGCAGCACGCCAGCATCGGCGCCTTGCAGCGAAAAAGCCCCGTCAAAGTACATAACCCATTCTTGATCAATTTCCTTGCCGGGGAGAGTCGTTTCTTGAACCTCTTCGTTTGGCGTTGGGGTCCATTCCGCAATGAACTCTGCCAAGGCCCTGCTCTGAATTGTCGAAGTACTTTCAAACTTGAGACCAAAACTTGACAATTCCAACGCCCACTCCACAATCCTGCCGGTTGCCTCTGGATTTCGCAAAATCTGCTGCAACGGAAAGCGAGTGACGACGGTGATTTCATCTGCTTGAAAATAATGGCGCAGCTTCCTCGAGGCCATAAGGAGGCCGAAGAGCAACTTTTGCACACCAGAGTATCTTGACCTAGCTCCTTGCAAAAGGGAGCTAATAAAATAAATTGGGCGCTGCACCATCTTTTTCTTTTGCACTGGTTCTTCTGACTGCGCAGATCCTGTCTTGCCGGGACCAATCCTTGTCGGGGAAGATCCCGCCGCGTCACTTGGCGGTCCTGCCGTTGGTGTTGCCTCCTCATCAGCTTCTCTCTGCGCCACTAACGCAGCACTAACCACTTGATTTGTCGCTGCTAGATACAGCAGCAACGGCTCTTGTGGTTTAGGCGCGACTAGTGTCGGCGGAGAAGAAAGGTATCTCTTCAAATCTTGCAGCGCAGCCTCCGCTTCCGGAGTCCATTTTATTGGACCTGCCTTCTTCAAAATTTTGAAAAAGGGCAGGGCGCGCTCAGCAGATTTGGAAATAAACCTGCTTAGGGCAGCAACACAACCGGCAAGACGACGTACATCCTTGACGCGTCTTGGCGCTTCAATCTGCTCAATAGCTTTGATCTTTTCGGGGTTCGCTTCGATCCCTCGTTGAGATACAAAGAACCCGAGAAGCTTGCCGGAAGGAACACCAAACACGCACTTCTCAGGATTGAGCTTCAAATTGATCTTGCGCAGATTTGCAAATGTTTCTTCTAGATCTTGTGTGAGCATCGCTTTGTCCTTGGTTTTGACCACTATGTCATCCATGTACGCTTCCATATTTCTATGGAGCTGAGGCTCAAAACCAATTTGGACCGCTCTCGCAAATGTGGAACCGGCACTTTTCAACCCGAAAGGCATTCATATAAAACAATACGTACCACATGGGGTGATAAATGTGGTCTTTTCTTCATCTTCTTTTGCCATGAAGATCTGATGGTATCCTGAGTAAGCATCAAGGAACGACAGTAGGTCACAACCAGCAGTGGAGTGCACAATTTGGTTGATGCACGGCAAGGGAAAGGGATCTTTTGGACAGGCTTTATTGATGTCTATATAATCAATACACATCCTCCATTTCCCATTCGCCTTGCGCACTACAACCGGATTGGCCAACCACGTTGGGTGAAGCACTCATCTGACCAATCCTGCCGCTTCTAGCTTCCTGATTTCTTCGGCAATGAATTCTTGCCGCTCCAAGGCTTGCTTCCTGACCCTCTGCTTGACGGGCCGCGCGTGAGGACAGACAGCAAGGTGGTGCTCAATTACCTCCCTGGGAACACCGGGGATGTCAGACGGTTGCCATGCAAACACGTCGACATTCGCCCGCAGGAAGGCAATGAGCGCGCTTTCCTATTTGTCATCTAGGGTGGAACTTATGGTGAAAGTTCCTCCCGTTCCGTCCTCCCTGACGGGCACCTTCTTGGTCTCTGGTGGAGCAGCCTTGGATTTCTTGTTCTTGCCGGTGGAACTCTCTGGTGCATCCTCAACGGAAGCGCAGCACTCCGAGGAGGTGCGCTTGCCGGAGTTTACGCCAAGATTCTTGCCGGTCTTTTTCTTCCCCCCGGGAGTTCCAGCAGCAGGAGTAGATGCCTTGATGGCAGGTGCTGCAACTGCTTCCCGGTAGAGTTGATCGGCACAGATGAGTGCATCCTTTTTGTTGGAGTGGATAGTGATGACACTCAACGGCCCGGGCATCTTCAACACATTATACGCATAGTGTGATGCCGCCATGAACTTAGCCAGCGCTGGGCAGCCAAGGATCCCATTGTATGACATAGGGATCTTGGCGACATCAAACACTACCTTCTCTGTCCTGTAGTTGAGCTCGCTACCAAATGTCACCGGTAGCGTAATCTTGCCCTTTGGCTGGGTCCTTCCTGGATTGACCCCTTGAAACGTGCCCGTTTCCTCGAGATCTTCATCAGGAATTTGGAGCCTCTTGAGCACGTCCGGCGAAATTAGGTTCAGTCCGGCCCCACTGTCAACTAGCATTTTCGTCACCTTGAGGTTGCGGATTGTCGGTGAGACCAACAATGGCAAGCACCCGGCCGCGGTTGTGCGATCAGGGTGATCCTCAGCGTCGAAAATGATAGGCGTGTTGGACCACTTCAGGGGTTTACGCGCATCGAACGATGGCTCCGTTGCATTAACTTCTCGTACCCACTGTTTAAGTCGACGGTGGGAAGAATGCAACGAGGCGCCTCCGTCGATACACATGGCCTCTGTAGCTTTCTAAAATTCGTGCTCACTGGACTCATCATCTTCTTCATCATCATCATCACCCTCTTCTTTGTCACGGCCCCGAGCGGGCCTCTCCCTCTGTTGCTTGGCCTTGCCGCGGCAACCCCCTCGGCCACCGCGCTTCTTGCCGGACCCCTCAGCACCATCCTGGGCCTTCTCCTTGTCTCGCCTCTCGTACTCAGCTCTCTGCTTCTCGACAAGCTGCTCAACTTGCCAGCAGTTTTGGAGATCGTGGCCCTTGGTGCGATGGATCTTGCAATACTGCTTGCCGGAGCTTTCCGACTTGTCAGCGGCCGCCAAGGCCTGGCAGGAGGCGCACCCGGCAACTTCCTTGCCGGGGTCGTCAACCTTGGCCTTCTTGGCGGTGCCGGGGTTGCCAGATTCCTCGACAGCAAGCACGGCCTTGCCTCTGCGCTTCTTATTCCGCCGCCGGCCTTTCTTTGGCGGGGTCGTAGCGTCTTCATCTCCTGATTCGCCCCCTGCGCCAATAGCCTCGCCAGGGAGTTTCCTCCCTTCTTCAGCCCGAGCGCACTTGTCGGCCAAAGTTAAAAGCTCGGCAATACTCCGGACCTTGTTCATCGCCAGCTCTTCACGCATTTTGCGGTTACGCACATTCTGATGAAACGCGCTAACAACAGCTGCAGGGTGAATGTCGGGAATATTGTACTGCACTCGGCTAAATCTCTGGATAAACTTGCGCAGGGGTTCGCCCTCCTTTTGAGGGATGAGATGCAAATCACTCTCTTGGCCAGGAGCTTGGTGGCCTCCAACAAAGGCGCCAACAAACTGATGGCACATATCTGACCAAGAAGAAATGGAATTCTCCGGCAGATGCATCAACCACGACCTGACGTTGGGTTTGAGCACCAACGTGAAGTAGTTGGCAAGTATCTTGTCATCTCGGCCCCCGGCAGCCTGCACTGCAATGGTGTAGATGCTCAAGAACTCCGAGGGGTGAGTCTTGCCGTCATATTTCTTCGGGACCTCTGGCTTGAAGGTTCGGGAATTGGGCCACTGGACTTGCCGCAGCTCACGGGTAAACGCTGGAGTACCCATCTCGTAAGGCAAGTCGCCTGCGTCCCCTGGCGCAGGCTTGTCGACAGCGGGTCCTGCGCGCTTATCAGATTGATGGCGCGCTTCCCGTCGCCGCTCAATGGTAGTTCGAGCGTCCTCTTTGCTTCGTTCCTGGAGAACTTAACGCTGGTCGCGGCGCATCCGTGGATCGGACGACGCCGTGGAATCATCATCACGGCCATCAGTCCGCCGGGTTGCCGATCGTGGCTAGTGTCGTGGAGGGGAGTGCACCGTAGTCGCACCGCCTCCGGTCTTCTCTGCATCGGCTCGCGCCGGATCGATGGACCGCCGTTGTAAGGGCCCTGCCTCCTGCGGGCCATCTTTGTTGGCGAAGACAATGAGGCTCTGGATAGTAGATCGCCACTCCTCCATCTTCTCCGGAGCAGGAGGGAAATCGAGGAGCAGCTGCGCACGTGCCAAAGCTTCCGCTGGCGTAGGCGGCGGCGACAGGTGCGAGGTACGTGAGGTGCTCTGACTCCTAACAATGTTAGAAGGAGCACCGCCACGATCACGCGACCGCGTGCCACTTCCACCGGCAGTTTGACATGCATGCTGGGCCTACGCACCTTGGGATCGATGCGTAGAAGTCCTTTCATGGGGACGCCCTGAACCACCAGCATGGCGCTGCTCATCGCGCACGACTTGGGAAGGCCGTGACACTTGCGCCGGCGCGGGAGTCCTAGAAGGCGTCCTCCGATCTCTGGAGTTCGTCACGCCGCCCGTAGGCAGCACAGCTCCATCTCTAGATCCAGCGGCGTGTGGGTTGCCGCTGCCGCTGCGAACGACGCCGCTCGCCTGGCTTGGATCACCGGAACGCCGTGGAGGCTCTAAACCTCTTCCTTCTGCATCCACACCATCACCCGTATGCGAAGGCACAGGCAAAATGGATGTGGATGGTTGCGCCGTTGCGGTGCTCTTCTTCTTGGGTGGCATGATGATGAAGATGATGAGGAAACTAAGGCGCCGATCACTAAATGAGGTTTACACAACCTTCTTCCCCATACCTGGCGCGCCAAAGATGTCGGCGTGCGACACCTATGGGATCCCAAAGGACCCCTTTACGATTCGGCAGGGAGAAAGGTATGCACAAAGAGCATAACCAATGATCGACGCGGGGCAATTTTACCCAGGTTTGGGCCGCTAATCAGCGTAAAACCCTACTCCTGCCTTGTTTTATTAAGAGTGTTCTTGAGCCCAGGCTCCAGGAGCGCTTGCGATGAACAGTACGTTCAAAGAGCAGCTACGCATGCAGGATGGGACGGAAGATCCTCCTCCCCTGTAGCAGTTGCCTTGGGCCTCCTTTTATACATTCAAAGGGGTCACCACAGTGGCAAAATGTACATACATTGAGGTGTAAAGTAGCTACAGGGTCATCGTACCTAACCACTGACGGATTAGGACGAATGCATTTAATGCACCGTGAGGTGTCCGTTTAGGTGTCCTCATTTTCTTGGGGATGAAAAAAGGAGCCATCCCATCAGCACCGCTTAAGCTCTCCTCCACTGGCGCGTCGCCACGCATCCAGAGAAGGACCCAGAATGTCAGGCTGGTTGCTGTGCTGAAGCGGTGGCACAGTGGCAGAATCTTGCCGGGTGCTGAATCTTGTCGGGCGCGAAATCTTGCCGGGCTTCGCAGGCCACCCTGGCAAGATCTTGCCGGGGAGGCTGGCTTTCGGTCTTCAGCTCTTCTTATCTACTGATCCTCAGATCCTTGACTTGGGTGTTCCTTCGATAACTTGAATTAACCTCCAACTGTTCCCCGACAAGCCTGGCCGCGAGTATGGCTACAATTGCTCGTGCACAAGTACGGGGTACTAATGGCCCAATACTTAGTACACCGACACTCGCCGCTCACCGCCGTCACCACCGTCCACCTCCGGCCTCGTAATCACCCCGGCTGGACGCGGCACTTCACGTGTAGTCGAACGCACCCGTCCGCGATCGATTTGGTGGCCTGTGGGCATTCTCCGACGGCCACCCAAGGCCCTTCGCCGCAGAAATGGTCGCCGGCGTCATCTCCGGTGGCACCCGCTGACCTGGCCGCCACGTGGACCCGCCTGAGTCGCTGACCGATGGGCCCCGCTGCTCTGTTGACCACGGTCAACGCGGGTTACTGTTCACCGTGGCCCACTGACGTGTGGGTCTCGCGCCTAATTAACCCCGTTTAAATTTAAATAGAAATTAATTAGTTTAATCTGAGACTGATAGTGCGGGCCCACCAGTTAATTAGGATAATTAGATTAATTAAACCCTATTTAGCTAGTTCAGTCACTGACCAGTGGGACCCACTGGTCAGGTTTGACTCTGGTCAACCGACCAGTTGACTGCTAACATCACTCTGATGTCATGCTGACGTCACCTAACACTATTCTGGATAATGTTGATTTAAAATGATTAAATAATTCTAGAAAATACTAAATTCTTTAGAAAATCGTATAAAATAATCCGTAGCTCAGATCGAAAAACTTTGTACATGAAAGTTGCTCAGAACGACGAGACGAATCCGAACCTAGCATAGCGAACATGCAACCGTCCCCCTCCGTTTCATCTGTCCGAAAATGCCAAACTTCGGGAAAACATTCCTGGATGTTTTCCCTCTTCACCTATATCGTGTAGCACCGCGTCCGAACACCCCTAGCTCGGCGTGCTGTCATGTCATGCTCTTGTTTGCTTTATATTTACTGTTTCTTCCCCCTCTTCTCTCTCGGTAGACCCCGACACCGACGTCGTCCCCGAGGCCGACGCAGCTCCGGAGGTTGACGACACCATTGACGACCTTGCCTTTGCCACCGAGCAACCAAGCAAGCACCCCCCCTTGAGCATACCGATATCGCCTATTCTTTCTCTCTCATGCTTGCATTAGAAGTTTCTGCTGCTACTCTTTAACCTATTCTGATGCATAGCCTGTTTATTGTAACCTGCTATTGAAATCTTACCTGCTTATCCTAAACTGTCTAGTATAGGCTGGGTAGAGACCTATCAGTGACCCCACTTGTCCCGATTGCCCCGCTGGATCATCAGAAGACTCGACGACCAGGTCCCAGCACCGCACATCACCCCCTTAGTTGTAACGACACTGCAGCGTTACTATCGAGTGCTGAGGGTGATACCTCGTTTAGCACTTCTGATGTTAACTCTGTAGAGTAGCTATTCGGTCGTGGTCATCGAGGGTGATTCCTCCTTCACCACTTCCGGTAACGACGCTGTCGTGCAACACCTCAAGTGTGAACCCATCGAGGGTGATTCCTCCGAGTTCACCTTGACGGATACATCGAGTAGGAATCCAACGAGGGTGATACCTCGGATTCCCCTGATGTTATGGACACACGGATACTTGGACTTTACACTGTTACTTGGAAAGGCGGGTCGACCCTGAGGGGTACCCGCGTGAGCCTAAGTGGCGAGTGTTGTGGAGACGGGTTGACCTGGAGGTTGCCCGAGATATGAATACGAGGCGCGGCCGGGCATTCTTAGCCCTTGCAGCAAGTCCTCGAGACGGGGCGACGGGGTCACGTCTTTCGTGAGTCTCTGCTCGTTGCTGCACTACCAACACACTAACGGTTTGGATATTTGATCCGAGAGGGCCTCTGGCCTGATAGCACTAACCATCACGTGGGCATAGTATGGGCGTTCTGCATCGTAGCATCAGCCGAAAGCTCTGTCAGACGTCCAGTTCAGCATTGCGGCACGGTCGGATCGTGTCGACCACCCGAGGCGACGCTAGTATCTACCCTGTGCGCAACGACCCGGAGGGCGAGGGGCGATGGCCAAGACCCCCTTTGCGCTTAGGATGTAGACCGGCGGGGACCTCTCTGCTGAGTTCTAGGTAGGGTTGCGGTGTATCGTTTGGCCGAGGCCGGGCATAACCCAGGAAAGTGTGTCCGGCCGGAGTTAATCGAGCGTGATGGGTAAGTTGGTGCACCCCTGCAGGGAAGAAAACATCTATCGATAGCCGGTCCTACGGTAAAGGACACTCGGAGTTGTATCCCAATCGATACAACTAGAACTTGAGATGAGACCTGGATATGTGGCTCTGGGATTGCTTTCTGGCAGGGAGTCGAGAAAGGATCTCTGGGCGAGGATGATGATGACTGTATGGCTCTGGGATTGCTTTCTCGCAGGGAGTCGAGGAAGGATCTCTGGGTGAGGTTGAGACTTATTATTACTGCTACTATATTCTGAGCTGTCTACACTCTTCTAATGCTGCAAGACCGCTGAAGATGCTAGTCTTCGATAGGACTAGGCTTTCCTCTCTATTCTGGCATTTCTGCAGCCCAGTCCACCTATACAGCCTTCCTTTGATAATGTTGCATATGTAGTGTAGATCCTTGCTTGCTGAGTACTTCGGATGAGTACTCACGGTTGCTTTGCTTTCTTTTTCTCCCCATATCCGTTTGATGCAACCAGATGACGGAGCCCAGGAGACAGCTGCTCCTGCCAACGACCACTACTACTTCCCTGAGGAAGGCTACTACTACGAGTTGGCCGACGACCAGGAGTAGGTTCGGAGGGTCCCAGACAGGAGGCCTGCGCCTTTCGATCGTAGCTTTTGTTTTGCCCCACCTTTCTAGAGGCTTATCTGTTTCTGTTTCATATATGTACTCAGATATCTGATGCTTCCGCTGACGCTTGTATGCGAGCTTATGTATTCGAGCCCTCGAGGCCCCTGGCTTGTAATATAAAGCTTGTATGACTTTATTTATGTTTTAGAGTTGAGTTGTGATATCTTCCCGTGAGTCCTTAGGCTTGATCATGTGCATTTGCGTGTATGATTAGTGCATGATTGAGCCGGGGGCGTCACAGAGATCTTCGCACACGCCCCAGAGTTCAAACCTTCTTGGGTCTGCGGAGCCCTGAATCCGACACAATTGATAGAAAAGCGCATAGTTATGATGTTATTCAGGGCAATGGTCATGTATATAGGCATTACGTCCGTGACAAGTAGACCGAAATGATTCTGCATCTACTACTATTACTCCACTTCGAGAGCGCTTCTATGCTTGCCTCTTTACGTATTAAGTTCATGACAAACAGAGTAATGCATGAAGTATGATGACATAATGTTGACAGAATAAAACCAAGCAATATGATTGAACCCCGTCATTTTACCCTTAATGGCAACAATACAAATACGTGCCACGCTACCCCTTTTGTCACGAGGTGAGGACACCGCAAGATTGAACCCATCACAAAGCACCTCTCCCACTGAAGATAAATCAATCTAGTTGGCCAAACCAAACGAATAAATCAGAGAGAAATACAAAGCTATAACAATCATGCATAATAAAGTTCAGAAAAAAACTCAATTAATTTCAATGAATAATCTGGTCATAAACCCACAGTTCATCAGATCCCAACAAACACACCGCAAAAGAAGATTATATCGGATAGAACTCCATGGAGATCATGAAGAACATGGTATTGAAGATCGAAGAGAAAGAAGAAGCCATCTAGCTACTAGCTATGGACCCGTAGGTCTGTGGTAAACTACTCACACATCATTGGAGGTGCAGCAAGGATGATATAGAAGCCCTCCGTGATCGATTCTCCCTCCGACAGAGTACCAGAAAAAGCCTCCAGATGGGATTGCAGAAGAACAGAAGCTTACGGCGGCGGAAAAAGTGTTCCGGGTGGCTCTCTGTTGGTTTGGGAATACTTGGGAATTTATGGAGTTGGAATTAGGTCAAACGGAGCTGCGTGGGACTTCGGGCGCACCGGGTGAGCTCGTCACTCCCCCGTAGATCTTCTGGCCTCCTCCCGAACGTTCTAGTGTCCCTTCTAGTCCAGAAAAAGCACCGTAAAGTTTCATCGTGTTTGGGCTTCGTTTGGTACTGGTTTTCAGAAAAGTCAAAAACAAGCAAAAAACAACAACTGGCACTGGCACCGAGTTAATAGCTTAGTCCCAAAAAATGTTATAAAATTGCATATAAAGTATCTAAGATTGGTAATATAATAGCATGAAACAATCAAAATATATAGATACGTTGGATATGTATCACTCTTCTCTTTCTTGTCCTCCCTTGTAGAAAAAATGTTTGTCCATGTGGTGGACATTTTTTTCGTCGCTGCATGTGCTACTTGTGAGCTACGTTGGGATTTCCTCGAAGAGGAGAGGATGATGCAGTACAGTAGAGATAAGTATTTTCCTCAGTTACGAACCAAGGTTATCAATCGAGTAGAAGAACCACACAACACCTCGTTAGCAGTACCTACACATAAAATAACAAATACTTGCACCCAACGCAAACAAGGGGTTGTCAATCCCTTGACGGTTAATTGCAAGGATCAAATCTCGTAGTGATAGATAGATAAACAAAAAACACAAAATAAAATAAAAGTAAATAAATTGTAGCAAGGTATTTTTGGATTTTGGTATATTATTAAAATAGACCCTGGGCCATAGTATTCATTAGAGGCTTCTCTCTTGAACATAGCATATGGTGGGTAAACAAATTACTGTTGGTCAATTGATAGAAAAGCGAATAATTATGACGATATCCAAAGCAATGATCATGTATACAGGCATCACGTCCAAGACAAGTAGACTGACTCCTGGCTGCATCTACTACTATACTCCACACATCGACCACTATCCAGCATGCATCTAGAGTGTTAAGTTCATAAAGAGCGGAGTAACGCCTTAAGCAATATGACAGGATGTAGACAAAGTAAATCCAATTAATATGAATAAACCCCATCTTTTTATCCTTAATGGCAACAATACAAGTACGTGTCATGTCCCTTTCTGTCACTTGGATTGAGCAACGCAAGATCAAACCCATCACAAAGCACCTCTCCCATTGCAAGATAGATCAATCTAGTTGGCCAAACCAAACCAATAGATCGGAGAGAAATACAAAGCTATAACAATCATGCATAAAAGAGTTCAAAGAAGACTCATATAATATTGATGGATAATATGATCATAAAACCACAATTCATCGGATCCCAACAAACACACCGCAAAAAGGGATTACATCAAATAGATCTCCAAGAACATCGAGGAGAACATTGTATTGAAGATCAAAAAGAGAGAAGAAGCCATCTAGCTACTAGCTATGGACCCGTATGTCTGTGGTAAACTACTCACACATCATCGGAGGGGCAACAAGGTTCATGTAGAGGCCCCCGTGATCGATTCCCCCTCCGATAGAGTACCGGAAAAGGTCTCCAGATGGGATCTCCGACGAAGAGAATCTTGCCGCGGTGGAAAAAGTATTTGGGGTGGCCCTCTGATGTATGGAGAATATTTGGGAATTTATAGAGCTGGAATTAGGTTAGGACGTGCTATGAGGGACCCACAAGCCTGGGGCGCGCCTGGCAGGCTTGCCGCTGCCTCGTGACACTTCAGGTCTTCTCTCGAAGCTTCTAGTGTCCCTTCTGGTCCAGAAAAAATCATCAAAAGTTTCGTAGCATTTGGACTTCGTTTGGTACTGATTTTCTGAAAATCTAAAAATAAGCAAAAAACATCAACTGGCACTGGGCACTAGGTTAATAGGTTAGTCTCAAAAATTAATATATAATTGCATAATAAACATCCAAGATTGATACTATAATAGCATGGAACAAACAAAAATTATATATACGTTGGGACGTATCAAGCATCCCCAACCTTAATTCCTGCTTGTCCTCGAGTAGGTAAATGATAAAAACAGAATTTTTGATGTGGAATGCTACCTATCATATTCATCATGTAATCTCTTTTGTGGCATGAATATTAAGATCCGAATGACTCAAAGCAATAGTCTATAATTTGATATAAAAACATCAATACTCAGGCATACCAACAAACAATCATGCCTTTCAAAATATCAATGTTAAAGAACGTTATCCCTACAAAATCATATAGCCTTGTCATGCTCCATCTTCTTAACACAAAGTATTTATCATGCACAACCCCGATGACAAGCCGAGCAATTGGTTCATACTTGTTAACGCGCTCCAGCTTTTTCAACCCTCACGCAATACATGAGCGTAAGCCATGGATATAACACTATGGGTGGAATAGAATATGGTGATAGAGATAATATGGAGAAGACAAAAAAGGAGAAAGTCTCACATTGACGAGGCTAATCAACGGGCTATGGAGATGCCCATCAATTGATGCCAATGCAAGGAGTAGGGATTGCCATGCAACGGATGCACTAAGAGCTATAAGTGTATGAAAGCTCAAAAAGAAAACTAAGTGGGCGTGCATCCAACTTTCTTGCGCATGAAGACCTCGGGCATTTGAGGAAGCCCATTATTGGAATATACAAGCCAAGTTCTATAATGAAAATTCCCACTAGATATATGAAAATGAAAGCATAGGAGACTCTCTATATGAAAAAACATGGTGCTACTTTGAAGCATAAGTGTGGAAAGGATAGTAACATTGTCCCTTCTCTCTTTTTCTCTCATTTTTTTTCTTTTTTTCTCTTCTTTTTTTCGTTGGGCTCTTTTTGGCCTCTTTTTTTTCGTCCGTGTAACACCCCTATGTAATAGCCACCATGATCAGCTGTTAATAATGCCAAGTCATATCATATGCAGTGATTAAACATAGTGGTTAACCAAAGTAAATCAACTCCATTTTTAAAATCAACTTAAATTCATAAGTGAAATATAAGGTTGACCAAACTCTGCTGGAGAAATGTTATTTAATTAGCAAATAATCCAGTGGTCATGGCAAAATCATAACCAACATTTTTGGAATATGATTGATGAGTCAAACAAGATGAAACAGCATCCAAAACAGCAATATTAATTCATTTAAAATCATTGCAGATTCAAATGAACTCCAAAACTGTCCAAACCACTTTTTGGTGAGAGCTAATATTGCATTGCATTATTTGGGCCAACTCCCACATTTTTCGAAAGTGCACAAGTGCCCTAAACATTTTGAAACAGAAAAGGATAAAAGAAAATGGAGAAGCTAAAACAGAAAATCAAAAGCGGGACACTGTGCACTGGGCCTTAGTGCACAGTGCCCCGAGTCGCGGCCCAGCAGGCCCACCTCGTCTCCCTCCTCCCCGTGTCGTCCCCGCCGTGGCCGCGCTCGCGCGCGCCAGTCGGCCGGCGACACCGCGGCGCCACCGACGCTACAGGGAGGAGGAGGAGATAAGGCCGGAGCCACTCGACCCCCTGGCTTCCCCTGGCATTCCCCATCTCTCTCCCTCGCTCGCTCTGCCTCCTTCCTCCTCAGATCCGAGGCGTCCGAGCGCCACCGCCGCCGTTCTCGTTCGTCCCCGCGGCCACCGAGCCCTGCCTGCCGCTCTGCCATGTCCTGCGCCATCGCCATGGACTGCCACGGCCTTGGGCGCCGTTGATTGGGGCCGAGGAGCTCCACGTTGCGCGGATCGAGCCGCGCCCCTCTTCTGCATCTCCGACGCGGTTCCGGCGACCTCGACCCCTGCAGCTCCTAATCCTCACACGGGCCACCTTGCGCCGCTCGGTGAGCTTCCAGCCTTTCTCTCCTATTCATTGCGCTGCCCGCCGTCGCCTGTAGCTAGCAGCCGACGACGCCGTGAGCCCGACGCCGCGGTTCGCCTCGCCGCCGTGGCCATGGCCCCTGTCGTGCTCGTTTGAGCACGGCATTCTGTTCCTACTGCTTCCAGGAGTCGAACACGCCCGCGCACACGCTCTCCCGTACCCCCTAGCTAAGGATTCGTCGAAGCCCGAACTCCGGCGACCGCTCCACCGCTCGCCGCCGTCACTAGAGGCCGTGTTCGGTCGAACTACCACCGTAGTTAGATGCGCGGGCGAGAGACCGATCGAACGCAAGTGGTTGCGGGCGATTTGACGCAGCGTAGCGGATTTCCGGGCAGCTCCGGCGAACTTCCGCCGCTGGGAAGGTCGCCGGCGCGTCTCCGGTCGCCGCGCTGGCGTGGCACCCACGTGGCACCACCTGGGTCACTGACCCGTGGGTCCCAGGGGCCCGGCCGGCCAGTTGACCAGTCAGCCTTGCTGACTGGACCGGCCCAGCCGCTGACAGGCGGGCCCCACCTTCCTGTTTAATTAGTTAAAACAAATTAGAAATAAAAATAAACTAATTAACCTAATGTCTCACTGACATGTGGGGTCCACCCCCCTAATTAATCCTGGTAATTAAACTAATTCACTGGATAAAGAAACAGAGGCTGACATGTGGGTCCCACTGGACCCACATGTCAGGTTTGACTGGTCAACCGTCCTGTTGACTTGCTGACGTCAGCAGCGCGTCATGCTGACGTCATAATTCATTTTCTGTTAAATAAAATAATTCCAGAAATTCAAATAATCTCTAAAAATTAATAACTTTTAAACCGTAGCTCGGATCGAAAAAGTTAAAACATGAAAGTTGCTCAGAACGACGAGACGAGTCTGATCGTGCCGTCTGTTTCTCCATCGGAACCTCCTACGTAGAAGAACTCGTAACTCCGGACCCGAATCCGGCAGATGAATAGTGCACACACGTCGGATATTAAATCCCAGAATAATTCTAAAAATAACTAAAATGACTTAGATGCATAATTAGGCAACCCTGCACTGCATCATAGCATCACACGCACCGTATTGCATCTGTTTGCATTATGTTTACCTGTTTCTTCCCCCTCTTCTCTCTCGATAGACCCCGACGTTGACGTAGCTCCCGAGGCAGACGCCGCACAGGAGTACGACTACGTCCCCGACGATACTACTGAAGACCTTGCCCTTGCCCCCGAGCAAACAGGCAAGCACCCCCATTTTGAGCATGCCTATATCGCCTACTCTTTTCTCTCTTATGCTTGCATTAGAACTGCTACTGCTACTGTTTTCCTATATCTGCTGCATAGCCTGATTATTGTACCCTGCTTTGTTACCTTACTGGTTATCCTAGACTGATTATTATAGGCTGGGTAGAGGCACGACAGAGACCTCCACTTGATCCCGGCTGCCCTGCTGGATATCAGAAGACCCGATCATCGGGATTGAGCACCAGACCCTGGCACCGCACATCACTACCCCTTAGTTGCCGACACTGCTGGGTTACCGTCGAGTGCCGAGGGTGATACCTCGTTAGCACTTCTGATGTTAACCTTGTAGGTTAGTTACTCGGTCGTGGTAAGCGAGGGTGATTCCTCCTACACCACCCCCGATAACGACATCGTCGCGCAACCTCTCAAGTGTGGACCTCGAGGGTGATTCCTCCTTCGTTCACCTTGATGATAACATCGAGCGGGAATTCCATCGAGGGTGATTCCTCATGGTTCCCTTCGGTGTCCGACACACAGTTACCTTGGATATTATGACTTGACTATGAACCACGATACTAAAGACGGGTCGGCCCTGAGGGGTACCCGCGCGAGCTTAACGCGAAGTGATGTGGAGTCGGGTTGACCTGGATGGTGCCCGCGAGATAACTACGAGGCGTGGCCGGGCATTCTTAGCCCTTGCCACAAGTCCTCGAGACGAGGCGACGGGGTCACATCGATCGTGAGTCTCTGCTCGTTTCCGCGCGCTCCTAATCCACTACGGTTTGGATATTTGATCCGAGGGGCCTTTGGCCCGATAGCACTAACCATCACGTGGGCATAGTATGGGCGTTCTGCGTCGTATACTTCAGCCGGAGCTTAATGGACGTCAGCGACTGATGCGGCACACGCTGGGTTGGACTGGGAACGCAACCACGCTTGTATAAGGGGTTGCTAGGTCTGCTCACCGGCGGTGCACGTAACGTGCAGGAGTTCCCGGGGCGATGGCCCAAGACCCCTGGGGGCATAGGTTAGTCCGGCGTGCTGACCTCTCTGTTAGGTATTTGGTCGGGTTGCGGCGTGTTGCTTAGCCGAGGCCGGGCATGACCCAGAAAAGTGTGTCCGGCCGGAGTTAAGCGAGCGTGGTGGGTAAGTTGGTGCACCCCTGCAGGGAAGAAACTTCTATCGATAGCCTGTCCTACGGTAACGGACACTCGGAGTTGTATCCCGATCGGTACAACTAGAACATGGGATGAGAATTGGATAGTACGGCTCTGGGATTGCTTTCTCGCAGGGAGTCGAGAAAGGATCTCAGGTCGAGGTTGATGATATTACTACTACTACTTTACATTATGTTCATCTGCTCTCTCCTGATGCTGCAAGACTGTCGAAGATTGTTGAAGATGCTAGTCTTCGATAGGACTAGGCTTTCCCCCTCTACTCTGGCATTTCTGCAGCCCAGTCCACATATACAGCCATTCCTTTGACAATGATGCATATGTAGTGTAGCTCCTTGCTTGCTGAGTACTTCGGATGAGTACTCACGTTTGCTTTATTTTCTTTTTCCCCCATTTTCCATTTGATGCCACCAGACGACGGAGCCCCTGAGCCAGAAGCCCCAGCCGACGACCAGTACTACTATCCGCCTGGCGAGTACTACTACTACGAGGAGCCGTTCGACGACCAGGAGTAGGATCGGAGGGTCCAGGGCAGGAGGCCTACGCCTTTCGATCATAGTTTTTATTTTTACCCCGCCTCTGTGAAGGCTTATCTCTCTCTCTGTAATATATCTGTACTCAGATATCTAATGCTTCCGCTGACGCTTGTATGCCATCGAGCTTGTATTCGAGCCCTCGAGGCCCTGGCTTGTAATATTAAGCTTGTATGACTTTATTTTATGTTTTAGAGTTGTGTTGTGATATCTTCAAGTGAGTCCTTAGGCTTGATCGTGCGCATTTGCGTGTATGATTAGTGCACGATTAAGCCGGGGTCGTCACAGGTTGGTATCAGAGCCGACTGCCTCTAGGAGATCCCCCTTTCCAATTCCTCGGCCGAAGTTGAGTCTAGTGGTCAAAAATTGTTTTACTAACTTGGCTGTGTGGCTTACGGGCCCACGTCGCCAACTGGGTGGTATTAGGATCTTTTATTCCTCGATCTTTACTCTGGGATTCTAATCTCTCATCTATTCGGGTTTAATAAAATTTACTAACACCGACATTTAGGATCTCGTTAATTCTATCCACCCGGAGAACTGGATTCAGTGCGATTTCCCTGTCATTGATCTGATTAGTCTGATAATCATTTCCTTTCCATTGTTTTGTTTAACCTTTCCTTTTGAGATCGGCTATATTTCTCAATGTCTTACGACAATCCTGAACTTCTTATTTCAGATGGATCGACTGTTTCCCCCTCGTCCTACGACGCAGCTCGTGCTTCGCACCTGTGCTCGAGACGTCCCTGGGTTTCCAGCTGTTCTGATCGCCCTCTTGATCAGGCTGGGATACCGCTGGTGCCCCGAGTACATGGTCTATGAGGTTTATCGTGAGTTCAACCAGGAGCAGTACTATGCTGATGTTCGCATCTACGATCAGCATGATAACTCTGACACTGAGCTTCACCGTTTTCACGGTATCGGCGTGACGATTGAGATGGCAGTACATGATGCCGCCTACTCTGCTGTCGCACGTCTCCGAGGAGAGCACAGTGCTAACTTGGATGATACTGTGTTTCGGTACATTCCGTATGCACCTGTTGGAGATGCTACTGGATTTTACACAGCTATCTGTGCCCCGTACGAGCCTCGTCGCTATGATCAGCGAGTTCTGATCCACTATGCTCAGGCTTTGGATCGCACTGTTCGTGCACTTGCTGTTGAGTTGTTTGCCACTCGAGCACGCTACTACGAGGCTATGACACAGTTGCTACCAGCTGTTCGTGCAGGGATGCATCCGGAGTACATTCTTTACCCGAGCAGGACTGAGATGCCATCAGGGATCGTCTGGCCTGCTGTGGGAGGTCACACGCCTGCACGTGGACCTCTTCTTTCTTCTCGAGACCGAGTTCTGCATCAGAGTGCCCATGGAGCGCAGGATCCTTCTGCGACGAACGTCCATCGTCCGCACTTGCAGTTACCCCGTTTCAGTGGTTTTCTCCGACGCTGATGTAGCCTTTGCTATGTCCCGTTGTGTACTTTCTTACCGCGTGCCTGCGCGCCGCCTAGCATGTCTAGCTTTTCATTTGCGCCGTTATGCTGCCCGAATGTAACCGACTATGTATGGATCTGTATGTCTTAATGACTACTTTCAGCATCTGTGCACTACTTCAATAAATGTCGAGTTACATCATGTTTATTGTTAAACACTTGCATAAGCTATCGCTGAAATACCCCTGTTGGAATAGCAGGATGGCTGACAACAACCCGCCACCGCCGCCACCACCTGATTACATGGCAGCGATGATGCAACAGTTTGAACTCAACCGCCAGTTTATGACGGGAATTATGCAGCAGTTCCCTCGTCCTGATTCTAATCAGCAGCCTTTCTCCATCACTTTGCCAGAATTTATGCGGCTCAGCCCATCCTTCTTCCGCAACACAGTCAACCCATTGGATGCCGATGACTGGCTGCGTGACATCTCCCATGAGATGGAGTCTGCTGGTGTCGCCCAAGTCAACTATGTCACCTTCGCGACATACCTTCTGAAGGGTCCCGCTTCCCAATGGTGGGCCACTTACCGACAGACCCTGCCACCTGGTACTGTCGTCACTTGGGCAGAATTCAAGATTGCATTCCGTGCCCGCTACATTCCTCAAGCTGTCATAGCTCGGAAGAAGGCCGAGTTCCGTAATCTTGTTCAGGGCAACAAGACTGTGGAAGTCTATCAGCGCGAGTTTCTAGACTTATCTCGTTACGCTGAAGAGGACATTCCTACTGATGAACGCAGACAGGAGAAGTTTCGTGAAGGACTGCACCATGACATTCAGTTAGCCCTTCTTGTTCAAGATTATCCTGATTTCGCCACCTTGGTGAATAAGGCCATCATGGTTGAAACTGGACTTAAGAAGCACAAGGAAGCGTCCAGACGCACCCGTGAGTCGGGCTCGTCTTCCCAGAAGCGACGCATCTGGTTCCCCAAAGGCATGTTCCGTTCAGCAGCTCCTGCGAACAGACCTTCTTATGCTGCACCACGTCTGCCACCTCCACCACCGAGACAGCCCCTGCCAGCTCCAGCACCTCGAGCTCCAGCACCTCGTCCTGACAGCGGACTATGCTTCAAGTGTGGCAAGCCAGGTCACCGTGCTAGAGACTGTTCTCAGAATCAGAATCAACTAGCTCTCCCTTCTGCTGGACGTGGAATTGGCCGTGGTATTCCTCAGCAGCGCAACAATAATGCCAGACCTTCTTATGGTCGTGGGCAGTACTACCACGTCAACATGTCTGAAGCTCCAGATCAACCAGATACTGTGATGGGTACACTTCTCGTTAATTCAGTACCAGCATCTGTTTTATTTGATTCAGGAGCATCGCATTCCTTCATGTCAGAACATTTTGCACGCATGCATGACATTAAATGCGAATACATGAACACACCCTTATTGGTACACACCCCCGCGGGTGGTTGCCGAACCGTTGCAGTTAGCTATAATGTTCCCGTTGAAATCGAAGAGTTGGAGTTCAGTGCGTCTCCCATTATTCTGAAATCGTCCAAGATTGACCTTATTCTGGGAATGGATTGGTTGAAGGCCCACTATGCCTCAATCAATTGTGCCACCAAAGTTGTTCACCTCTTGCACCCCTCGAATGAGATGGTGAATTACCATGCTCATATCACTCAGAATGCCGAGGCTCAAATTTATGCCTTGAATGCGTTGAATGCTTCTCCGCTTGATGGGATTGAGACTATCCCAGTTGTCTGTGACTTCCCGGATGTTTTTCCAGAAGAACTTCCAGGAATACCCCCTGCTAGAGCTGTCGAGTTCGTCATCGACTTGAAGCCTGGCACCACTCCTATTGCGAAGCGTCCTTACAAGATGCCTCCGCACCACCTCATCGAGCTTAAGGAGGAAATTGATAAATCTTTAAGGAAGGGTTTCATCCGCCCTAGTTCCTCTGCTTGGGGAGCACCTTCTCTCTTTGTTAAGAAGAAGGATGGAACTAACCGTCTGGTTCAAGATTATCGTCCTATCAACCAGGCAACCATTCAGAATAAATATCCACTTCCCCGGATCAACGATTTATATGACCAACTCGCTGGATCTTCGGTGTTTTCTAAACTCGACTTGAGGTTGGGTTATCACCAGATCCGTGTCCGCGAAGAGGATATTCCCAAGACTGCATTCGTTACTCGTTATGGCTCATACGAGTACACCGTCATGTCATTTGGTCTGACGAATGCTCCCGCTACCTTCTCCCGCTTAATGAATTATATATTCATGGACTACCTCGACAAATTCGTCGTGGTATATCTGGATGATATTCTGGTTTATTCGAAGAACAAAGAAGAACATGCTGAGCACCTTCGACTAGTTCTGGAGAGACTTCGAGAGCACCAATTATATGCCAAGTTCTCTAAATGCGAATTCTGGCTTCCTGAAGTGACCTACCTTGGACATGTGATTTCCAAGGACGGTATTGCCGTTAACCCGGAGCGTGTTCAGGCTATCCTTGACTGGACTCCGCGCTTGTATAAGGGGTTGCTAGGTCTGCTCACCGGCGGTGCACGTAACGTGCAGGAGTTCCCGGGGCGATGGCCCAAGACCCCTGGGGGCATAGGTTAGTCCGGCGTGCTGACCTCTCTGTTAGGTATTTGGTCGGGTTGCGGCGTGTTGCTTAGCCGAGGCCGGGCATGAGCCAGAAAAGTGTGTCCGGCCGGAGTTAAGCGAGCGTGGTGGGTAAGTTGGTGCACCCCTGCAGGGAAGAAACTTCTATCGATAGCCTGTCCTACGGTAACGGACACTCGGAGTTGTATCCCGATCGGTACAACTAGAACATGTGATGAGAACTGGATAGTACGGCTCTGGGATTGCTTTCTCGCAGGGAGTCGAGAAAGGATCTCAGGTCGAGGTTGATGATATTACTACTACTACTTTACATTATGTTCATCTGCTCTCTCTCCTGATGCTGCAAGACTGTCGAAGATTGTTGAAGATGCTAGTCTTTGATAGGACTAGGCTTTCCCCCCTCTACTCTGGCATTTCTGCAGCCCAGTCCACATATACAACCATTCCTTTGACAATGATGCATATGTAGTGTAGATCCTTGCTTGCTGAGTACTTCGGATGAGTACTCACGTTTGCTTTATTTTCTTTTTCCCCCATTTTCCATTTGATGCCACCAGACGACGGAGCCCCTGAGCCAGAAGCCCCAGCCGACGACCAGTACTACTATCCGCCTGGCGAGTACTACTACTACGAGGAGCCGTTCGACGACCAGGAGTAGGATCGGAGGGTCCAGGGCAGGAGGCCTACGCCTTTCGATCGTAGTTTTTATTTTTACCCCGCCTCTGTGAAGGCTTATCTCTCTCTCTGTAATATATCTGTACTCAGATATCTAATGCTTCCGCTGACGCTTGTATGCCATCGAGCTTGTATTCGAGCCCTCGAGGCCCTGGCTTGTAATATTAAGCTTGTATGACTTTATTTTATGTTTTAGAGTTGTGTTGTGATATCTTCAAGTGAGTCCTTAGGCTTGATCGTGCGCATTTGCGTGTATGATTAGTGCACGATTAAGCCGGGGTCGTCACAGTCCGATTCCTCATCCCGACCATTGGGCTGAGGAAGATATAAGGAGACTTATGTGTGATAGAGCGTATCATATCACGGGGTTTGGATGCACCGGCGAAGTTTGCACCACATCTCGAGGTGAGAAAGGGCAATGCATGGTACCGAAGAGGCTAGCAAATTGTGGAAATGTGAGAGTGCGTATAATCCATGGACTCACATTAGTCATAAAGAACTCACATACTTATTGTGAAAGTTTATTAGCCCTCGAAACAAACTACTACTACGCATGCCCCTAGGGGGATAGAATGGTAGGAAAAGACCATCACTCGTCCCCGCCCGTCACTTGATAACCCACAAGTATAGGGGATCGCAACAGTTTTCGAGAGTAGAGTATTCAACCCAAATTTATAGATTCGACACAAGGAGAGCCAAAGAATATTTGTAAGTATTAGCAGTTGAGTTGTCAATTCAACCACACCTGGAGATTAAATATCTGCAGCAAGATAATCAATAGCTCAGTAGTATGATAATTTTGATAGCAGTGGTAACAACAGTAATGGTAACGGTAACATCAGTAACAGTTTTGTAGCAGTTGTAACAGTAGCAATAGCAATAGTAACTTAGCTGCAGATATTTAATGAACTTCATAAACATGTGCTTATTATTGTATTTGCGAGACGACGAGCCCTCCAGCGCGGAATAGATCCCGCAAACGCGTCCCGTAAAACATATGTGGGACGGGTTTACGGGAATTGTTCCGCCGGAGGGCTCGCCGTCCCGTAAATAATTTTCGTGGGAGCCCTTAAACGACTTATTCGGCCAGGCCGTTTGCGGGGTCTGCTAAAGATGCTCTTAGCACGATGACTTTCCGGCTGTCTACTACAACATGGTTTGTCCGGCTCCGGTGAGGGAGGGACGATGACGACGGCGCGCCTTCGGCTCACTCCAGTGCTTGTAGTTGGTGCTAGGTGGTCCACGGATATGATAGTAATTTTTATTATCTCTGTTGTTCATGATTGAAGATAAATAGACCTAAAGTTTAATCGAGGGTGCATAGATCTGGCGTTGCACTGCATCTGGTGCGGTTTGCTTTAGCTCCTCCTCCCCACTCGAATTCCAACCCTTTTTACTCGTGGTGTACGTCTTTTTATCAGTCACAGAAAAAAGAAAAGAAAAGGATAGGAAAAGGGGCATCTTGGCAGTTGGCACCACGGAACGGAACCGTCCAATGTTGCGATCTCGCCCCTGAACTGTCCGTCGATGCGAACCAACCTGTGGTTGGATGGTTAGAGGGACAGTGGAATTCCCAGCCCATCAGGGTTCAAGTCCTGGTGCTCGCATTATTTCTGAATTTATTTCAGGATTTTCGGTGATGCGCTTTCAGTGGGAGGAGACGTTCCCGTCGACGACGAGGCGCCTACGGTGAGTTCGTAAATCTCAAGATGATATGCCGGCTCAGTATCTCGGAGATGCTCATAGGGGTAGGGTGTGCGTGTGTACGTTTGTATGGGTGAGTGTATGCGTGTATGTATAAGCGCTTGCGTATGTACCGTGTTAAAAAAAAACTGTCCGTCGATGGTCGCGGGGCCCCGCACTGGTCGCTTTCCTGCGTGTGGGCTAGTGGGCGTTCGTCATAACGACATAACCAATGGCCTGCATTGCAAAAGAAAAGAAAAATAAAAATCAGAGGAGAAAAAAAGAAGGGGAGGAGAGGGAGACAGCAGGCAGGGAGGGGGTCAGTCTTCTTCCTCTGTCCCTGTGCTGCTGCTGCCTTTGCGTCGGAGATTGCCCAAGTCTAGATTCGAGGAGGAGGACCAGACCGAGGGCTCCCTCTCTCCTTCCCGGGGCTCTCCTGTATCGGAATCCGCGACCGGCTCCGTTCCAAACGCCCCAGGATTATTTTACGCAGGTTAGGTTTTTGCTGCTGCTTCTAGTATTCGGTGCACTACTTCATCCCCTCCCTTTTGGTTTGTTCTGTTTCTGTAGTGGAGCAGTACTTCATTTGACTTTGCTAATCCCCAAATCAGATTTGGCTCCCCGCATTGCGCGCAGCCGCCCCGCTTGCTGCCGCCCCCGCCACATGACCCCCCAAGATTGTTTGGCCATGAGCTCAAAGTTTCAGCTCACTGGCGAGAGAGACAATAGATGATGAACATGTGCGATGCGAGGGGGATACTGAGTGCTGTAGGACTAGGCCGTGCCTGATTTACGGTGGAATTGGTTAGGGTCTCTCAAGATTCTCGCCTCCTTGCGCTCATGTTTTCCTTTTCCGCCGGTTTTCAGCTTGTGGCCAAGCAATGTTGCAAAGATTCGCCTCCTTCTTCCCCTCAAGTAATTCGCCTCATTCTTGCCTCCTCGGTGATTTGTTTCAGACCTAACCTCGCTCTTCAACTTGTCTAGAACAAAACCGCAGCTACCAAACGGTTCCCACCTTTTGGATTTCACTCCTTGAGGTTCATACAAGCTTGATTAGTTCTATTTCAAATGTCCAGTAATCAGTTCGTGTAGCTGGTCCAGCTATTTGTGCTTCTGCTTTGTTCTGCCTATTTGAGTGATCCTGATCTCTGCCCAATTTGACTCTATGGCCTCTGCCAGTGTGCTAGTTAGAACATTGTACATACGGCCATGAAAGTTGTAAATGGCAAGGAATAGATTAAATTATTGCAGTACGAAATAGGGAGCAGGGCAAAATAATTGAAGTTCTACATTAGGGCTTTATTTGTTTTAGGACTGCCTACATTGTTCAAATCGTTGTATCTATATACGGCCTCTTTCTTTAAGGAAGACCTTCTGTAACGTTTTCCCCATGTATCTTTTTATTTTGTTCCAACCAAGTCAAGTCACTGATATCTGCTGTAATTTCACAAACCATCTTCCTTTTATTATTCTACTGCTATTAAAGCTGTGATGTTCACTGCCTTAATGTATTTTTTCTGTCTCCTTTTGGGGGTCTATTTCTATTTTTACTAGTAAATGTGTACGTGCAACGCACGTTGATATTAGGTAATATATTAATTACACGTAAATATTAGGTAGGATATTATTTGCGTATTAATTATGTGATTAGCATTGGCAATAATATTTGGTATGATATTAACTGCACACTAAACGTGTTGAGCGCTCACCATTGGAGCAGCCTGAGTCGTTGGATTGACCTGATTTGACGGCCGGGATTTTTTGGATCTGCCCCTTTGGGTCTTTTTATATTGGTATAGATGCATAACGTGGTTTTATAAGAGCTTAGGTTTGTTTCTTATCTTGTGTTTGGTTATAGGGTCCTGATTTTGTTGTTGGAGGAATGTCCTCAGCCAGCTCTTTTCAGTTCCCAGCATCAACAGAGCGAGAATCTACAACTGCTAATGATAATGCAATACCTCATGATCCAGGTGATAACAAGCATATTCTTGTGTCGTATCATCTCCCTACACTGAACACCTAGTAAGTTGTAGCCATTTTCATCTGTCAATCTGATCTTCTTGGATTTTGTAGGTGCTGATTCTGCTGGACCAGCACAAAGCAGACTTTCGCTTCAGTTGGATCAGCGGTCATTACATTTTTCTGTTAATGCTTGGGTAAATGGCTTAAATGGATGGATGTACTTTGTCAGCAATTACTGTATGGCATGTAATTTTTCTATATGTCGACATCAATCCTTGCTGAATATCTTAGTCTTGTCTAAGTTGGTGCATCTCTTAAAAGTGCAAATCCATCTCAATCTTGTATTCCACCAGATAACTATTTTTAGGCTTACTTGAATGGAGTGTACAACAACAGCTCACTTCTGTAAGTGAGATTAATCAGAGTAACTACTAGTCCGAGCATATTTTGCTTTAGCCAAGCCTGCACGCTGGTCTTCATGAAAATACCTTCATCTTGACCCTTCATTTGCCTAATGAAAGTTTAGTTTCAAAAAAATTCATAAGCGAATGGATGGTCAGGATTATTACAGAATTAGGCATATGTTAGAGCAGATTAACACAGTGTTCTAAGTTTTGTTTCGCCAAAACACCAGTAGTCAAGGATAACTGATCCTTGGTTCTTGTACGAACAAGATCTTAGTGCCCTCCCTGCGTAATTTGAACTGTATGAATGGATCTTTATACTTTTGCCTAGAATTGCATCAAACTATCCATTTTATACTTTATAGTATCAGTTTCCCAACTTTTGATAGTACCTACGTTAGTCTGTGGAACGCGTAATCATGTATGTTTTCTTTTAGCTTTTATGTATTATGATGAGCAACGGGAGATTTTTTGTTGATGTGTGAAAAATATTCTAGATAGTCACATTATCTTTATCATACACACTTTTTTTGTTAGGTTCTTATTGTTGCGTTGATCGGCATCATTCCACTGGCAACACGACAACTGCAACTCAAGGGATATCGTTTGTCACTTCTTGGCACAACCTGTACCACAGGTTATGCCATATTTGCTCTTTATGGGGTCAGTAACATGAAACTGAGTGTTGTATTTACTTTTTTTATTCTTCCTCCCACTTCAGATACCTTGCACAACTTAATTAACATTTACCCTTCCTATCAGCTACCCAGAGTAGGGAATACACAGGCTGTTCAGGCCTGGTGCCACCATGTAACTTCATCAAAGGATTTTATTCCATTCATGTACTGCCTTATGTTTGTTACATCTAAACTACACTTGAAGCGTAAGCATATGAAGTATTTAATCTTTGAGATAAAAAATTTCATGTTACTACCCAAACGTCTCAGCTTTCCTGCACATAATGAGTTAACCCTTTGTGGCAGTTGTTTTGGTACCGGTAATTTGCTGGGCACTTGAACATGTGGCCAGATTTCTACGGCGCCATTTTACCAATTCCTCTCTCTACAGGTAAAATGAACCTGACAGACTTGTAGGCACAACATCTTTTGCCTTCTATGCATACACAATGCATGTTATCATTCCAGCTTTGCGCATAAAGAATCAATAGCTTAGGCATGATCTCCATACTCATTAGGTTATTATCTTGGCTTTTTTGTTATATGCTTTTATCTCTCTGAGCCTCAACCCCTGAAAGTACTCTTTGTTGCCTTTTTATGCAATGGCTAACAGACCACATGAGCAAGCCCCGGTCCATCAGTAGTCAAACACAAAATAGAAATGTTTTATGTGTATTAAAATTGCATGGAACAAGCCGATAAATGTAGAATAATCATTTTGTATGAACTGAATCTGCTATCAGTTTACAATATTTTGCCCGTTGAACATGCTGGCAAAATGGATTATAACTGTCATGTTGCTAATTTGTAGGGCATACCTGGAGCCGCTTTGCACATGGGTTGAGGCAAACACAACTGCAGTCAACTTTCTGATTGCAAATGCAGAGATTTTGTTGGGCTTTCTTATGATCTTATCCCTGTTCTCGTCAGTAGGCCTGCCCTTGTTCATTGTGATTAACCCCCTTCCAGTGGCCACTTAACCTTGCATTTATATTGTTCTTTTACTTTTGTAGGAAACAACGCAATGCTATGCAAACATTCATGTACTGGCAGGTTAGTTTCTGATAAACATCGATTGGCTTTGCCAAATGATCTTTCTTGTTTACTGTTAACTGGGTTGTTGGCTTTTTCACACATAAAATTGTCCAATCACACTAAAATTTTGCCATCAAACTTAAATTGTCCAATCAGCTTTTGACAATAGTAAGCGCTCACTGAATTCTACAACACATTAAACATTTATCACACTTACTTTTGTAATGTGTTTGTATTGACCTGCATATCACCTATACTGGTATAATTGCGGTGGGATACTGGCCTGGACCGCAGGAGGGGGGATGGTACCTTGTCGGCAGTCGGGCCTCAGGGGAAGAAGGACTCAAGGAAGGATAATTGGGATTAGACTGGTTTATTTCTTGTTTGGTTGTTCCTCATGGCCAAGTCCTATTACGTAGGGATGTCCACAAACTCCTTTAATATAGGGGAGGGGAAGCTGATACGGAATCCTAAGAGCATCTCCAACCGGACCCCCCATGTTGTCCCTATATGTCCGGTCGGACAGCCCAGACAGGAGAGAGAAGGAAAAACGCCACCCAATCGGACACCTCAAATCGTCCTCATATGTCAGGGCTGTCTGCGAACCCTCAACCTCAGCCCATGTATTGGGAGGATACGAGGGTGTCCGGGCGTGTCCGCGTAGTCCGCCACATCGGATGCGGCCCACCCTGGATGTAACGCCCCGGCCAAACCCACCGGTTCCTGTCCGTTCTGCCTCGCTACCACCTAGGATCTAGACTGGCCTCACAGACCAACACTAGTCTTTCCTGCGCACATTATCCTCACTTATGCACACCAGGGATCAACTTCCTGGTCGGTCATTCATCCTCAAATTGCTCCAAGTCAAGCACGCTTAACTTTGAGATTCCTTTCGGATGGGCTCCCGGAAAAGAAGGTGCACCTTGTTGATATAAGTAGTCTATCATTCTTATTAAGCCAGGATGTCACACTGGACCACCTTTTATGTTTCTTTATTCTTTCTTTTTTCTTTCTCTCTCCATCCCCACCAATCATATGCATGCATCCGGACAATTTGAGGGGCACGGCTGCGCGGGTGGACAATTGAGGGTTCAAAGGTCCGCGGACGGGCCAAATGAGCCCATTCGGGTTGGACATGCTCTAACAATAGGAAATTACTTTACCAACTTCTTAGTTGAGAAAGGAAATAACTGGGCTCTATCAGCTGTCTAAGCCTCTAAGGCATCTCTCTTGCCGCCCATCCTTCTGGAGCATGGGGCTTGCTGAAGCCCATGTAAGGGTACACACATGACAAATATATGGGAAATAGTCCAGAATTAATATCTTCCATTAATCTAAAGAGACCAGCTAAGAAATTTCTACAATGGCTGCGCCAAGCCACCAACTTGACTAAACACTGCCGCTTCCTTTTAGAGAAGGACCTAGGCAATGGGTGTTGCTTCTGTTAATCTGTTTAAAACTCAGTTAGATTGATTGTATAGTCAGGATTGTATGCCCGACAATAGCAGTATAGCACGTAACTGCTTTTGGTTAGTGAATTTTAAACCTGGGAAGTGGTAACCCCAACATCTTAGGCTGCGAGACCTTGCATGTTAATAGAGCCGGACAATGTCTTTTGGTCTCAATAACCTTGGTACCATGAGCTACATTTTAGAACATTTCATGAAGGCAGTATTAGTACTCATCTGCTTAGCCCAAGTAACATTTTGTTTCGTTGAAGGACAAAAGAGGAAGTTGCATGATATTTCACCTGTAATTCAGATTATAGATGAACTTATTACTATATTAACAGAATACATTGTCTTGGTGAATTCATATCTCACTCTGGTTATCCGGAAATTGCAGTTGTTGAAGCTAATGTATCATTCTCCTTTCACTGCTGGCTACCACAGAGCTATCTGGCTAAAGATTGGCCGGACAGCTAACCCCTACATCAGCAGTTACACCCCTTTTCTTCATGACCCGATAAACGCCGGCATGAGATGGTGGTTCAGGTAGGATGGATATGGTGCCGGTAGTCATGTAAAGGAATATAAATGTTTTTGGTGACGTTTCACAGTTAACCCAAGAGATATCTTTTTCTTAGCAAAGGTGCAGCTTGTGAGTGACTTGTTATTAGTCTTTTCTTTTTGGCAATATCGAGCTGATGATAGCTAGTGATGAGTAGTAACTCTTGTAACTTACCCCGTGATTGTAGAACTTAGTTAAGATCTTAGAGACTATAAGGCCTTGTACAATGCAAGGTGCTTAGGGGAGGTGCTTGGAGAAACAAATCAGGCTTTCCTTAAGCACCGGTGCTTATTTGTACAGTGTAGATGCTTAATTAGGCGTCTCTTCTGTAGAAATAGGCGCTGCTGCTTTAGGAAAACCCGGTTTATTTTTTTAAACACCTCCCTAAGCACCTAGCATTGTACAAGGCCTAATCTGTTTGCCATGAAGTGAAAAGCGGAAGTGATGTAATGTTGTGTAATTCATCTCTTGTGGAACCAATAGTATTCAAATACACTATGCACGTGAACCAATCTGTGGTTGGATGATTAGGAGGACAGTGGTTTCCCTTCCTACTAGAGTTCAAGTCCTAGACTTGCATTGGTGCTGGCTTTTTTCTGGATTTATTCCAGTTCCATTGCATTGGTGCTTGCTTTTTTCTGGATTTATTCCAGTTCCGGTCCTTCCGGTGATGTGCGTTCAGTGGAAGACGTTCTCGTCGACTACGAAGGCATCTGTGACGACTTCGTTTGTGCGAGCTTTTAGGCAAAATCATTCATTTTTGAGTTGGAATTTCTTTTATTTGCTGTAAATTAGACAACCAAAGTGACCGCTGATGATTCACTTTCATGAGCTTTGGTTCACCGCTAATTGCCCACTTCTCCTGCAAATCATGATGATTCCTTTCATGAGCTTGTATTGGTTAGTCTGGGCTCCGGATATGTGCCTTCACCTGTCTCTATAACTTTCATCAGAAGCATCCGTCACACAAAATGTTTAGAGTGAAATGACTAATTGGCACAGAGCAATAAGAGAGATCAACTTCGACCGAAGGAAGGTGGCAGTCGAGAATGGCCCCAGCCTTTTTATTTCCTGACTCAACAAAAACAACGTGTTCCCTGGATCTAAGTTCCTAACCAACAGCATACATAAAAACTGCTTAGTACACTACATACTACTAGTCTCAGTGCATATTCAGCCCACTGAGCTCTTAACCAAATTTAGATCCCCGAGTTTTCGTCAATGCCATTCCGTTATTCCTTACCAACACCTGATAGCTGAGGCAAATTGGTTATGTTTGCCTCGAAGTGGGCTTGAATCTGGAGTCTGAGATTCGCCACACCACCCCATCATGAAAATTTCATAGAGGCTGTATCGAGCACCAAACGTCAAGTACCCCTAGTTCTGTCCACATCCATTGGTTCTCCTTGAATTCACTTCAGCAGCCCAGCTCTTGCCAATCTCTGTCTGGAACTTGCCTGCAATAACATGTTTGAAAAGTATATTTAGCAAAAGGAAGCAATTTCAACTTTTTACGGTCTATACGGTTGATCAATCACATTACCAGCAGTGGAGAGAAAGAACTCATCTAGCACTTTTCCATGCTCTAAAATTTTCAAGATGTGCAGAGTCAGCATAAATGGATTAGTACATTACATATGTGCAGAAGAGGAAGATAGCAACATATGCACGCAGGATTGATACATTGCACAGTGCTGGAAGCAAAAACAAGTTTGGCCGTATGAATCAAGTAGTTTCCTGTTATTGTCAACAAGGTAGCAACAGATTCCAACTATGTTCTTGCCGAAGCCAGGTATACATGAGTTTCGCTAGACATTACTATTATCAATATCAAAGGATCACAAAGATGCAATAAGAACATGATGATTTAGACGCATATTATTGATAAGGGCAGGTTGTTTCAGAATAAGGAACCAATGCACACCGTGCCAGAGTTCGTATATGGGGAAATTATTTAAAATTAGCAAGTGACTCATTCTTTGAATGTAGACAAATCAACTATGGCAGAAGTTAATACCCTTCTCATACTCTAACGCTTGAAGAATCATTTCCACCTGAAAAATAAATAGCAACAGGTGAAATCAGCTGGACCAAACAGAACATAAAAACAAAGAAAACAAAACAGAATGTGCATCAGAGTAAACCATAACAATACACATGAACATGTTTGCATGAGACAAAACTTTTGGAGTAGTATTATTAATCCGTTAACAAACTTAAATGCTTTCAAGTGCCAGATCTTCGCATGTCTGGAAGGAAACCCAAACTAAAGAAACTTGCATGGCAACAACAAATGATAACCCTGATATGTATGATACAAATTAGATGACACGTGTAAAGGAAAGCAGAAGCAATATTTATTAACAAAGTATGAAGTTGAGAAAATAATGGCAGGCTTACTTTATCAAAATCCTTTACGAGATTGGCTTCAACAGAGGAGTTGTTTTCGTATTCTTCCCACAGCCCCTTAATTTCCTCAGCTAGAAAACAGTAAATTCAATTATGTTAATACAATGTTATCGAACGTTCATTTAAGAACTGAAAATTCTTGTCACAATGGAGACATACCTGTTGATCCACCACCAAGAACTTCACACATTTCATTTAGAGCTTCTTGTTCACGCCTGCTTTTTTCTGCTTTAGGTATGCCGTCAGATGGAGTGATGTCGCCAACAATAGCTGTTAATAAAATAAGGTATAAGGTATGAATAGTTGAAAAACACTTGGTTGAAAACTGAAAAATGCTAACAAAAGAGCAGGTGAAGGACAGCACACAGAATCAACAAGTTAATATAAATATGTTTATTGGCCTACCTTCAGCAATGTCGTGAACGATAGCTATTTTGATACACCTGTTACAGCAAAATAAATGTTCCTTCAGCAGCAGGTAGAGTAGTAATGATTAATGAAAATGGCACCTAAAAATGTCACTTTAATATCAATATTATAAAGGGGAAACATAGAAAACTTAACCTTTCTCGATTTACAGCAGGTAGGTCATCAGCGATCAAAGCCATCAGGGCCATACGATACATGTGATCAGCAATAGACTCGGGACCCTTGATGCTGTGATTTATCCAGCCTTTCCTTTTAGTGGTCTGCGGTAAGAGCGGAACAAGGAACAACCAAATAAACCTCAGAATAGTGCAATATGATGGATACCATCTCCAGCAGATCCCTAACACCCCCCCCCCCCCCACTCTCTAAAAATCCACTCTGGGGCTCCTTCTGTTCAGGTAAAGCCTTTTTTGTGCACCTCCTCCAACAGACTAGTACCTAATAAAACCCACCCCTCTTTTGTGTATACACACTTACATGTCAGTGGGCCAATTATTATTTTTCCTACCCACTCCATCAGCGGTGCCCTGCCCCACCTTCCGGTTGTCCATCGCCTTGCTCTGCCCTACCTACGGGATGCTCTGGAGCTCGTGCAACGGCGCTGCAGCTCGAACCAGCCGTGTTGCCACTTGCAGCAGCCGAGCTCGGCCCACGCGGAGGGGAGGCAACGTGGGGACGGGGAGCCATGGCAGCACACAAAGTAGCTCCAGCAACGGGCACGGGACAGCAGCGCACACAGTACGGATAGGTGGTGGCTGTGCAGAGGGGACAGAAGGCAGCGCGCGCTGGAGAAACAGGTGGCAGGGGCGAGGAGGGGATGGTGCAGCGGTGGACGGAGTTCCGCTGGTGGCAGACAGCTGGGAAGGCAGCGCGCAGCGAGAGGCAGCAATGGCCCTCAGCCCCTAGGAGCTGAAAATTCAGCTCACCAAGAAAAAACACAGAAGGATAGAGGGTGGGAGGGGGCACCCCTACATGTAGGAGGTTGGGCCTGGTTTTTAGTTGGGCGCCTAAATTTTTTAGGCATTGGCAGCCATATAGGGGATCTGTTGGAGGAAGAAATAATCGACTATTGAGAGCTTTTAGGGTGTGTTTGGTTGCATTCTCACCTCAGCATAGTTGTTCCCTCTTCATGCATGCTCAACTCAACACCCCTCTTCATGCATGCTCTCTTCATGCATGCTCCTAGTATATTTGTGCTAAGCTAGTGTGGACTCATGCACCCTTCATACACTCTACCAAACACCCAAAAGTGGGTCGAGAAGGGAACTCTTAGGCTCATGCACCCTTCATACACCCTACCAAACACACCCATATATGTAGTGGATAGGTGATCTGCTGGAGAATCTCGCATCATAAGCATGGGGGCATGAAGGCATGAACTGAAAACGGAGTCCATGTTCATGCACTACACATCATATACTTAGACATATGAGCTGAGCAGCCATAGTGAGACGTCATGAATCACCAATTCACCATACGAATTGATCGTTTCAAAACTTGCATATACGAAGCCCTGCTCGGATCGAGTATAGTTTTTGTGAGCTCCCCGATATTTAGCTCAAGTTAGCAAAAGCTATACCAAGATTATATATACTCTTTTGCTGGGGCCTAGGAGTATCGCTAGTCTGATGGTACACCACGTAAGCCAGCAAAGGAAGGAGCAAGCATCGCGTGATTTACCTTGAGGCTATGGCAGAGAGTGAGGAAATCGATGGCCGAGGCAGCGGACGACGCCGCGGAGGACGCCGGCGAGGGCGGCGCGACTGCCGCGGCGTCCAACGGCGCCGGCGGCCGCCTGGGCACGGGCGATCCACCTGGCCCATGGCTCCCGGAGACGGCGCGGGCACCACAAGCGAGGCGCCTCGGAGGGAGGATACGCGGCGGCGAGCGGCGGAGGAGGCCGCGCGCGGGAGGGGCGGGTAGCCGCGAGCTAACGGCCATCGGAGGGAGCGCGGTCGCTGGGTTGGAGGGGATCAGTGGAAAAGGCGGAGGAATCGGCGGGCGGCGGCGGCTTTGCTTTCCTTCTCCTCTTGTGCCGTCCTTTGCTCGCCCCTCCTGCTTCTGTGGAACAGGGCAGACGGCAGACGTCGAGTCGAATCGGACGCCCACGCTTTCGAACCAACTTTGCCCCTCGTCATCATCCAGCCGTCCGTGCTGTCATACTTACCTCCGGCGCCTCGAGGCATTTGGCTCGGTTGCATCGCAAAAGATCCACAGCAGCTGTGCAGAATTGGAAAAAACAAGTTGCTTTTTTTTTCATTCTTTTGATTCTGATTTCAGAAACATTTGGTAGCCTGCATTAGGTTCAAACAGCGAGGAGCTACGCTCGAGACATCGCGTTACTTCCCGAAATGTCGCCATAACTCCCCCTTACATTTTTCTCACCGCTCACTCTCCCCTCTCTCCCCTCTCACATCAACGGCGGCGAGCACAAGATCTGGAGGGCGAGCATCGGAGCGAAGATCTAGATGGTAAGCACCGGCCTCATCACTTCACCTGTAGCCATTCGACAATGGCGGCAAGCCCTCTGTCCCCGATGAAATCGATTTATCATGTCCGCATTCGATTTACGCATCGCACACTAGGCATCCAATCTACTTCTTGGGTTTGATTTGGCACTTGATTTAGGCATACCCGATTAGGGATTTGAGCAGTTTGAACGGGATTGAGTAAGATTTTTACTAGGGGAGGGGGGGAAGGGGGGGGGGGGGGGTTGGTAAATCGAGCTGACATCCATTGACATCCATCCCAACAAGCACTACATCCTAGCCGCAGCGAGCCTGAAGGAGCTGGGAGCGGCGGTGGCCTTGAGGCTTGTAATTATCGACCTCCAAGGACAGGGTATGGCCGTATGGCTGAGGCGCCGTGACAACCATCTCCACCGTTTTCGCATTATCAGCGTCCCGAGGCTCGACCAGTTCGTCATTGGCAGCATCCACCATCTCCTCCTCCTCCAGAACGATGGTGGTCGGCGCCACCGTGACGTCCAATTGGTCATGAGGAGCCATGGTAAGCCTGTACTTGACCCATCTGGCTCTCTGACCTGGATCGGCCGACTCGACCTCATCCATCGCCCGCCGTAGTATGCCCACTGATATAGCGCCTTTTGCTGGGTTAGGATACAACCTCTTTAACTTCATTTTCATCGCCTTCAACAACATAACGTCTGCCTCTTTATGCATCTTGTCAATGCTCTTGAACTGAGAACACGCCTCCATGGTGTTCGCGAACTTGGTGCAGTCACCGAGCGAGCACCCAAGGAGGAATGCCCTCCATCCAATGCCGTTAGAGAAGGGGTTGGGGATGGGGTTCATGGTGAGAGAGAGAGAGAGAGAGAGAGAGAGAGTCATGGAAGAGGAGACGGTAGAAGACACACACACACAGGGTATGGTTGGAAGAGGTAGTGGAGTGTGGTGGTGGATAAATAGGGGCTTTTGAGGTAGGTGGGTGGGATGAATGAATGTTGATCTTTGGTCAACAGCTATGGTAATTGTGGTCAAACAATTCCGCGTACCTTCAATGATTTTGCTCGTATGCATTTTGTCCCTCCATTGACCTTCATTCATCATGTTCATAATGCAGATCGACCAGGCTGTTCTAGAAAACTCTAAGGGCAAGGAGGTGGTTGTGGCCGACAAGAAGGGCAAGGTCATGGTGGAGCTCGGCATCGCCCCCAAGCGGCCGAGAAACTACGACCATTTCCATGAGGATGCCATCCCAACCCACTTTTACAAGATCATCCTTGCACCCAAACTGGAGTGCCTGCCCATGTAACTTGAGTTCACCAATCACTTCATCGACGTCCTAGAGGAATTCAAGCTGATGACGAACACCGGTTACGTCTGGAGGGTGACGGTCTCGATGATCAACAACAAGCTCATGTTTGGTAAGGGTTGGGCCCCCTTCACCATTGTTCACCAGATCAAGATCGGGTACCTCGTCACCATCAAGCCGGCGACTCCCAACACCCTGAAGATGATCGTCTTCAACAACGACGATGTCGAGGTGGTGACCAAGTGCAAGAAGCACAAGGAGGCCTTTGCCATGGATGCCTAAAATGTTATCTCTACACCTAAGACTTTTGCATAGGATGTTTCAGACTTTGCCGCGATTGTTTTATCGTTTAACTGTGTGTTTAAGACTCCGGCTTATGAGTTTATGCTGCCTATTTTATCTATATAACCAAACATGTATTGCATCTAACCAAACACCACATACTTTGCATCTGCCTAGAGCAAGCCCGCAACCAAACACCACCATGCGTGTGTTTCTTTGCAGCCCAGGCTGGGAAGGATGCAGACAAACACATATGTTAGGGGGCAAAAATCGGTGCAGGTTACCAAACACGTCCAATACAACACAGACGTTTACATGAACACTTAGGAGCCGATGGCTCATCTGAGGTATGCTCGGTTGGTAAAACAAGTTGCATTCCAAACGGGAAATATGTTCTTTATTCACATTCTGCAAGTAAACATATATAAACTGCAATAGTACAGTGTGTCCGCTTCAGACCATGAGACCGTAAGACCACCTGTGACCTGCCCCCCTGTCAGACTCATACTAAACTCCGAGCTTGATCCTAGGGCATGCCAGGCATTAGGGTTCGCACAAGGCATACATACAATGATGAGTCGAAGCGGGCATTTACTACATTAGCCATAACCGACGTGATTAGTTAAGGAGAATTACACTAAGATTCTAGATCACCAACCAGGTGACGCCGTCAGACCAGACCGTCAGGGGCCTCGGTGCTGACGGAAGCAGGCGAAGCACCCCTGCGACTGGTCTATCGGGATCATGCCGCCGCCCTTGGACGTGTCGATGGCCTCTATCATGGCCACCACCTCGGCCATCTCGGGCCGCTTGTCGGGGTTCGCGTCCCAGCACCGCTTCATCACGTTGGCCAAAGCGCTCGGACAGCACCGCGGTATCTCCGGCCTCAGGTTCTGCACACCAAGGATGCTTTTTGTATTATGTTATGTTTTCGGTGGTTCAGAAGACGTCAGAAACAAGAGCCTGGCAACGACACAAGGGAAGGAAACATTTTTTACCTGGCGGACAACGGCAGAAGTTACTTCTGAGAAGCTGAGGTCAGGATATGGCATGTCGCAGCAGTATATCTCCCATAAGCAGATCCCAAAGCTATAAACATCGCATTTCCTATTGTAAGGGTGACCATTCAGGACCTGCACATAGATGGATGCCGGCATTTATAAGCCAACGATGATGCCACGAGCACGCGCCATCGTAGAAAGTCAAAACGAGGAAATGCAACACGCCCGACTTCAATATATTTGATACTTTGATCTAATAGGGTAATATCTCCAGATGGTTAGTACCTCAGGTGCCATGTAACCAAGTGTGCCTGTTTCACCCGTCATGTCACTAGGGTTTGAAGCCTCAACTCGAGCAACCCCAAAATCAGCAATTTTCACGGTTCTTGTTTTGTCGAGAAGCATATTTTCAGTCTTCACGTCACGATGCACTATCTTCTCCGAGTGAAGATAGCTTAATCTATTCAAACGTAAAGGCAGCAATGAGATCTTCCCAAACGGAAGGGACATAATAGAAGAACTTCGCAGAAAACGATCAAGAAGAACAAAACCAAACAATTACTTACCCCCTGGCAAGATCAAGAGCTAGTTGGACCACAACTTTAAAGGCTAGCTTCCTTCTCCTATTTTTTATCAGGAAATTTTTCAGTGCACCACCAGCAAGGTACTCAACAACAACGCAGCAAATATTACTCGGCATGCCAAGATGCCCATGTTCTGTCTGTACATTTAGATCTCTTGCACCCATTATAGCCCCAATAAACTGTCAGTTCAAGTTCAACATATTGTTAGGGCAGCCAGTTGACAAGTATAATAAATCCACATTCGCAAAGTGAATATATAAAAGTCTCAATATAAAATAATAACACCTCTTTATAATCCACAATGAGATGGATATATTGCAAAATTAGAGCCTCCTATCGTTTTTTTTATATAGAATGCTTACCATATTTCCATGGTATCATATGCTACACCAAAATAGGAGCACATCAAACCCTAAACCCTAAACCAAAATTTTCACTAGTGTTGAGAAAGTCAATTAATATTCGGATTATACAAAGGTTCTAATGTTCTGTGTCAGGGGTCAAGAAGAGAAAAATTATGGAACTTCTTTTACGGGAATAATGATGTCATGAAGAGAAAAGCATGTAAACTTTGATAATGATGTCATGCCTTGAATAAATTATGGAACTTCTTTTACGGGAATTATATGACAACTAAGAGCACAAAATAGCTAGCTATAGTCAACTACTTATCATTATGATGACGCATATCTAGCTAGCCATGGGAACATAAGCCCATCGCCAATAAAAGGAAACATAAGCGATACCAAAGGGATAACTGGCCACATAATTCAACATATTGTTGTAGTATGTGGATCGTGTATGTTAAAAGGAAGGTTGCCCATGTGGTATGGTGGACCATATTGGAGAACACTTTCAGCATGTAATCCATGCAGTCATTGTTTTATGAAATAAACATGGATGTAAATTGATTTGATGTAAACTTTATCAGGAAAATTTACCTATGAATTTTGAAAGGGGCAGGAAAAGGACTTCTTCAGCCAAAGCCTACCTTCGTAACATTTGGATGATCAAGCTTATGCCACACAGCAACCTCTTGTGCGAACGCTGATCTTAGTGCCGTAATTTCTTGTTCTGATCTATGACCATCCTCCCCCCAGTCAAGCAACTTCACTGGAATACAGAGTTAAATAGTTATTTTCAAAATGAAAGTTGCAATAGTAAATTTAATTTTGCACAGGGATTGAGACATGGCAGGTTATACTAGCGAAATTAAAATCTCAAATAGTAGGTTATCAGTTGCTAAGGACCAAAGGTGACGCATTATTCATGAACAAAATGCATTTAGTGCATTGAGAAGAGTATTGGCTGTCATGTTGAACAACAATTCTTTGAAGAAAATTCAAAAAAACAATTCTTTAAAGAGTGTATATCAATACCAGTCACAGCTTCATGTGTGGTGTGGAAAACCAGATCAAAGAGATTCCACTTGAGTGCTTAACATGCAAATGAAAGACAATGGCAGATTCAAATGTCTGGGGCTCTGGGCCAGCCATGGAATGTGATAACCGACAAACTATTCACTGGTTTCAGCAAAAATAAAATAAAATGTAGTAGAAAAAGGGCAAAACGAGCCAGTCAATAACTTCAATGAGTTAGTAATTGCTTTGACAAGTTGCATTTTATGAAGCTAAATGAGGATTTTATTGTTTTTGCAACAGACCGAATTGAATTTCCTGGTGGCATAATGCAGTAGGTGATAAAGTTGTGGACAGGCAAGCACGTTGCATTTGCTTCGTCCCGTGTCATGTGATTATGCCTGGTGAGAGAGTGCAAAACCAGACGTTCTGGCTCAGATGCTTCTCAATTCCTGGTCCCTGGAAAGTACCAGGTCCGTTGCAAGTTGCAACCTTTTTGCCTAAAGGACCAGCTGCTCTGATTTGTTATCTCCAACTTCCAGGGGCTCATCATAAGGCGAACACATGAATCACGCCTACTAAAACTTTAAGTTGGTTGGTTCGAATCACATGAGGAAGGTTACACAGAAAAGGCGGGCTTAGCAACCCCAAGTCACGGAACACACCGTGGAATCCAGGAAAGCAGAGGCATCAACTTTAGCCATTTGCTGACAAGGAAACGCACCGGTGACATGACCGGCGAAAATAACTCGGAAAAGCAAATGGCATTGCCGTCGATCGATCAACTCATTCTGCATTCTGCATCCTAGGCCAAAAAAATCGAGTACGGGGAAGAAAATAAAGAAGCAGTGTTTACCAAGAACTTGCAAAACGAATGATGGACCAGAAACAACAAGTATCTAACGCGGCCAACACTAAGTGGCACTGTAATTTCATCGAGCAGCTTACGGGCACTGAAATTGGCAAGCAGTGTACGCGTAAATGTGAAGTTGAGATGGTACGATACCGGCAACGTCCTGGCCGTCATAGACGCCGCGGTGGACGGTGCCGAAGGTGCCGCGGGCAATGACGCCTTTGATGACGAGCTTGGCGGGGTCAACCTCCCAGTCCTCGCGGCGCCGGCGCTGCTGCGGCGGCGGCTGCGGCTCCCCCAGCCTCGCGGACCCGCCTCGGCGGCTCCCTGGCTGCGCCGGGGCTGGCGCGTCCGGCTCCTGGCAGCTGAGGTGGCGCTCCAGTTGCTCGTCGAGGCTCTTGAGGTCGATCTGGTCCGCCCGCACGAACCCCGCGTCCCCGCTCCCACCGCCGCCTGCGCCTGGAAGCCTCATGGTTGGAGCACGCCCGAGGAGTCGGGCACGCGGCGAGGTTGCGGCGATCGTATGGGTGGGCGTGGAAGGCGTCTGGTGGTACGGATGCCGCGGCGAGGAGCAGTCTGTGGACTATGGTGGCTGTGCTATAGACTAGGTGATGGCGAGGCAGAGGTGGCTCGTATTCCTGCGCGAGGCTCCATGTGAGCGCATGGAAGTAGGCAGGCACGGGGGAAGTGACCAGCAGCGAGTGAGGAGGAGAGGACTCGTGTCGTGGAACCCACCGGAAGTCCTTGGGGCCTGTACTTTTTCTTTATGAAAGCCTTCATGGCATTTTTAGTGAAAGCCTACATGAAAAAACTTCCTCCAAAGACACTACTTTCCTCTCTTCCTCCCCGGCCGCTCGCGTGGGCAGCTCCGGAGGCAAAACCCTAGCCCCGAGCGCCACCTCTCCGTGAATCCCTGGCCGGCCCGGTGGTGGTGGCAGCGCCCGGTCGACAAAGGCGGCGGGCGAGATCTGCTTGCCATGACGGGCCTCCTTCGCGCGGGGAGAGCCGTCTCGAGGACGGTGCGGTGGCTGGTGGCTCTCGGTGCGGCAACACACAGCGGAGAGCGCGGGGAGAGGCAGAGTGTGGTCACGAGGTGGAGCGGGGCGGCGGCCTTCTTCGAGCGCCGAGGTGGGAGCAGGAGGTGGCGGCGCGAGGGCCATGGCGGGTGCGGATCTCGGGCAGGTGTGGTGGCCGGGAGCAGCGACCGGGATTCGCTGTGATGGCCGGGACGCGCAATGAGCTTCTTGCTAACGTCGTTGTGGCTTGAGGAAGGCGACCCCTTTGGGAAGATGGTCGCAGCGCGGACGGGATCTGAGCTGGAAGCCGGAACAGGGGCTCGCATAGGGGAGCACCATGGGGGGGCATGCGCATTTGCGTGCGAGCGGCACGGGGCGCCGGCTTCTCCCCTGAGGGGGCCTGGGTTGCAGCAGCGGCATGGGAGGATGCCAGGGGGTGGTGTGCCAGTCCACGACCATGGTGCAGACGGATCTTGACGGCGCTGAAGATTGAGGATGGATTGGAGCTGGAGAGATGTTTCCTCGACCATGCAGGTGTTGGATGATGGTCGGTGTTCTCTCGGCCATGCGAGGGGTCGGTGTCCCGCAGCGGTTTGGTCACGATGGTGAGGTGCTGAGGCAGCGGCGGTGTGACTCCGATAGTTTGGCCCAATCTGTTGATAGGGGTGGGAGGTGTACGACGGTTCGGATGAAAATCCTGCTCGTCTTAGGTCAGAGCTGGTAACGCCGGTGCCCATGGGTGTTGTTTCTCTCCTTGAAGGCGTCGCTGAGGTGTGTCGGCATCTCCCCTTATTGATCAAATTGTGGTTTCCAGGCGAAAGCCTTGGTCCGTTGAAGTATCGGAGATGGCGGCGGTGTGGCGTCGTTACTCTGTTGAGAGCATCATGGGTGGAGACTTGGTGTGGGATCGAAAGGATAGGTTTAGAGGGGGTGAATAGACACTAACAAGGCAAAAGGGGCGGTTTTTTTATTTTCTTGGTGTCGGTGTAAAAACCGGCAGACCTTGGGGTAGGGGGTCCTGAGCTGTGGATCTCGGACAGATGGTAACAAGAACAAGGAAGACGATGTTTACCCAGGTTTGAGCCCTCTTGATAGAGGTAAAACGATACGTCCTGCTCTTGTTTATATTATGGAAGATGTATTAAGTACAGAGTTGATCTACCTCGAGATCGTGAGATGGGTTCTAACTCTAGGGCTAGGTGAATGCGATTGTGTTGAATCCCCTCTATGGGCTAAACCCTTCGACTTATATACACGTCAGGCATGGCATCTAGGGTTACAAGGTTAGTATCTAGGAGGCGGTCGGAGAAGTCTTGGAGTATACGTCAAGTCTTCGGCAGAGGCAATCTTGATCTTGCTTCCAGCGTGCAGCTTCCGGAGTCCACCTTAGGGAGAATGTGGGCCCACTAGCCCAGCCCGAGGAATACAGGCTGACTAGGCTAGTACCCCCTAGTCCAGGACACCGTCAGTAGCCCCTTAACAGGTCTTCGACACCGAGGACGACACTCTTGGACTTCGGTTCCGGAGTCTTCGGCTTGGCAGGCAAGTTCCGTGCTTGATCCCTCTAGCGCAACTTCAAGTAGCCCTCGGAAAGTTTGGTCGTCCCACCGGGTGGGCCCGGCTCCGCCGCACGTGTCCTCTATCCTCTGACCTTGGTAACCGTGTTTTTACGGGGAAGCGAGTCGCTTTATGACGAAACGTCAAAGCGTCGGCCTTCCCCTCCCCTTTTATTTACGAGCTAGTCGTGGGAATTTACCACACATCCCAATCTTTATTTCCAAGCGAACCGCGCAAGTGCTCCCCCTCCTCCCAGGTCTAACCTCAAGAGCTTCCCATGGCGAGCGATGCAGGTTCTTCGAGGCGCCCTCACGGCCCCGTCAGAGGTGATTGGGGTAGCTGTGCCATCTCGAGTCTCCAGCTGGAGCGCCTAGCCAAATAAGGATACCTGCCAGATTCAGATCTAACAGCGACCCGCCCCGGCTTAACATCCATCAATGGGCAGGTACACGCAGAGAATTTCCCCTCCCCTCAAAAGGATGAAAGGGTGTGCTTCGTTTCCTTCCTGTTACGTGGCTTAGGATTTCCTATCCACTCCTTCCTCCGAGGACTGCTGGAATTTTATGGGCTGCAACTTCACCATCTCACCCCCACTTTGATTTTACACATCACGGGGTACGTCGCCCTATGCGAGATGCACCTCGGGTGCGAGGCGCACTTTGGACTATGGAGGAGATATTTTTGCATAGTGCCCTGCTCACCCGCCGAACGGGTATATGAGATCAGAGCAGCCAAAGTCTGCCGGATTGACGGAACCGAATACCCATCAGGCACACCTTGGGAGGATGCCGACGTCTGGCCAATCGAATGGTTTTATATAGACGATGTCCCTCTACTTGACCCTGTTCGGCCTGGACTCCCTCCCTTCACCTTGAAGCCTACGAAGAGGCATTATAGCTGGAGGCCGCAGGGCACTGCCCAAGAGGACGGTGCCGAAGTAACCAAGCCGACGGCTCAAGTAAAGCAATTGGTGAGGACCGGGCTTACCATAATAGACGTAATGGCCACGGTAATAGGCCAGAGAGTCCAACCACTCCGGCAGTGCCCTCACCTATTATGTGCATACAACGGGACCGATGACTCTTCCCAAACGATTCGACAGAGCTTCTTTGACCAAGCAGCCTTTGGGACGGTGATGGCCGACATTTATCAGGGGACGACGGAGGACTTTGCCCAGCGACAATTCCGGGATGGGTTGTCCTACTATAACCCTGCCGATATAGTAAGTTTTCCCATTTTTCCTTGTCTACCCGAGTTGTTTAATAATCGACTCATCTTACCGACCCTTTATTGGTTTCACACAGAAATGGAGGCGTTGGGTGGAGGCTCTAAGTAGTCCGGCGCCCGAGCCAGAGACGCGTCACCGAGCGGAGGATCCCCCTTTTCACGAGGATGAGGACCTAGCCCTCATCTATGAAGGGATGAAGTTTTATATGGAGTGCCTTGACGGCTCAAGGGTAGCTGTTGCCCCCGACGTGCCGGGGACGAGGCCAGCTTCATCGGTAACACCCCTTCCTCTAATCGAAAGCGAGCCCCATGTCCCCAAGCCCCTAGTCACCTGACTTCTCCTCCAAAGGGACGACGTTCGAAACGCCCGCGTAGAGAAACGGCTCTCCGAGGGAGCGCCCCACAGGAGGCGCAAGCGGCACATGCCAAGGTCATGGGGGCAGGCGAAAGTGCTCCCTCAGCTACCAGGTAACTGTGATCGCCATATTTTATAAAGGTGCTGTGACGACCCCGGCTTAATCGTGCACTAATCATACACGCAAATGCGCACGATCAAGCCTAAGGACTCACTTGAAGATATCACAACACAACTCTAAAACATAAAATAAAGTCATACAAGCTTAATATTACAAGCCAGGGCCTCGAGGGCTCGAATACAAGCTCGATGGCATACAAGCGTCAGCGGAAGCATTAGATATCTGAGTACAGATATATTACAGAGAGAGAGATAAGCCTTCACAGAGGCGGGGTAAAAATAAAAACTACGATCGAAAGGTGTAGGCCTCCTGCCCTGGACCCTCCGATCCTACTCCTGGTCGTCGAACGGCTCCTCGTAGTAGTAGTACTCGCCAGGCGGATAGTAGTACTGGTCGTCGGCTGGGGCTTCTGGCTCAGGGGCTCCGTCGTCTGGTGGCATCAAATGGAAAATGGGGGAAAAAGAAAATAAAGCAAACGTGAGTACTCATCCGAAGTACTCAGCAAGCAAGGATCTACACTACATATGCATCATTGTCAAAGGAATGGCTGTATATGTGAACTGGGCTGCAGAAATGCCAGAGTAGAGGGGGAAAGCCTAGTCCTATCGAAGACTAGCATCTTCAATAATCTTCGACAGTCTTGCAGCATCAGGAGAGAGCAGATGAACATAATGTAAAGTAGTAGTAGTAATATCATCAACCTCGACCTGAGATCCTTTCTCGACTCCCTGCGAGAAAGCAATCCCAGAGCCGTACTATCCAATTCTCATCACATGTTCTAGTTGTACCGATCGGGATACAACTCCGAGTGTCCGTTACCGTAGGACAGGCTATCGATAGAAGTTTCTTCCCTGCAGGGGTGCACCAACTTACCCACCACGCTCGCTTAACTCCGGTCGGACACACTTTTCTGGGTCATGCCCGGCCTCGGCTAAGCAACACGCCGCAACCCGACCAAATACTTAACAGAGAGGTCAGCACGCCGGACTAACCTATGCCCCCAGGGGTCTTGGGCCATCGCCCCGGGAACTCCTGCGCGTTGCGTGGGCGGCCGGGAATGGAAGCAGACCTAGCAACCCCTTAATACAAGCGCGGTTGCGTAACCAGTCCAATCCACGCGCGCGCCGCTCAGTCGCTGACGTCCATTAAGCTTCGGCTGAAGTATACGACGCAGAACGCCCATACTATGCCCACGTGATGGTTAGTGCTATCGGGCCAGAGGCCCCTCGGATCAAATATCCAAACCGTAGTGGATTAGGAGCGCGCGAAACGAGCAGAGACTACGATCGATGTGACCCCGTCGCCCCGTCTCGAGGACTTGCGGCAAGGGCTAAGAATGCCCGGCCACGCCTCGTAGTTATTCGCGGGCACCAACAGGTCAACCCGACTCCACACACTTCGCGTTAAGCTCGCGCGGGTACCCTTCAGGGCGACCCGTCTTTAGTATCGTGGTTCATAGTCAAGTCATTATATCCAAGGTAACTGTGTGTTCGGACACCGAAGGGAACCATGAGGAATCACCCTCGATGGAATTCCCGCCGATGTTATCACTCAAGGTGAACGAGAAGGAGGAATCACCTTGAGGTCCACATTGAGAGGTTGCGCGACGATGTCGTTATCGGGGGTGGTGTAGGAGGAATCACCCTCGCTTACCACGACCGAGTAACTAACCTACAAGGTTAACATCAGAAGTGCTAACGAGGTATCACCCTCGGCACTCGACGGTAACCCAGCAGTGTCGGCAACTAAGGGTAGTGATGTGCTGCGTGCCAGGGTCTGGTCCTCAATCCCGATGATCGGGTCTTCTGATATCCAGCAGGGCAGTCGGACAAGTGGAGGTCTCTGTCGTGTCTCTACCCAGCCTATAATAATCAGTCTAGGATAACCAGTAAGGTAACAAAGCAGGGTACAATAATCAGGCATTGACGCAGATTAGGAAAACAGTAGCACGTAGCAGTTCAATGAAGCATAAGAGAGAAAGAGTAGGCGATATAGGCATGTCAAAATGGGGGTGCTTGCCTGTTTGCTCGGGGGCAAGGGCAAGGTCTTCAGTAGTTCGTCGGGGACGTAGTCGTACTCCTGTGCGGCGTCTGCCTCGGGAGCTACGTCAACGTCGGGGGCTAACGAGAGAGAAGAGGGGGGAAGAAACAGGTAAAAATAATGCAAACAAATGCAACACGGTGGTGTGATGCTATGATGCAGTGTAGGGTTGCCTAAATAGCATCTAAGTCATTTTAGTTTTTTTAGAATATTCTGGGATTTAATATCCGACGTGTGTGCACTATTCATCTGTCGGATTCGGGTCCGGAGTTACGAGTTCTTCTATGTAGGGGTTCCGATGGAGAGAAAGAGACAACAGACGCACGATCAGACTGTCTCGTCGTTCTGAGCAACTTTCATGTTTAACTTTTTCGATCCGAGCTACGGTTTAAAGTTATTAATTTTAAAGATTATCGAATTTCTGAAATTATTTTATTTATCAGAAAATGAATTATGACGTCAGCATGACGCGCTGTGACATCAGCAAGTCAAAGGACGGTTGACCAGTCAAACCTGAATGTGGGTCCAGTGGGACCCACATGTCAGCCTCTATTTCTTTAATCAGTGATTCAGTTTAATTACAGGATAATTAGGGGGTGGACCCCACATGTCAGTGAGACATTAGGTTAATTAGTTTATTTTTATTTCTAAAATGTTTTAATTAATTAATCAGGGAGGTGGGGCCCGCCTGTCAGCGGCTGGGCCGGTCCAGTCAGCAAAGCTGACTGGTCAACTGGCCGGCCGGGCCCCTGGGACCCACGGGTCAGTGACCCAGGGGTGGGCCCCGCCTGTGCCACGTCAGCGGGGCCGGCGGCTGGTCGCCGGCGACCAAATCGCACGGCGGCGCGTCGCCGGAGTTGGCCGGAATCGAGCTATAGGGCTCGGTTCGAGCCGGGCTTGGGTGCGTTCGAAAGCCAGGGGACTCGCCCGTCGCGTGGGAGTGGTCTCGTCGCCGGAATCTACCGGAGCCGTCGACGGTGAGCTCGCGGGCGGCGCCGGAGTTCGGGGTCTGGACGGGATCGCGGCTGCGCGGCTCGAGGGGGTACGTGCGAGTGCGCGTTCGACTCCCGGGGTTGCCACGAGCACAGCGCGGTGCTTAGCCAAGCACGGAAGCGGCCATGGCCACGAGCACGAGCTCGTCGGCGGCGGCTAAAGCACGACTACGGTGGCGGCTAGCTACGGCGGTTCCTATGGCGCAGCGAGAGAGAGGAGGGGAGAAGCTCACCGTGCAGGCTCACACGTAGGCCCGGCGAGTGGTTTAGTAGCTGCTGCGCCGGGGATCGACGGAGAGGCGCCGGCGACCGAAGCAAAGGGGGCGGAGAAGAACGACGCCTGTGGAGCTCCCCTGCTCCACCAGAGAGCTTCAGGCGACGCGGTCGACCACGGCGGAGGCGAGGGACATCTCGACGAGGCGATGCGAGGCCGGTAGCCGCGAGCACGGCGTCGAGCGGCGGCGGCCGCGTCTGGCTGCTCCCGGATCTGAGGGGGAAGGAGAAGCAAGGCGAGCGTGGCTGAAGGAGGAATGACGGGGAGGACCAGGGGGAGTGGACGGGCGCCGTTCTTATCCCCTCCTCCTCACTGTAGTGTCGGCGGCATCGCCGTGTCGGCGCCGCAGCGGCGAGCGCGCGCTCGGCCAGGGACGCGCCGACACGACGACGGAGAGAGAGGGGAGCGGCCTGGTGGGCTGGGTCTAAGTGCACTGTGCACTTAGGCCCAGTCCACAGTAGTTTTTCACTTTTTTTTTGTTCTTTAATTCTTTTCTGTTTTGGAAATGATTAAGCCACTTTAGCAGTTTTGTAAAATATGGAACTTGGTCCAAATATTACAGTGCCATTTTAGCTCTCACCAAAAAGTGGTTTGGACAAATTTGGAATTCATTTGAAGCTGAAAAGAATTTAAATGAATTTGAATATTCTGTTTTAGTGCTGTTTCATCTTGTTAGAGTCACTTTTCTAACTCCAACTTCAATGATGATGATTTTACGAATTTTCCTGGATTATTTGCCATTTAATGAACATTTTCCCAACAGTGTTTGATCAACTTTATAATTCACTTTTGAATTTGAGTTGATTTGCAGATGTGGATTTGAATTGGATTATTAACCCATATGACATGGCACTGCAAATGATCATGACTTGGCAGTTTTAACAGAGTGTCACAGAGTTTATTACACGGGGGTGTTACAAGTTCTCCTCCTCTAAAAGAAATTCTCGTCCCGAGAATTTAGGAGGTAGAAGGAAAGAGTCCGGGATATTCTTCGCGAAGATGATCCTCACGTTCCCAAGTGGCTTCATCTTCAGTATGATTCGACCATTGCACTTTTAGGAACTTGGTCGTCTTCTGACGAGTACGACGCTCAGCTTCGTCGAGGATGCGGATCGGATGCTCCTTATAGGAAAGATCATCTTGTAGCTCGAGCATCTCATGATCCACTGCACGGTGCGGGGATTCCTTGAAGCACTTACGGAGTTGCGACACGTGGAAGACATCATGAATATGAGAGAACTGTGGCGGCAATTCCAATTTATAAGCCACATGTCCACGTCTGGCAACTATGCGAAAAGGACCAATATAGCGAGGAGCTAGCTTGCCCTTGATTCCGAAACGACGGGTGCCCTTCATTGGAGTGACACGAAGATAGGCTTGTTCATCAGGTTGATAGATCACACCCCATCGCTTGCGATCATAATTACTCTTCTGACGGTCTTGAGCTGCTTTGAGATTCTCCCGGACAATTCGGACTTGTTCTTCGGCATGCTGAATGATGTTCGGTCCAACAAGAGGTCGTTCCCCAGTTTCTGACCAATTCAGAGGGGTTCGACATTTACGTCCATAAAGAACCTCAAATGGGGCCATTTTTAAGCTGGCTTGATAACTGTTGTTATAAGAGAACTCGGCATACGGGAGAGATTCCTCCCATTTCTTACCGAAGGATATAACACAGGCTCGTAGCATGTCTTCAAGCACTTGATTAACGCGCTCAACTTGGCCTTGAGATTGGGGATGATAAGCTGAACTCCAGGTAATATGAGTTCCCATGGCTTCTTGGAAACTTTCCCAGAACTTGGAAGTGAAAAGAACACCACGGTCTGAACTAATCTCTTTCGGAATACCATGGAGAGAAACAATTCTGGCAATGTACAGTTCTGCTAGCTGGCTAGCGGTGATAGTCTCCTTAACAGGTAGGAAATGAGCAACCTTGGAGAGTTGGTCAACGACGACAAGAATAGCATCGTGACCCTTCTGAGACTTGGGAAGACCAGTGATGAAGTCCATTTGCACTTTATCCCACTTCCATAGAGGAATAGGGAGCGGTTGCAGAATTCCAGCAGGTTTTTGATGTTCTGCCTTCACGCGACGACAAACGTCACACTCGGCAACATAACGAGCAATATCCTGCTTCATCCTAGACCACCAGTACCTTTGACGAAGATCTCGATACATTTTGGTACTACCCGGATGGATAGACAGCGGTGTATCATGGGCCTCCTTCATGACTTTGTCAGTCATCAGCTCGAAGCGAGGTACTACGATGCGGTCTCTGAAATATAATGTACCATCTTCAGCAACTGAGAAATCCCGATACTTAGCAAGGTGAAGCTCCTTCTTCATCAAGTCAATTTCAGCATCTTTGGCTTGCGCTTCTTTAACAGCCTTCAGAAGGTCTGGCTGTACCACAAGGTTATTAAGAGAACCCTGGGGAACAATTCGCAGATTTAGCTGAGTCAGTTCTGCGTGAAGACGAGGTTGAGCTTGCCTAACCATGAGGTTGTTGCAATATGACTTGCGACTCAGGGCATCGGCCATTACATTAGCTTTGTCCGGGGTATAAGAAATACCGCAGTCATAATCCGCAATAGCTTCTAACCATCGTTGTTGTCGGAGATTAAGATCCGGTTGAGTGAATAAGTATTTCAGACTTTGGTGATCGGTATAAATTTCACACCGATTACCCAGAAGGTAGTGTCGCCATAACTTCAATGCATACATCACTGCTGCAAGTTCAAGATCATGCACTGGATAATTCTCTTCATGTGGACGCAATTGACGTGAAGCATATGCAATTACTCTCCGCTCTTGCATTAGGACGCAGCCTAATCCCTGACGAGAGGCGTCGCAATATATGACAAAGTCCTTGCGAGAATCAGGAGGAGCAAGCACTGGAGCAGAAGTGAGCTTGTCCTTGAGGGTTTGGAAACTTTCCTGACACTTGTCTGTCCACTCAAAATTAACGCCTTTGTGGAGCAGATTAGTCAGGGGCTTGGCGATCTTGGAGAAGTTCTCGACGAATCGGCGACAATAGCTGGCTAGACCGAGAAAGCTTCGGACCTGCTTGGCATTCTTCGGAGGAGTCCAGTCAAGGATAGCCTGAACACGCTCTGGGTTAACGGCAATACCGTCCTTGGAAATCACATGTCCAAGGTAGGTCACTTCAGGAAGCCAGAATTCGCATTTAGAGAACTTGGCATATAATTGGTGCTCTCAAAGTCTCTCCAGAACTAGTCGAAGGTGCTCAGCATGTTCTTCTTTGTTCTTTGAATAAACCAGAATATCATCCAGATATACCACGACGAATTTGTCGAGGTAATCCATGAATATGTAATTCATTAGGCGGGAGAATGTAGCTGGAGCGTTTGTTAAACCAAACGACATGACTGTGTACTCGTAAGAGCCATAACGAGTAACGAATGCAGTCTTCGGAATATCCTCTTCGCGAACACGGATCTGGTGATAACCCAACCTCAAGTCGAGTTTAGAAAACACCGAAGATCCAGCGAGTTGATCATATAAATCGTTGATCCGGGGAAGTGGATATTTATTCTGAATGGTTGCCTGGTTGATAGGACGATAATCTTGGACCAACCTATTCGTTCCATCTTTCTTCTTGACGAAAAGAGACGGTGCTCCCCATGCAGAGGAACTGGGGCGAATGAAACCCTTCCTTAAGGATTTATCAATTTCCTCCTTAAGCTCGATGAGGTGGTGCGGAGGCATCTTGTAGGGACGCTTCGCAATAGGAGTGGTGCCAGGCTTCAAGTCGATGACGAACTCGACAGCTCTAGTAGGGGGTATTCCTGGAAGTTCTTCTGGAAAAACATCTGGGAAGTCACAGACCACTGGGATATTCTCGATCCCATCAAGTGGAGAAGCATTCAACGCGTTCAAGGCATAAATTTGAGCCTCAGCGTTCCGGGTAAGGTGAGCTTGATAGTTCACCATCTCATTTGATGGGTGCAAGAGGTGTACAACTTTAGTGGCACAATTGATTGAGGCGTAGTGAGCCTTCAACCAATCCATTCCCAGTATAAGGTCAATCTTTGAAGATTGCAGGATAATGGGGTTTGCATCAAAATGCAACCCTTCAACCTCAATAGTAACTCGGGGGCTGAATATGGAAGTTCGGCATCGTCCCGCGGGAGTGTTTATTATTATCGGATGTTGTAGCGTTTCGCACTTAACATCATGCAAGAGTGCAAATTGTTCTGACATGAATGAATGCGATGCACCTGAATCAAATAAAACAGATGCTGGTACTGAATTAACGAGAAGTGTACCCATCACAGTATCTGGTTGATCTGGAGCTCCAGACATGTTGACGTGGTAGTACTGCCCACGACCATAAGAAGGTCTGGCATTATTGTTGCGCTGCTGAGGAATACCACGGCCAATTCCACGGCCAGCAGAAGGGAGAGCCAGTTGATTCTGATTCTGAGAACAATCTCTAGCACGGTGACCTGGCTTGCCACACTTGAAGCATAGTCCGCTGTCAGGACGAGGTGCTGGAGCTCGAAGTGCTGGAGTTGGCAGAGGCTGTCTCGGTGGTGGAGGTGGCAGACGTGGTGCAGCATAAGAAGGTCTGTTCGCAGGAGCTGCTGAACGGAACATGCCTTGGGGAAACCAGATGCGTCGCTTCTGGGAAGACGAGCCCGAAGATGAGCCCGACTCACGGGTGCGTCTGGACGCTTCCTTGTGCTTCTTAAGTCCAGTTTCAACCATGATGGCCTTATTCACCAAGGTGGCGAAATCAGGGTAATCTTGAACAAGAAGGGCTAACTGAATGTCATGGTGCAGTCCTTCACGAAACTTCTCCTGTCTGCGTTCATCAGTAGGAATGTCCTCTTCAGCGTAACGAGATAAGTCTAGAAACTCGCGCTGATAGACTTCCACAGTCTTGTTGCCCTGAACAAGATTACGGAACTCGGCCTTCTTCCGAGCTATTACAGCTTGAGGAATGTAGCGGGCACGGAATGCAATCTTGAATTCTGCCCAAGTGACAACAGTACCAGGCGGCAGAGTCTATCGGTGAGTGGCCCACCATTGGGCTGCGGGACCCTTAAGAAGGTATGTCGCGAAGGTGACATAGTTGACTTGGGCGACACCAGCAGACTCCATCTCATGGGAGATGTCACGCAGCCAGTCATCGGCATCCAGTGGGTTGACTGTGTTGCGGAAAAACGATGGACTGAGCCTCATGAACTCTGGTAAGGTAATGGATGGTTGCTGCTGATTAGCATCAGGACGAGGGAATTGCTGCATAATCCCCGTCATAAACTGGCGGTTGAGTTCAAACTGTTGCATCATCGCTGCCATGTAATCAGGTGGTGGCGGCGGTGGCGGGTTGTTGTCAGCCATCCTGCTATTCCAACAGGGGTATTTCAGCGATAGCTTATGCAAGTGTTTAACAATAAACATGAGGTAACTCGACATTATTGAAAGAGTGCAATAGATGCTAGAAGTAGTCATTAAGACGTACAGATCCAT